>CM069156.1:32609039-33209039 GCA_035221665.1 Okamejei kenojei | reverse complement strand
TCACATACATGTAAGTGTGTTCTGTCCAGCACAATCTAATCAGTTGTATGCTGGCTGAATAAAACCACCCTTAAGTTATACATCATTTGTAAATCTTGCTCAAAACAAATTTAACTTTGTGAAAAAACTAAATTTAGATTAAGTTTTACAGACAGACCATTACAGACAGATCTCATTCCACTCTTTGAGCATTGGGAAGCCCAGACCCATTTTATTGTTGAGAAACAACTGCATAGACACAAAAACATTAAGGAACATTCCAGGGGTAGAGCATCTGGAATCTTCATATTGCTATTATTTTCCCAAATACTGCAGTTGTGAACAGTTTGATTAGATGAATGAATTACAGAGTGCAAGTGTAATACAAAATCAACTCAAACACAGCACGCGAGCCATTAAAATAGTAAGATTAAACGAGAACTTACCAAGTTCGAAGGTTGATCTTTATTTTATGAGGAGTTGCGGTGAGGGATTTCGCAAAGACCCCGCCAGCACGCATGCGCGACATTCTTCAAAGCAGAGTCAATTCAAAGGTGTGGAATCACAGAACGCACCATGACTGGAAATAGTAAGATTAAGAACGTAGAACATACCAGTTGACGTTATGATAGAGGGTGGGAGCGGAGGGCACGAAATCCCTCACCACAACTCCTCATAAAATAAAGATCAACCTTCGAACTTGGTAAGTTCTCGTTCAATCTTACTATTTTATTTCGGAGTCACGTGAGTGACTTCGTGAAGACTTCAAAGCTCTGTGATTTCACGCCCTGGACATCGTCCATGCTATCACACTGCCGCAATACTGATGGAGGAAGGCTGGGAATGCATTCCAGACTGAACAGGCTGAAAAATAATGCATAGTTATTGCACAAATAATAACAAAACAAAAACCCCTAACTCGGGGACAAACATTCACTGAGCGGCTCCCAGCACGGCTTCTGCGAATGTTGCGGGGGCGACCAGCGGTTTGTTGTAGAACCGTTGGAAGGCTGCTGCACTAGCCCAGCCCACGGTGGCGAGGATGTGGTCCATAGGCACCTCCATGGCCCTCGCCGCTGATGTAGATGCAGCCCTGGTAGAGTGAGATTTTAAAATGTTAGTACCTACTCCTGCTGCACCCAACGCCGCCCTGAGCCACCTTGCGATAGTCTGCACAGTCACCCGGTGATGTGGAGATTTGTGGCTGATGAGGAGCCCCTGCTCCATCTTCCGGATGGTTCGTGTAGTGCGGATGTAGAGGCGGAGATGGGTGACTATGCAGAGAGTGGCATCAATGGGGTACGCCCGAAACTCCAACTGCAGCCCATGAGCCCCAGGTCTGTGCTGCTTCAATAGGTCCTGGACAAAGAAAGTCACCTTTGCAGGGGTGGAGACCATGCTATCCAGCCGCAGCTTCTGTAATGCCTGGACTCGTTGAGCTGTAGTCAGTGCCATCAGCATCACCACTTTGAGGGTGAGCTTTTTGTGTGGTAACTCTGTCATAGGAGACCAGCTCCTCAGTAGGGTCAGAACGATCCCTACGTCCCAGGTGATGTTGTATCTGGGCCGTGAAGGGTTGGTGTTAAACACTCCCCTCATGAATTTAGACACCAGGTGGTTGGAGCCTATACCTAGGTCTAGGCATGAGGACAGTGCACTCCTGGCGATGTGGATGGCACTGGAGCTAAGGCCCGCATCGTAATGAAGGCCCGCTAGGAATTCCAGGACATCACGGATCGTAGCCGAGTTGTAGGTCGTGTTGGTACGGGAGCAGAATGCCTCCCACTTCCTGACCTGGGTGAGGTACTGCCTCCTGGTTGATGCTCGGCATGACGCAGAGATGAGGTCCATGGCTCTTGGTGATATGCCGGCCTTGACGAGCGGCCTCTTTAGAACCTGCAGGCCAACATGTTTAGGTGACCATGGCACGGGTGACTGTCCCCCTGTAATGGGGTTAGTAATCAATTTGGGATTTTTACCGAGCTGAATCCACGGACGTTTCAAGATTTGGAGGACCATCGGGTACCATGGCTGTGTAGGTCAGTCGGGTATGATCAAAATACCAGTTGCAGAATCCAGTTGAATTTTCTGCAATACCCGACTGATGAGGCAGAATGGGGGAAATGCGTAGCAAAACCATTTCCCCCAATGGAGAGAAAAAGCATCCATAGCTACTCCCCCAGGGTCTGGTTCCCAAGACACATATGTTGGTATCTGATGGTTCAACCTGGAAGCAAAGAGGTCAATATCTGGTGTGCCAAAGTGAGCTATAATTTCAGCAAAAATTTGGGGATTCAACATCCACTCAATATTATCATTGAACACTCATGACCTGGTGTCCGCCACTGTATTGAGCTTCCCTGGTAAATAGGTCGCTGTGATCCAAATATTTCTCTCAATGCACCAGTGCCAGATTGTGTTTGCCAATTCTTCACAAGATAACGACCTGATACCACCCATATGATTGATATAAGCCACCACTGTTGTGTTATCTGTTTGGAGGCGGACATGTAAATGCCGTGAGTTAGGACAGTAAGCCCACAGTCCATGGAAAGCCCCTAACATCTCCAGATAATTTATCCCTTGTGTCTGGAGGAGGGTAGACTCATGAGGGTCCCATCTGCCACAACTGGACATGGTGTCAGTTGCACCCCAACCTTGTGCGTTTGCGTCAGTCTGTAGCACGACGGATGGGTTTGTGACACTCACTAATAATTTGGATTTGGCAACCGTATTGGTCTATCAAAATGCCCAGCATTTGCTTTTCATGCTGCAATATTTGCTCTTTGTAAATTTTGGTAATGTAACGGTCCGAATTGCACAGCTGAAAATGTAGCGACCAAGTTCCCAATTACCTTTGCCGTTTGTCGGATAGTCGGTACCCTGGCGCAAGCAAAGCTGTAGCACGCTTCTTTTATGTCTAAAGCTTTGTTGGTCGGGATAGTGATCATCATTAAGTTTGTGTCAATGGTGAAACCCAGGTAATCCATAACTTGAGAGGGGTTCAGTTTGGATTTGTCTGGATGGGTTCCAAACCCTAACGTCTCGAATAAAGATTTGGTCGCTGTAACTGCCAGCGTAGCCAATTGGAGAGTCTGTCCCACGATAAGGATATCGTCTAAATATGCCATGACGATACAATTTTGTTGTCGGAGGAGTGCCAATATGGGTTTTACTAATTTGGTAAATAGTCTGGGGGCTGTGGTTAACCCATTGGGTAAGGCTTTGCATTGCCACAACTGTCCCTTCCAGACAAATTTCAGGAACTTCCTATGAGATTCTGTGATGGGAACTGTATAAATCGATGCAAGCCATAAAGTACCCCGGGTAAAGCAGCTGCTTAGCTGTTTCGAAGGTATCCATTTTAAAATGGGTATATTGTACAAAAGTGTTCAACTGGGTTAGGTCTATGATAATCCGGCACCCCCCCCCCCCCCCCCATCTTTTTTGGTTTTTGTAAAAGATGTTAGACACAAACTCAAGGGGTTCGTGTGTCGTTTTGTCAATCACCCCTTTGGCTGCTAACCGTAAGATTTCAGCATGTCCCTCCTTTATCTCATTCTGAGAGAGCGTAAAAATGCGCCGAGGTTCATGCTGTGCAGGGGGAAGTTTACCATCAATAAATTCTATGACATAGCCATGAACACTTTGTAGAATAAACGTGTCTGTGGTGATTGCATCCCAAGCACCACGAAATACCCGCAACCGACCCCCGACTTGTGCGGGGAGAAGTGCTACTGCCTTAGAGGAACAGACCCCCTTACCTCCAAGGTTAACGGCAGGTCTTGGCGTATGGCGTTTTGGGGGGACGTTGCAGTACTTAAAATTTTGAAAACGTTGACTCTTTAGACCATCCTGCGGCCCCGAGGATCTTGTGGCACATCCTGAGCCTTCGCCGTGGATATTGCTGCCGCCCTGGTGGAGTGACATTTAAACACATGAGTGTCTACTACAGCATAATGCATAACCTGTTTCAACCATCTCAAAATAGTTTGTACTGACACTGTTTTATATGGTTTTTTGTGACTAATGAGCAGTCCTGTCTCAGAACCTCTGAGACTGTTCATTAGCTCGATATATTGGCCTAAGTGTTTGACTACACATAACATTTGGTCAACAGGATATGCTTTAAAGATCACCTTGGTTCCAGCCATTCCTGGCCTGCTTTGCTTGATTAAGTCATAGACATAAAATGTAATGTTATGTACAAGACAATTGCATGCAATCCAGTCATAACAATTGTAATGTTTGTACCCTTTGCGCTGAAACAAGCGCCATTAGCATAACCACTTTAAGTGTTAATCTCTGAAAAGATAATGACGTAATTGGAGCCCATTGCCGAAGCAGTGTGAGCACTATACTGACATCCCAGATTTCTGTATATCTAGGCTTAGGAGGATTTTTGTTAAAAATTCCTCTCATGAAGCGGGATACTAACGGATGAGACCCAATAGGTTGTTGTTCTGAAAAATGCCCTAAATAGGAGGACAAAGCACTCCGAGCACTGTTAATGGCACTATAACTCAAGTGTTCATCAAAATGCAACATAGCCAGGAACTCCAACACATCAGATATTCTTGCAGTATGATAAGATATATCTGATTGTACACAAAACATCTCCCATTTCTTTATATGAGACACATATTGTTTCTTAGTGCTCTCTCCAAGCTGCAGTTATAACATCCATGGTCCTGTTCGACAATCCAAGGCCTTGGAATGGTCTGGTCAGAACCTACAGACCAACAAATGAATACGGTCATGTAACGGGTGACTTTCTCCTGTAACCGGATGCACCAACAAACTACTGCAGCTGGGAATCGTCATGAATGGCTGAGTCATCATTCTGAGTACTAATGGGAACCATGGTTGTGTTGGCCAGTCTGGAACCACCAAAACGCCTGTGGCGGGGTCACGCTCTATTTTGGTGAGGCATTGCCTGATCAGACAAAATGGAGGAAAAGCATAAAAGAATGAATGCCCCCAATGTAGCGAGAATGCATCCGCTGCTACTGCTCCTGGATCCGGCTCCCATGAAACATATTTTGGCAACTGGTGATTCAATCTGGATGCAAACAGAACAATATCTGGCAACCCAAATCGAGTGCCAATCATTTGAAAAATTTCAGGATTTAACATCCATTCTCTATTGTCATTGAACTTTTGTGACCTTTTGTCTGCCACCACATTGTCTCTACCTGGTAGATAGATGGCTGAAACCCAGATGAAACCCAGATGTTCCTTGAAATACACCAGTGCCACATGAGGTTAGCCAATTTATCACATGATACTAATCTGGCTCCTCCCATGTGATTAATATATGCCACGGCTGTGGTGTTATCGATCTGGAGTTGAACATGTAAATTATTCATTGTGGAACAATATGCTTTTAATCCATAAAATGCCCCCAATTACTCCAAATAATTTATCCCGTGTCTGTGGAGAATCAAATCTTCTTGTACATTCCATCTACCACCACAGTTAGACTCGCTGTCCGTAGCTCCCCATCCGAGAGCGCTCACATCAGTCTGTAAAACCACTGAAGGTTTCTGCACCAAAATGTTTTGGTAGTTTGACTAACATTAATAATCCACCATTGCAATTCAGCTAGAGCTGTGGTTGGTAACTGCATAAACCAATCAAAATGGCCTGCATGCTCTTTTAGTGCTTGTTCTCTGGCTCCTTGCAGACTTTGCTAATGCAAAGGTCCAAACTCTACTGCAGGAAAAGCTGCTACCAATTTCCCAATCACTTTAGCTACTTCTCGGATGGAGGGATAAAGGTTTTGCGCGAGGCAAGTACAGACATTTGTAATATCCACAGCCTTGGCTGTTGGTAATGTTACTGTCATATCAACTGAATCAATGACAAACCCCAAATGCACAATTTTTTGGGTTGGCTGTAACTTGGACTTAGATGGATGGACCAGAAACCCCAATCTTTCAAACAGATTCTTGGTTGCTGAAACCGACTCTTCTGCTGACTCGTTAGTGTTGCTGATAATTAAGATATCATCTAAATAAGCCATTACAATGTGATTGTGGGCCCTTAATAGCCCCAGCACTGGTATCAACAATTTTGTAAACAGCCTAGGGGCTGAACTTAATCCATTAGGCAATGCTTTGTATTGCCACAGCTGTCCCATCCAATTAAATTTCAAGTATCTCCGATAATGAGCATGAATTGGTACTGAATAATATGTATCTTGTAGATCTATAGTCGCCATATAACAGCCCTGTGATAACAGCTGTTTAACAGTAACGAAGGTGTCCATTTTAAAATGCCTATATTGAACATAAGAATTTAAGTGAGTGAGGTCCAGAATTACTCTACAACCCCCATCTTTTTTAGGTCTGGGGAATATATTAGACACAAATTGTTGAGGATTGTTAACCGTCCTCTCAATCACCACTTTTTGGCATAAATTTTTAATCTCTTCTTTTACCTGCTGAGTCTCTGGAGCAGAAAACACCAACACTCTATTAGCCTTGTGCTGTTCAGGTGGGTCTATTCCTGAGATAAACTCAATTGTAGAACCTGACATGGTATCTAATATAAACCGATCAGATGTTATGCAGCACCATTCATTATAAAACAATTGTAATCTACCTCCAACAGGAGGTTGTACACCAGAAACCTTATCCTCAACAAAAATTCCCTGTACCTCCACAGTCGGCCTGTAAGGTTGCTTTCTGCCCATACTGGGGTTGTTGCTGGTCTGTCCTAGTGGGTAAAATCGTTGCCCCACTGGCCTCCCTCTGCTGGGCCCAGCACTTGGATCCGACCTTCTGTACATCAAACTAGGCTTCCTTAATGGTGCTCTTGGGATGGTTGGTTTTATCAACCCGATTGTTTTTGCCTCATCATCTATATCTCAAATCTGTTTAATGAGGTCTGCTCCAAATAGATAATCAGGCGGTTGTACATTGGTAGCCCTGCATAAAGCCGCAAATTTCTGATTTCATGTCGGCCGGATGGCGATCTTCCTAATGCAATTTACTTCGAAGAATGCATTACAGAAAAGGGCCAGCATATCTTTCTGGGTTGGTGTCATCGGTGTCCCTTGGACCGTTTTGCCGAATGCAGTTATTCCTGCCGCCACGAGTTGGATGACGCGTTGAAAGCGAACTTCTTGTCCTCTCATAGATGCACTCATGGGTGCCCAGATTACCGGGTTTACAATGGGCACCCTGAGTGAGGCACAATTGACGGGTGTTTTGTATTTTGCCGTGGTTTCTTCCATTATGGTTTGTTGGACCTGGTGAGACACCAAATAGTTCACATTGGTGGCGAGATATTCATCCATTGCCTCACCAGTCCCTTCCGGAATAGCAAAACTCCTTGCTATATCCAGGACACATGAGCAGGGACACCAGAATCAGGGTCAGTTTCCTCCTGCCCTGTTTCTCCCGAGTCATACTCAAGGGAGGCATCCTCCAGTCCTATACAAGGCGCTGGAAGGAAATCCCCTTGCTGATAAGCACCATATACTTCTTCATATGGGCCTATTCGAGAAGCTGCCTGGGGAATCAAGGGGCCTTTGATCCCTGGCTTATCAGAGCTTGGAGCATTTGTTCCAAATTTTCCCCCACATTCTTTTTCTATCCTGAGGGGAGTCTTCTTCTTCTTCAGACCCGTCAGATAAAATGGGTCTGATAGACTTACGTTTTGCCTTCCTGTGAGTTGCAGTGGCCTCAGTCTGGAGCAGGTGTAGACTGTTCAGTTGTCGGGATACCGGCAGCCGGTATCGGAACCGGCGTTACAGGTCTAATCCCCCGACCCGATCTGATATGTGAATCCGCATCCCCGCTGGATCCACGCTTACTCCGAACTTTTCTACCTGAACGCTCCATGCCACCGACTCCTACTGACTCTACGAATCAGATTTACGGAGTTTAAATACTTCCAGGAACAAGTTTAAATTCACTTACCTGCGAAGTTCCTACTTACCACTGGTGGAGCTGCGCTCTCCAGCCCGTTCAGTGCGACATGTGCGGACGTAATGACGCGCATGCGCCTGGCGGGGCTTCTTCACGTAGTCACTCACGTGACTCCGAAGTAAAATGAAAGGATTTTAAAAACATTAAAAAAGAAAATTAACAGAGTCAAAATTTATAAACACTTTATTCTTTAACAAGAATTAACAGAATTCTGAACTAACAGAATTATGAATCTAACCCCATATCACACACACAAACTGTTCCCCCGCAATGCTGATTACACTGCGAGTCGGGTCGGGTCGGGTTGTGTCCGGTTACTGAAATGGACACGTCAGCCCATTGCATTTCGCAGGAGTGGCCTATCTTACTCCGCTATAGGATCTTTGGTCACAAGGAGAACATGCAAACTCCACATAGAGAGCACCTGAGGTGAGGATTGGCCCTTGGTCTCTGAGGCAGCTGTGAGGCAGCGATTCTTCCTGCTGCGCCACTGTGCCGCCTTGCCGTGGACTTGATCCTGACTGTGGGTGCTGTCTGTAGGGAGTTTGCAAGTTCTCCCTGTGACCACATGCAAAACAAAACTTTTCACTGTACCTCGGTACACGTGGCAGTAATAAACCTAAACCTAAGTCCGACTGCTACCATTCTGGCTCTGGACACCTCCTGCGCTCCAACACTTTGCTTGGTTTGCAGTGGGGTTTGTACATGAGGTGTGGCAGCTGCTCTATGGAACATCAATATCGGCCTCTTCCAAGATGGCCACCTTCATGGTCCCACCAGCATTGTCCCATAATGCTCCTTGTTTTTCTGCCAGACTGCCAATGCTCCTACTGAATGTTTGCAATCCACATCTTTCTGAGCATCGAGCTCATCAAAGTCTCACCCCAGGCAGTGTTGAAAACATATTTTGATGGATTGGTTTCGTTTAGTCTAGAGATACAGCGTGGAAATAGGCCCTTTCGGCCCACCCAGTCCGCACCGCAGGTACATTAACACTACCCTCCACATACTAGGGGCAATTTACATTTATCCCAAGCCAATTAGCCTGCAAACCTCTACGTCTTTGGAGTGTGGGAGGAGACCAGAGATTCCGGGGAAAACCCATGCGGGTCACGGGGAGAACGTACAAACTTCGTACAGACAGCCACCTGTAGTCAGGATCGAACCTAGGTCTCTGACTCTGTCAGACAGCAACTCTACAGCTGGGCCACCATTATAAGAGCCAACCGGCTGCTTGGTCCAAGTGTTCAATGCACACCGATAAACCCCTCCAGCAATATGAAGGCTCCAGTGACTTGTACCAAAGCCCAAACAAATAAACTTCATGGCCTCATTTTGTAGCCAAGATATTTTCTAGCTGGTGTACGGTTTTCCTTGCTGCATTATTGTGCTGTCTCTGCAAGGCTCACTTCCTTATAACCCATTTCCCGAAAGACTTTCAAGGCTGCAGGGAAATTGGAAGATAATTTACATATTCTCAAGCTGAATTATTTTAACAGTCATCGAATGCCCTCAAGCTTTTTTGTGTTATCACCATATAACCATATAACCATATAACAATTACAGCACGGAGACAGGCCCTCTCGGCCCTTCCAGTCCGTGCCGACCATTTGTTTTCCCCTAGTCCCATCTACCTGCACTCAGACCATACCCCTCCATTCCCTTCACGTCCATATACCTATCCACTTTACTTTTAAATGTTAAAATCGATCCTGCCTCCACCACCTCTGCTGGAAGCTCATTCCACACAGCCACCACCCTCTGAGTAAAGATGTTCCCCCTCACGTTACCCCTAAACTTCTGTCCCTTAATTCTCATGTTATTGCGGATTATCAAATTGTTTGCCGGGGCCGAACAAACCCTGACAATATTTACAAATTCTACTGACAATATTGAAATTAAATGGAAGTCTGATTTTATACGTATATTCGTCCCCCTGGATTTACATTTTACTTTGGAGTCACGTGAGTGACTACGTGAAGACCCCGCCAGCACGGATGCGCGACATATCGTCGAACGCATTGTGAAGCGACAGGCAGGAGGAGCGCCGCTCATCCAGGGTAAGTTTAAAAACGGCCCGCAGGTAAGTACCTACCAGTCCTGAGGTCATTTGTCGGCTCTGTGTGTTGTTGTTTTTCAGAGCGCACCATGGAGTCCAGGACAAAGTGCAAAAAAGCCGCTGCCAAAGTTGCTGCTGAGGACCGCGAAGGAGGCAGCCAGCAGCGGTCGAGTTCTCCTGAGCTGCTGGTTCAATCCGCAGCCCCCGACTTCACGCCGCTACAGCCCGCAGGTGCTCCTCGGACTGGCGGCAAAACCACCCGGAGGTCGGGCAGGTCCGCTGACTCGGCTGAGTCCAGACCAGAGGACACACCGCTCACGGGAAGCGACAGCGGTTGACTGTCCCGCATGGAGCGGATGGTGGAGCAGTTGCTCCAACGTGACCTACTGCAGCAGGGGTATGGTCACAGTGGGTCTCTTAGCAGGACTGCCAAATGTCTCACCCTCCTTGCAGGGGAGCATTAGGAGTCAGAACTGGGCTGACTCTGAAGAAGGGGGCATGGCTGAAGATACATCTATGCTAGGGGTGCCAGAAGAGGAGCTGTTGGGTATGGTCACGAAGTTTGCGAAGCCTACCCAAAAAGGGCTGCCGTTACATCCAAAGTTGGCAGCCAGTATCAATTACATGGCAACTAACCAACTGCAAGAGCAAGCCATCAATGACACGGCAGCAAAGTACTTAGCTCCAGAGAATTGCCTTTCCCTCAATGTGCCTGCTGTTGACAACCCCATTTGGAGTAACATGAGCCCTGGATTCAGGAGCCAGGAAGTCAAACTCCAGAAGATCCTAAAACTACTTGCTGCTGGGATTAAGGCCGTTGCCAGGACAGTGGACGGAGTTGATATGCCGGAGGAGCTGCAGGATGCGCTAGTTCTCCTATGTAACACTCAATATGAGATCAACAGTTACAGGAAGAGCGTCATCCGGCCTACACTCAACCCCAAGTTCGCGGGGTTGTGCAGACCCAGCAGTGCACAGCTGCCAACATTACTATTTGGGGCCAACCTGCCTAAATAGGTCAAAGACCTTGATGAAGAGGCAAAGGCAATTGGCATGATTAAGGTGCCGGTTGCCAACAAGTCCCCATACCAGCGGCGGCAGCACCCCTATGCATCCACCAGCAGACAACGCTACAGCGATAGACCACCTGCTGGTGAAAGCTTGAAGGCCAGTCAACCTGCTCAACGGTCTTTTTTAGACCAGCACGGCCTTCTTGGAAGATGCGCCAACCCCACACCACAGCGCCTCCACATCACAAGAAACAAGGACAGAGGCAACCAACGCAGCACCACCGGTAACCATGGAGGTAGGTGGGTCTGGTTGCCTCAGGAACATCACATGTTTAGACTCCTCACGGGTTGGGGGACGGTTGCACTTGTTTCGGGATGCATGGAGCACTTTAACTTCTGATCCTTTCATACTGGAAAGTGTTCAGGGATATAAAATTGAATTTGTTCACGAACTCCCTTCCCCTGTTCAGCATACACCTAGTCGGAAGTTTGTACTTTCACAAAAAGAAAAGACAGAAGGTCATGCTGAACTCTTAAGACTAAATTCAAAAGGGGCAATTGAGAAAACCAAAAGAGAGTCTCATGAGTTTGTATCAAACATTTTCACTAAAAATAAAAAAGACGGCGGATGCCGCATCATTATAGATTTGACGGAACTGAATACTTTCGTGCAGTATGCCCATTTCAAAATGGAAACCTTTGTCACGGCCAAACAGCTAATTTCCAATAGGTACTTCATGGCTTGCATCGACCTAAAGGATGCATACTATTCAGTACCAATAGACAAGGATCATCGCAGATATTTGAAATTTGTCTGGATGGGGCAGCTCTGGCAGTACATTGCTCTAACCCCATCACTATCACAAATCCCTCGGTTATACTACAAACTGATGCCAGCGCAAAAGGTTGGGGAGCAACTAATACCACCTCCAGTTGTGGTGGTAGATGGAGTGCACACGAATTAACCCTACTTCCGGCGCTAGGAATTAATTATCTAGAAATGCTGGGAGCATTTCATGGACTCCGGTCTTACTGTTTGGACATGCACCATCTGCACGTACGTTTACAGATTGACAATACCACCGTGGTGGCTTATATCAATCATATAGGTGGAATAAAGTCGATTTCCTGTGATGAATTGGTCAATACAATCTGGCACTGGTGCCTAGAAAGGAACATTTGGATATCAGCCACTTACCTTCCAGGTAGGCTAAATACAGTGGCGGACACCAGGTCACGCAAATTTAATGACAACACCGAATGGATGTTGGACCACAAAGTGTTTGCCGACATTGTAGATCGGTATGGAACACCTGATATCGACCTTTTTGCATCCAGACTCAATCACCAAATATCAACATATGTTGCATGGGAACCAGATCCGGGGCAGTAGCGATGGATGCTTTCTCGCTACACTGGGGGGATTTGTTTTTCTATGCATTTCCCCCCTTCTGCCTCATCAGTCGGGTCTTGCAGAAAATTCAACAAGACCCCGCATCGGGTATTCTGGTTGTGCCCGACTGGCCTACACAGCCATGGTTCCCTGTGGTACTGGACATGGCCACAGAACCATGCATCCCAATAAATAAACGTTCATTGGTACACCCTGTGACAGGAGAGAGTCGCCCGTGCCATGACTGGATAAACCTATTGGTTTGCAGGGTTTGAAAAGGCCACTTCTGGATTATGGACTCTCGGACCGAACAATCAATGTCATCACAGCATCGTGCAGGGAGTCCACCAGAAGACAGTACCTCACTTACGTGAAGAAATGGGAGGTGTTCTGCACAAAAATGAACACCACATATGACACAGCCACCATCACGGAAGTGCTGGCGTTCCTGCCAAGCCTTCATTTCGATTAAGGTTTGAGCTACTGTGCCATCAACTGTGCCTGAAGTGCCCTATCCAATTATCTCGGGCAAAGTTGCGATCACCTTTCAGCGGGGTCTCACCTTTTGGTGTCAAAATTAATGAGGGGAATATTTAATTCAAATCCCCCCAGGCCTAGATATTCCCAGACCTGGGATATCGGCATTGTACTAACCATGCTCCGAGGGTCTCTTTCATTGCACAAACTGACCTACAAAATGGTCATGCTGATGGCACTTGTGATGGCGCAACGGGTCCAGTCCCTACATAAGTTAAGTATGGATGCCATGGTCATAACCAACAGCAAGGTAACTTTCTTTATACAGGGGTTACTCAAGCAAGACAGGCCTGCATCATCTGGCCAAAAGTTGGATTTCCTGGCCTATCCCGTAGACAGCCATCTATGTATCGTGACCCACATTTTACGCTACATAGAGGTCACCAAGAGTCTCAGAGGCACGGAGAGGGCTTTGCTCATAAGCCACAAACGCCCTCATCATAGAGTCACCGTGCAAACCATTTCAAGATGGTTAAGGGTGGTATTGGGTGCAGCGGTGGTGGATGCTAACGTGTTCAAATCTCACTCCACCAGGGCTGCATCCACATCGGCGGCAAGGATGATGAAAGTTCCAATGGACCACATCCTCATAACAGTGGGTTGGACTAATGAAAAAACCTTTCAGCGGTTTTACAATAAACCCGTGGCCGCACCCGAGACGTTTGCGGAAAAAAATATTAAGTTCTGTTTTATAATTTCCCCGATGTAGGTGTATTATTATTTGGTATTGTGAAATAAATACCTTTTTGTTTTTCAGCACATTTTCATGTCTGAAATACATTAACATACTTCCTCCACTTCTCATAAAGTGGGGTCTCACCTTTTGGGGTCAAAAGTATTGAGGGGAATATTTAATTCAAATCCCCCCAGGCCTAGATATTCCCAGACCTGGGATATTGGCATTGTACTAACAATGCTCCGAGGGTGGGCACCAATAAGGTCTCTTTCATTGCACAAAATGACCTACAAAATGGTCATGCTGATGGCACTTGTGACGGCGCAACGGGTCCAGTCCCTACATAAGTTAAGTATGGACGCCATGGTCATAACCAACAGTAAGGTAACTTTCTTTATACAGGGGTTACTCAAGGAAGACAGGCCTGCATCATCTGGCCAAAAGTAGGATTTCCTGGCCTATCCCGTAGACAGCCATCTATGTATCGTGACCCACATTTTACGCTACATAGCGGTCACCAAGAGTCTCAGGGGCACGGAGAGGGCTTTGCTCATAAGCCACAAACGCCCTCATCATAGAGTCACTGTGCAAAGAGCAAACCATTTCAAGATGGTTAAGGGTGGTATTTGGTGCAGCGGGGGTGGACACTAACGTGTTTAAATCTCACTCCACCAGGGCTGCATCCACATCGGCGGCAAGGATGATGAAAGTTCCAATGGACCACATCCTCGCAACGGCGGGTTGGACTAATGAAAAAACCTTTCAGCGGTTTTATAATAAACCCGTGGCCGCACCCGAGACGTTTGCGGAAAAAATATTAAGTTCTGTTCTATAATTTCCCCGATATAGGGGTATTATTATTTGGTATTGTGAAATAAATATTTTCAGTATATGGAATAATTTGTTTTTCAGCACAGTTTCATGTCTCAAATACATTAACATACTTCCTCCATTTCTCATAATGGCAGTGTGTGAGCATGGATTTGTTCCAGGGCATGAAATCACAGAGCTTTGAAATCTTCACGTAGTCACTCACGTGACTCCGAAGTAAAATAGTAAGATTAAATGAGAACTTACCAGTTTGAAATTTGATCTTTATTTTATGGGGAGTTATGATGAGGGATTATGTGCCCTCTGCTACCAAACCCTCTATTATAAAGGTCAACTGGTACGCTAGTTCTCTTATCTTACTATGTTAGTCAACTCTGGTATCTGTGATTTCACACCGCTGCTTTGAAGAATGTCGCGCATGCGTGCTGGCGGGGTCTTCACGTAATCCCTCATCGTAACTCCTCATAAAATAAAGATCAAACTTCAAACTGGTAAGTTCTCATTTAATTTTACTATTTCTTGCCTCTTCTCTCCTCATCTTGTCTTCCCATCTCTGGTCTTTAACCAACCATCTGCCAATTGAAACCCCCTGCAGCTGTATTCACCTATCACTCACCAGGCTTTGTCCTGCCCCCAGCTCTCTTCCAACTTTCTCCCCCCTACTACAGTCAGTCTGAACCTTAATTTAGACGTTAGAAATACAGTGCAGATGACTGCGAAAAAATTAATACTAACATTTTGGAAAAAACCAGCAGCCCTGACAATTAAAATGTGGATTACGGAAATGACTGAGACCTTGCATCTGGAAAAAATAAGATTTGTCTTAATTGACAAACCAGAATTATTTGTTAGAATATGGTCTCCATTTATTGAATTTTTGAAAAAGTAAATTGGTTTAACACAAGATCAGGGTTGAAACCTGAGTTTGGGATTGGATGAATAGTTATATTCAACATTTCCTGGATTTATCTCCACAATCTTGTTATTGGTAGTTTCCTTTTGTGTCTCCCTTTTTTTCTATTAGTTTCTCTCATCTTTTTCTCTCTTTATCTTTATTCTTTAAAAAAATTCTTTAAGAAAAACTGAAGCTATTTTAAAAATCTGTTATTAAATTATCGCTCACTATTATTTGCACACATGCTTCTAATGGAAATACTTAAAAAAAAAAAAAGAAATACAGTGCAGAAACAGGCCTTTCAGGGCCCTGAGTCCGCGGCGACCAGCGATCACCCCGTGCACTAACACTATTCGGCACACTAGGGATAATTTTACAACGTTACCAGAGCCAATTAAACTACAAACCTGTACGTCTTTGGAATGTGGGAGGAAACCAAAGTTCTCGTAGAAACCCCACGCAGGTCACGGGGAGAACATACAAAATCCGTACAGACAGCACCCATGGCCAGGATTGAATCTGGGTCTCTGGCGCTGTAAGCGCTGCAAGGCAGCAACTCTACCGCTGCACCACCATCCCGCACAAAAGGTTCCTGAAGAAGGGTTCCGACCCAAAATGCCACCTATCCATGTTCTCCAGCGATGCTTCCTGACCCGTTGAGTTACACAATGTGTCTCATTATGTAAACCAGCACCTGCAATTCCTTGTGTCTACGCTGGCTTTTATTAAGTGCTTTTCACTTTTAGAATGTCTTCAGCAAAGTCAGTGAAGACCTTTTCATATGTAGTTGGCATATCACAGGAGATTCAGCAACGAATCTGCACACAAAAACCTCTGAAAAACAGCAATGACACATTTTAACCATGTTGATTGAGGGATATGTACAGTATGGGTAGTTGAAGCTGATACGTTGTTAATAGCATTTAAAGGACTTTTGTATAGGCATATGGATATGGATATGCAGGGAATGGGAGATGGGTTACATGGAGGTAGATAAGTGATTGTCTGGAATTTTTTGAGAATTTAACAAGTAAAATGGATAAGGGAAAGTCAGTAGATGTAATGTATCTGGACTTTAAGAAAGCCTTTGATAAGGTCCCACACAGATTAGTGGGCAAAATTAGAGCATACGATATTGGGGGTAGTGTATTGGCATGGATAGAAAATTGGTTGGCAGACAGGAAACAAAGAGTAGGATTTAACGGGTCCCTTTCAGAATGACAGGCAGTGACTAGTGGGGTGCCAGAAGGCTTGGTGCTGGGACCACAGCTATTTACAATATATGTTAATGATTTAGATGAAAAAATTAAAAATAACATTAGCAAATTTGCAGATGACACAAACCTGGGTGGCAGTGTGAACTGTGAAGAGGATGCTATGAGGATGCAGGGTGACTTGGATAGATTGGGTGAGTGGGCAGATGCATGGCAGATGCAGTATTATGTGGATAAATGTGAGGTTGTCCACTTTGGTGGCAAAAACAAGAAGACAGATTATTACCTGAATGGTGTCAGATTAGGAAAAGGGGAAGTGTAACGAGACCTGGGTGTCCTTGTACATCAGTCACTGAAAGTAAGTATGCAGGTACAAGCAGGCAGTGAGAAAGGAAAGCTAATAATAAAAGAAAACTTACCAGTTTGGTTTGATCGTTATTTTATGAGGAGTTATGACCGATTACGTGTACGCATGCGCATCAATCTTCAAAGCGGCATCACAGAGAAGAGTTGTTGGATTAGAGTTAACATAGAAACATAGAAACATAGAAATTAGTAGTAGGCCACATTCGAGCCTGCACCGCCATTCATAATATGATCATGGCTGATCATCCAACTCAGTATCCCGTACCTGCCTTCTCTCCATACCCTCTGATCCCCTTAGCCCAAGGGTCACTCTTAAATATAGCCAATGAACTGGCCTCAAACCCTCTGTGCAGAGAGTTCCAGAGCACTCTCTGTGTGTAAAAAGTCTTTCTCATCTCGGTTTAAAGGATTTCCCCCTTATCCTTAAGCTGTGACCCCTTGTCCTGGACTTCGGGAACAATCTTCCTGCATCTAGCCTGTCCAAAACCCCTTAAGAATTTTTGTAAGTTTCTATAAGATCCCCTCTCAATCTCCTAAATTCCCAGTCTTTCTTCATAAGACAGTCCTGACATCCCAGGAATCAGTCTGGTGAACCTTCTCTGCATCTATGGCAATAACTCAGATTTGACCAAACTGGAGTGTGTCTCACCAAGACCCTGTACAACTGAAGTAGAAACCTCCCTCCCTGTAACTCAAATCCTTTTGCTATGAAAGCTAACATACCATTCGCTTTTTCACTGCCTGCTGCACCTGCATGCCTACTTTCAATGACTGGTGTACCATGACACCCAGGTCTCGCTGGGCCACCATTAATAATAGTCTGCTTTCCTTTTTGCCACCAAAGTGATAACCTCACATTTATCCACATTATACTGCATCTGCCAAACATTTGCCCACTCACCCAGCCTATCCAAGTCACCTTGCATCCTAGCATCTTCACAGCGAACAAGCTTAGTGTCTCCGCAAACTTGGAGATATTGCCTCAATTCCCTCATCCAGGTAAACAGTGAGCAAGCCCTGCGGTCCCCACTAGTTACTGCCTGCCATTGTGAAAAACCCGATTTGCTTCCTGTTTGCCAGCCAGTTCTCTATCCACATCAATACTGAACCCTAAACCGTATGCTTTAAGTTTGTATACTAATCTCTTATGACTAGAACTTACAGAAAGATTTTTATGTTATGAGGGTCAGGAGCAGAGGGCACATAATCGCTCATCGTAACTCTTCATAAAATAACAATCAAACTTCAAACTGGTAAGTTCTTGTTTAATCTTACTATTTTACTTCGGAGTCACATGAGTGACTACGTGAAGATTTTGAAGCTCTGTGATTTCATGCCGTGGGAAAAACGTGTCCACACAAGCACGACTGCATCAGTTGACCACAGATAAGGGAAACATTCTTAATGCATACATACATGACATAGATTTAAAACATGCTGATGCTGATAAATGAACAAACAATAATAACAGTAACCCCTCTCATCCGAGGGGAAACTATAAAATAGAATCTAAAATAGAGTTGGCAAATACCCCTGGTCTGGCAATGGGTTAAAATAAAATGTTGGATACCTCCTTCGTTAGACCATCCTGCAGTTGACAGGATGTGGTCCAGAGGACCGCACATAACCCTTGCTGCTGGTGTTGTAGCAGCCCTGGTGGAGTGAGATTAGAAATTAGTATCTACTACTATTAGTATAAGCCAAAAACTCGCATAACCACCTGGAGATGGTCTGAACTAGTATCAGAGCCTCTAAGGCTCCAGATGACCTTGACGTAATGTTGTAAATGTGTGACCACATGTAACCGAAGGTGCATGGGGTAGGTAAACATGAATTATTATATCTCAGGTGTAACGATCCTGTCCATTCACAATTTTTGTAATGACTGGACCTGTGCGCTGAGGGCAGCGCCAGGGAATAACCTACCTATGAGAGCCGAATCAAAGATAGAGATATAGCTGGAGCCCCATGGTGAATAAATGTTAACACAATGTCAATATCCCATACTTCTGTGTACTTGGGTCTGGAAGAACGTGTTAATGATATCCTAAATAAGTGCACACCAGAGGGTGAAATCCGAGAGAGCGGGTCCCACTTGCTGCAGCAACTATGATGAGAAGCACGTTGGGCACAGTTAATGGGATTATACCTTAATTTATTGTCAAAGACCCATAGAAAATGAACTCTAAGACGTCAGTGTCCGTGCCGTATTATATGTAACATAACATTTAAACAGAAAACGCTTCCCATCTCCTAAAGAGGTAAAGCACTGCTTTTTTGGTGCTATCCCTGCACTCTGCAGTGAGTACATACATGGATCAGTCTGACAGCCCGAGCCACAGGAGCGGTCTTCTCAGATTCTGTAAAGCAATGAATTGATTAATCATGTAGAGGCTGGTTCCCCGAAAACCCGGCTTGACCAGCAATGTTTAGAACCCCATATAAGGTTCTATTATTATTCCCAACATTTGCGGGAAACCATGGCTGCGTAGGCCAGTCAGACAGTACGAGAACCCTGAATGCGGGATCTTGCTGAATTATTGCAAGACCCGACTGATGAGGCAAAATGGAGAACCACATAAAAGAACATTCCTCCCCCGTGTAGCGAGAATGAGCCTGCATGCAAACATATCAATACTGGGTGCCATCGCGCCATAGATCCTGAAAGACTTTGTGATCCAACATCCATACTGTGTTGTCATTGATTTTGCGAGATGATACACCAGCGCCAAAAAAGGTTGGGTAAATTATGACAGGATACTTTGACTTTATTCATCCATGTGACTAACATATGCCACCACCACAGTGTATCAACTTGGAACTGAGCATGCAGGTTTTGCATATTCGCACAATAACCCTTTAACCCATAGTATGCACCTAGTGTCTATAGGTAGTTGATACCAATAACTGAAGAATTGGTAATTCATGCAAATCCCAACCGCCTTTGTTACTAGAGATGGCATTCGTAATTTTCCATCTTTGAGCACTAGCATCTGTTAGTAATATAACTGAAGATTATTTGACCAAAACTACTGGAGCAATGCTGAATATAGTTCGACCACCATTGTGACTTTGGTAGCTTCAGCTAGTAATAGCATAGGTCTGTTAACATTGACCTATATGGCACTTGAGAGGTTACTACTTGCACGTTGAAAGTTCTGTAATGCAAGGGCCCAATTGCATACCGCTATATAGCCAATTACACTCGATGAATAGAAGGATGCTTGATAACAAGGTTGTTACAGGCTTCTATGATTCCAATCTGTTGATCCAGGGTGGAGGCACAGATAAATTAATAGTTAAAGTAAATCCGATAAACAATAACTTCCAGTTGGTATCAAAATTAAATTTGACTGGATGGCTGAAAAAACAGTTGATTTAAGCGAAAAACACAGCGTTAGAAATATCCTCAAGATCAATTTCAAATGTCTCCGGCGATCTCCTATGAATGGACCTAAATAGTATGCATCTTTGAGATCGATTGCATGCCCATAAAGATCGTAAGGAATCAGTATTAGACAGTAGAGAAATTCCATATACTGAAAAGCTATGTTGCTATTTCAGGTACGCCAAAGCTATTTCAGGTACGCCCAATTGCATACCTGAAATACAGCTGCTATATAGCCAATTACACTCGATGAATAGAAGACTGCTTGATAACAAGGTTGTTACAGGCTTCTACTGATTCCAATCTGTTGCCCCAGGGTGGAGGCACAGATAAATTAATAGTTAAAGGTAAATCCGATAAACAATAACTTCCAGTTGGTATCAAAATTAAATTTGACTGGATGGCTGAAAAACAGTTGATTTAAGCAAAAAACACAGCGTTAGAAATATCCTCAAGATCAATTTCAAATGTCTCCGGTGATCTCCTATGAATGGGACCTAAATAGTATGCATCTTTGAGATCGATGCATGCCATAAAGATCGTAAGGAAATCAGTAGTTAGACAGTAGAGAAATTCCATATACTGAAAAGCGATGTTGCACATGGGAGTTAAATTATGAACCGACATCCTCCATCTTTCACAATGAACAGGCCATGCCTGCCATAATTCCGTGCCTGCCTCGAAAGACAACTCTGGCCATATTACCGAGCTTGTCGCGGAAGGCAATCCTGGCCGTAATCCTGAGCCTGCCTCGAAAGACAACTCTGGCCCCAATTCCAAGCCATGCTTTGTACCCTTGTATACTGTGTAATAATAACCCATCACATATTATCATTTTCATTTGTACAAAACTAGTGTAAATATTACCAACTTGTAACTTACCCCATGTTTCGGAAGAACCAGACCCACCTACCTCCATGGTTACCGGTGGTCTTATAGTAAGCCCAAATGTGGGTTTTATTCCCATCTTTGATTGGAGAGTAGGAATGGTAGTGTATGTGAATTCCATATTCCTGAGATGGGCTTGGCCCTTGGCCTGAAAGACCTGTGCCCAGCTTTCAAGCGGCCATCAAATTCAGTGAACTGCTTACTGCTGATGAGGCGTGGGGGTGTCATCGCCGATACGATGGTTTCATTTGATAGCTCTGTTCACTGCCGGCACTTGTAGCGTGAGGGAAATCTGGCCCCTTCTGGGTTTTCTGCCTCTTCCCTTGTGAGTATATCCTTGCACTCCCCTCCACCGAGAGGGAAACACGTAGACAGCCCTGAGACAGGTGCTGCCGCAGGCCCCTGAGGTTACCTGCGCTGACCTGGCCCCTCGGACCTATATTAGGATATGACTGGGTCAGAGTGAAACTGACCCCTGATGCTCTCCTCCTCAGAGAGGGAGACATTGTGCAGCCCTGAGACAGTTGCCGCTGCCAGCGAGTTCTCCATAATACCCGGGCTCAGGTAGCTCTCTTCTGGAGCATATCTCTCTGGAGCAACCTCTCCATCAGGTGCTCCAGGTGGGTTTTAGGCGTTCACAGATGCTACCCATAGGAGGGGGAAACTTCCTGGCCCGACTCGACCGAGTCCCAAGGCCTGACCGGCTACCTCGTTGTTTAACCCCTTTCCTGGGGGAACCATAGCAGTCTGTGAGTTGCTGACCCCATAGTGAGTGACTGGGTCTCGAGACCAGCTTACTGCCAGTTTTCCCCTTATTTGGGGAGACCTTAGTGGTCTGGGAGCTGCTGACCCCATTGTCAGCGACTGGGGTAGCGAGACTGGTTCACTGCCAGTCTAACTGCTTTATCTGGGAAGACCTAAGCAGTCTGGGGCTGCTGACCCCTTTGTCCACGACTGGAGTAGTGAGACCAGCTTACTGCCAGTCTGACCGCTTTATCTGGGAAGACCTAAGCGGTCTGGGGGTTGCTGACCCCATTGTCCGCGACTGGGGTAGCAAGACCGGATTAATGGCAATCTAACACCTATTTCTGGGGAACCATTGCGGTGGGAGCTGCGGACCCCATGGTGAGTGACAGGGGTAGCAAGACCGGCTAACTGCCAGTCTAACCCTATCTCTGGGGGGATCATTGCGGTCTGGGAGCCCATACTGGGAGAAAAACCCCCAACTCGCATTCCCCGTTTGGGTGTCGCTGACCACCTTGTCAGCGACTTGGGAGCGAACCGGACGACCATCCGGCTACCCGCACTTTCGCGGTCCGGACCGGGATTTCCCCACGGTCCATAACCAGTTTCCCGCGGCCCATCCAACTTCGCCCCGAATCCAGCAGGCAAACTCTGTGAGGAGCTTCCTGCAAAACAAAAAACATCCCTAGACATAAGTTTAAACTTACCTTCCAGGTTTAAAACTTACCGCTGGCAGGAGACACACGCCTGCCGGTCAGCCGGTACGCAATGCGTAATGACGCGCATGTGTGGTGATGGCCTTCTTCACATAATCACTCACGTGACTCCGAAGTAAAATAGTAAGATTAAATGAGAACTTACCAGTTTGAAGTTTGATCTTTATTTTATGAGGAGTTACGATGAGGGATTACATGAAGAAGCCTGCCAGACCGCATGCACGTCAACCTTCAAAGCAGCGGTGTGAAATCACAGATAACAGTTGTTGAACTGAACATAGGAAGATTCGAGAAACTAGAACTACCTGCTGACCTTTATAAGAGAGGATTACGGAGGGCACGTAATCCCTCATCGTAACTCATAAAATAAAGATCAAACTTCAAACTGGTAAATTCTCGTTTAATTTTACTATTTTGCTTCGGAGTCACGTGAGTGACTACGTGAAGATTTCAAAGCTCTGTGATTTCATCCATGAACATGAGTCCATGCGTCACACTGCATCAGTTGACCAAGGATGAGTGAAAATTAATAATGCATTCAGACATGACATAGATTTAAAACATGCTGATGCTTTTTAATGAGCAAATTAAAATAATAATGACCCCACTCATCCAAACTATAAAACAGAACTTAAAATAGAATTGGCAATACCCCCGGTCAAGCAATGGGTTTATTATAAAACGTTTGGAAAGTTTGTTCGTTTGACCATCCTGCAGCCGCTAGGATGTGGTCCAGCGGAACGTCCATAACCCTCGCTGCTGACGTTGTTGCAGAACTGGTGGAGTGAGATTTGAAAACATCAGTGTCCACTCCTGCACAAGCCAAAACCCGTTTTAACCACCCGGAGATGGTCTGTACTGACACCTTCTTATGAGGTTTTTTGTAACTAACAAACATTGCTAGTTCAGAGCCACTAAGGCTCTTGGTGACCTTAAAGTACTGTTGTAGATGTGTGACCACACACAACCGAAGGTCCATGGGGTATGCCATGAAAACTAGTTTGAGACCTGACACCCCTGGTCTGCTCTGCTTGACTAAGTCATAAACATAAAATGTTATATTATTTGCAGATGTAACCATCCTGTCCAGTCGCAGCTTATGCAATGACTGGACCCGTTGTGCTGAGGCCTGGGGGGATTTGGGTTGAAGATACCCTTCATGAACCTGGACATCAAAGGGTAAGACCCGACAGAGGGGTGTCCCGATCCCAGCAACAAGTATGACAATAAGGCACTTCTGGCACAATATATGGCACTATAACTCAGTCTCTCATCAAAATATAGTTTTGAGAGGAATTCCAACACATCTGTTATACGTGCTGTGTCATCCGATATGTTGGACTGTAAACAGAACACTTCCCATTTCTTGACATAGGAGATGTACTGTTTCTTGGTACTATCTCTCCAGGCCGCAGTGATCACGTACAATCTGACAGTCCGAGCCCCAGGAAAGGTCTTCTCAGAGTCTGCAAACCAACAAATTGATTTGGTCATGCAGTGGATGTTTCTCCCCAGTCACGGGGTGAACCAGCAGATTTCTGCATTTGGGAACAGCCATAATGGCCTCTGTTATCATTCCCAGTATGAGTGGGAACCATGGCTGTGTAGGCCAGTCAGGCACTACCAAAATGCCTGAGGTGGAGTCTTGCTGGATCTTAAGCAAGCATCGCCGACTGATGAGGCAAAATGGAGGGAATGCATAAAAGAACATTCCACCCCAGTGTAGCGAGAATGTATCTACCGCCACAGCCCCTGGGTCTGGCTCCCATGCAACATACTTTGGTAACTGGTGATTGAGTCTGGATGCAAACAAATCAATATCCGGTATTCTATACCAAGCAACAATGTCGTTAAACACTTTATGATTCAACATCCATTCTGTGTTGTCTTGAATTTCCTTGACCTGGTGTCCGCCACCATGTTGAATCTACCTGGTAAGTAGGTAGCTGAAATCCAAATGTTTCTTGTAATACGCCAGTGCCAAATAAGGTTAACCAATTTATCACAGGATACTGACTTGATTCAACCATGTGATTAATGTATGCCACCGCTGTAGTGTTGTCAATCTGAAGTTGAACATACAAATGATGCATATTCACACAATAAGCCTTCAACCCATAGAGTGCTCCCAGTAACTCTAAGTAGTTAATACCATGTAACTGAAGAATTGATGACTCATGCACATTCCATATGCTACCGCAGCTAGAGATGGTATTAGTAACTCCCCATCCTAGAGCACTAGCATCAGTTTGTAATATAACTGAAGGTTTGTCGACCAAAATGTTACTGGAGCAATGCCGAATATTAGTCATCCACCTTTGTAACTCAGAAATGGCTTCAGCTGGCAATCGCATAGGTCTGCTGAAGTGACCTGCATGGAATTTGAGTGCCTGCTCCTTTGCACGTTGTAAATTTTGATCATGCAAAGGCCCAAACTGTGCAGCTGGAAAAGCAGCCACTAATTTGCCAATTATACTGGCTACATGTCGAATAGAAGGTTGCTCCTTAACAATAAGATTGTTACAGGCTTCTATTAATTCTAATCTCTTGCCCCAAGGTACAGACATGTGAATAGAGTTAATGGTAAATCCCAAATAATCAATAACTCTACATGGTATCAACTTGGATTTAACTGGATGGATGAGAAACCCCAATCTCTCAAACATGAGTTTAGTGGCTGAAACAGCTAATTTAGCTAATTTCAAAGTTTACCCTATGATTAGGATATCATCCAAGTATACCATCACAATGAATGGGTACCGAATAGTATACATCTTTCAGATTAATGCATGCCATATAACATCCTTTGGAAACCAGTTGTTTGGCAGTAACAAAGTTTTCCATTTTGAAATGTTTATACTGCACAAAGGAGTTAAGTCAAGTCAAATCAAGGATGATTCGGCATCCTCCATCCTTCCTTTGCCTTGTAAATGTATTAGAAACAAACTGATGAGGTTCATGACACGACTTCTTAATTACCCCTTTTGTGTATAATACTTGAATTTCAGCTTGTACCTCCAAACCTTCCTGTTGTGAATGAACAAATGTCCAGTTTGGTGTATGCTGTGTGGATGGAAACGAATTGGGAAGGAATTTGATTTGGAACCCTTGTATACTGTGCAGTATAAACTGATCTGATGTTATCCAACGCCATTCATTCAAAAACAAGTGCAATCTCCTACCAACTTGTAACTGATCCACACACCCTATGTTCCGGAAAGAATCAGACCCACCTACCTCCATGGTTACTAGTGGATGAACGTTTTTTATTTCCCCCCCCCCCCCCGAGGTTTAGGGGGTAGGACTGATGGAGTGCGCCAACTGCGCATCTTTGACGAGGGCCGGTTTGGGCCTTGGCCTAATAAAGACCTCTGCCCAGAGTGTTCGGCCTTCGAGCTGCCACTAGTTTCATCGAACCGTTTGCTGTTGAAGGGGGCATAGGGGTGCTGCTGCCGAAATGATGAAGCTTTGCTTGTCGATGGGACCTTCATTAGCCCGACAGCTTTCGCTTCTTCGTCCAGGTCCTTGACCTGCTTAGGCAGATCTTCGCCGAACAAAAAATTTCGGCGGCTGTACATTGCTGGCCCTGCACAGTCCCGCAAACTTGGGGTTCAGGGCGGTCGGATGCCATTTTTCCGTAAACAGTTAATTTCAAAATATGCGTTGCACATTAATGCCAGGGCATCCTGTTGCACATCAGACAAGGGACCCCCATCCACAGACCTGGCAAAGGCCGTGATGCCCGAAGCCAGCAACTTTAGGATTCTCTGGAACTTCACCTCCTGGGCTCTGATGCCCCCTCCGATGTAACCCCAGATGGAGCTGTTCACAGCAAGCACGTTTAGCAAAGCACAATTAGCAGGTGCGTGGTACTTCATAGAAGTTTCGGCCATTACCTGTTCTTGGAGCTGGTGTGATGCAAGGTAATTGATACTCGTAGCCAATTCCTCATCCAGCAGCTCCCCTGTTTGCGATGGGATCGCAAACTTCGATGCCATAGCAGGCAAATCTGCTTCAAGCACCTCGTGCATCGTGGTATACTCTCCGGCCAAACCTCCGAACTCCAAGTCAGTCCAAAACTGACCCCAAATGCACCCCTCCTCAGAGAGGGAGATATTGTGCAGCCCTGAACCAGGCACCGCCGCGGGCCCCCGAGGAGACCTACGCTGATATAACTCCGTTCCCTGGAGCATATCATGATGGAGCATCCTTTCCATCAGGTGCTCCATCCGTCATAAACGTCCAAAGACGCCATCCATTGTAGGAGGGGAATCCTCCTGGCCTGACTCGTCCTAGTCAACAGGCCTTACAGACTTTCTTTTGGCTTTCCCTCCTAGCGGGGTTGCCAAAGTGCTTTCGACAGGCACCAAGTCTGAAGCCGCTGGCCGCACCGCCAGCGACTTGGATGGCGGTGCGAAATCGACGGCTGCCCGCTACCCACACTCCTGCGGTCTTCCGTAGCTGGTTCCCCCGAGGCCCGTCTGGACTTCACCCTGAATTTCTCCATAATAGTTCGCACTTGAAGACTCTGCAATCAAGAATTACTGAACAAAAAACGACCTCAGAATAAGTTTTAACACTAACCTGTAGAGTTTTTAAACTTACCGCTGGAGGAGCGACGCGCCTACCAGCCAGTCGTGCGCAATGCGTTAGACGTAATTGACGCGCATGCGGGCTGGCGGGCTTCTTCATGTAGTCACTCACGTGACTCCGAAGTAAAATGGCAACTTGACCTTCATAACGAAAGGATTTGAGTACAGGAGCAAAGAGGTCTTTCTACAGTTGTACAGTGCCCTGGTGAGACCACACCTGGAGTATTGTGTGCAGATTTGGTCTCCTAATTTGGGGCAGGGCATTTTTGCTATTGAGGGAGTGCAGCGTAGGTTCACGAGGTTAATCAATAATATATTTTATTTTGCACTGTCTTGTAGAATTCATTTGTAATTCACGGATAATTTGTTCCTTTTGCCTGAGTATGTCACCGTGATGCTGCTGCAGGCTAGATTTTCATTGTACCTGAATCTCGCTGTACCTGTGTGCTTGACAATAAACTTGACTTGACGATCAATTGAGTGGTCATATGGTAGTCATTGAAATGTGCTTTTGTCACATTCAAACAGCTGAAATGATGACCCTGATATCAGTAGCCAGGCACCTAGAACTCAACAGAAGAAGTTTCACTTCGTGCTGGTGGCAGTTATTCATCCAAGAGCCTCAAATAAGTCAAAGGCGACACGTCGGCGCAGCGGAAGAGTTGCTGCCTTACAACGCTTGCAGCGCCGGAGACCCGGGTTCGATCCCGACCACGGGTGCTGTCTGTCTGGCGGTGCTGGCTCAAAGGGCCGAATGGCCTCCTCCTGCACCTATTTTCTATGTTTCTATGTATGGGGTTTGTATGTTCTCCCCATGATCGTGTGGGTTTTCTCGGAGATCTTCAGTTCCCCCCCCCCACACACCAAGGACGTACAGGTGTGTGGGTTAATTGGGTTGGTATTAATATAAATTGTCCCTTGTGTGTGTAGGATAGTGTTAATGTGCGGGGAACGCTGGCCGGTGTGGGCTTGGTGGGCCGAAGGGCCTGTTTCGTGCTGTATCTCTAAACTAAACTAAAATAAACCAAATTGAATCAAGAAAATGTGAAACAAATCATGCGGATATTTGGAAATAGTTTGCAGGAATAAATGCAATGATTTTGTGAATAATTGTGAACCTGCTCTGATATTGTTCTTGTATGTAAAACCTGCCACCCAGCACAAAATGAAACAATAACTACTGAGAACTAAGTTGCAGTGGACTGTTATCATCAAGGTTATCATATTAACTATTAGTCATAGATTGCATTGCTGTTTCTGGGAATTGCTGTTCACAGATGAAAGTATCCCTCTGTGTTATCACAGTCACTCTACAACGATCAGGGAAAAAACACCGCCTTACTTGTCAGTTCTCATCTTTGTCTTTTGAAGTCTAATAATACAACAGAGATTAAGTTGGAATGATGAGGAAATAGTTTCATGAGGTCCCAAATGAAACTTCCAGCTAAATGCTGGTGGGAGTAGTTTATATGGCATCATCCCTGCCCAAAGACATTGGAAACGATACAAAGTTCTGAAGTAACTCAGCGGGTCAGGCAATATGTGCTGGTTTAAACTGAAGATACACACAAAAAGCTGGAGTAACTCAGCGGGACAGGCAGAATCTCTGGTGGGAAGGAATGTGTGACGTTTTGGGTCGAGACTCTTCTTCAGACCGCTGGAGAACATGGATTGGTGACATTTTCAGGTCGGGACCCTTCGAGTGGTGGCGCCATCGAGTGTGGCAGCCTCGCCAACAGCTGTCTGTCCTTTCATCCTTTATGTTATTTTTAACCTGTCTTAAAGTTTGTTTTTGGAGGTCTTTTAGTCTTTTTTATGTGGGGGGAGGGGGGGAGGGGAAGGGGGAAACCGTTTTTCTTATTCACTATCTGGTCGAGCATGCGTCTTTCCTCCGAGCCACATCTTCGCCCCCTCCTCGAGGCCTACCATCTGGATTGGCGCGGCCTTTCCTGCCGGAGACCAGCCAGAGCTTCAGCTTCAGCAGCGGCACAGCACTGGATTCCATCACGGAGCGAGCGATGCCTTACTGTGGTCACCGTGTTGGAGCTCCGAAGTGCTGGGACGGCCGACTTTGACACCTGTGGAGCTGTGGTCCTTACCGGTGTCACCAGCGTTGAATCTACGCCCAGCTCGGCCTGTGGACTTCGGGAGCCGTGGTCTCCGGAAGGAAGCGGCCGATTCGGTGGCTAGGGCCGCTGAGAGTGTTCTTCCGTTCGAAGGCCTGAAACATCGTGCCACCTCAATAGCCCCTGACCACGGGTGAACAGAGGAAGAGGACTGAACTTTGGTGCCTTCCCTCACAGTGGGAAACCTTGATTCCGCTGTGGGGGGATGGTTTTTATGTTTTAGGTTAAATTCTATAGTGTAGTGTTTATCTTATTTGTACGCTGCATGGTAACTCAAATTTCACTGCACCAATTGGTGTATGTGACAATATATGTCCTTTCTCCTTTGTCCTTTGTCTTCAGTGATCCAAGGAGAGAAAGCTGACTGGATAGAACTTTGTCTTCATGGAAAGAAGCAGAGAGTGGTGGTGGAAGGAAGGCATTGCAGATGCTGGTTTACACCAAAAATGGACTAAAAATGCTGGAGGGCAGGCAACATCTCTGGAGAGAAGAATGGGTGACGTTTTGGGTTGAGACCATGCGTCAGACTGTCTGAAGAAAGGACTTGACCCAAAACATCACCCATTCCTTCTCTCCAGAGTTGCTGTCTATCCCGCTGAGTTACTCCAGCATTTTGTGTCTATCTTCTGTGGTGGTGGAAGGTTGCTTTTCAGACTGGAGGCCTGTGATAAGTAGTGGGGCTCAGGGTTCAGTGCTATTAGTCATCTGTATCAATGATTTGTATGAGAACACACAAGGTGTGATTAGCAAGTTTGCAGATGATGGTGGTATTGTAGATAGTGAAGATAATTGTCAACATTTATACCAGGATGTTGATCGGTTGGGCAGGCGGATGAGAATGGTTGATGGAATTTAAAAGAGAGAAGTGCGAGGTGTTACATTTTGGGCAGTCTAGCAAGGGCAGTAAATGGAAGAGCTCTGGAGAATGTTGTAGAGCAAAGGGATCTAGGCTGTTCATCCCACAATCACTACATGTGCAGGTTCATAGTTCCTTCAAAGTGGCATCTTGGGTAGAGTGGGTGGTCAAGAAACCTTTCGGTACGTTGGCCATCATCAGTCAGGGTATTCAGTATGGAAGGTCTTGTCCAAGTTGCATAAGATATTGATGTGACCACATTTAGAGTATTGCATTCAGTTTTGGTCACTATATTAGAGGAAAGATGCTGTCAAGTTGGAAAGGGTGCAGAGAATATTTACAAGGTTGTTGCCAGGAATCGAGGGCCAGAGCTATAGGGAGTGGTCAAGCAGGCTGAGGATTTAATCCTTGGAGTGCAGGAGGATGAGGGATGCTCTTACTGACACGTACAAGATCATGAGAGGAATAGATGGTGTAAACACAGTCTTTTGCCCAGAGTAGGGAAATCAAGAACCAGAGGACATAAATTTAAGGTGGGGGGGTTTAATAGGAACCTGAAGGGTAACTTTTGAAGACAAAGGGTGGCGGATATAACGAGCTGCCAGAGGAGGCAGTTGAGGCAGTGATTATCATAATCCTTAAGAGACATTTGGACATGTACATGGATAGGGCAGGTTTAAAGTAATATGGCCCAAACGCAGGCAGGTGGGGCTAGCGTAGATGGGGCATGTGGTCAGTGTAGGCGAGTTGGCTGAAGGGTCGGTTTCAATGCTGTATCAAGCCAAACTCAAGTACTATAGGTAGAGCAAAGGGGAAGATACAGGGTACAGAATATAGTTCTCAGCATTGCAGCACATCATGTGTAGGAAAGAAATGCAGATGCTGGAGTAACTCCGCAGGAGAGGCGGCATCTCTGGAGGGAAGGAATGCGTGACGTATCAGGTCGAGACCCTTCTTCAAACTATTGTAGTTTATCAGCTCCATGACAAAAGTCAAACGTGTGCATTGGGGTAGAAGTGAATCGGACAGTGCCCGAGCTTATTGAAGGAGCGTTGAAAAGCCTGATGATAGAGGGGAAGAAACTGTTCCTAAGTCTGGTGGTGCCCGTTTTCAAGCTTCTATACCTTGTGCGGGATGGGAGCAGGGAGAAGAAGGAATGACCACGGCGGGACAAGTGTTTGATTCTGTTGACTGCCTCTCTGAGGCAGCGTGAAGAGTACATGGTGGGTGGTCTAGACTGGGTGATAGACTGGGCTACATCTACGACTCTCTACAATTTCTTGCGGTCTTGGGCAGAGCTGTTCCCAAACCAAGACTGATTCAAATATGCTGAATGAAACTCAAAAAGTCATTCAAAATTATGTTTTATCCCAATTATTTACGACAATATTACTGAAAAATTCAATGATCTAACTCCCACAAGCTGCTAAAATATCTATGATCTATTTCTTTTCACATTCCAAAGGCATGCAGGTCTGTAGGTTAATTTGGCCTTTGTAAATTGCCCCTAGCGTGTAGGATAGAACTAGTGTCCAGGTGATCGTTGGACGGCATGAACTCGGTGGGCCACAGGCCTTCTTTCCAAGCTATATCTCTAACAACATTTGTCCTTGGGGTTTGCACATCTGTTTATTGACTGATTTCATGGCCCTGAGATATGAGGAGTGACTGGAAAACAGTGTTTAGAAGGGGATAGACACAAAAATCTGGAGTAACTCGGCAGGTCAGGCAGCATCTCTGGAGAAAGGGAATGGGTGACGTTTCGGGTCGAGGTCCTTCGTCAGACTGAGAGTCAGGGGAAAGGGAAACCCGAGATATGGACGGTGATCTAGAGAGATAGAACAAGTGAATGAAAGATATGCAAAAATGTAACGATGATAAAGACAACAGGCCATTGTTAGTTGTAGGCTAGGTGAGAACGAGTTACAGACAATGTTGGAATGTTATGTTATGTACAAGACATTGGTGTGGCCACATTTGACGTTCAGCGTTCAGTTTTGATGACACTGGTATAGGAAGAATGTCATTAAGCTAGAAAGAGTGCAGAGAAGATTTATGAGGATGTTGGGGAAGTTTGGGCAGGCTAGGACTTTATTCCTTGGAGTGCAGGAGGCTGAGGGTGATCTTATAGAAGTGTAGACAATCGTGTGGGGAGTAGACAGGATACATGCACAGAGTCTTTGACCCAAGGCAGGGGAATCAAATACCACAGGACGTGAGAGGGGCTACAGGGGACCTGAGGGGCAACCTTTTCACTTCGAGGGTGGTGGGTATATGGAACAAGCTGCCAGAGGGGGTAGTTGAAGCAGGTATGATAAGAGCATTTTAAATACATTTGGACGGGTACATGGATAGGAAAGGTTTAGAGGGATATGGGCCAAATGGGATTAGCTTAAATGGAACATCTAGGTTGGCATGGATGATTTGGGCCAAAGGGCCTGTTTCCTTGCTGTAAGAGTCTAGGACTAGGTGAAAGCCAACACGGAACGGCATGAGGTGCCAGTAAGAAAGATATAAACACAGACAATACAAATGGACAAATTGCCAATGTTAACCATACTATTCAGAAAGGATAATGACTTTTATCCTTGGGTGGAGCATGTCTTGATCCTTTAATTTGTGGGTGTCTAATAACAAATGCTGGCAGGTCTTAATTTGAGAAATATTTACCTATGAATTAATAGAACGTAGAAAACACCCTTTCCAAAAGCCGAACAGCTCATTTATAAAACTGAATGAAAGGGCCAATAAATCTTTTTATATAGAAACATAGAAAATAGATGCAGGAGTAGGCCATTCGGCTCTTCGAGGCAGCACTGCCATTCAATATGATCATTGCTGATCATCCAAAATCAGTACCCCGTTCCTGCTTTCCCCCCCATGTCGCTTGATTCCGTTAGCCCTAAGAGCTATATCGAACTCTCTCTTGAATACATTCTCAATATCTTTGCATTGCTTTTTGCTTCACCATGTGTTAACATGTAGGATCAATGCTGGATCATTGCAGCAGTAATTAAAACTCACCGTTGCCTCAGCCGACATCAGATGAAAGGATACTGCCCTAGAAATGTCGGGGCAGCACAGTGGCGCAGCGGTAGAGTTGCTGTCTTTCGGCGCCCTGAGACCGGGTTCGATCCTGACTACGGGTGCTGCCGGTGTGGAGTTGGCACATTCTACGTTTGACCGCATGGGATTTCCTCCTACATTCCAAAGACGTGCAGGTTTGTAGGTTAATTGCCTTCTGCAAATTGCCCCTAGTGTGTAGGATGTTGCTAGTGTACGGGGTGACCATTTAGTCAGCACGGACTCAATGGGCCGAAGATCCTGTTTCCATGCTGTATTTCTAAAGCTAAAACTAAAACTATAAACTATAGGCTGAATAGCCAAGATAGTTGGCTTAAATGTAGAGCTAGAGATAAGGCTCCCACACATATCAGTCGGGGAAAGATATTTGGATCTGGGTGGTGAGGTTTTGAAAATCAGCAGAGGTCAAGCTCTAAATCACCAATACATTAGTGGGGAGAAGATAACGTGAGAACGGACTGAGAACAAGAAACTGCAAATACTGGAATCTTGAGCAAGACATAAAGTGCTTTTCTTGAGGACAAAACCTAGTGGGTCAGGCAGCATCTGTGGAGAGAAATGGACATATGACTTTTCGGGTTGGGACTCTCTCTTGAGGAAAAATCTCAGCAAGTCAGACAGCGTCTGTGGAGGGAATGGACAAGCAACGTTTTGGATTGGGACTCTTCTTCAGTCCAACGAATATTAGAGCCCTTGGTTAGCGGACACTGGAAATGTGTACTTGTTGTTAAAAACAAATGCTGATAACTTTCCAAAGGTGGGATGAGGAAATGTTGACATTCACATGTACCTGTGTATCATGTCAGGCAGTAGTTGAGCAGGGAATGGACAGGTGACGTTGACGTAGGGGAAATAAAGTTGGAATAGAGAGGGGGGGGGGGGGGGGGTAGGATAAAGCCTGGCAAGTGATAGGTGGATACAGGTAAGGGAGGGTGATTGGAAGAAGGGTGGGGCTAGTGACAAAGGCTAGAGCTGAAAAGGAGACAAAAGGGTGTCAGCTGCTAATTACGCCACTCTCCTGTATCCACCTATCACTTACTAGACTTTGCTCTGCCCGAACCTCTCTTTTCCAGCTTTCCCCTCATCCCAACTGTCTGAAGAAGGGTCCAAATGTGAAACGTCACCTGACCATTTCCCTCCACAGATGCTGCCTGACCCACTGAGTTCTTCCAGCAAGGGTCCCAATCCGATTGCAGCAAGATCTAGATCGATTGGCCAGGTGGGCGAAGGAATGGTTGATGGAATTTAATACAGAGAAGTGTGAGATGTTGCATTTTGGGACGTCGAACAATAGCAGGACTTACACAGTAAATGGTAGGCCTCTGGGTAGTGTTGTGGAGCATAGGGATCTAGAAGTACAAGTGCATGGCTCCAGGTAGATAAGGTAGTCAAAAAGGCTTTTGGCACTTTGGTTTTCATCAGTCAGCGTATTGAGTGCAGAAGTCGGGAGGTCATGTTGCAGTTGTATAAGACATTGATGAGACCGCATTTAGAATATTGATTTTAGTTCTGGGCACCATGTTATAGGAAAGATATTGTCAAGCTTGAAAGGGTTCAGAAAAGATTTACGAGGATGTTGCCAGGACTAGAGGGTGTGAGCTATAGGGAAAGAAACTAGAAACATAGAAAATAGGTGCAGGAGGAGGCGATTCGGTCCTTCAAGCCAGCACCGCTATTCATTTTAATCATGGCTTATCGTCCCCAATCAATAATCCGTGCCTGCCTTCTCCCCGTATCCCTTGATTCCACTAGCTCCTAGAGCTCTATCTAACTCTCTCTTAAATCCATCCAGTGATTTGGCCTCCACTGCCCTCTGTGGCAGGGAATTCCACAAATTCACAACCCTCTGGGTGAAAACGTTTTTTCTCACCTCAGTCTTAAATGGTCTCCCCTTTAGTCTAAGACTGTGGCCCCTGGTTCTGGACTCGCCCAACAATGGGAACATTTTTCCTGCATCTAGCTTGTCCAGTCCTTTTATAATTTTATATATTTCTATGAGAATCCCCCTCATCCTTCTAAACTCCAGTGAATACAAGCCTAGTCTTTTCAATCTTTCCTCATGTGCAGGAGGATGAAGGGAGATCTTATGGAGGTATACAAAATCATGAGAGGAATAGATCGGGTAGACGCACAGAGTCTTTTACCCAGAGTTGGGGAATTGAGGACCAGAAGACATAAGTTTAAGGTGAAGGGGAAAAGATTTAATAGGAATCCGAGGGGTAACTTCTTCACACAAAGGGTGGTGGGTGTATGGAACAAGCTGCCAGAGGAGGTAGTTGAGGCTGGGACTATCCCATCGTTTAAGAAACAGTTGGACAAGTACATGGATAGAACAGGTTTGGAGGGTTATGGACAAAGCGCAGGTGTGGGACGGGTAGCTGGGACATTGTTGGCTGGTGTGGGCGAGTTGGGCTGAAGGGCGTGTTTCCACACTGTATCACCCCATGACTCTCCATGACTCTGCCTGATCCTCTAAGTTCCTCATGCACTTCGTGTTGATCACAACAGATTGTGATGGTTTCTGATAGCCCGGGAGAGGAGCATGATTCACATTAGTGGCTGTTCCCTCCTACGAAACTCCATCACGTAGCTTCCTGTGGAATCTAGCCGGACCTGTCCCTCATGATTATTACCCCGAGGCACGGCTGAGTCAATAAAATGAGTCCTGCACTGAAGCTGGAAACCTTCCCAACGTGAAGCAACTCAACACAAAGCGGATCGGCCAAGTACTTCAACTCCACACGAACAAGATGCTAGGTGTAATAATCAATGTACTATTTTCATTCATTTTTAATTACAAGCCATAAGCACCGCCTACAATAACCAAACAGCTAGAGCATTGTAGGGGATAATAATATTACTCCTGCACAGGGCAGCACGGTGGCACTGCGGTAGTTGCTGCTTTACAGCGCCAGAGACCCAGGTTCGATCTTAACCTCAGGTGCTGTCTGTACGGAGTTTGTACGTTCTCCCCGTGACCACGTGGGTTTTCTCCGGGTACTCCAGTTTCCTTCCACACTCCAAAGACGTGCAGGTTTGTCGGTTAATTGGCTTCTATAAATTGTAAACAGTCCCTAGTGTGTAGGCTGGTGTTATTGTATGGGGGGGTGATCGCTGGTCGGCGCAGAATCAGTAGGCCAAAGGGACTCCTTCCACACTGTATCAGGAAAGTCAAGTCTAAAGTAAACTCAAGTTCACACAGGAGCAAGCCCTTTGGCCCACAATGTCTGTGCCGAACATATTGCCAACATAAACTCATCTCGTCTGCCTAGGGCATGTTCCAATTCCTTTTATCGTTTTCAGGTAAACAGATACTCCCAAACCACCTCAATTAAGTCATTTCCTGGGAACGATATAGAAAACAGACAGAGTGATCATTAATGAAAATGACTGGGAATTCCTCTCTGATCCCGTCAGACGATGACTTTTCAGGTGGGTCAACATGGAGAAGTTTTTAAGAAAGAACTGCAGATGCTGGAAAAATCTAAGGTAGACAAAAATGCTGGAGAAACTCAGCAGGTGAGGCAGCATCCATGGAGCGAAGGAAAAGGTGACGTTTCGGGTTGAGACAACAGACAATCTCGACCCAAAACATCACCCATTCCTTTTCTCCAGAAACGCTGCCTGACCAGCTGAGTTACTCCAGCATGTTATGTCTATCTTCAGTGTAAACCAACATCTGCAGGTCCTTCTTACACATGGCATAAATGAAACTGGGTCTGAAGTAGGGTCTCGACTTGAAAAGTCACCTATTCCTTTTGTCCAGAGAGGCTGCTTGACCCGCTGAGTTATTCCAGCCTTTTTTGGTGTCTATCTAAGCTAAGCTTTGCATGGCTTCACTGTTATACACTCTATGCCTTGTGACAATGCATCCTCCCTACGGGCCCCTCCGGCCTGTCATTGGCAGACAGGTAGGGAGGAGTCACCGACCAGCACCACGAACAGCGCCAGGAAACGCAAGAAACGCACTCTAGACAGAGCACCGGAGTGAGTGAGGCCACAGCCAGAGGTGCAACACCTCTGTACAATTAGCCAGGAATGGGTCAACCCACCGCCACCTCATCAACCCACTACTCCTTCAAACCAAGGCAGTTCCAGCAAGGCAGGAGAGAGGAGAAAATGGAGCCCCCCCCCCCCCCACACGGTGGCGCAGCGGTAGAGTTGCCGCCTTACAGCACTTACGACACCAGAGACCCAGGTTCGATCCCGACTACGGTTGCTGTCTGTACGGAGTTTGTAGGTTCTCCCCGTGACCTGCATTGGTTTTCTCCGAGATTTTCGGTTTCCTCCCACATTCCAAAGATGTGTAGGTTAATTGGCTTGGTTATAAATGTAAATTATCCCTAGTTTGTGTAGGATGGTGTTAATGTGCGGGGATCACTGGTTGGTGCTGACTCGGTTGGCCAAAGGGCCTGTTTCCACGCTGTATCTCTAAACTAAACTAAGTTCAATTTCAAGTTCAAGTTCAAGTTCACATTTATTGCCACATGCACCAATTAAGATACAGTGGAATTTGACTTACCATGCAGCCACACAATCAAAAACAGCACAATACACAATAGAATATAACATGAACATCCACCACAGTGGAATCAACATTCTTCACTTAGACACACTTAGACACACAAACAAAAAAAAAGTCGAAATAATGAACATGCTGCTGGTAGGGCAGCCGACTCGCAGCGCCCCCAACCGATCCCAACTACAGTAAGCTATTAACTGTGCTTCCCTTTGCAGGTTCGGACAAGACTGAGCTGCCAGGACAGGCCCGAAACTGCCTGCGCCCCCCTTATCAGCCCACTGGACCTCCACACGGACACAGAACTGTTCCTAACCATATTTTTATCGGTAAATAAACCTGTTCATGTGCGTTTACCCAACCACAACTGTTTTTGGTATCATTACAGGCCTGGGGTCTTCCCTGATGCCTCAACATCTATTGAAAAAGCACAGTGTTATTGTAATTCTAGACGCTTTGTCAACCTGCTCAGCCACGTTCAATGACGCTACATTCATATCCCCAGGTCATTACATTCCAACTCGCCTGTTTCCTTTATATTGCCTCTCCCCTTCTTCCTACCAAGGGCAAGATTTATGTAAGGAGGGAAATGTAAACGCTCAAATCCAACGCAAGTGGAAAATCTTTAATAACAACAAATTGTGCTTCAGGACTGCAGAAATTGGTTTTGAAGTTTAGTTTGGTTTAGTTTCGTTTAGTCTAGTCTTGTTTTGTTTAATTTTGTTTATAGATACAGTGACGAAACAGAACAGAATAGAACAGAATAGGAAGATTAAACGAGAACTTACCAGTTTGAAGTTTATGAGGAGTACCGATGAGGGATTACGTGAAGAAGCCCGCCAGCCCGCATGTGCGTCAACCTTCAAAGCAGCGGTGTGAAATCACAGAAAACAGTTGTTGAACTGATTATAGATCACATGACATTTATGAGAAGAGGGTTGGGAGCGGAGGGCACGTAATCCCTCATCGTAACTCCTCATAAAATAAAGATCAAACTTCAAACTGCTGGGTTCTCGTTTAGTCTTCCTATTTTACTTCGGAGTCACGTGAGTAACTATGTGAAGACTTTAAAGATCTGTGATTTCAGGCCGCGAACACGAGTCCATGCAACACATTGCATTAGCTGACCAGAAATGATTGAAAAGATAATGCAATCAGACATGACATAGATTTAAAACATGCTGATGCTAATGATAATAATAGTGATCCCTACATCAGGGAAAGTAAATTAATGAACAGAAAATTGAGTTGGCAAACAAACCCGGCCTGGCAATCGGTTTATTATAAAAGGTTTGGAAAGCCCGTTCATTCAACCATCCTGCTGTCGCTAGGATGCGGTCCAGTGGAACCCCCATGAACCTTACTGCTGATGTTGCTGCAGCCCTGATGGAGTGAGATTTAAAAATATCAGAGCTCACTCCTGGACAAGCCAATATATGTCTTAACCATCTGGAGATGGTCTGCACTGAAACACTCTTGTGTTTTTTTTGTGGCTAATGAACATTGCCAGTTCAGTGTCTCTAAGGTTCTTTGTAGCCTTAAAATATTGATGAATATGTGTGACAACACACAATCTATGGTCCATAGGATATGCCAGAAATTCCAGCTTTAGACCTAACACCCCCCGGTCTGCTATGTTTAATTAGCTCATTACATAGAACGTTATTTTGTTGGTAGATATAACCATTCTGTCCAGCAGTAGCTTATGCAATGACTGGACGCGTTGCGCTGAAACTAGCACCATGAGCATAACTATCTTATATGTGAGCCAGGCCAAGGATAAGAATGTAGCTGGAGCCCATCGGAGAAGTAGCGTTAACACAATGTTAACATCCCATACTTCCGTGTACCTGGGCCTGGGAGGGTTTATATTAAAGATACCCTCCATGAATCTGGATATCAGAGGGTGTGACTCGACAGAGTGGTGTCCCGATCCCAGCAACAAATATGCTGACAAGGCACTTTTGGCACAGTTAATGGCACTATAACTTAATCTTTTGTCAAAGAATAATTTTGAAAGAAACTCCAAGACGTCAGTTATCCGTGCCGTATTATACGTTATATTGGAATTTAAACAAAACACTTCCCAACTCCCGATGTTGGAAATGTACTGCTTCTTGGTGCTATCTCTCCAAGCTGCAGTGAGCACGTCCATGGTTCGGTCTGATAACCCGAGCCTCAGGACAGGTGTTTTTAGTCTGCAAATCAATAAATTGATTGTATTATGCAGAGGATGGGCTTCCCGAGTCACGGGATGAACCAGCAAATTTCTGTGTTTTAGAAATAACCATATACGGTTCTATTGTCATTCCCAACATCAGCAGGAACCATGAATCAGCAATAGGCCAGTCAGGCACTATCAAAATGCCTGAAGTGGAATATTGCTGGATTTTTTGCAAGACCCGACTGATGAGGCAAATTGGAGGAAAGGCATAAAGCACATTCCTCCCCAGTGTAGCGAGAATGCATCTATCGCCACTGCACCTGGGTCTGACTCCAATGCAACGTATTTTGGCAATTGGTGATTGAGCCTGGATGCAAACAAATCGATATCCGGTGTTCCATACCAAGCAACAATGGTATTAAATATTTTGTGATGCAACATCCAATCTGTGTTATTAAATTTACGTGACCTGCTGCCTGCCACCATGTTGAACCTACCTGGCAAGTAGGCAGCTGAAATCCACCCATGTGATTAATATATGCCACCACTGTAGTGTTATCAATTTGGAGTTGAACATGCAGATTATGCATATTCCCACAATAAGCCTTTAACCCATAGAATGCCCCGAGCAACTCCAGGTAGTTGGTACCATATAACTGAAGAATTGATAATTCATGCACATCCCATCTGCCACTGCAACTAGAGATGGTATAGTAGCTCCCCATCCTTGAGCACTAGCATCAGTTTGTAATATAACTGAAGGTTTATTGACCAAAAACGTTACTGGAGCAATGCTGAATATTGGCCATCTACCATTGTAATCTGATATAGCTTTAGTTGGTAATAGCATAGGTCTGTTAAAATGACCTAAAATGCATTTGAGTGCTTGTTCCTTTGCACGTTGTAAATTCTGATAATGCAAAGGCCCAAAGTGCGCAGCTGGAAAAAACAGCCACTAGTTTGCGAATTACAGTAGCCACCTGTAGAATAGAAGGCTGTTCCATAACAACAAGATTGTTGCAGGCTTTATTAATTCCAATCTCTTGCCCCAGGGCAGAGTCACAGACTTATTAATAGAGTTAATGGTAAATCCCAAATAATCAATAACTCTAGTTGGTATCAACTTGGATTTAACTAGATGGATGAGAAAACCCAATTTCTTCAATTTGCGTTTCGTGGCTGAAACAGCTAATTTAGCCAATTTCAGCGTTAGCCCTATGATTAAAATATCGTCTAGATAGCCCATAACAATGTGTTTTTGAGCTCTAAACAGCCTAGGCACCGGTTTTAACAATTTGGTAAGTAATCTGGGGCTGAAGGTAACCCATTAGGCAACGCTTTAAACTGCCACAGTTGCCTCATCCAGCCAAATTTCAAATATCTCTAGTGATCCATGTGAATGGAAACCGAATAGTATGCATCTTTGAGATCGATGCATGCCATAAAGGTAGTTGAGGCCAGTTCATTGGCTATATTTAAGAGGGAGTTACATGTGGCCCTTGTGGCTAAAGGGATCAGGGGGTATGGATAGAAGGCAGGTACAGGATACTGAGTTGAATGATCAGCCATGATCATATTGAATGGCGGTGCAGGCTCGAAGGGCTGAATGGCCTACTCCTGCACCTATTTTCTATGTTTCTATAAAGCCTCCTTTGGAAATCAGTTGTTTGGCAGTAACAAAGTTTCCCACTTTAAATGTCTATACTGCACATGATAGTAAAATTGTGTTAAATCAAGGATGATCCGACATCCTTCATCTTTCTTTGTCCAGAGAATATATTGGAGATGAATTGCTGATTTCCGTGACTTGATTTCTCGATCACCCCTTTTGTGTGTAATTTGTAAATTTCAGCTTGTATATCCAAACCTTCTTGTTTGGCATGATCAAATGCTCGGCTTGGATCTCTGGTGAATGTTGTGTGGGTGGCAATGAATTGGGAAGAAATCCAATTTGGAACCCATGTATACTGTGCAGTATGAACGGCTCTGATGTCATCCACCGCCATTCGTGCAAAAACAAGTGTAATCTACCACCAACTTGTAACTGGTGCACACACCCCATGTTCTGGAAAGAACCAGACCCACCTACCTGCATGGTTACCGGTGGTCTTATGGTAGGCCCAAGGCCCCTGATATGGCTCTATTTCCATCCTCGAGGTTTAGAGGGTAGGACTGCTGTGGTGCGCGGATTGCGCATTTTCCATGAAGGCCGGTTTGGGCCTTGGCCTAAAAAAGACCTCTGCCTAGAGAAAACAGCTTTCGAGCTATCACCAGCTTCAGCGAACCGCTTACTGCTGATGGAGGCGTAGGGGTGTTGTTGCCGACGTGGTGACGCTTTGCTCGTCGTTTGTACCTTGATTCTCCCGACTGCTTTTGCTTCCTCATCCAGGTTTTTAACCTGTTTGGGTAGATCTTCCCCGAACAGAAGATTCGGCGGCTGGACATTGCTGGCCTTACATAATAACATGGCCTGCAAATTTTGGGATTTAAGGCAGCTCCGATGGCGTTCTTCTGAAGGCAGTTCATTTCGAAGTGTGCATTGCACATCAACGCCAGGGCATCCCGTTGGACGTCCGATATGGGCCCGCCATCCACAGATCTGGCAAATGCCGTGATGCCTGAAGCCAGCAATTTTAAATCCTTTGGAGTTTCACTTCTTGGGCTTTGATGCCCCTCCAATGTATCCCCAGATAGAGCTGTTCACTGCCGGCATTTCCAGGGATGCACAATTTACAGGTGTATGGTATTTTGCAGCCGTTTCAACCATCACCTCTTCCTGTAATTGATGCGACATGAGGTAGTTTATGCTGGAAGCCAGCTCTTCTTGCAGCGGCTTCCATGTTGCGAGGGTATCGCAAACCTTGATGCCATGGCAGGCATTCTTGAACCTCACGCCTGTCATGCATTCGAGTATGTTCCACGGACATACGTCCGAATTCAGTCAGTCATATACTGACCTCGTACACTCCCCTCCTCAGAGTGGGAGATATTAAGCAGCCCTGGACCAGGCGCTGCCGCGGGCCCCCGAGGAGACCTGCGCTGATATGTCCCCGTTTCATGGAGCATATCATGATGGAGCATCCTGTCCATGAGGTGCTCCATCAGGATAAACGCCAGAAGATGCTATCCATGTTGTAGGAGGAGAATCCTCCTGGCCTGACTCATCTGAGTGTACAGGCCTATCTGACTTCGTTTGGCTTTTACCCCTTTCGGGGTTGCCAAAATCTGAAGTTGCTGACTGCACTGTCAGCGACTTGGATGGCGAAACTGACGGCCGCCGGCTACCCGCACTCCCGCGGTCCTCCGTAGCCGGATACCCCGCGGTTCACCGTAGCCGGTTCCCCTGCGGCCCGTCTGGGTTTTGCCCTGGATTTACCATTATCCGCAGTAGTTGGGACTCCGTAAAGAGAAATTTCCCAACAAAACCCGACCTTAGAATAAGTTTAAAACTTACCTGCAGGCTTTTTGAAACTTACCGCTGGAGGAGCGGTAAGTTTCTCCCAGCCAGTCGTGCGGCATGTGTTAGACGTATTGACACGCGGGCTGGCGGGCTTCTTCACGTAGTCAGTCACGTGACTCTGAAGTAAAATCAGTATTTACATGTTAGAAACATTTTTTTTTTAAAGACACAACACAACAGTAAATTAATCCCTGGTGAGATATGAGTTTACAGTCCTGACGGCCTTTGGAAAGTAACTCCGTCTCATCCTCTCTGTTTTCACAGCATGATACTGGAGGCATTTGCCTGACCGTAGCAGCTGAAACAGTCCATTGCTGGAGTGGTAGTGGTCCCCCATAATATTGCTGGCTCTGGATCTGCACCTCCTAGTGTATAGGCCTTGCAGGGGGCGAGTGTAGTTCCCATAGTGCGTTCGGCCGAACGCACTACACTCTGCAGAGCCTTCCTGTTCTGGGCAGAGCTGTTCCCAAACCAGATTGTGATGTTGCTCGGCATGATGCTTTCTACAGCCCCAGAGTAGATCCTCAGAGAGACTCTGAATTTCCTCAGCTGCCTGAGGTGGTAAAGGTGCTGCCTTGCCTTACTCACCAGTATTTACCTTCTCATGCTGACAGCAACCAGACAAGCAGCTGAAATGATATCACTAGCCTTAGATCTCAGCACTTAGATCTCAGCAGATGTAGTTTCATTTCGTGCTAACGTCAGTATTACATCCAAAAGTCACAATTAAGTCACAGAAATTGAATCAATAAAATGTGGAACAAATCATGCGGATATTTGGAAATAGTTCAAATGAATAAATGGAAGGATTTTGTGAGTAATTGTGAACCTGCTCTGATATTATTCATGGATGAAAAACCTGCCACCCAGCACAAAATGAGACAGTAACTACCAAGAACGTATGAGAACGCTTGCAGCACCGGAGACCGAGGTTTGATCCTGACTATGGGTGCTGTCTGTACGGAGTTTGCACGTTCTCCCCATGACCTGCGTGGGATTTCTCCGTGATCTTTGGTTTCCCCCCACACTCCAAAGACGTACAGGGTTGAAGGTAAATCGGCGAGGTATAAATGTAAAATTGTCCCTAGAGTGTGTACTATAGTGTTAATGTGCGAGGAACGCTGGTCGGCACAGATATTTGGATATTTGTGGAATGTGGACATTTGGATATTTGACAATATTTCGCAGGAATGAATGGAAGGATTTTGTGAATAATTGTGAAACTGCTCTGATATTGGTCTTGGAAGTAAAACCTGCTGCCCAGCACAAAATGAAATGGTAACTACTGAGAACTAAGTGCCAATGAACTGTTATCATCAGGGTTATCATATTAGCTGTTTGTCATGGATTGCATTGCTGTTTGGGAATTGCTGTTCACAGATTAAAGTATCCAAAAAAAACACCACCTTACTTGTTAGTTCTCACCTTTGTCTTTTTAAATCTCATACTGCAACATGGATTATCGGTAAATTGGACTGATGAGTAAATGTTTTCATGGTCCAAAATGTAAAACTTCCAGCTAAATGCTTCGGCCCACCAAGTCCACGCCGACCAAAGATTATCTATTGACTGGTTCTATCCTACACACTGGGGACAATTTACAGAGGCCAATTAACCGACAAACCTGCACATTTTTGGGATGTGGGAGGATATCGGAACACTCGGAGAAAGCCCACAATGTCACGGGGAGAGCGTGCAAACTCTGTACAGACAGCACCCGTAGTCACGATTGAACCCGGGTCTCTGGCGCTGTGAGGCAGCAACTCTACCGCTGTGCCACCGTGCTGCCAAAAGATGGTTTTGACCTGCAAGTTCAGAGGCCAAAGAAGGGTCCCGACCCAGAACGTCACCTATCCATGCTCTCCAGAGAAGCTGCCTGACCCACTGAGTTACTCCAGCATTTAGTGCCTTCTTTGTGTTTCAGCATTGCCAGGTCATGCTCAGGAAGTTTAATACTTTTTTAAATGTTATGGATTTTCCACCTCCATTTAAATCCCCACTTTCCAACCTAATACCACCAATGGACAACTTGACAAATTGTTTAGAATGTAGAAACAAAGAACTGCAGATGGTGGTTTACTTAAAAAAAAAAGGCACAAAGTGCTGCAGTAACTCAGTGGGTCAGACAACATCTCTTGTAGAAAAGAAATAGGTGACGTTTGGGGTCGGGACCCTTTGGGTCGAGTCATGGGTTATGGGGAGAAGGCAGGAGAATGGAGTGAGGAGGGAGAGATAGATCAGTCATGATTGAATGGCAGAGTAGACTTTATGGGCCGAATCGCCTAATTCTGCTACTATCACTTATGACCTTATGACCTTTTTCAGACTGATTGCAGTGGGGGTGGGGGGAGAAGCTGGAAGAGGGGTGGGTCCCTGACTGGAAAAGGTACAGAGTTCAAGCTGCAAAGGGTGCAGACGATATACGAGGATGTTGCCAGGATTAGAGGGTCTGAGCTATAGGGAGAGGGTGAGCAGGCTGGGACTATATTTCTTGGAGTGCAGAAGGATGAGAGGTGATCTTGTAGAGGTGCACAAAAGAGGTTTGGAGAGAAATAGACCAAACGCGGGCAGGTAGAACAAGTATAGCAGCGACCTGCTGTCTGGTGTGGGCAAGTTGGGGCAAAGGGCCTGTTTTCACACTGTATGACTCTATGAAGTGCTAATGAAAGCAGATAAAATAATTTGGACTCCAAGCCAGGTTAGGCCATAGAGTAAGATGGAACTGCAGATGCTGGTTTAAACCGAAGATTAACCTCGCTCTTCCATTGTCAGAGCGCGGCTAAACGCAAATTGGAGGAACAGTATCTCATATTTTGCTTGGGCAGCTTGCTGCCCAGTGGTATGAATATTGATTTCTCTCACTTCAGGTAGCCCCGGCATTCCCTCTCTCTGTACCCCTCCCCCACCCAAGTCGCACTAGCTTCTCATTTTCAACCTACACACAGCTTACAATGGCCTGTTTCCTTTACCACCATTATTTTATTGCATATCTTTCATTCATTGTTCTTTATCTCTCCACATCACCGTCTATATCTCTTGTTTCCCTTATCGCGTACCAGTCTGAAACATAGAAACATAGAAAATAGGTGCAGGAGTAGGCCATTCGGCCCTTCAAGTCTTCACCGCCATTCAATATGATCATGGCTGATCATCCAACTCAGTATCCTTTACCTGCCTTCTCTCCATACCCCCTGATCCCTTTAGCCACAAGGGCCACATCTAACTCCCTCTTAAATATAGCCAATGAACTGGCCTCAACTAACCTCTGTGGCAGAGAATTCCACAGATTCACCACTCTCTGTGTGAAAAAAAAATTATCATCTCGGTCCTAAAAGACTTCCCCCTTATCCTTAAACTGTGACCCCGTGTTCTGGACTTCCCAAACATTGGGAACAATCTTCCTGCATCTAGCCTGTCCAACCCCTTAAGAATTTTGTAAGTTTCTATAAGATCCCCCCTCAATCTTCTAAATTCTAGCGAGTACAAGCCGAGTCTATCCAGTCTTTCTTCATATAAAAGTCCTGACATCCCAGGAATCAGTCTGGTGAACCTTCTCTGTACTCCCTCTATGGAAAGAATGTCTTTCCTCAGATTAGGTCCTCCTGAAGTAGGGCCTCGAGACAAAATGTCACCCATTCCTTCTCTCCAGAGATGCTGCCTGTCCCGCTGAGTTACTCCAGTTTCTGAGGCCATTGAGTAATTTTGATAACTTATATTTGTCCTTTTAAGCCCAACAGGACTGAAATCTTGAGCACAGAAGGTAGGAGACTGCGATAGTTTGCCGCACTCTGGTCAAAAGGTCAGTACAATTATTCACAGATACAAAAACTAATTTGACCTTAATGTATAAAAGCAAGTTCATCTTTTTTGCTATAAGTAGCAAGTGGTCATGATCTCAAAATCACCGTCTAAAAGGGCAGAGAGGGCAAACTGAGAGGGGGATTGGAATTGTACAGGGAAAAGCAATGTTTACAGAGCAGCCGCAAGGAAACGCAGATGCTGGTTTACAAAATACACACAGTGCTGAAGTAACTCAGCAGGTCAGGCAGCATCTCTGGAGAACGTGGGTCTATACACTGCGAATGGCTCGATTGTAATCATGTGTTGTCTTTCCACTGACTGGTTAGCACGCAATAAAAGCTTTTCACTGTACCTTGGTGCATGTGATAATAAACTGAACTAAACTAAACCAGGTGACATTTCGAGTTTGACAAGGGCGAAGTGTTGCATTTTGGCATATCAAACAGGGCAGGACCTACACAGTAAATGTCAGAGCCCCAGAGAGTGTAGCAGACCAGGAAGAACTTGGAGTACAGCAGCATGGTTCCCTGAAGGTGGTGAGACGGATGGACAGTATGGTAAATCATGGAATCATAGAAAATAGGTGCAGGAGGCCATTGTAGGCCATTCGGCCCTTCGAGCCTGCACCACCATTCAATATGATCATGGCTGATCATCTAACTCAGTATCCTGTACCTGCCTTCTCTCCATGCCCCCTGATCCCTTTAGCCACAAGGGCCACATCTAACTAACTCCCTCTTAACTATTGCCAATGAACTGGCCTCAACTACCTTCTGTTGAGGCCAGTAAGTCAACAGACTTACCACTCTCTGTGTGAAAAATGATCTTCTCATCTCGGTCCTCAAACACTTCCCCCTTATCCTTAAACTGTGACCCCTTGTTCTGGACTTCCCCAACATCGGGAACAATCTTCCTGCATCTAGCCTGTCCAACCCCTTAAGAATTGTGTAAGTCTCTATAAGGTCCCCCCTCAATCTCCTAAATTCCAGCGAGTACAAACCGAGTCTATCCAGTCTTTCTTCATATGGAAGTCCTGCCATCCCAGGAATCAGTCTGGTGAACCTTCTCTGCACTCCCACTATGGCAAGAATGTCTTTCCTCAGATTAGGAGACCAAAACTGTATGCAATACTACGGGTGTGGCCTCACCAAGACCATGTACAACTGCAGTAGAACCTCCCTGCTCTTGTACTCAAATCCTTTTGCTATGAATGCCAACATACCATTCGCTTTCTTCACAGCTTGCTGCACCTGCATGCCTACTTTCAATGACTGGTGTACCATGACACCCAGGTCTCGTTGCATCTCCCCTTTTCCTAATCGGCCATCATTCAGATAATAGTCTACCCTCCTGTTTTTGACGCCAAAGTGGATAACCTCACATTTATCCACATTATACTGCATCTGCCATGCATTTGCCCACTCACCCAACCTATCCAAGTCACCTTGCAGCGTCCTAGCATACTTCTCACACCTAACACTGCCCCCCAGCTTCGTGTCATCCGCAAACTTGGAGATGTTGCATTCAATTCCCTCATCCAGATCATTAATATATATTGTAAATAGCTGGGATCCCAGCACTGAGCCTTGCGGTACCCCACTAGTCACTGCCTGCCATTCTGAAAATGACCCGTTTACTCCTACTCTTTGCTTCCTGTCTGCCAGCCAGTTCTCTATCCACATCAACACTGAACCCCCAATACCGTGTGCTTTAAGTTTGAATGCTAATCTCTTGTGTGGGACCTTGTCGAAAGCCTTCTGAAAGTCCAGATATAACACATCCACAGGTTCTGCCTTATCCACTCTACTAGTTACATCCTTGAAAAATTCTATAAGATTCGTCAGACATGATTTACCTTTCATAAATCCATGCTGACTTTGTCCAATGATTTCACCACTTTCCCAATGTGCTGCTATCCCATCTTTAATAACTGACTCTAACATTTTCCCCACTACCAATGTGAGATTAACTGGTCTGTAATTCCCCGTTTTCTCTCTCCCTGCCTTTTTAAAAAGTGGGTTTACATTAGCTACCCTCCAATCCTCAGGAACTACTCCAGAATCTAAAGAGTTTTGAAAAATTATCACTAATGCATCTACTATTTCTGGGGCTACTTCCTTAAGTACTCTGGGATGCAGCCTATATGGCCATGGGGATTTATCAGCCTTTAATCTATTCAATTTACCTAACACCACTTCCCGGCTAACCTGGATTTCACTCAGTTCCTCCATCTCATTTGACCCCCGGTCCCTTGCTATTTCCGGCAGATTATTTATGTCTTCCTTAGTGAAGACAGAACCAAAGTAGTTATTCAATTGGTCTGCCATGTCCTTGTTCCCCTTGATCAATTCACTAGTTTTTGACTGCAAGGGACCTACATTAGTTTTAACTAACCTTTTTCTCTTCACATACCTATAAAAACTTTTGCAGTTCGTTTTTATGTTCCCTGCCAGTTTTCTTTCATAATCTATTTTCCCTTTCCTAATTAAGCACTTTGTTCTCCTCTGCTGGACTCTGAATTTCTGCCAGTCCTCTGGTAGGCTGCTATTTTCTGGCTAATTTGTATGCTTCATCTTTAGTTTTGATACTATCCCTGATTTCCCTTGTTAGCCACGGATGCACTACCTTCCCTAATTTATTCTATTGCCAAACTGGGATGAACAATTGTTGTAGTTCATCCATGCAGTCTTTAAATGCCTTCCATTGCATATCCACCGTCAACCCTTTAAGAATCACTTGCCAATCTATCTTGGCCAATTCACGTCTCATACCCTCAAAGTTACCTTTCTTTAAGTTCAGAACCCTTGTTTCTGAATTAACAATGTCACTCTCCATCCTAATGAAGAACTCAACCATATTATGGTCACTCTTGCCCAAGGGGCCACGCACAACAAGACTGCAAAGAAGGCCTTTGGCACACTTTCCACCATGGGAAGGGATATTGAGTACATAAGTCAGGACATCATGACACAGCGGTACAAGCTGTTGGTGAGGCTACTTTTGGAGTAGTGTGTGCAGTTCTAGTCAGCCAGCTATGGGAAGGTTGCAGAAGAGATTCATCGGGTTGTTGCCTGGGATTGCAGACTGGAGGAGACGTTGGATAGACGGGGACTCTTTTCTTTCGAGTGCAGGAGGCCGAAGGGTGACCCGATTGAGGTGTACAAAATCATGACGGGCATGGATAAAGTGAAGTCACAACCTTTTTCACCAGGGTAGAGGATTCTAAAACCAGAGAACACAGGCTTAAAGTGAGAGGGGAGGATTAAAGAGGGGCAACTTTTCCACTCAGAGGGTAGTCCGTACCTGGAAAAAGCTATGGACATAGCGCAGCGGTAGAGTTGCTACGTCACAGCGCCAGAGACCCGGGTTCGATCCTGACCACGGTTGCTGTCTGCACAGAATTTGTACTTTCTCCCCGTGACCTGTGTGGATTTTCTCCGGGTGCTTCGGTTTCCTCCCACACTCCAAGGACGTACAGGTTTGTAGGCTAATTGACTTGGTATAATTAATAAACCAAGGGTGATGAATTTGAAGTGTGCTTCAGTACCTTTCTAACGAAGAATTGAAGAAGGGTCCCGACCCCAAACGTCATCTGCCCATTCCCTCCAAAGATGCTGCCTGACCTGCTGAGTTCGTCCTGTAGTTCTTTCGCAATAAAATTGTGTACTGATGTTAAATCATTGGAACTGCAGAAAGGTTAATAATGCATTCATACTAAATAATCTTTAGTGTCATTATATACGTTGTTTCATCAACACAAGAAAAAGCTGAGCATGCACTATGCTTGCTTAATCACGTGTTTACTAACCAATGGACACATGTTTACTTTCCGGGAAACCCTGTACTCAGTACCCTGCCTTAAGCAAAGTGTGGTGAAATCCATGTACAGTGTAAGAACATGTAACGATGGGACACAATATACCAGTATTAAGCTGGTTTACCATTAACATTAATCACAGTTATTGAGAGACAGAGTTTTCAGCTTGTAAACAAGCCCCATCTTGTCCATGCCGACTAACTTGGCCCATTTGCCTAGTCCCATTTGTCTGTCTTTGGCCCATATCCCTCTAAACCCTTCCAATCCATACATTAGTTGAGTTGAGTTGAGTTGAGGTGAGTTTAGAGATGCAACGAGAAAACAGGCCCTTTGGACAGTGTATGGACAGCGATCCCCGCACAGTCATTAGTACTTCAATAGGATTTTTACATTGAATGAATGAACCAGCCAGATGACTTGAATTCTACTGATTGTCAATGCTCTCTGTATCTTCCAACCCCATTATCATCCTGCCAACCATTGGTGAAAAAAAGTTGTTTTAATCAACTAAAGGATCGGCAGCAGAGTGGCGCAACAGTAGAGTTGTTGCCTCACAGCACCAGAGACCCAGGTTCGATCCTGACTACCGGTGCTGTCTGTGCTGTTTGTACGTTCTCTTCATGACCTGCGTGGGTTTTCTCCGGGTGCTCCGATTTCCTCCCACACTTCAAAGACATGAAGTTTGTAGGTTAATTGACTTTGGTAAATTGTCCCTAATGTGTTGGATGGTGTTAGTGTTCGGGCGCGCACTCGGTGGGCCGAAGGGCCTGATTCTGTGCTGTATCTTTAACTGGAACTGGTTAAAAGACTAGGGTGGAGGAAATGGACAAGGGGGAGGGGAAGGGAGTGTCAGTAGAAGTTAGTTAAAATTAGCAAAATCAAGAATTTTAAAAAGAGTCTGGAGATTCAGTGTGGAAACAGGCCCTTCGGCCCATCGAGTCCATGCTGATTATCGATCACACGTTCACACTAGTTTTATGTCCTAGACACATGGGGCAATTTACAGAGGTGATTGACCTACAAACCCACAGGTCTTAGGGATGTGGGAGGAAACTGGAGCACCAGGGGGAAACCCACGTGGTCATAAGGAGAACGTGCAAACTCAACGCGGACAGAACCCGGGACTCGGGCACTGAGGTAGCGGCTCTACCCACCGCCCCACTGTGCCATCACTGTGAGAGTTTGATGCAGATTACTACAGACCGACCTGGTGGACGGCTTATAACCGCACCATTAATGTCTCTTTATGTAGCAAGCTCAGTGTGGAAGTGTGCCTACACACTGGCACGCCCATCTTTAACACACAATAGTTTTGTCATCAGCAAGATGCAGAAAACATAGCCCAGCTAACATTGGCTAAATTGTTAAAAGTCTGGGAATGGTGCAAGCAACTTCAAACTGAAATTTGAAATACCAGGGCATTGAGCACAGGGCTAAATGGACCCCTCTGTCACAAACACCGCACGGTGGCGCAGCGGTACATTTGCTGCCTTACAGCACTTGCAGCGCCAGAGACCCGGGTTCGATCCCGACTACGGGAGCTGTCTGTTTCCTCCCACACTCCAAAGACGTGGAAGGTCTGCAGGTTAATTGGCTTGGTATACGGGTAAATTGTCCCACAGAGAGTGGTGAGTCTGTGGAATTCTCTGTCAGAGGGTGGTGGAGGCTGGTTCTCTGGATGCTTTCAAGAGAGAGCTAGATAGGGCTCTTAAAAATAGCGGAGTCAGGGGATATGGGAGAAGGCAGGAACTGGGTACTGATTGGGGATGATCAGCCATGATCACATTGAATGGCGGTGCTGGCTCGAAGGGCTGAATGGCCTACTCTTGCACCTATTGTCTATTGTCTATTGTCCCTCATGTGTGTCAGCTAATGTCGGTGTGCGGGGATCGCTGGTCGGTGCGGACTCTGTAGGCCAAAGGGCCCATTTCCGCGCTGTATCACTAAACTAAACTAAACAGCTCTGTCAAGGGCGGCACGGTGATGCAGCGGTAGAGTTGCTGCCTTACAGCGCCAGAGACCCGGGTTCGATCCTGACTATGGGTGCTGTCTGTACAGAGTTTGTACGTTCTTCCCGTGACCGCGTGGATTTTCTCCTGGAGCTCTGGTTCCCTTCCACACTCCAAAGACGTGCAGGGTTGTAGGTTAATTGGCTTCCGTAAATTGTAAATTGTACTTGGTGTGTAGCATAGCGCTAGTGTATGGGGTGTTTTGCTAGTCGGTGGGCCAAAGGGCCTGTTTCCACACTGCATCTCTAAAGTCAAAAGTAAAACATAGGAAAATAATGGGCTGACTCACACCCTCCTGGCCTAGATGATTCGACGAATAAAACTGAAACAAACAACATGTTGGAAACAGTCAGCAGACTAGACTGAAACTGTGAAAAACAGCTAATGTTTCAATGCTGAAGACTCTTTGTTGGGATCAGCAAGAGACTCAAAAGTGTTTAATTGTTGTCTGCACGACAAGGGAACAATGAAATTCTTACAGCCGCTTAACACGCCTGTAAGCACAATAACACACCGATAAAATATAATTAAAAAATAATAATCACCCTAATAGTGCAAAAACAAAAGTCCATGGTGCAACCATTGACACAGTCCATTTACACATTGATATCAATATTATAAAGGAACTGCAGATGCTGGTTAAATCCGAAGATAGACACAAATAGCTGGAGTTACTCAGTGGGACAGGCAGCATCTCTGGAGAGAAGGAATGGGTGATGTTTTGGGTCGAGACCCTTCTTCAGACTGGAGACAGGAGTCTGAAAAAAGTTTTCAACCCGAACCGCCACCCATTTCTCCTATCCAGAGATGCTGAGTAACTCCAGCTTTTTGTGATTATAAAGCTATGTCATTTGTAACCAGCCAAAATATACATACAGTACCATTGATAGAACATAGAACATAGAACAGTACTGGAGAGGAACAGACCCTTCAGTCCACAATGTCTAGCTGAAAATAATGCCAAGCCAAACTCTTATCTGCTTCCATGTGATCCATATCCTTCCATTCCATTCATATACGTGTGTCTATCCAAAAGCCCCTTAAAAGCCTCATATCGGCCTCCATCACCACCCGTGGCAGCACACACCTACAGGCATCCACCAACCTTTGTGTAAAAAAAACTTGCCGCGCACATCACCTTTGAACCTTGCCCCTCTCACCATAACGCTATGCTCTTGGGTATTTCACGTTGCCAATGTGGGAAAAAGGATCTGACTGTCTCCCCTATCTCTGCCTCTCATATGCACTTTATGCACTGTCTGATTTTCCCTCAATCTCTAACATTCCAGAGTAATAACAGAGAAATGGTTAATGTGGGAAATATAACACCATCTTTATCAGAACCTTGCAGTGGGTGTAAAGTTTGCAATTCCTCTCGCTGCCTTGGGAGTTCAGGTTCAACTAATCTATTTGGAGGAACAGCACCTCGTGTTTTGTTTGGGCAGCAAACAACCCAAAAATATTGATTTCTCTCATTTCAAGTAACCCCTCCATTCCCTCTATCTCCGCCCCTCCCCACGCTAGTCGGCCCGCTGTTTGCATCCATATTTTCCTTCGTTATCACCTCTTCCACAGCCAACAATGGACCATTGTGGGCGCCACCTTTCCTTGGTCAGCGGTGCCGGCTCTGATTTGTTGTGAGCCTCCAGTTTCCCTCTCCCCTGACTCTCAATCTGAAGAAGGGTCTTGACCCAAAATGTCACCTATTCCTTTCCACCAGAGATGCTGCGTGACCCGCTGATTTACTCCAGCGCTTTGTGTCTATTTTTAACTGCATGCAGCTGTAGAGCTGGATAACAGACGTTGTCTTTCCTTGACATTAATAGTTGCATGGCTCAGTGTTGCCAAGGGAGGATTTCCGGATTTTGAGCAATGTTATTAAAATTGGCTAAATTCCACTTCTGTGGCACCGACTAAGTGAACAATCAGCACTGGAGGACCAGCTGTGTTATTGGGTAGGCTTTCAGTGAATATTATATTTAGTTTAGTTTAGTTTCGAGATACAGCGCAGAAACAGGCCCTTCGGCCCACCGAGCACACTGACATGCGAAACCCACACATTAACACTACCCTACACACTCTTGGGACAATTTTACATCTTATACACAGCAGCGATGAAGGAACATTTCACATGGTGGACGTAAGTTTGAGGAGGGAGGGGAAAGATTTAATAGGAACCCGAGGGGCATTTTTTTCCCTCAGAGGATGGTGAGTATATGGAACGAGTTGCCAAAGAAGGTGTGTGGAAAAGAACTGCTGATGCTGGGTTAAATCGAAGATAGACGCAAAATGCTGGAGTAACTCAGCGGGACAGGCTGCATCTCTGGAGAGATAGGAATCAGTGACGTTTCCGGTCGAGACCCTTCCTCAGTCTGAATGCTGCCTGACCCGCTGAGTTACTCCAGCATTTTGTGTCTGCCAAAGAAGGTAGTTGAGGCAGGTGGTTTAACAACATTTAAAAGAAACTTAGGTAGGTACATGGATAGTAAAGGTTTAGAGAAATATGGGCCAAATGCAGACAAATGGGACCAGCTTAGATGGGGCATTTTTGTCGGCATGGAAAAGGACCTGTTGTGGTTTATTATCACTCGAAGACTCTGTTTGCTTGCAACCCTCTGACTAGGTGTCAGAGTTGCTGAAGAAGCCTTGTGGAGTTGCTGTGGTGATCTTATAGTGGGTAGACCCATTGCAACAACAGTGGACTGAGTGTTTAGGGCAGTGGGAGGTGTGACAGTAAATCTGTCTTATTTTGTTCTGTATTGGTGTATTGTTAAAGAAGTACATCCAAGTGAGGGGAGAGTATACCCCACACAGAAAATTCTGGAAACACTCTGATGAACGGCCTTCAACCTGAACCATTAACCACTTTTACCTTTCCAAAACTGCTGAGTATTTTAAGCACTTTCTGATTTAGTTTGCATGGGCAGTTTTCTCATAGATTCAAAGAGCAGAATTTGGCTGTTCGCCACATCAAGTCTACTCCGCCATTCATTCATGGCTGATCTATCTCTCCCTCCTAACCCCATTTTCCTACCTTCTCCCCATATCCGTACTAATCAAGAATCTGTCAATCTCTGTCTTAAAAATATCTATTGACTTGGCCTCCACAACCGTCTGTGGCAATGAATTCCACAGATTCACCACCCCCTGACTAAAGAAATTCCTCCTCATCTCCTTCCGAAAGGACCGTCCTTTTATTCTGAGGCTATGGCCTCTCTTCCGAGATTCACCCACTAGTGGAACCATCCTCTCCACATTCATTCTATCCAGGCTTTCACTTTTTGCTCTTTATGCACTGTTGTTTTTGCTGCCATTTCGCATCCAGAAAGATCCTCCTCGGGAAACATAGAAAATAGGTGCAGGGGTAGGCCATTCGGCCCTTTAAGCCAGCACAGCCATTCAATATTGTCATGGCTGATCATCCAAAATTAATACCCTGTTCCTGCTTTTTTCCCATATCCCTTTGTTCTATTAGCCCTAAGAATTAAATGGCGGTGCTGGCTCGAAGGGCCGAATGGTCTACTCCTGCACCTATTATCTATTGTCTATTATCTATTGGATCAGGCCCTACAGCCCACTGAGCCCATGCCGACCATCGTTCACTCGTACACTAGTTCCATGTCCTACACACTCGGGGTTAATTTACAAAGTCAATTCCCAAAGCTTGCACATTTTGGGAATGTGGGAGGAAATCGGAGCAAAGCCATGCTGTCACAGGTCGAACGTGCAAGCTCCACACAGACAACACCCGAGGCCAGGATCGAACCCGGGTGTCTGGCGCTGTGAGGCCACTGTGCCACGGAAGAAACAGCTTCTTCCCCTCTGCTATCAGGCTTCTGACCTGCCCTTCCTCTCTACCTCTACCCCATTGCGGACATTAGACTTTGATTATGGAAAAGGTACGCTACAATTCTGAGAACTATATTCTGCACTCTGTATCTTCCCCATTTGCTCTACCTGTTGTACTTGAGTTTGGCACAATTGTATTTGTGTATAGTGTTATCAGATTTGATTGGATAACATGCAAAACAAATCTTTTCACGGTACCTCGTGACATGTGAAAATAATAAATGTAAACCTAACCCAATGCAGTGGGGTTTACACTGGTGTGCAGTTTCAGTTCAGTTTATCATCATGTGTACCGAGGTCCAGTGAAAAGCATTTGTTGCATCCTAACCAGTCAGCGGAAAGACAATACATGATTACAATCGAGCCATTTACAGTGTATAGATATATGGTAAGGGAATAACGTTTAGTGCAAGGTAAAGCCAGCAAAGTCCGATCAAGGATAGACCGAGGGTCACCAATGAGGTAGATAGTAGTTCAGCACTGCTCACTGGTTGTGGTAGGATGATTCAGTTGCCTGATAACAGCTGGGAAGAAACTGTCCCCGAATCTGGTGGTGTGCGTTTTCACACTTCTATACCTCTTGCCCGATGGGAGAGGGGAGAAGAGGGAGTGACCAGGCTGTGACTCGTCCATAATTATGCTGCTGGCCTTGCCGAGGCAGCGTGAGGTATAAATGGAGTCAATAGAAGGGAGGTTGGTTTGTGTGATGGTCTGGTTTGCGTCCACAATCCGCTCCAATTTCTTGCGGTCTTGGAAGGAGCTGTTCCCAAACCCAGCCCGGATGCATCCTGATAGACTGCATTCTATGGCGCATCTGCAGAAGTCGGTAGGGTTGCTTGGGACGTGCCAAACTTCCTAAACCTAAGGAAGTAGAGGCGTTGAGGAGCTGTTTATTGGATGAGGTGCTAAACAGTCCAAAAAAGGAAATCCGATATAATGGAATCATCACATGTAGCCCTGAAATTGAAATCAGTCGGTCTACTCCGGATGATTCACGACCACAGAAGGAGAACCAAAAATCGGCTTATTCTTGTAAAAATTGAGTTTTAATAGCCTAACACTGAGAAATGAATAACGTGTTGCAATTCAATTTCCAGGCAATGCCTTTCCTCAAATGACCATTTATATAATAAGCATTAAAAGTGGAAAGTAATCAAGAATATAGTGAAACGAGAATCAAGAACAAATGAGAAAGAATTATTAATATTCCTTTCCATAAGTTGTTGTGTAGATCGAACCGTGAAAGGCGTGGTAATGTACAGGTGAAAAATCGTTAAAAATTCTTAATACTTGAAGATGTACACATTAACACAAAACAGCTGGGTAGCTTTTTTTTTGGCAAATACCACTTCTGGATTGGCATATAAATTGTAAGGAGAAATTAGGTCATAGATCAGTACAACACTACGGGTGCTGTCGGTACGGAGTTTGTACGTTGTCCCCGTGACCTGCGTGGATTTTCTCCGAGATGTTCTCTTTCCTCCCACACTCCAAAGACGTACAGGTTTGTAGGTTAATTGGCTTGGTAAATGCAAAAATTGTCCCTAGTGGGTGTAGGATTGTGCTACTGTGCGGGCATCGCTAGTCGGCGCGCACCCGGTGGGCCGAAGGGCCTGTTTCCATGCTGTATCTCTAAACTAAACTAAACTGAAGCACAGGAACAGGCTCTTCAGCCCACAATATCTGCCCCTATCATAATGCCATTAACCCATTCTCAGTTTTAGTTTAGTTTAGATATACGGCAACACTCCCATTAGCCCACTGAGTCCACACTGATCACGCACTAACACTATCCCACACACACTATGCACAATTTACATTCATACCAAGCCAATTAATCAACAAACGTTTGGAGTGTACATCGTTGGAGTGTGGGTGGAAACCGGTGCAACTGGAGAAAACCCACGCAGGTCACAGGGAGAACGTACAAACTCTGTGCAGAAAGCACCTGTCAGGAGGGTCTTGGACGACTTAAGGCAGAAACTCTACCGCCGCACCACCGTGCCACCCTTCTCTTCTGTAAAGTAATATATCTGCACACTGTGGATGGCTCAATTGTAGTCATGTATTGTCTTTCCGTTGACTGGTTTGCGCGCAACAAGAGCTTTTCACTGTACAATGGGACAATGAACCAAACTCAAACTCAAATGAATCGTAATGGTGAAAAGGGGAGGATGAGGTCAAAAGGCAACAGAACATCTGTTTAGTTGCCTTGATGGGGTTGGATTTGAAAAAAAAATGCCAGGAACGCCGATGTGTTTGACGAAGGCACATGATTTATAGCTGTTGGTAAAGCATTGTTTGAACAAAGGAATGCCAGAGTGCCTGTGTGTGATCTGTTCAGGTTAATAGTGTAAATAAGCCACAAAAAACTGATGAAACTGTGCAAAACATCACATGAATCATTGTTCGGTGAGCAGACTAGTTTCACTGCTCCCATTTTAAATTGTATTTTTTTCGCTCTTAAATAAAGCCTTGACTGCCTTGTCTGATCTTTGTGGTCCAAATGTAAGCATGCCAAAGACATACAGGTTTGTAGTAGGTTAATTGGTTTGATAAAATTGTAAATTGTCCCTGGTGTGTGTAGGATAGTGTTAGTGTACGGGGATCACTTGTCGGCGCAGACACGGTGGGTTGAAGGGCCTGTTTCCACACTGTATCTCTAAACACCCCACTGTAGTTGTCCTGCCAGTTCAACTGTTTGCATCGATATATCCCTTTGTTAGCACCTCTTCCACAGCCAACAATGGACCATTGTGGGCTCCACCTTTCCTTGGTCATTGATGCTGGCTCTGATTTTTTCTGAACCTTTACACACCTTTAGTTTTCCTCCCCTTGACTGCCAGTCTGAAGAAGGGTCTCAACCCAAAACGTCACCTATACTTTTTCTCCAGAGATGCTGCCTCTCCCGCTGAGTTATGCCCCTGTCCCACTTAGGCGATTTTTTAGGCTACTACAGTCGACTAGGCTGTCGCCACATGTCTGGGAGGAGATGGTCGAGAACTTCAAGTTCCAAGGCATAAATCTCGCCAACAAACTGTCCTGGATCAACTACATTGAGGCTATGGCCAAGAAAGTACACCAACGCCTCACGTCCTCAGAAGACTCAGGATGTTTGGCACAACACTAACCAACTTCTGGAGATGCACCATAGAAGGTATCCTTTTAGCATGCTTCACAGCTTGGCTTGGCAATAGTCTGCCAAGACTGCAAACATTTCAGAAACCTGTGGTGTAGCCCAGCCTCTCCCACCCCCATCGACTCCATCTACACTTCAGGCTGTCTCTGGTAAGTAGCCGCCAGCATCAGATACTTCTTTCACCCCGCTATTCCCCGCTACTCCCCTCTCCAGTCAGGCAGAAGGTATAAAACCTTGAAAGTGCATACAACCAGATTCAGGAACAGCTTCTCAACGACGGAACGATCCTTCCATAAGTTCATACGTCATAGGAAAATTAGTAGGCCATTCAGCCCATCAAGTCCACTCCCACCATTCAATCGTAGCTGATCTATCTTTCCCTCTCAACCCCATTCTCCTGCCTTCTCCCCATAACCCCTGATACCCGTACGAATCAACAATCTATCAATCTAGGGTGTAGTCCCGATCTCCCAACCTGCGTCATTGTGGACCTTGAACTTTTTTTATCGAACACTTTTTCTGCAACTGTAACTCTGTAACGCTGGCACTCTATGTTCTGCCCTCTGGTATATCACTCCCTGTTTTACCTGTGCATGGTTTGATTGTACTCATGCAGAGCATGATTTGGCTGGATAGCACACAAACAAGGTTTTTCACTGTGTCTTGGTACACTCTGCCAGGGAAAGTGGAGGAGGAAGATATGATAGCAATGTTTAAAAGGCATTTCGGCAGGCACATGAAGAGGCAGGGGAATGGAGGGACAGGGCCAATGTGCAGGCAGATGTACAGAACGCAACATTGACCCCAACCTTTGTAGAGAAAGGGACGAAAGGAAAGCAAAACAAAGCAAAAAAACAAACCATTTCACCGTACATCAGTAAACATGACAATAATAAAACTCTCCTTAAACCTAAGGCCCTGTGTAGCAAATATAAGTAATTGGAGCAGAATTAACTTGCCCTGCGTGTTGCAATAGCAGTTCACCCTGCTAGTCTATCCATTGTGACATCATCAGTTGAAGCTGCCATTGTGACGTCATCAGTTGAAGCTGGTTGGTTTGAAATTCAAGGTATTTTGATTTTTTTATACTTTAATCAGTAATGTCGAGAAATAAAGCATAAAATGTTCAGTAAAAGTGATCTCTGCTTAGAGGGGGAAAATGTGAATCAGAATATGTAAAAATATTGTGAAAGTTGGCATTTTTAAAGCTTTAATCGCGAATCACGTGTCAAACATAGGATGTCATCTTCATTGAGGCTGATCTCTGTCGAGAATAAGTTGAGAAATAAAGCATAAAATGTTCAGATAAGGTGCTCCCGGCCTCAATGAGAAAAATGTCAACCGGAATATGTAAAAATGTAATTGTTAACGCGTAGTATTTTTGTAATGTAAAGACAACCACATATACACACGCATATACACACACATATATACACACTTACAAGATCAGAGTTTTCATAAGTATATGATATACTAGACCAAGCGGGACCCACTGGGTCCCTGTCACACAGGAGGCCTGGTCCCCCAACGCAACTCATTCCCCAACGTAAGATTCGACCACTCATGCATAGCCCCACATGGGAGGTCTAGTCCCCCAACGCAACTCGTTGCCCAACGTAAGATTCCACCACTCACCCATTCCCCAAACGCAACCAGTTCCCCTAACATAATATTCCACCACTCAACCATGGCCCCTCATCCTCCCTCTTTTTAAACTTTAAACTTGCTGCCAGCACTTTAAAAAAAATCCAATTCCACTTCCCCGGCCTCCCCTTGCACTGTTCTCCCCCTCCTGTTCAGCCTTACTCTGCCGGGACTAACTCCCTCCCCCTCCTGTTCAGCCTTACTCTGCCGGGACTCACTCCCTCCCCCTCCTGTTCAGCCTTACTCTGCCGGGACTAAGTGTTCTATGATTGCAACATTGCTGGAAATGAGATCCCATTGTGACTGCCAGCAACTGGCACTGAAGTGTTAGAGTGATTCTTTAAACTGGATTTAAAGTGATTCAAACTGGATTTTGTAAACTTAAAAATGTGATAACTTGTAAAATATAACATAAATCTGAAGGAAACTTATTGAAAACACACGACAGGACAATTGTGAGTAAGGTGGTGCAAATGTTTTAGCGCTATCGTGTACCGTTTTGGCGTCATTTCAGGTTCTCACTTACACACATGCACACTCGCAGACATCCAAACAAGATGAGCGTTTTAGTAATATATAGATAGCTAGATAGATTATCTCAGGAGCTGAAATCTCTGCATTATTCTCAGTGCCATGTATTAGTGAAGGAATTTTTGGAGGCATTGGACAGGAACTTGCAAATGATGATTGGTGTGGTTGTTTGTAGCCAGAGTATTGTCTTGGATGTGGAAGGCTTTTCAAGGTGAGATAGGGAGGGCTAGCGTGAAGGGTAAGACTGGTTTAGGGAATGCTGGTTGATGAAGTATATGAAGTCTCTATTCAGGAAAAACATAGAGACAATCAGGTGAAGGCACACTGACCATCGATCACCCGTTCACATTAGTTTCATGTGATCCCACTCTCTCATCCACTCCCTACACTTTAGGGGAAATGTACAGAGGCCAATTAACCTGCAAAACCCACAGAGAGAATGTCCAAACTTCACCAGCTGCACCACTTTGCTGAGCTTTCAATGTACCAATTCGCTCCGTTAAAAATTTCTGGTTCATTTGTGGAGTTTTCATAACTTGAACTCCCACACTTACAATATTTTAACTGTATTGAAGTATTCCTCAGTATCATTAAAGGATTGATGGTGGGATCCTTAAGTCACCCCCACTGTTCATTAGATGTTTGCTGGCTCACAAAATGGCAAATGCTTGAAGCTTTAACTGCCCAGTTTTGTTTTCCAATCCCCCCTTGTTCTTATGTGTAGTAAGGAACTGCAGATGCTGATATAAACCAAAGATAGACACAAAATACTGGAGTAACTCAGCGCAAATTGGAGGAACAACACCTCATATTTCGCTTGGGAAGCTTACATCCCAGCGGTATGAATATTGGGTACACAAAAGGCTGGAGAAACTAAGCGGGTGCAGCAGCATCTAAGGAGCGAAGGAGATAGGCGACGTTTCGGGTCGAGACCCTTCTTCAGACTGGTCAGGGATCAGGGAAACAAGAGATATAGACAGTGATGTGGAGAGATAATGAATGAAAGATATGCAAAAAAGTATCAATGATAAAGGGAACAAGCCATTGTAAGCTGTTTGTAGTGTGAAAATGAGAAGCTAGTGCGACTAGGGTGGGGGAGAGAGATAGAGAGAGGGAGTGCCAGGGCCCGAGGGCTGAGGGAGAGGTGGGAAGGGGAGGAGACAGCAAGGGTTAACAGAATTGAGAAAATTCAATGTTCAAGCCCAGAGGATGCAGACTCCCCAAGCGGAATATGAGGTGCTGTTCCTCCAACTTGCGGTGTTGCTCACTCTGGCTGTGGAGGAGGCCAAGGACCAAGAGGTCGGATACGGAATGGGAGGGGAGTTGAAGTGCTGAGCCACCGGGAGATCGGGTTGGTTATTGCGGACCGAGCGGAGGTGTTCGGCGAAACGATCGCCAAGCCTCCGCTTGGTCTCACCGATATAGATCATCTGGCATCTGGAGCAGCGGATGCAGTAGATGAGGTTGGAGGAGGTGCAGGTGAACCTGTGTCGGACCTGGAAGGACTGCTTGGGTCCCTGAAAGGAGTGGAGGGGGGAGGTGAAGGGACAAGTGTAGCATTTCTTGCGGTTGCAAGGGAAAGTGCCCGGGGAAGGGGTAGAGCAGGAGGGAAGGGAAGAATTGACAAGGGAGTTGCAGAGGTATGAATATTGACTTCTCTAACTTCAAGTAACCCTTGCTTTCCCTCCCTCCATCCCTCCCCCTTCCCAGTTCTCCGACCAGTCTTACTGTCTCCGACTACTTTCTATCTCAATTTGCTTTGTTGTTATCTCTTCCTAGCTAACAATGATCTATTCTACAATTTCCTTGATCTCCACTCCCATTCAGTGTGAAGAAAGGTCTCGACCCGAAACATCACCCATTCTTTCTCTCCAGAGATTCTGCTTGTTATTCCAGCATTTTGTGTCTATCTTTTTTTTTTGTAAAATATTTTAATTAGAAGTAAATACATATTAAGAAGGAATAACATAAAATAAAAAAGAGACATATTATTCGTCACATACATTCTTAATATTTTTAAAGTTTACAACCATTCTTATTTATACTTCTGTACTTTTTATTATTTTATAACAGAAAGAAGATAGTAAAGAGAAATAATAAAGAGAAATAAAATAAAAATAGAAAATCAATAATATGAGTGGAGTATTAAGCAGGCTATACTTTAGTGGAGATATATCAGTGGTCTATTATATATAGTTCTTCATCTATTCCTTCATTCAGGTTTCAGTCAGGCCCTCGAACCGGACCACCTTGACCCTTTAAATATTTAATAAATGGAGACCATATTCCTCTGAACTGATCCAGCTTGTCCAAAAAGACAAGTCTTAATCTTTCCAGATGAAGTGTCTCCGACATTTCTGTAATCCACATTTTGATTGTGGGGGATGTAGGACCTTTCCAAAATCTTAATATTAATTTTTTACCAATTATCAAACTATAATCGATAAAAAATAATTGCTGTGTTGTTAGTAATTGATCCGTTTCTAATATTCCTAATATGATTAATTTTAAGTCTGGAGTCAAATTTGTATTAACTACATTCGAGATTATCTTAAAGATTTCTGTCCAAAAGTTAGTAATTTTTATACATTTTGTGAATGAATGCGTTAGATTAGCTTCTAAATGCTGACATTTATCACATATAGCAGAAACATTTGAAAAAATTCTGTTTAAAATCTGGAAGTGAAATGAAAATGCAATGAGCTGTTCGGCCTGCCCTGTGCTTGAAACTGCAAAGGCAATGGAAGTGAAATAAAAATGCACTAGCTGTTCGGCCTGTCCTGTGTTTGAAACTGCAATGGCAATGGAAATGAAATGAAAATGCATTGAGCTGTTCGGCCTGCCCTGTGCTTAAAATGAAATGGAAATGAAATGAAATGAGTTGTATGGCCTGCCCAAAACCACTAATTTCGGCCCACAAGGTCTCTATTAGCCGAGAAACCAGTCCCTTTTGCCCAAAATGCCTGTATTAGCCCAGGAGGAGCATTTTGGCCCAAAAGGCCTGTGCCAGGCCAGGAAAAGTCCAGAAAAAGTGCATTTCACTCAGTTTTTTTTTAAGAGCCCCTTCGGCCCATCAGGCCTGTACTAGCCCAAGAGGAGTCCCTTTGGCCCATCAGTAAGTATTCCCCCTGCAAGTATTAAACCTCACCCCAGTATTTTTCTTCCTCCGTTCATTGGCTCCCTGTGAGATCCAGGCCAGGATTGACTTTCCTCCTTCATTGCTGTGACCCGCAGAAAAAGATGAAACATTTCTAAAATTGATTCTCCACCCTCTCCCCCTTCTCTCTCACAGAGTCTCTCACCTGTTTTGGGCAGAATTTCTGGCAGTTTCTGAGCTGCCAGCCCACCAGGCCTCAGTGACTGAGCTGCCAGCCCACCAGGCTTGAGTGACTGAGCTGCCAGCCCACCAGGCTTGAATGACTGAGCTGCCAGCCCACCAGGCCTGAGTGACTGAGTTGCCAGCCCACCAGGCCTGAGCGACTGAGCTGCCAGCCCACCCTGAGTGACTGTGCTGCCAGTCCACCAGGCCTGAGTGACTGTGCTTCTAGCCCACCAGGCCTGAGTGTCTGAGCTGCCAGCCCAAAAATCCATTTGGCGCACAATGTCCATACTAGACCTCTGGAAACCAGTCCCTTCAGCTCACAACACCCAAACTAGCGCTCCAGAAATCCCCCTCCCCACTGGCCACCAATATTGGAATTGGAGGAAGGGTGGAATATTGCGTTGGGGGACCAGCCCTCCCATGTGAACATGGGACCCAACAGGTCCTACGTAGTCTAGTCTTACTTAAAAACCACCCCTGACTAAGTTAATTGTCATCTTTTTAGGTTTAGGTTTATTATTGTCATGTGTACCGAGGTACAGTGAAAAGCTTTGATTTACATGCCCTGAACTTTTGAATTACTTCTCTGCATTTCCCTGCATGGTGGTGCAGCAGTAGATTTGCTGCCTTATAGCGCCAGAGACACAGTTTCGATCATGACTACGGGTGCTGTCTGTACGGAGTTTGTACGTTCTCCCCGTGACCACGTTGTTTTCTTTGGATGCTCCTTTTTTACTCCCGCACTCCAAAGACATACAGGTTTGTAGGTTAATTGGCTTGGTAAAATTGTAAATTGTCCCTAGTGTGTGTAGGATAGTGTTAATGTGAGGGGTTCGCTAGTCTGCAGGGATTTTGTCCGAAGGGCCTTTTTCTGCGCTTTATCTTTAAACTAAACTAAACTAAAACTTCTCATCTACATTTGACACCTGACTAAGCTGATACTCATCTCTTTAGGTTTAGGTCTATTATTGTCACGTGTACCAAAGTACAATGAATAGGTTTGTTATGCAAGCTATCCAAACAGATCAGATAATACTATACGTAAATACAATCAAGTCCAACTCCAGTACAATAGGTAGAGCAAAGGGGAAGATACAGAGTGCAGAATATAGTTCTCAGCATTGTAGCACAGCAGTTCCATATCAAAGTCCAATGTGTGCAATGGGGTTAGAGGTATATGGAATGAGCTATACCCATAATATGATTGAATGAGCTGACAGAGGAGGTAGTTGAGGCAAGTACTATAACAGTATTTAAAAGACAGTTGGACGGGCACATGCACCGGCAAATGCGACAAGCTTACATGGGGTATTTTGGGCAGCAGGGACAAGTTGGGCCGAAGGGTTTGAATCCATGCTGTCTGACTCCATGTTCATATATTGGCATTAAGCAAACATCACAGGCACCAATGTTTCAGGAACTCCAATAATGAAGCTGGTAGCTGTGGAGGAGTGGTGAATTATTCGGATATATTCCAGTAATCAAGATGTCAACACTTTGCAACCAAGGAAAATGATCGAGTCACTTGATTAGGAAATGACCTAATACCGTCACTCTCCCTGCCGCTGTTAAACACGCACAGTGTGGGTGGTAGTCAACTTCCTTTATTCACAAGGACCGATTCACCCTTTTGTTCTCGTAACCGTGCATTGCTTCAGCCTGAAGAAGTTTGATCAGTCTAAGGAAGAGTCTCCACCCGAAATGTCACCCATTCCTTCTCTCCGGAGATGCTGCTCAGTTACTCCAGCATTTTGTATCTGTCTTCGGTTTAAAGCAGCATCTGCAGTTCCTTCCTACACATTCCGTCCTTAAATTGGAAGATATATCAATGAGCTTGTGTGAACCTGCAAGGTGGAACAGTAAAGGGCATGGGTGTCATTTGCGCGTCATTTATGCGATAAGGCGGTAGTGACTGGCGCACGACAGTCGCGCGAAAATTGTCTAGCAGTACGACAGTCACACGCCAAGTGCTCTTGAGGGCCCAGCTTCTTTTGGGATCCATTTGCGATGTCATTCGTACCTGGTCCGATCGCCGTGGAAAGATTTTCCCAGTGAAAATGTTTCAAAACTACGCGTGCATTATACCCGGGTGCTCACGTGGTGCGGCGCTCAAATGACACGCAAATGACACGCCGGTGACATACGGGCGGAGCATGGTTACGGACGTTGACGCACGGTGACGCATCATAAATTAGCATCGGCAATGTTCGTGCGACGCCTTGCGTAACCACGCACCACCACGCGCTACACGTACGTCGTCAGTACGTTAGCGTGTGCAAGGGATACGGCGCGCAAGGACTTTGAGCGTTCCAAAATCCAGGGGCGCCGCACGTTACCGCACGTCACTGCGTACGCCACCATGCGCCATGCGCGCATCATGACGCAACAACCAATTTTATGATGTTGCGTAAATGACGGGCAAATTACGCCCATGTGGGACAGGCCCTTAAGCCCACAAATCTATTTTAAATCAGAGGATCGGAGGATAATAAAATGCAAGGAGAATTTAGGGGAAGAGGGGCATTTTTTTACGTAGGGCATGGACTGTAAACATGTATCCATCATACGATTCAGCAGAAAGGAAAAGTCAATCATCTTATCTGAGAGAGAGAAATATAATTGCCAATTAACATAATAATAGGGACTAATTTATTTCTGGGATATTATGCTGAAGTTAGGCACATGTTAAATATGTATACTAAATATACACCCTCTTAACTGTTAAGTAGTATTTATATAAGAAATGACTCCTTAGTCATACAGCACAGTTCCGTCCCTTCTCAGTCCACATTGTTGAGACTCATATCTCTATAGCAAACATGACTCTGTCATGACACCATAGCAAACTACCCAAAAAATCACAACATTGTAGGTTCAACTCCTACCAGAGACCAGAGGGCAGCACGATGGCGCAGCGGTAGAGTTACGGCGCCAGAGACCCGGGTTCGATCCTGACTACGGGTGTTGTTTGTGCATTCTCCCCGTGACCAGCGCGGGTTTTCTCCGAGATCTTCGGTTTCCTCCCACACTCCAAAGATGTACAGGTTTGTTGGTTAATTGGCTTCGGCAAAATTGTAAATTGTCCCTACTGTATAGGATAGTGTTAGCGTGCGGAGATCGCTGTTCGGTGCGGACTCGGCCTAAAACGTCACCCATTCCGTCTCTCCAGCGATGCTGCCCGCTGAGTTACTCCAGCTTTTTGTGTCAATGCCCTTTACTTCTAGATATTTCGACCCTCAGCCCTCCAGTCCATGACATTTCAACTTTATACCCTCTAGTCCTTGACATTTCCGCCCAATTGCTCATGGTCCTTTACAAATTGTAAATGTGGCAACCGTATCCTCTCCCTTTTCCAGTAACACCAGCCCTATTTACCAGAATCCCCTCAGTCACCATGGGGGCTTGTGGCTCTACTCAATATCTGCAATCCCCCTTTTCACTGCAGTAATTAGAATGCCCAACAACACTTGAAGAACAGGCACTGGATCAATGGAGAAATTGGGAGGATCACTTCATCAATTCTGTAAATAATGACCTTGCAACATCTGACACACTTTCTTTCCTGCCAATTTCCGACAAGACGTATGGGTTGGTAGGTTAATTGGCCTTCTATAAGGTGTGTATGGAGTGGATGTGAAAGTGGGATATATGTAGAACTAGCCTGGAGTTCTGTGGAATTTGAATCTAGAAACTAGCATGGTGAATCTGTGGAATTCATTGCCACAAAAGGCTGTGTGGACCAAGACAATGGATATTTTTAAGGCAGAGGTAGATTCTTGATTAGTATGGGTGTCAGAGGTTACAATAAGAAGGCAGGAGAACAGGGTTAAGAGGGGAAGATAGATCAGCCATGATTGAATGGCAGAGCAGACTTAGAAACATATAAACATAGAAACATAGAAAATAGGTGCAGGAGAAGGCCATTCGGCCCTTCGAGCCAGCACCGCCATTCATTGCGATCATGGCTGATCGTCCCTAATCAATAACCCGTGGCTGCCTTCTCCCCATATCCCTTGATTATAGATGGGCCAAATGGCCAGATTCTGCTCCTATCACTTATGAACTTATGAGCGGGTGATCGATGGTCGTGGTTAAACTCCGTGGGCCGAAGGGCCTGTTTCCATGCTGTATCTTTCAACCAATCCATGGCATTAGCAAACATCACAGACAACAACGTTTCAGGAACTCCAATAATGAAGCTCATAGCTGTAGAGGAGTGGTGAATTATTCGGATATAATCCAGTATTAAAGATGTAAACTCATTGCAACTAAGGGAAATCGGCAAGTCACTTGATTAGGAAATTGCCTCATACAGTCGCTCCCCCTGCCGCTGTTAAAACGCACAGTGTGGGTGGGAGTCAGCTTCCCTTATTCACCCTTTCATTCTTGTAACCATTCATTCGCCCCCACCCAGATCATAGAGTGCGTTGTGCAAGTTGTAGCCTCAGAAAATGCCTGGTGATTATTTCCCAATACCAAGGGCAGCACCGTGGCACAGCGGTAGAGTTTCACTAACAGTGCCAGAGACCCGGGTTCGACCCTGACGATGGGTGCTTGTCTGTACTGCGTTGTATGTTTTCCCCGTGGCCTGCGTCGGTTTTCTCAGAGATCTTCGGTTTCCTCCCACACTCCAAAGATGTACATGTTCGCAGGTTAATTGGCTAGGTATAAATGTAAATGTAAAATTGTCCCTGGTGTGCGTAGGATAGTGTTAATGTGCGGGGGTTGCAGTTTTTTTTCTGCGTTTTATCTCTAAAACTAAAAACTAAATTTTAAAGAGGAATAAAGATACTGAAGATCAAGTATTGCAATTAAATGTTGGGGTCTTTACAGATTTAAATGGGCAAGAATAGAATTCTGAAGCAAAATCCATGGAGCCCATCATATCCTAAACAATATTTCACTGGAGCAAATCATTGGAACACTGGGACAAATTATCCATGAATTGGGAAGTAGGGAATGGTAGAAGAAAGGAACTGCAGATGCTCGAAGATAGACATAGAGTGCTGGAGTAACTCAACAGGTTAAGGGCCTGTCCCACTGTACGAGGTAATTCAAGAGCTCTCCCGAGTTTAAAAAAAAAACTTGTGGTAAGTGCGTAGAATGTACGTAGCGGGGACATCGGAGCGCGGGACTTCTCTTAGCGGCTCGTGACGTTAACGGCAGGTACTCAGGAAACGCGGTAAGCTCATGAAGATTTTTCAACATGTTGAAAAATGTCCACGAGAGCCCCGAGTACCTACGAGCGGCTATTACCATAATTCTCCGAGTTCGAATCAGGGGAAACGCAGGAGAACTCTTGAATTACCTCGTACAGTGGGACAGGCCCTGCAGGTAGCACCTCTGGAGAAAAAGCATGAATGACGTTTTGGGTCGGGACCCTTCTTCAGACCCTGAGTTAATTGGTTTGTAGGTTAATTGGCCTCTGTAGGCTGGCCCTGGTGTGGAGGCAGTGGATGAGAAAGTGGGATAAGATAGAACTGATGTGAACGGGCGATCGATGGTCGGAGTGCACTCTCTTTTTCCATGTTCAAAAATTCATGGTTGAATACCATTTGTTTCTATGAGTACAGAGTGGGCCATATCCATCTAAGGGTCTTAAATTGGAAGTTAAGTGATGGAACTTTGAGTAAGCCCTCTTCAATAAAAAGCCACAAATTACTTCACTTCTCTATTTCTGGCTGTGGTTGAGGAAGGTATGAGGAACTAAGTGGCAAGCAGAGTGTGCGATCCTGAAACCTGGACAACCATTTCGCCAGCGGAACGGTCTCCATGAAAGGAAGTGCTGGTATTGCAGCAATTAGTGTTGGAAATTATATTGTTCCTCTAATGGCATGAGAAGCAGTAACAGTATTTCATCAATCAAGGATAGTCAGATTGACATTCTGAAATGAAAACAGAAAATGTTGGATCTGACTCGTGAGTCAGATGGAATTGGCGTCGATCTTCCTCCAATTACTTCCTTTTCTTGTTTATCCATACACCACTCTCCTCTGCTCTCTGGCTCTCTCATCCCAATTTTTACCTTCCATTTTGTTCCCATTCCCATCCCCTCTCCTCTTTACGTTCCCATTTCTTCTCCTATTCCTCCTTTTTTTCCCCACTCATGATTCCTTCCTCTTTCTGTGCGTTCTCCCCGTGACCCGCGTAGGTTTTCTCCGGGTGCTCTGGTTTCCTCTCACCCTCCAAAGACGTACAGTTTCGTAGGTAAAAAATAGTAAATTGTCCCCAGAGTGTAGGATCGCGTTAGCGTCCGGAGTGATCATTGGTTGGTGTGGACTCGGTGGGCCAAAAGGGCTTATTTCTCCACTGTATCTCTAAAGTTTTATGTCTAAAGTCTCAAAGTTTAAAGGAGGTTCAACAGGGTAGGTTTCTTTCACATAAAGAGTGGTGAGTGCCTGGAATGGATTGCCAGGGTTGCAAGTGGAGTTCGGCATGACTTGACGTGGCTTTTAAGAGGTTTTTAGGTAGGCGCGTGGATATGCAGGCAATGGAGAGATCAAGAGAGATGAGAGTGTTTAATTGTCATATGTACCGGATCAGAACAATGAATTCCATACTTGGCTGGATATGGATCTCATGCATATGGATCTCATGCATATGGTTCTTGATTCGTGATTCTCAAGAATCTTGAATCTCTTGATTCTCCAACTCTGGACAAAAGACCAGATCTATTCCTCTCTTGATTTTGTACAACTCCATAAGATCAGCCCTCACCCTACTGCTCTCCATGGAATAAAGCACCAGCCTGCTCGACCTCTCCAAAATGCTCAGACCCTCGAGTTCTGGCAACATCCTGGTAAAACTTCTCTGAACCCTTTCAAGCTTGACGGCATGTGATATTGAGGTTCAAACTATTACAATTGACCAGTTAACCTTTAATCACATTTAGGTAATAACAGTGTTGGGAAGTTTTGGAATTAACGTCACTGCATGATTAACCAATATTACGCAGTCATTAGGGAACAAAACTCTCATTGATTGTGACATCTTTCATTGATTGTGACATTCCAATCCACTTGTTAAATGCGGCATTTGCATTTGTTGCAAAGCCAGTAAACACAATCACACAAATAGCTTCTTCGATGCGGTACACCTGTTATAGAGGTGTACAAGATCATGAGAGGAATAGATCGGGACAATATATTTTGTTCAGAGAAGGGAAATCAAGAAGCAGAGGACATAGGTTTAAGGTGAGCGGAGGAGGGGGTGGGGGGGGGAGATTTATTGGGAACATGAGGGGTGAATTTTTCACACAAAGGGTGGTGGGCGTACGGAATGAGCTGCTGGAGAAGGTAGTTGAGGCAGGGACTATTGGTGCAGAAACAAAGAACCGCAGATTACGATCAATACACAAAAGGACACAATGGGCAGTTCAGGAGTGACTCAGAGGGTCAGGCAGCATCTCTGGGGAAAAGGAATAGGTGATCTTTCGGGTCGGAATGCTTCTTCAGACTGAATAGTAATAATACCCGACTATTAGCGGTGAATATGGATATGTATCATGTGCAGGCAGAGGAGATTAATGTATCTTGGTGTTATGCTCAACGCCGACAATGTGGGCCAAAAGGCTTTTTCCTTATTTGAAGTCCGATAGGATGATAACCCGCAACGCCACCTATCCATGTTCTCCAGAGATACTGCCTGACCCACTGAGATACTCCAGCACTTTGTGTCCATCCTTCGTTACTGGTGTCGGGTTTGGAAACGTTGAGTGATATTAGAGGAACATAGCACAGTACAGCACTGGGACAGGCCCTTTGGCCCACAAGGTCTGTGCCGAACATGATGCCAAGACCATCTCTTCTCTGCTTGCAGTTGATCCATGTCCCTCCATTCCATTAGTTGCCCATTGAATCAGCTATTGTTTTAGTTTAGTTTTTTCAATTGTTATGAGCGCCTCCCTTCCTTTCCAGAACTGGTAGATTTATTGCTCCATAAGCAAAGCCAAAGTCCCCCAAATTGTCTCTGCTTGGGCAGGACATGATAGACTGTAGTCCCATGTCCACTCCTGTGTTCAACGTTCTCAGGGTTAAAAACCTTTGTCTTAATTAAACGCCTTAAACATACGTCCTCCAGTGTTTGAGACACGCATCTCTGGAAACCTATTCTCTGCAGTATATCTATCCTATTAAATTGTTTAATAATTTTAAAGGCCTCTACTATGCCATTGACCAACCACCTCCTCACGGCGGCACAGTGCCGCAGCGGTAGAGTAGCTCCCCTACAGCACCAGAGATCCACGTTCACACCACGTGGGTTTTCTCTGGGTGCTCCGGTTTCCCCCCACTCCAAAGATGTGCAGGTTTGTAGGTTAATTGGCTTGGTAGAAATGCAAATTGCCCCGAGTGTATAGGATACAAAACTGGGATAACAATAGACAATAGACAATAGGTGCAGGACTAGGTCATTCTGCCCTTCGAGCCAGCACCGCCATTCAATGTGATCATGGCTGATCATCCCAATCAGTACCCCGTTCCTGTCTTTTCCCCATATCCCCTGACTCCGCTGTCTTTAAGAGCCCTATCTGGCTCTCTCTTGAAAGCATCCAGAGAACCTGCCTACACCTCCCTCTGAGGCAGAGAATTCCACAGACTCACAACTCTCTGTGAGAAAAAGTGTTTCCTCGTCTCCGTTCTGAAAGGCTTACCTCTTATTCTTAAACTGTGGCCCCTGGTTCTGGACTCCCCCAACATCGGGAACATATTTCCTGCCTCTAGTGTGTCCAAACCCTTAACAATTTTATATATTTCAATGAGATCTCCTCTCATCCTTATAAAACGTAGAACCAGTGTACTGATGATCGTTGGTCAGCGCAGACTCGATGAGCTGACGTGCCTGTTTCCACGTTGTATCTCGACTAAAAGCAAAAACAAAGTGCAGAACTCCAGTTCATTCTGGTAGTTTCTTCCCAGTCTTTGGCTAAATACATTTCTCTTCAATTTCCGACAGGTTTGTAGATGAATTGGTTTAGGTAAAATTGTAAAACTGTCCCATAGTGTGCAGAATATGGACACTCCAAACTTGAGGAAGGACATTCTTGCTATTCAGGGAGTGCAGCGTAGGTTCACAAGGTTAATTCCCGGGATGGTGGGACTGTCATATGTTGATAGAGTGGAGCAGCTGGGCTTGCATACTCTGGAATTTAGATCAGAGGGGTTCTTATTGAAACATAAGATTATTAAGGGTTTGGACACAACTAGAGGCTGGAAACATGTTCCCAATGTTGGGGGAGTCCAGAACCAGGGGCCATAGTTTAAGAATAAGTGGTAAGCCATTTAGAACGGAGATGAGGAAAATCTTTTTCAAACAGAGTGTGGAATTCTCTGCCTCAGGGGGTGGTGGAGCCTGGTTCTCTGGATGCTTTCAAGAGAGAGTTAGATAGAGCTCTTAGGGATAGCGGATTCAAGGGATATGGAGAGAAGGCAGGAAAGGGGTACTGATTGGGGATGATCAGCCATGATCACATTGAATGGCGGTGCTGGCTCGAAGGGCCGAATGGCCTACTCCTGCACCTATTGTCTATAATAGTGTCAGTGTATGGGGCGATCGCTGGTCAGCGTATACTCGGTGGGCTGAAGGACCTGTATCTCTAAAGTCTAAAGTGACAGCATCTTCCCCACCACTATTGTATCAGACCCTCCGTGCTTTTATGTGCCTCTCAACCCTTCTTCAGCCTGGTGTGGTTGTGGATGAGAAGTCCCCAAGCAGAAGGATGGTGAAAGATGGGAAAGTTTTTCCTCGCCTCATCTCAGTTGTACTGACAGACATGACCTGACTCATCCAATATTTTGCTATTGGAATTCCCAGAGTCAACAAAACTGATTCAGACCCCACCGGACTCACACAGTGGTTTTATTGGCAATGTAATGGCCCTGACATACTTTCTAGCTAATAATATTTACATCATTTGGGTGTTAGCTTTGACCCAGCGTACATCTGACGGGAAAAGTTGTCATTTTAAATCCTGTCCACTTTTGGCATTTTCCAAAACTAGGGGCAGCATGGTGGCGTAGCTGCTGGTAGAGCTGCTGTCTCATAGCGCCAGAGACCCAGGTTCGAACCTGACCTCGGGTGCTGTCTGTGCGGAGTTTGCAGATTCGCCCTGTGATGGGGTGGGTTTCCTCCAGGTGTTCCCGGTTTGCTCCCACATCCCAAAGACGTGCAGGTTAACAGGTTAATTGGCTCTCTGTAACATTGCCCCTAATATGTAAGGAGTGGATGTGAAATTTGGATAACATAGAACTAGTGTGAATGGGTGATTGATGGCCGGCATGGACTCAGGGCCTGTATCCTGTAGCTCAAAACTAAACTAAATAAAAGGTAACATTGGCACAGTTTATTGCATTGGCTCAGGGTGTCCAAGATTGTTATGTGACTAGTGTTAATGCATTGTGGGGAACATAGCAACCAATTTGTACACAACAGATTCCCACAAATAATCCACATGATAATCATCTGGATGTTGGGATTTAAAAAATCGCTGATTTCGGTACGCCATTTGGGCAACCCAGCATGGTTTGGAACAGCTCCATCCATGACCACAAGAAATTGCAGAGAATTGTGGATGCAGCCCAGACCATCACACAAAATAACCTCCCTTCCATTTGACTCCATCTACATACTGCCTCGGCAAGGCCAGCAGAATAATCAAGGACGAGTCTCACCGCGGACACTCCCTTCTCTCGCATTCTTTTTTCCAGATTCAGGAGCAGTTTCTTCCCAGCTGTTATCAGGCAACTGAACTATCCCATCACTAACTGGAGGGCGTTCCTGGCCTACCATCTACCTGGCAGTCTCAAACAGAACCTAATCTCGCGGCATAGCGAAAAAGTTTAAAAGACAAAGTATGTAAGAAGGAACTGCAGAAGCTGGTTTACACCGAAGAGAGGCACAAGTCTTTAAAAGAGTTGTCTTAAAGGAGGGAAGAGGTGGAGGGGTGAAAAGGTGTCATTGAAAAATACAGGTTAACGATACGATACGCTATGATAAAACTTTATTCATCCCCGGAAGGAAATTGGTCTCCGACAGTCACAACACACAAGGTGCACAAAAACTTGCAATTAAAAGTGAAAACAAAAAGAAACAGACAAGCGACTGTTGGCTGGCTGCCGTGTGCACAGCGATTTCATCGGAACAAATGAACAAACAAAGAAACACAGACTTATGCCCTGGGCAGAGGATTCTAAACTAGAGTGAATGCAGGTTAATTGGCTTCTGTAAATTGTTCCTAGTGTGTAGGATAGAACTAGTGTGTGGTTGATGCTGATCGGCGCGGACTCGGTGAGCTGAAGGGCCCGTTTCCACACTGTATCTCCACACTAAACTAAACTAAACTTCTCAGTCAAACAGTGCAGCAAAAGGCCAAGTGTTCAGCACTTGGGAATGTGCGCCACCAAGTGGTCACAGGTAGTCAAGTCATAGAACATAGAACATTGAATGTTTAGGAAGGAACTGCAGGTGCTGGTTTACACCGAAGATTGACTCAAAATGCTGTCTGACCCGCTGAGTTACTCCAGCATTTTGTGTCCTTTTTTATAAACCAGCATCTGCAGTTCCTTGTTTCAACGTAGAACAGTACAGCACAGGAACAGGCTCGTTGGCCACAATGTCTGTGCCTAACATGATGCCAGTACCAACTCTTATCTGCTTGCACATAATCCGTATCTCCATCCCTGCATATCCGTGCCCAGACATACAGGTTTGCAGGCTAATTGGCTTGGTAAAATTGCCCCTAGTGTGTGGAGCATAGTGTTAGTGTGCGGGGACGGCTGGTCGGCGCGGGCTCGGTGGGCCGAAGGGCCTGTTTCCACGCAGTATCTCAAAACTAAACAAAACTAGTGCAAACCACATTTGGAAAACAAGTCCGGCGTGGTGCAAGAGATGGCTCGTAGTGCTCTGTTGCCAAAGTTGGATTAGGTTTGAGCAGATTGATTGGAGAACCTGATGGTTGCAGGAAAGCAGCTGTTCCTCAACTGGTTACCGACATTTTCCGCAAATACACATCCTTTTTTCAAACAGCATCAGTGAATGTGACAGCTTCTCAATTTCCAAACAGAAATAATTCAGTGACAACTGCTTGATTGAGTCCACATGATTCAGAGATAAGCATTTCCACAAAATGTATTTATGAGGGTGTAACTCAAATTTATTTGGATAAGGACTTTTCCTACGTAATAATGAGGTCGAAGCTTAGTGTTCACATCCATTGGCTGCAGTGATGTTAGATGAGTCTGAAGAAACGTCACCTATCCATGATCACCAGAGATGTTGCCTGACCCGGTGAGTTACTCCAGCACTTTGTGTCTTTTATGGTGAACCACTCTCTGAAGTTCCTTGTGTCACCTCACCTGTGTCCTTAATGGATACTATTCTCACCTGTGTGTCAGAAGATGCTGAGTGCAAGTCAGAAGATTGCCTACAATCCAGTTCTGGATGTCGGCGCAGTGGGTGGAGCAGCTGCCTCACAATGCCAGAGACCCGGGTTCCATCCCCACCTTGGGTGCTGTCAGTATGGAATTTGCGCTTTCTCTCTGTGACAGAGTAGGTTTCCTCCAGCTTCTTTAGACTTCAGAGATATAGCGTGGAAATAGGTCCTTCAGCCCACTGAGTCCGCGCCGACCAACAATCACTCATTCACTAGTTCTATCCTGCACACTAAGGACAATTTACAGAGGCCAATTAACCTACAACCTATGCATCTTTGGAGTGTGGGAGGAAGCCGGAGCCCCCAGAGTAAACTCATGTGGTCACAGGGAGAACGTGCAAACTCCGTACGGACAGCACCCATTGTCAGGATCGAACCGGGATCTCTGGCGCTGTAAGGTACTACTCTGCCTCTCTGATGCACTGCACAACAAGAAAAATATTTTCCAATTCATGGATTATCCAGTTGTTGGCATATTATTGTTTGCAGGAGTGGTGCATGAAAGGGCTGTTGTGCTTCCTGCATTACAACAGTCCCTGCACTTTGAAAGGACTTCAGTGACTGTAAAGTGACTTAGAATGTATTTTGGGAAGATATGCACATGTTCACAAGTTATAGGAGTAGAATTAGGTAATTCGGCCCATCGAGCCCACACCGCCATTCAATCATGGCTGATCTCTGACTCCTAACCCCATTTTCCTGCCTTCTCCCCATAACCCTTGACGCACGTTCTAATCAAGAATGTGTCTATGTCTGCCTTAAAAATATCCACTGACTTGGCCACAACGGCCCGCCATGGCAATGAGTTCCACAGATTAACTACCCTCTGACTAAAGAAGTTCCTCCTCACCTCCTTTCTAAAAGAGCGCCCTTTAGTTCTGAGGCTATGACCTCTGGTCCTAGATTCTCCCACCAGTGGAAACATTCTTTCCACATCCACTCTATCTATGTCTTCCATTCTTGCATTTGGCAGACCATCACATGGATATCTGACTCACAGAAGAGAGAATACGTTGCTCCCAATTAGATGAAATGCTCTCACACAGTAAAAACACACGTGATCGTTGAAAAATATCTAATTTCTGTTATTTCTTTTTGAAACAGAAAGCAGATACCAGAGGCATCATTTGACTATTGTATGGCTGATTTAGGGTCACTTCGGAGCAAGAGCTGGATTTAGAGTCGCCAACATTACTGTGGCTCATATTTCGCAAGGAATCACCACTCCTCATATGCGGTGATCTTGCAGATAGCGTTTCTTTTCTCATTTAGTCTAATCTGCAGGCTTATAGCAGCCTGGGTCTTACCCTGGCTGACCTGGATTTATTGGGATGCACAGCTTGGTTTGGGAACAGCTCCATCCAAGACCGCAAGATATTGCGGAGAATTGCGGTCGCAGCCCAGACCTTCACAAACACCAACCTCCCTTCCATTGACCCCATTTACAGCTCACCTGGCCTGGGCAAGGCCAGCAGCATAATCAAGGACGAGTCCCACCCTGGCAACTCCCTCTTCACCCCTCTCCCATCGGGCAAAATGTTTAGAAGTGTGAAAATGCACACCTCCAGATTCACTGGAGAGCAGTTTTGAACCACTATCTACCTCAATGGAGACGCTCGTATTATCTTTGATCGGACTTTACTGGCTTCATCTTACACTAAACGTTATTCACGTTATTCCATTTATCATGTATCTGAACACTGTGAACGGTTCGATTGTAATCATGTATTGTCTTTCCGCTGATTGGTTAGCACGCAACAAAAGCATTTCACTGTACCTCGGTACTTGTGAAAATAAACTAAACTCAACTAAACTAAATCGGGGGCACTCCAGTACTTCCAGCACGTGGACCGGTCGGTCTTCACTACTCCACTACTCCACGTGGACCAGTCGGTCTTCACTACTCCACTACTCCACGTGGTCTTTGGACTTCAGGCTTTTTCTTTTTCTTCGTAAGCAGCAGCAAAATATGGCGACTGTGCATCTGTGGGTTTTGCAAAGAATTTCACTGTGTTGTTCATAGGTGATAATAAAGAACCATTGAATCTCCTGATATCTATACATACCTAAAGGGCACCTCTTGCATATAGACTCTGCGGACTGGTCTGTACCTTTTGTACTAACTGGGGGATAGCGCTTATTTTTTTAAATTTAGTTTAGAGATAGAGTGTGGAAACAGGCCGTTTGTCCCACCGACTCCGCGCAGACCAGCGATCCATGCACACTAACACTATCCTACACACTAGGGACAATTTTTACTATTTTACCAAGCCTATTAATCCACAAACCTGTATGTCTTTGAAGCATTAGAGGGAACCAGAGCTACCGGAAAAACCCACGCAGGTCACGGAGAGGAGGTATACATTCCATACAGCCAGCACACGTAGTCAGGATGGAACCCAGGTGTCTGGCACTGTAAGGCAGCAACTCTACTGCTGTGCCACTGTGTCGCTTATATATGATGACAGTCTCGCTGATCTGTCTGCCAAAAAAGTATTTCACTGTACTTTGGCAATTAAGAAACCATTGAACATCTTTGTGAATATGTTTTCAATTAATATTTAGTTAATTGGTAACACAAACATCAACAGTGACGCCACAAACTTGTACCACCTACGTATATGCACATACTTGCCACCAAAGGAACACGACAGAAATAAACAAATTTGTAATTATGGAGTTTTTGTTGTCATGCTTCTCTCATTTAAAACGAACTGTACGTGTACCAGTCAAGCAGATAAACTCTCAATGGTCAAAATAGGCAAAGTCCACAAATGAGACAAACAAACCAGATATCTGGAGTCACAAGAAACTCCAGATGCTGGAATCTTGAGGAAAACACGAAATGCTGGAGGAACTCAGCGAGTCGGGCAGCATCTGTAGAGGGAAATGGACAGGTGACGTTCCGGATCAGGGCCCTTCTTCAGATTCTTCTTCAGAACCAGATATTGTGACATCGGTGATGTTGCTGAAGGAGGAATATTGGTCAGAACTTCCTACCCGTTGCAAAACGTCTGTACCTGTTGCCTGATGGGCAATGAATCCTATTGAGTATAGCAGCAAATATGAAACGTTGACTTTTTCCTTCGCTCCATAGATGCTGCTGTACCCGCTGAGTTTCTCCAGCACTTTTGTCTACCTTCGGTTTTCCAGCCTCTGCAGTTCCTTCTTAAACAATGAATCCTATTGAATGAACATTAATAAACTGTATGCAATTTAATAAATTGAAGGCAAATGAATTTGACCTGTTCTCAAGAGGGAGTAGAGGGAGTACAGAGCCATAGAGGGAGTACAGAGAAGGTTCACCAGACTGATTCCTGGGATGGCAGGACTTCCATATGAAGAAAGACTGGATAGACTCGGCTTGTACTCGCTGGAATTTAGAAGATTGAGGGGGCATCTTATAGAGACTTACAAAATTCTTAAGGGGTTGGACAGGCTAGATGCAGGAAGATTGTTCCCGATGTTGGGGAAGTCCAGAACAAGAGGTCACAGTTTGAAGGATAAGGGGGAAGTCTTTTAGGACCGAGATGAGAAACATCATTTTTCACACAGAGAGTGGTGAATCTGTGGAATTCTCTGCCACAGAAGGTAGTTGAGGCCAGTTCATTGGCTATATTTAAGAGGGAGTTAGATGTGGTCCTTCTGGCTAAAGGGATCAGGGGGTATGGAGAGAAGGCAGGTACAGGATACTGAGTTGGATGATCAGCCATGATCATATTGAATGGCGGTGCAGGCTCGAAGGGCTGAATGGCCTACTCCTGCACCTATTTTCTATGTTTCTATATTTATTACATGATTCAACCTGCTATGTATGGGAGGTCGCAGTTGGCTTTAATACACTTATATGACCTTTGTGATCTTATAAATGACAGCTTTGCGAAATTGGGTGTGGTACCATTTTAACAATGGGTGAATATTTATACAAGTATCGAGATTTCATTGTAAAATTATGAAACTGGATTTACCATATTTCACACAAGCGAAAACAGCAGATTAATTAAAAAAGCTGCTACATTGCTAAATTAGTCACATTCATCTCAGTGCATAGCTATGAGGTGAGAGGGGAGGAAGTTTCACGGAGATGAGCGGGGCATGTGTTTTTAGCACAGAGATTGATGCTAAAATGACAATAAAAATCACTAAATTGTCGTAATGTTCACCTGGTTCGTGAGTGTTATTCAGAGAAGGGTCTCAATCTGTAACATCCAGAGATGTACTGATTTGTTCTGGCCTTTTCCTAACTCTAGTTCCCCCCTCCTCGACTTACAGTCTGAAGAAGGGTTCCGACCCGAAACATCACCCTTCCTTTTTCCCCAGAGATGCTGCCTTTCCCGCTGAGTTACTCCAGCACTTTATGTCTTATTGCCCAAAATTCAGGCATCTGCAGTTCCTTGTGTCTATGCATGGCAGGAACTGCTTTGGGGAACATACAGTGCAGTAAATAGTTACTTATACATGTGTAATCCCAGATTAAGTACATATTGTATAGAAATAGTCCCCTGAGGCCGAATGCTGGAGTCGCCAGGTTTGGGAGGCATTTTCAAAGTCCAAGCGGCAGCTGGCCAGAAAAGCCGCTGGTCCTGGCTGCAGGGCCTCCAGCCGTCACCTCGATCCAGATCATCTAGCGACCATGTACAGACCGGCGGATAAGATCAGTTTAATTTGGCACCATGTTCAACACAAACATTGTGGGTCGAAGGGCACCGTCCCTGTACTATATGTTCTATGGTCCTGTTTGTACATTTTACATGGAAAAAACACCCTCGCCTCCCCTCTCTCCCCCAGCACTTCCTCAAATTGCCCCAGGGGTATCTGGAAGCCCTGTTTCAGGCCTGTGCTGAAGAACTGGACCGAGTGTGGCCACGGTGGCACAGCGGTAGAGTTGCTGCCTTACAGCAAATGCAGCGCTAGGAAACCCTGGTTCGATCCTGACTATGGGTGCTGTCTGTGTGGAGTTTGTACGTTCTCCCCGTGACCTGCGTGGGTTTTCTCCGAGATCTTCGGTTTCCTCCCACACTAAAGACGTAGGTTTGTAGGTAAATTGGTTTGGTAAATGTAAACATTGTGCCTAGTGGGTGTAGGAATCCAGCATTTTGGATTTAAACTAGTCTCTGCAGTTCTTTCTTACACAGAACAGCAGAGGAACAGGCCTTTCACAATGTCCATGCCGAACACAGTGTCAATTTAAACTAATCTCCCCTGCCTGCACGCGATCCATATCCCTCCATTCCCTGCTCTAGGGGTAATTGTTTGGACACAAAGTGCGGTGCGTGTTTGTAACGAGCTGCCAGAGGAGGTAGTTGAGGCAGGGACTATCGCAACGTTTAAGCATTCAGACAGATGCATGGGTAGGATAGATCTAGAGGGATATGGGCCAAACGCAGCAAGGTGGGACTAGTGTCGATGGGGCATGTTGGTCCGCGTGGGCAAGTTGGGCTGAAGGGCCTGTTTCCACACTGTATCACTCTACACGCCACCATGGTATCCACCTCCACCACCCACCAACTTTGCCCTTCTCAACTTCAAACTATGCCCTCTGGTCTCTGACAGTTCCGACCCTGGGGAATAAGGCCTTTCACTGTCTACTCTATTTTTTTCGCCTCTTATCATTGTATTTACCTCTCTCAGGTGTGGACAGAGGAAGCGCTAATCTATCTGGCACAGATTCAACGTCTACGGCTCGCTGAGCGGAGTTGTGTAAGTTTTGAGTGCGAAATAAAAAAAGAATGAAGTTGAAATGGAAAAGCTTCACGGGCTGCTGACAGATCAGCGGAAGGTTGGCTCGCGTTGCTAGCGCAAATGTCCCAGCGATGTTGCAATGGGCGGGTTTTGTTTTTGGCTTGTCGGAAGAAGCGAGCAAGGAAACGTTAAATTGATTTGGGGTTTTCCCGAGTTACACTAATCTGCCCGTGTCATGAAATGGGCGGCGACTAACATTAATGTCTACACCAGGTGCATAAATAGGGTCTGCAGTGCAGATAGATATTCAGTGTAGATTGATAGCTGGCAGAGGCACGACTTGTAGAATCAATCTCGAGAAGAAAATTCTCCATTCTTCACCGAGTGAGAAGTCTGTCTGTTGCCGCTAAACTTTTTCTCATTTTACAGGATCCGTTTACTTGTTTTTATTTTAATTTAAAAAGAAGCGTCCAGCAGCCGAAAGCCAGCCGAGATGCTTTGCCCGTGGAGTTTTCTCTTGAAACCCAAGTATAGGGGAAAGTACGAGCCGGAGCAGACCAAAACGGCGGATGTTAACAATAACGAGGACAAAAGGTTAGGAACGACTTGGACCAATACTGGGTCTTGCCGGGGGAGTGGGGAGTGGGAGAAAGGGCCGGCGTGGAGTCATCCCACTTGGAAAACCTCCGTCTCTCGCCCAAACCAGCCCGCTCGCAAACAACGAAACTATCCCGGAACGAACGAGAAGTTCTGACATGAGTGTGTTGAGTCCCCTAAAAAAACGAACGAGGTAGAGATGGAAAAACTAGGGTTAGCTTCACCTATTCCCAACTGATTGGAAACAAGACGTTCGTTTCTGACAAGGGTTTCGTTCAACGTTGTCGTTCTTACTATATTTAAAAGAAAGTTAGCTAGAGACGGCAAGGTATTTAAATAATTGAGGCGTCTTAATGAACGTGATGCCAAAATTGTGATTTAGAAAAAAGACACAGAGTGCCGGAGTAACTCGGCAGAACATTGTGCAGAAGCAGGGAACTGCAGGTGCTGGTTAATACACAAAAAGACATAAAGTGGTGGGAGTAACTCAGTGGGTCAGGCAACATATCTGGAGAATATTATATAGAAACATTATCGAGACCCTTCTCGACCCGAAACATGTTCTCCAGAGATGCTGCCTGGCCCGCTGGGTTACTCCAGCACTTTGTGCCTTTTTTTTCGTTCAGTCTTAATGCTTGCTACTCTATCAAATTAAGTGTTCAAACTGTCTCCCTCTTGGAAGTAGTGATGCTCAGAATCAAGATCGTTCTCACCATTCCCAATCCGATTTATTTTCCCAGCATCGGCAATGGATTCATCCTACCTTCAAAGGACAAGTATACTCAGGAGGTGAGTCCAAGGTTTATTCTGATGTAAATTTCGTTGACTCGTAATATTCCGTTGTGCATAACTCCGACCGGACGCGTTTAGTCTAACGAACTTGTCTTGGGATATTCGAATCATTTGGCATTCAATCGGCTCATCGTGTGCTAAACTCGCCAGATTAGGAACGGTGTATAATATTGAGGAAAGTAAGGGGGCATGCGATATATCAACGAAAGTTTGATAATGTAGTTCTGTCCTCCTGATAATGTTGTGGATATCCGTTTTCTAAACTCCACGTTAATCACGTCCATACTTTTGGTTGAGTTGAGTTAATCGTCGCGTGTACCAAGGTAAAGTGGAAAGCTTGTTTTGTTTTGACGCTAACCCATCAGCGGAATGACTGTACAGGATTACAATCGAGTCATCCACACCGTGCAGATACAGGATAAAGGGAATAACGTTTAATGCAAGATAGAGTGCAATAAAGTCTGATTAAAGATGGTCCGAGTGCCTCGAATGAGTAGATCGGAGGTCAGGACCGATCTCTAGTTGGTGATGTTGTAACAGCTGGGAAGAAACTGTCCCTGGATCTTGAGGTGGGGGAAGGTACTGCAGATGCTGGTTTACACCGAAGATAGACGCAAAATGCTGGAGGAACTCAGCATCTCTGGGAAACAAAGAATGGGTGTTGTTTCAGATCTGAAGAAGGGTTCCTATCCGAAACGTCACCCGTTCCTTTTCTCCAAAGATGCTGCCTGACCCGCTGAGTTACTCCAGCATGTTGCATCTATCTCCTGAATCTAGAGGTCTGCGTCCTCAAATGAGAACGGGGTGTTTCGGCTACTTAATTTAGAATGAATGCAACAAACATATTTAAGATAGACACAAAAAAATGGAGTAACTTAGCGGGACAGGCAGCATCTCTGGAGTGAAGGAATAGGTGACGTTTCGGGTCTCGCTGCAAGCTAATATTTGCTTGAAGGTCGAGGTGTGTGTCCCGCAACGAATTAACGTGAAGTTTTTGATCTCTTTGTGAACAGCCGCCACATATCAAAGAGGTCGCCCGCTGTCCTTTCGCCCCCAAGTTTGTGAAGCTGTCTAACGTGGAGGACGGGGCGATTCTACAGGACACCCTGCATCACAAGGCGGTGAAGGTAAGGGTTATATCCACCCAACCATCGGCCAGCTCAAGGTGAACTGTGCTCCTTACCCTCGCCAAACCCCGCGGCTGTCGCTGTGGGTAGACTCCCTAGGTCACAGATCCGGAGAGCCGGGTTCGATCCTGCCTGCGGGTGTTGTGTCTGTGTGTGTGTGCATAAATTGTTCCTAACCTGTTCTAACGTGGAGGGGGGTAATTGGGGGAAGACGAGATTGCGGGGAGAATTAAACAAACGGTAGGATTAAACAGAAGGGAGTGTATGACTCCGTGACTCTTTGAGTGAATGGGTGGTTGCTAGGAGGCGCGGACTCAGTGCCCAGAAGGGCCTGTTTCCCGTGCTATGTCTCTGTGTGACTCATCCTCCTGCTATAATCCACCTTCTGTTTTTTCTATACATTGGATGGAAACGGGGCAAGATCTTGGATCAAAGATGGACACATAATGCTGGAGTAACTCCGCGGGACAGGCAGCATATCTGGATAGAAGGAATGGGTGACGTTTCGGGTCGCGACGCTTCTCCAGACTAAGAGCCTGCCTGTCTGATTCAGACACACTGCCTGTCCCGCGGTTACTCCAGCATTTTGTGTCTATCTTCGGTGTAAACCAGCATCTGCCGCGCCTTCCTACAAAGTTCTTTGATCGACCTTGTTTGATCAACGTGAGTTTAATGAAACGTATTTAGAAAATGCTCACCTGTGTCCTATCTAGAACATGCCGTGCCAGTCGGAAACGTGCCGGGGCTCCCTCATGACCCCTAACGCCATGACCAAAGGACCTCGGGATAAGGCCATTCCGCCCCAGGAAATCCTGCCGCAAGCCTTGGACTTCATCAATCAATACTACCAATCCTTCAAAAGGTAAGGAGGGCGAGATTACAGGTGGAATAAGCCTGGTGGTCCTTCAGTTTCCTCAGTCGTCACCTGCGTTGGGTGTGAAGATCTCACGTAGATACAAAGATCTGGAGTAACTCAGTGGGTCACAAGCAGCATCTCTGGAGGAGAAAAATGGATGGGCGACGTTTCGGGTCTGGACCCTTCATCAGGCTGAAAGTAGAGGGGAGGGAACCGGAGGTAGGGGAAGGCCAGAACCAAGCAGGGCCGGCGACAGGTGCCCATGGGGCGGGTTGACCAACTGGACGCTGCACCAGGACGCCCCTGTAGATCCCCCGACGACTCCACTGACGGGCTTCGGCCAAGTTACCGTTTAGGGTTGCCTCCACATAATCAGTGGTGACTGCAAAAGTGGAGGGTTGTCAAATGTTTTAAAAAAAGACATTGTTGGGATATACAGTAAACGCTAGAACGTTTTTGGGGTGAGTTGAATACTTATGCAAGAGACACAGAAAGAGCCTGTTTCTGTGCTTCAGTTTAGTTTAATTTAGAGATACAGCGCGGAAACAGGCCCTTCGGCCCACCGATGAATTCCTTTGAGAGTCGGAACTCCCGGTTAATCGCAGTGACCTTTCTTCTCCATCAGCCCCAAAACAGAAGAGCACCTCGCTCGCCTGGAGCAGGTGACAAATAGCATCACGGACACTGGCACGTACGACCTGACCCTGGAGGAGCTGACATTTTCGGCCAAGCAAGCTTGGCGCAACGCCCCGCGCTGCATCGGCCGCATCCAGTGGTCCAATCTCCAGGTAGGCGCCCCTCGGCCTTCGCTCCCGCCCCCGCTGGGTGGCTCCTAACGCGGCTCTGCCTTCGCTGCCGACCCGCAAACCAACACCCGACTCAACCTGTGTGTCCCGTGTCTTTGCAGCTATTTGATGCCCGGCACTGCACCACGGCCAAGGAGATGTTCGAACACATTTGTACACACCTCAAATACGCGTCCAACGATGGAAACCTAAGGTACAAGCGCGGTGAAATGGGGCTGTTTAGATATCAGTGTTTCATTGTCAGTAGACGTTGAATATGCTCACAGCCCAACTGTATGGACACGGAATTCTCCACTTTCAGATTACCTCTGTGAATCAATCTGATTGGGGTTTTTTGAAGATGTGACCAAACAGGTTGACGAGGGCAGAGCTGTCGATGTATATATGGATTTCAGCAAGGCATTGGATAAGGTTCCAATGGTAGGCTGCTCTGGAAGGTTAGAGCGCCTGGGATCCAAGGAGAGATAGCTGAACAGATAGAAAATTGGCTCCATGGAAGGAAGCAGAGGGTGATGGTGGAATGTTGCTATGGGTAATTGTTTTACACAAAGGGTGGTCTTTCTCTGGCCTTTGTCCAATAAGCTGCCGATCAACCCCCTACCCCCACCCCCATCTGTGTTCACCTATTACCTAGCGGTGTAAATGTCAAAGACCAGAGGGCATGGCTTTAAGTTAAGAGGGATAAAGTTTAATAGGGCAGGTTTTGTTTATAAAGAGCTGATCATACCGTGCAGAAACAGGGTATTTTGCCCAAGGCATCCATGCCCACCATGTTGTCGCATCTAAGCTAGCCCATAAACCTTTCGCATTCCTCCATCTGTACAAGTGCCATTTAAATTGTTGAGTCACCATTTCTTATGACTCGTGTTTTGAACAGCACACAAGGTCCCGTTATGCTGTTTGTTGGTGTAATAGGAAATCTTGCTGTTGGCAATTTCAAATCTTTAAAAAAAATCTTCCTGACGACGTCAATGGATTGCAGAGCTATGACTCTTGGTCTATTTGCAAGAGAGAAAATAGAAGTGCTTTTGCGCAATGATACATGGCTGTGACAGTACAAACAGTTAGCACAGCAAGAGAACTACTGCTGCCAGGCTTACAGCAGGCAGGATCTTACGTTGTTAAGATGGGATGATAAATAGATCAGTGTTACTACACGAGAACATAGAACCGCACAGCTCATGAACAGGCCATTCGGCCCACAATGTCTGTGCCGATCAACATTTATCTGCCTGCCCATGTGATCCATATAGAGTCATACAGCGAGGAAACGGGCCCTTCGGCCCAACTTGCCCACACCGGCCAATATGCCCCAGCAACACATGTCCCATCTGCCTGCGTTTGGCCCATATCCCTCTAAACCTGTCCCACCCTTGTACCTGTCCAGCTTTTTCGTAAATATCCCTCCATTTCCAGCATATTCGTATTTATGTCAAAACCCCTCGATCTTATTTGCCTCCACTGATACCCCTGGCAGCTCGTTCCGGGCACCCATTACTCTTAGCTCCGTTTAGATTAGTGATACAGCATGGAAATGGGACCTTCAGCCCACTGAGTCCACACCGACCCGTTCACACTAGTTCTACGTTATCCCACATTCGCTTCCGCTCCCTACACACTTGGGGGGCAATTAACCAACGAATTGTACAGCCTGCAACCACACAAAGAACAAACGAACTTCACACATGCAGCAATCGAGGTCGGGATCAAACCTGGGTCTCTGGCGTTGTGAGGCAGCAGCTCTACCAGCTGTCCTGCAATTAAGCCAACTCTCTGTCATTCAAAACCAAGAGAATGTTCTATGTACTCAAGCCGAAACGGAAGATCTCGGAGAAAACCAATGCAGGTCACTGAGGGAACGTTACAAACTCCATGCAGTCAGGATCGAACCCAGGACCCTCGCGTTGTGAGGCAGCAACTCTACCGCTGCCATATTGCAGTCGCTAAAGTAGGACAGGGTTTTATTTCACTCTTTTGACATTTTTTTGTGATCGTTTCGGTCCGTAGATCCACCATCACCGTCTTCCCTAAGAGGGGCGATGGAAAGCATGACTTCAGGGTGTGGAACAGCCAGCTCGTCAAATACGCAGGATATCAGCTGCCCGACGGCTCCATCATCGGCGACCCAGCCGGTGTGGCATTCACGCAGGTAAAGGAAGATGCTCTTTCAGTCACCGGCACCAATGCAGTGCACCGCATATCACTGCAGCACAAGACTGCGGCTCAAGGAAAACATTTGCCTGTCAATTAACTCACAGGAACTCAGAGCCACTCCAAACCTTATAGAACCAAGAACAGTACAGCATAGGAACAGGCCCTTCAGCCTGCAATGTCCATGCTCAACTCCATACCAAGTTAAACCACTGAAGAAGGGTCCCGACCCAAAACGTCACCCATCCATGTTCTCCAGAGTTGCTGCCTGACCTCTTGAGTTACTCCAGTACTTTATGTCAATCCACATTATACCTGCACCTGGTCATTGAAGGCCATTTAATCTGAAGGGTTGCAATCCGAAATGTAACCTGTCCGTACCCTCCACAGATACTGCCTGACGCGCTGAGTTACTCCAGCAGCTTGTGTTTTACCCAAACCTTATAAATCTGTTCTATTTAATTCATGTACATCATTTCTAGCACTGGAAAGAGCAAACGGCTCCAACCGGTTTAATTAGTAATGATTCAGAGATCTAAACCAAGCATTCACCGAGGTAAAAATTTGTGGAAGATCTTTATGATTCGAAAGCAATAATTCTAGTCATTTCAGGGTGCTACGATTTCGCAGTTCCATTTAACATCAATCTTTACCCTTCATACCCAGACCATTTAATCATCTTCCAATATCGACTTCCTATTTTTGATCACAATACCCCAAGGAAAAGAACGATCTCCAACAGGGTTCAACACAAAGTGCTGGAGTAAACGCAGTGGTCAGGCAGCCTCTGTGAAGGAAATGGATAGGTGACGATTCAGGTCAGGACCTTTCTTCAGTCTGCAGAAGGGTCCAGACCTGAAACGTCAGCTGTCCATTCATTCTGAAGATGGGTCCCAACCTGAAACTTTGCCTATCCATTCAGTCTAAACAAGGGTGCCAACCCAAAACATCACTTATTCTCATCATCCATAGTGGTTGCTGGACTCGATCAATCACCCCAGCATCTTGTTATTTGCTCAAGACTGCTGAGTCATTGAATGATAGAGCCATACAGTGGAAAACGGGTCCTTCTGCCCAACTTACCATATTTTGTACACCTCTATAAACTCATCCCTCATCCTCCTGTGCTCCAAGGAATAAGGCCCTAGCATGCTCAACCTCTCCCTATAGCCCAGCCCTTCAAGTCCTGGCAGCAACCCGGTAAATCTTCTCTGAACCCTTTCAAGCTTGACAACATCTTTCCTATACCATGGTGCCCAAAACTGAACACCATGCTCTAAATGCGGCCTCACCAATGTCTTGCATGACTGTAGCATGACCTTCCAACTTGCATACTCAGACCTCCCAACATTTAAACGTATTCTATACTGAGCACCTGCAGTTCCTTGTGCCTGCAATGGTGTTGATATACACAACAGATTGTTTATCCTAATGTTCTCCCTGCCAGGTCTTAGTAAGGTATTTGGTAAGGTATCGTGTTATTAATGCTTCACTCTGAATAAGCTTATCTGCTTCATTCTCAGTTGTGTGTGAACATGGGCTGGACACCTCGATATGGCCGCTTCGATGTGCTTCCGTTAGTTCTTCAAGCCAATGGCCAAGATCCAGAAATGTTTGAACTTCCACCAGAACTGACCCTTGAAGTGGAGATCGAGCATCCAACGTAAGTTCTTGCTGAGTCTCAAACCCTCACCATCTCTTTAGTTTAATGTACTTCAGAGATACAGTGTGGAAACAGGTCCTTCGGCCGCGTGAGTTCGTGCTGACCAGCGATCACCCCACACACTAGTACTAGATTAGTTTAGAAATACAGTGACGAAACAGGCCCTTCGGCCCACCAGGTCCACGCTGACCAGGGATCCTCGTATACTAGCACCATCGTACACAATAGACACAACATCAACATTTTTAATTGAAGCCATTAACCTATAAAACTGCACGTCTTCGGAATGTGGGAGGAAACTGGAACACCCGGAGAAAACCCACATGATCACAGGGAGAACGTACCAACTCCATACAGACAGCACCTATGGTCAGGATTAAACACAGGTCCCTGGCACTGTAAAGCAGCAACTCGATCGCTGCACCACTGTGCTGCCCCAAATTTGGTCCCAAATGCACAATTTCATACTGTCAACTGAATGTAGGCCAATTGACAATGGCAGCTGGAACCTTAGTCCACATACTAAAATTATCGAAGGCAGAGCATTACCTTCCCTTTGTACTTGCAGGTACGAGTGGTTCAAGGATCTGGGCCTTCGGTGGTATGCACTGCCTGCTGTGGCCAACATGTTGCTTGAGGTTGGAGGCCTGGAGTTTCCTGGATGCCCGTTCAATGGCTGGTACATGAGCTCCGAGATTGGTGTCAGAGACTTCTGTGATGTTCAGCGCTACAACGTGTTGGAGGTACGATCGTTTGCATTCGGTTGTAAGGACATTCATTGCCTGATGGCCTAAGATAGACACTAAATGTTGGAGTAGCTCAGCGGGTCATGCAGCATCTCTGGAGAAAAGGGAAAGGTGACGTTTCGGGACAGAAACCTTCTTCAGACTGAAAGTAGAGGAAGGAGGGGAGGGACTCTAGAGGTAGGAAAAGGCCAGAACAAGTCGGGGATGGCAACAGATGAAAAATGGCCCATTGTTGGCTGGGGAAGAGGTGGTAATGAAAGGATGCGAACAGTGGAACCAGTTGGACAATTAGGACGGGAGAGGATAGGAGAGAGGGAATGCAGGGGTTATTTCAAATTAGAGAATCAACAACTGGTTGTAAACTTTGCAATCAAAATATGAGGTGCTGTTCCTCCAATTTGTGTGTGGCCTCACTCGGACAATGGAGGAGGTCCAGGCCAGAAAAGTCAGTATGGTAAGGGGAGTTAAAGTGTTTGGCAACCGGGAGATCACATAGTCTGATCGCCTGTTTAACAGGGTACATTATCTGATAATGACTGTGTATGACAAAGTAATGTGGCATTAACTGGCAAGCGAGCCAATTTAAAACATTACTGGGACCGGATGAAAATTTAAGATATTGAGCAACTGATGTCTCATTTTGGCCTAATGTGTGAGGGATCGTAAAAACAAGTGAAGTACCAAATGTAGAATTTGTCTAATTTTTAATTTGGTTGAATTTAAGTTTTGATTTTTCTGTTTTGCAGGAAGTGGGAAAGAAAATGGGCTTGGAGACAAACAAGCTGTCATCCCTGTGGAAAGACAAGGCCTTGGTGGAGATTAACATTGCCGTGATCCACAGTTTCCAGGTGAGAGAATTAATAATGCTCAGAACCATAACTGTGCAGAGGAAATCCACATTTCCTCCCTGTTTTTCAGTAAGTTCTGTTCCACTTCACATTAACGACGAGATTTAATCTATCTACTGGAGCCTTGTTAGGATTTTGGTCAATTATTAGCAAAGCCGTTGGTCTTGGAAAGAGTCTCTAATGGGGTCAAACAAAGTCGGGTCAGGTCGCAAAATGACCCCAAACAGAGTTTGGATCAGTTCGCTGGGACAAATCCTGCTCTTCCCAGTTTTCCCAGTACAGCGCTCCAGAGTCGGAACAATACAATCCTGAGCTGGGACTTCCTGGTGCACCTTGTTAGTTTAGTTTGGAGATACAGTGTGGAACTAGGGCCTTCAGCCCATCGAATCCTTGCCGACTCTCAATCACCCATTCACGCTGGTAATCACACTATGTTATCCCACTTTCCCGTCCCATTTCCTACACACTCAGGGCAATTACAGAGGCCAATTAATCTACAAACGCGCACAACTTGGGATATGGGAGGGAACTTAAGCTCATGGAGTAAACAAAGGCGGTCACAAGGAGAACGTGCAAACTCCACACAGGCAGCGCCCGAGGTCAGGATCGAACTCGGATCTCTGGCGCTGCGAGACAGAAGCTCTACTGGCTGTGTCAATCTGCCGTCTTTTGTTTGAGAAGCCATGTGAAGAATAATAGAGACACTTGCATGATCTCATCTGATGGTGGGAATAGGTGTAGGAGCCCCTCTGACCCATTTTATTATTATTCATTGTTTGCTGGAAAGTCCAGATCTCACCATAAATCCCTCCACCATCCTATCCCCCACTATATCTCCCCTGCCCCCCCAGCACCGAGAAACATCCTCTGAGGTATAGCTCCAGTGTCAAAGCTTTAAATCAATGTTTCCCTAACTTTATTGCACAAGGCAGCCCTTCAATCCCTTGAGTTTTAAGGAGGAATGGGATTACGTGAGTTGGCATAGGGTTTGATGGGCTGAGATGGCTGAAACAACTAACTGATAAAATAAGTTAAAATAACTTAATACGTCATAATAAGTTAAAAACAGTTGCTAAAGATTGGATTATTACACCAATGTTGTCGGAGGGTTTGTACACAAGGAACTGCAGATGGTGGTTTACAAAGAAAAGACAAAGTGTTTGAGTAAGTCAGTGGGTCAGGCAACATCTCTGGAGAACATGGACAGGCGACATTTTGACTCTGAAAAAGGGTCCAGACCCAAATTGTCGCCTGTCCATGCTCTCCGGAGATGCTGCCTGACCCGCTGAGTCACTCCAGCACCTCGTGTGGTTGTCTGAGGCATTGCTTGTTTGTTACTCGCCACCCACCGCGCCTCTCCTCGACGTTGACCTTTCATTTTCTGCTTTCAGAAACAGAACGTCACCATCATGGACCACCACACGGCCTCCCAATCCTTCATGAAGCACCTGGAGAACGAGTTCAGGCTGAGGGGAGGTTGCCCTGGCGACTGGGTCTGGCTGGTGCCACCAATCTCTGGGAGCATCACAAAAGTGTTCCACCAGGAAATCCTCAACTACATCCTCAGCCCCTTCTTCTATTATCAGGTAAATGATTAATTGTAGAATAATTGGCTTTGGTAAAAATTGTAAAATTGTCCCCGGAAGTAGGATAATGCTAGCGTATGGGCTGATCGCTAGTCCGGCGCCGATCTGTTGGGTAGAAGTGCCTCTGTATCTCTAAAGTCTAAATATTCCAAAGAAGCAGTAGGACTGCTGTAGAATTGCTGCCTCACAGCGCCAGATCCTGACCTTGGGTGCTGTTCTGCACAGAGTTTGCATGTTCTCCCTGACACCACGTGGGTTTCCTGGGAGTGCTCCAGTTTCTTCCTACATCCAAAGACGGGCAGGTTTGCAGGTTAATTGACCCTGTAAATTACCCCTAGTGTGTAGGGAGTGGATGAGAAAATGAGATAACATAGAACGAGTGTGAACGGGTGATCGATGGCCGGTGTGGACTCGGTGGGCTGAGCATACTGGGCCAGAGGTGTCAATGGTAAGATGTACAACAAGTTACTGTTGTACTGTGCCAGTATCGATGAATAATTTGTATATGTGCACAGTGGTGGTATCGCTGTCAGTCTGAGAGACAATTAGATTGTAAATGTCCACTGTCTCAGGCCTATTATAAAAGTGAAAGACCGTGTTGTTCGGTGGCAAGGCTACATAATAGTCCTCACCTCTGACCAATGTTCTATCTTCAAAGATTGACGCTTGGAAAACACACAACTGGCAAGATGAAAGACTGAGACCAAAGAAGAATGAGATCAAATTCAAACAACTATCAATGTAAGTTTATCAAAACATTCATTCCTTTTCGAACGCGTTTTGAGCACATTGTGTGCCGTCCTTTACCTTTCTTTACTTTGGAGATACAGCTCCAAAACAGGGCCTTTGGCCCACTGAGTCCACGCCAACCAGCAATCCCAGTACACTAGCACTATCCTACACATTAGGGGAGATTTATACTTTACAGAAGCCAATGAATCTACAAAGTTTGTACGTTCTCCCCGTGACTGCGTGGGTTTTCTGCGGGTGCCCCGGGTTTCCTCCAACACTTCAAAGACGTCCAGGTTTGTGGGTTAATTGTCTTTGGTAGAAAAAATTGTAAATTGTCCTTAGTGTGTAGGACAGTGTTAGTGGATTTGGTGGGCCGAAGGGGCTGTTCCCATGCTGCATCTCTACCGTCCAAAGTCTAAAGACTTCTATTTAAATCTATGCAGTAGTGGTGTGGCAGAGGGCAGCAGGTGCGTAGGGCCGGAGGATTAATTGACATCTGAGGGGTAGCTTTTTCACACAAAGGGTGTGGGTGTATGCAACATGCTGCCAGATGAGGTCGTTCATGCAGGTACTATCCCAACTTTTAATAAACAGTTAGGCAGATACATGGATAGAACAGGTTTGGAGAGATATGGACCAAACGTGGGCAGGTGGGACTAGTGTAGCTGGGACATGTTGGTCAGTGTGGGCAAGGTGGGCCGAAGGGCCTGTTTCCACACTGTAGCACTCTATGACTCTATATGATCGCCTCCCAGGCATACGCATAGCGAGGGCCTAAGGAGCGTCAGTTGTTAATGACGTTGCTTTTTCCATTAGGGCCGCTCTCTTCACTTCGGTTCTGATGAGAAAGACCATGGCCAAGAGGACGAAAGCAACCATTCTCTACGCCACAGAAACAGGAAAATCTGAGACCTTTGCCAAAAGGCTGTGCACGTTGTTCAATGGTGCATTCAATGCCAAGGTAAGTCAAACAGTGTTGGAACATTTTTCTTTTCAATGGCACAATGCCCGTTCAAACAAGGAGGCACTTACGAGACTATGCTACAGTTGTAATGTGCCAATAGTGATACAATAATTTGTAATGCCGATGATTAGTTCACATAATATGTCCCAGGGGAAGTTTGAAACTTGACTTGATGCCGCACCATTGCCTCAGAATGACTTGGGCAATTGACTTTGCAAAACAGACTTGCTCACAACTTACTAGATACTGCCCAGGTGCATGAGGATGGAATGCAAAACCGTTCATAGGTTGAGGCGGAACGAAGGGTTGTACTTTACTTGGAGACACCGTGAACTGCAGATGCTGCTTTACAAAAAAAAGGTACAGAGTGCTGGAGTAACTCAGCGTGTCAGGCGACATCTCGGAAGGACATGGATAGGTGATGTTCCGAGTCGGTACCCTTCAGTCTGAAGACCCAAAGCAACAGCTGTCTATGTTCTCCAGAGATGCTGCATGACCAGCTGAGTTACTCCAGTACTCTGTAACTTTTTTTTTGTAAAGCAGCATCTGCAGTTCTCTGAGTTACTCCAGCATGTAGTATTTTGCTTATAGGTCAGAAAGTGTAGAGGGAAATATTTTCGCTGTAGTAGTTGAGGTTAAGCATTAGTTTTCATGTGTCGATAAACAGTCATAAGTTCATAAGTGATAGGAGAAGAATTGGGCCATTCAGCCCATCTAGTCTACTACGCCATTCAATCATGGCTGATCTACTTCCTAACCCCGTTCTCCTACCTTCTCTCCATAACCCCTGACACCCGAACTAATCAAGAATCTATCTATCCCTGCCTTAAAAATATCCCTGGACTTGCCTCCACACCTGTCTGTGGCAATGAATTCCACAGATTCACCACCCTCTTACTTAAGAAATTCCTCCTCATCAAATGTGATGGATTTATGTGGATATGCTTGATAACAGGGCACATGAAGAGAGTGCTTTACTTTAGAATTAGCCTTTACCTCCATTGTGACCTTAACATTGTGATTGTCCTTTACCATTAGGTTGTCTGTATGGATGACTATGACATGAATAATCTGGCCAAGGAGTCTCTAGTCTTGGTGGTAGCAAGTACCTTTGGCAATGGAGATTCACCTGGAAATGGAGAGGTAAGCTGTCTGTACTTGGCAAAGGTTATCAAATCCCAACAACAGGACTAAACAAATGGGACTAAGTTAATTCCTTCCATCCTGGCTTTGGGTCGACAATAAGATCAAAGTCGGCACGCCCAGAGACTGGTGTTACATGGACACTACTATTTGTAGTTCGATGGTAGAGTGATTGGCCTTCGAATTCAGGAAGAAAAATTACGTCTTTGAAATGGTTCACAACCATGTGAGATGGAACTAAGCAGTATGTGACCCCTGAGGTTGCTTTGGAGGGTCCGATGAAGAGGAAGAAGATATTTTGGTAATGACCTTTGACAGGGTCATTAGGGTGGCTCAGCTGGTAGAGCCACTGCCTCACAGAGCCAGAGACCCAGATTCGATCCTCACCTCAAGTGCTGTCTGTGCAGAGTTTGCACGTTCTCCCCATGACCACATGGGTTTCCACAGATTGCTCCGATTTCCTCTCAAATCCCAATGACGTGCGGGTTTGTAGGTTAATTGGTTATCTTCTAAAAATTGCCCCGATTGTGCAGGTAGTGGACGCAAAAGTGGGATAGCATAGAACTAGGGTGATTGATGGATGGCATGGATGTGGTGGGCTGATGGGCCTGTTTCTATGCTATATTTTTCAATCAATCTAAACACTTGAGAGAGAAGATCTGGAATGATCAATGAGTACTCTAATAAACAAGGGAAAAGGGTCATGAAACTGGATTTGGGCTAAATTTGAAAGTTGATTAAGAAACACTTGAAGATGCATTGTAAATTCTCTTTAAATAATGTTTTTTTCCCCCAATGGTACAGCATCCATTCTTTTGGTTAAACAATGTTATTTTTCCTTACAGGTGTTTAAGAAATCCTTGTTTAACAAGAAGCTGCTGATGGCATTCAAATTCAGGTAAAGATTTGCCCCGGTTGGGGTAGTATGCTCATCTTTGCCGTTTCCAATCATATCTTGCTTTCCGCATGGAAGGAGGCCATTCCATCCATCTAGTCTATGCAAGCTCATGGAGAAATCGCATTGTCCCATTTATTTCCCTATATCCTATTCTTTCTCAGCTACCCATGAACATCAGCTAATTCCACTTTCACCCACCTAGTATAGTTTACTTCGGAGACACAGCATAGAAACCGGGCCCTTGCAGCCTACCGAGTCCACGCTGACCACCGATCACCCGTTCACATTAGTTCTCTGTTATCCCAATTTCTCGTCCACTCCCTACACACTGGGGGCAATTTACAGAGGGTCAATTAGCCTACAAACCTGCATGTCTTTGGGATGTGGCTGGAGACCGGAGCAACGGGAGAAAACCCACTCGGTCACGGGGAGAAGGTGCAAACTCCACACAGACTGCGCCCATGGTCAGGATCGAAACTGGGCCTCCAGCACCATGAGGCAGCAGGTCTACCACTGTGCCGCCATATCAAGGGGCATTTCACAGAGGTCAATTGACGTAGTAATTGACGCCCCTTCTTCAGTCTGAGTTACTCCAGCACTATGTGTCCCAAAGGTGTGCGGGTTTGTAGCTTAACTGGCTAGCATGTGAATGGGGTGGGCCGAAGGGCCATGTTTCCATGCAGTATCTTTCAATCAATCAACCGTTCGGTTGAGCCACTGCACATTCAAGAAAGACGGTGGCCCTTCAGAACTAACGGCAGACCTGTGTTTCTTCTTGTCCCGCCTGCAGGTATGGCATCTTTGGCCTGGGATCCCGCCAATATCCCCAGTTCTGTGCGTTTGCTCACACCCTCGATAAGAAGCTGGAACAACTCGGGGCCATTCGTATGTCAGCAACAGGTGAAGGAGATGAGCTCGGAGGGCAGGAGGAATCGTTTGTGGACTGGGCCATCGCCACTTTCAAGGTAGATCACAGACGCACTTGGCACAGTTTATTTCAGTGGCCGTTTTCTGTCGAGTCGTCAGAAACTGGGTATCATAGCAGTAGGGTTGGATACAGTTTAGTAAATTGGCAAAAGATTATGAGTTTTTAGTACACCATTTTGTTATATCAGTGTTCCTGTGATATTCCCTGGTTCATTTTATATCTTCACGGAAATACAGCGTGGAAACAGGGCCTTCAGCCCACCAAGACCACGCCGACCAGCGATCACCACATACTCAAGCACTATCCCACACACACTAGGGGCAATTTACAATTTTACAAAAGCCAATTAACCTCCAAAGCTATAAGCCTTTGGAGTATGGGAAGAAACTGGAACACACGGAGAAATCCCAAGCAATCACAGGGAGAACATACAAACTCCGTACAGACAGCATCCATAGTCAGGATCGAACCTGGGTCCCTGGCGCTGTGAGGCAGCGGCTCTACCAGCCGCGCCACAGTGCCTCCCTCTGTTCGGCCTTGGTGCTATCAATCCTGCACCTCATCACTTAAACTCCAGAGGGAAGGAAAAAAAAAATGTAAAAAACACCTTGGGGAATTGGTTACCATCTCTCCTTTCCTTCCCAAACAGACAGCCTGCAAAGTCTTCCACGTGCGTGGCAATGTGGAACTCGGACAGTTCAAGACAGCCAGCAAAAGTAGCGTGTGGGATCCCAGCAGGTATCGATTCGTAATGGAGTCCCGGGCGCTGGATCTGTGCTCAGGTATCTATCTGCTCCCCGCCTTTATACCCCAGTGACCACCCTCTGTATCACATTGTCCAGTGCTTTTTGATTCAAGCTCACCATTAACAGTTGTGCTTTCTTCTCTTCCTCAGTTCTCTCCAAGATGCAAGGAAAGAAAATTCTGCCAATGAAGTTAAAATCAAAGAAGGACCTTCAGAGCTCAAAATCCAGGTACAGTGACACCACTGTTCAAGCGAGAATAAACTTTCCTTTCAATGGAGTTTGCACGTTCTCCCTGTGACATGCGGGTTTGCAGGTTAATTGGCCTTAGTGTGGAGGGAGTGGATGAGAAAGTGGGATTATATAGAACTAGTGTGAACGGGCAATCGATGGTCTGTGAGGACTCGGTGGGCTGAAGGGCCTGTTTTCATGCTGTATCAATCAATCAAACTTTGGTGAGAGAAGGGCTGGAAAGATCAATGAACACAACCGTTATCGACTACGCAAAGGAAAAAGCCGTAAAAATTCAATTTGATTTCAATTGAAATTGAACTGAATTCAATTTCAATTCAAGCTGAATATTGAATTGAAGAATGGTAAAGAAACTCCTGAGAATAGATTGTAAATTGGCTTTAAATAAAGACTTTTCAGGAGTGGTTGAAAAAGTATGAACTGGTGGTCGGTATCAATGTGGGCTCTGTGGGCAGAAGGACCCGCTTCCTAGCTGTATTATAAACTATCTATGGAATTCTCTGCCACAGAAGGCAGTGGAGGCCAATTCACTGGATGTTTTCACGAGAGTGTTAGATTTAGCTCTTAGGGCTAAAGGATATGGTGAAAAACCAGGAACGGGGTACTGATTTTGGATGATCAGCCAGGCTCGAAAGGCCAAATGGCCTACTCCTGCACCTATTTTCTATGTTTCTAAACTATCTAAATAATCGGTGTTTGAGCTCTCATCCCTTGGTCTCTCTGTTCACAGTCGTTCCACCATCCTAGTGGAACTGAGCTGCCAAGAACCCAACAACCTCCACTATCAGCCTGGGGAGCACGTCGGAGTTTTCCCTCGCAACCAAGAAGCCCTCGTCACCAACCTGATCAAGAGGTTGAAGGAGAAACCAACTCCACATCAGTGTGTCCAGGTGGAGGTCAACAATGGCACTACCGCCAAGGGTAAGCAGAGCCATCCAAACCTCAGCTCATTCCCTTCCACACACCCAATGAATAAAACCTTCGCAACCTAAGGAGTTTGAACTAACTGGCCAAATGTCCTTTGCTCCCTGCAGACTGGAAAGCTGATGAAAGGCTCCCACCTTGTACTCTCGAAGAGGCCTTTACCTACTTCTTGGACATCACCACCCCACCTTCTCAGCATCTCCTGAAGAAATTTGCCCAGCTGGCCAAGGACGAGTCAGAAAAGAATCGACTCCTGGAACTGAGTCAGGTGAGTCCAGGCCTCGGGCTCTTTGTCGGGTCTGCACCTGGTGTCATTTCACTAGGAGTGCAGATGGAGGGGTTGCAAACAGGGTTTAGTTTAGTTTAGAGGTACAGCAAGAAAATGGGCTCTTCGGCCCACCAAATCTGCGTCTACCAGCGATGAACACTATCTGACACATACTAGGGACGTGTTACAATTACCCTACACACCTTTATGTCTTTGGAGTGTGGGAGGAATCCGGAGCACCCGGAAAAAACCCACGTAGGTCACGGGGCGAAACATACAGACTTTGTACAGACAGCACCCGTAGTCAGGATCGAACCCGTATCTTTGTCGCCATAAGGCAGCTACTCTACCGCTGCGTCACCATGCCACCGGTAAGGGCGTTGATTACACAGAGGAGGAATCTTCATCACAGCATAAAGTGCTGGAGGAACTCAACACGTCAGGCCATATCTGGTCAAGTCAAGACAAGTTTATTTGTCACATACACATACAAGATGTGCAGTGAAATGAAATGACATCTGCGGAGGGGATGAATAGGCAACGTTTCGGGTGGGGACCCTCGGACGAATTGTATATGGGGGGAATGTGAGAATGCTGGCAATGAGAGGTGGGGATGGGACAAAACCCGGCGAGTGATAGGTGGATATGGGCGAGGGGCAGGTATTGGCAGAAGGGTGGAGTAAGTGACATCGGTCAGAGATGAAAAGGGTGTCAAATGAGAGGTGTGAAACATAAAGGCAGAGAGAGGAAGATATGTGGAAAGGGACGGGGGGAGGGGGAGGAGGAAGAAAGAGGGACGGGATAGTGAGGGACATGCATGCGCAATGGCGAAGGGGTGGAGGGGACACAGGAAGGAGAGGGGGGGAGGATACTGGGGGTTGGTACATAAAATTGGCAAATCCATTGATCGCAGCGGTCAACTAGATTAGGGTTTAAGAAGGAACTGCAGATGCTGGAAAATCGAAGGTAGACAAAAATGTTGGAGAAACTCAGTGGGTGCAGCAGCATCAATGGTCCTTCGCTCCATAAATGCTGCTGCACCCGCTGAGTTTCTCCAGCATTTTTGTCTACCAACTAGATTAGGGTTCTTTATAAGGAAAGAACAAGGTGACTGTGTTTGGAGGGACGATTGATTACCCTCCAGGTCATGTACACAGCCTCAAGGCAGAGACTGGTGGTGCCTGGTTAGGTGACCTACCACTAAAAAGTATTTCCTGACTGTATTCTAGAAAAAAGAAAACGGGGACAAAATGTTTGTCTCAAAATGTTTTCCTCTGCGTGATTTTGGTTCTGAGCATTCTCATTCTACACGCAGTTGATGGGACCTAATGATATGTCGGTACACATGAAGATTCAATGCGTGCAAGGTTGCAATCCCAGCCAGTTCCTACCTAACCCTGGCTTGCCATTCCTCTGCAGAATTCCCAGGAGTATGAAACGTGGAGGTCCTTCCACAGCTCTACCACGCTGGAGGTGTTGGAGGAATTCCCATCCATCCACTGCCCGGCCATGTTCCTCTTCACCCAGCTCATGGCTCTCAAGCCCAGATATTATTCCATCAGTTCCTCACTGGACATGAACCCGGGGGAGGTCCACCTGACTGTTGCTGTTGTGAACTACAAGACAAAAGGTAAAGACAATCGCCACGATCCTGTTCGACCGTTACATTGTAGGGCCGGCTTACGTAGCCAAGCCACAATGTTAGGATGCAACTTAAGCATTAGGATGTAACTGCTCTTTGGAACTTTAGATTCCAGTTGCTATGTGCAGGGATATAATATTGATTCAGTGGAACAGTACATTGTTTAAAGAGTAGTTTTGTCCTTTCTAAAGAACTAAATAGTGTTGTTGTATAGATTAAATTGGCCTCTCATGAACATGACTTGGACATGCCATGGATTATGTGGTTCGGAAACAGGCCCTTCGGCCCACTGAGTGTGTGCCAACTACCAGGCACACATTTACACCAATCTTGTACTTTTGACTGAAAGAAATATCATTGAATCAGGCCCTTCGGCCCTCTCGGCCATCAAGTTCCAAGTTATCCCACTTTCTCTTACACACTACAGGCACTTCACAGAGGCCAATTAGCCTCCAAACCTGCGCATCTTTAGGGTGTGAGAGGAAACCAGAGCACCAGGAGGAAACCCATTAGGTTCCAAATCTGGGGGCAATTTACAGAGGTCAAATAACCTGCAGTCTTGACGGGATATGGGAAGAAATCGGTGCACCTGGACAAAAAACCCACGCGGTCATGCAAACTCCACACGAGCAGCACCAGAGGTCAGGATTGAATCCGGGTCTCTGGCGCTGTGAGGCAGCAGCTCTACCAGCTGTGCCATCCTATAATTCTCCCAAACATTACTCATTGATTTCTTCCCCCCCCACCCCCTAAATTCTACTATTCACTAGGGGTATTTTTTTCAATGGTCAATTAAGTTACCAACCCTATCACTTAAATGGGAGGACAAATGGGTGGACCAGAGTCACAGCAGAGTAAGGATGTTAAGAGTTAACAAGGCTACTTCAGCAAGTCCATGGGCGGCACGGTAGTAGAGTTGCTGCCTTACAGCGCTAGAGACCCGGGTTCAATCCTGACTGCGGGTGATGTCCATACGGAGTTTGTACGTGACCAGCGTGATTTTTCTCTGGGAGCTCCAGTTTCTTCCCACATTCTAAAGACGTGCGGGTTTGTACGTTAATTGGCCTCTGTAAATTGTTTCTAATGTATAAGGAGTGGATGAGAAAGCGGGATAACATGGAACTAGTGTAGTAGGTTAATGGCTTGGTAAAATTATATATATTGTCCCCAGTGTGTGTGGGCAGTGTGCGGTGATCGCTGATCAGACTCGGTGGGCTGAAGGGCCTGTTTCCGCGTTGTATCTCCAAACCAAACTAAAGTAAACCATGACCTACATTACTGTGCTGTGAAACCTGGAGCTGCATTTGGCTTACGATTTCCTCTTGTATTTAGATGGACAAGGCCCCATGCATCACGGTGTTTGTAGCACCTGGCTGGACACGCTAGAAAAAGATGAAATAGTTCCGTGTTACGTGCGCAGGTAAGCCAATTATAACTGGTTCTTTAACACCTTGGCTTTCAAGCTTTGAATTGGATGCAATGCAGAAAAATAGCCGGAAACTAACAACCGATCTCTCGTTACTATTCTAGCACGGCAGGATTCCAACTACCAAAGAACCAAACCAAACCCTGCATCCTGGTCGGCCCCGGGACAGGTATCGCCCCATTCAGAAGCTTTTGGCAACAACGGCAGCATGACTGGGAAAAACAAGGTGCGTCGCAAGTCCTTGCGTTTGTTGCCAAGATTGTACAGACCGTGGTCAAACAGGGGAAGGCCTGGGTTGAGTGGATGGGCAGAGGATGTTTCCACTAGTGGGGAGTCTAGAACCAGAAGGCACAGCCTCGGAATAAAAGGACGTAGCTCTAGAAAGATGAGGAGAGGCCCTTCTTTAGTCAGAGGGTAGTGAATCTGTGGAATTCATAGCCACTGATGGTATTGAGTATTTTTAAGGCAGAGATTAGCAACAATGTCAGGGGTTGTGGGGAGACGGCAGGAGAGTGGGGTTGAGCGAGAAAGATGCATCAGCCATGATTCAATGGCTGAGTACACTTGATGAGCCGAATGGCCTAATTCTGTTCCTAGAGCCTATGAATTTATACAGGTGGTCACAGTCCTCATGACCTACTAGAGACATCTGACTTTAAGACAAATTCTCCATTACAATCTCAATGCTCACCATAACAATAATAGAATGTTTCCCAGTATTCATTAATGACTAGATGCAGGCAATATAGTGAAATACAGTACGGAAACAGGCCCTTCAGCCCACCCAGTAGGGAGTAGGTGGGACATTGTTGGCCGGCGTGGGCAAGTTGGGCCGAAGGGCCTGTTTCCACACTTATCGCTCTATGACTGTTTGCTATCGATAAGCAAAAAGGTGAGGTTGTATCTGCATCGTGGTTGACTGTTTTATTTTGTGACATTCAGGCATCAAAGGCGGACCGATGACCTTGGTGTTTGGCTGCCGGGATTCACAGTTGGATCACATTTATAAAGAAGAAACACTTAAATTGAAGAACGAAGGAGTCCTCAAGGGGGTTTATACAGCTTACTCCAGGGAGGCAGGCATGAAAAAGGTAAGTTGACCTTTCTGAATCAGCAATGATGATGGCCTTTGCTTTCCTTACCTTGTACGTTCCCCAGTGTTCTGTTTACTCTGTGGGGTGGGACTGAATTATACAGACTCATTGCACCTCATTGAAAACTAGTCAAGCAGCTGTCTGATGCCATCCCGAGGACCTTGGGGCAGCAGAGTGGTGCAGCGGTAGAGTAGCTTCTTCACGGCGGCAGAGACTTAGGTTCAATCCTCACGATGGGTGCTGTCTGTATGGAGTTTGCATGTTCTACCCTGTGACCATGTGGGTTTTCTCTGGGTGTTCCGGTATCCGGTAAACACAATATACTGGAGGAACTCAGCAGGTCAGGCAGCATCTGTGGAGGGAAATGGACAGGCGACCATTTGAACTCTTCCGAAGAAGGGACCCTATCCGGAACATCACCTATCCATTCCTTCCATGGATGCTGCCTGACACACTAGGTTACTCAAGCACTTTGTGTTAAGATGCATAGATGTGTGAACACCAAAATGGGTAGAGACTGGGTGGGAATATAGTGTGGAGGATGACTTTGGGCTTCCTCATACGACAGGCTTGAATAGACACAAAGCGCTGGAGTAACTCAGTGGTTCAGGCAGCATCACTAGAGAGAAAGGATGTGTGACATTTCAGGTCAGGACCCTTCTTCAGATTTAAAATAGGGGGTGTGTTTGTGAAGAGCTGGAGGTGGGAAAAGACCAGGTCCAATAAGAGCCTGTCATGAACAGCCATCTGCTCATGTTTCTCGGATGTGTTGGGTGCTATACAAATGCATAGTTTTATCTCCAGTTAATTCCAATGCAAGGTCAATCTTCACCTTCTAACTTCTGTCTCTGTCCAACCAGACTTACGTGCAAGATATCCTGAGGGGTAGCCTGGCATCTGAGGTCTACAACATCCTGCACAAAGAGAAGGGGCATATCTACATCTGCGGCGAGATCAAGATGGCACAGGATGTCACCGACACTCTGAAGGCCATCGTTGCCAAGCAGGGGAACATGAGCGTCGAAGATGCTGAGGAATTCCTCACAGAGTTGAAGGTAGGTCTGATGCTTGCCGTCCCTCTTGAAAAGGACCAGAAACCACTTTCCAGTTAATCCCCTTCATAATGCTGGACAACCCTGTCTATGAGAGGCAAAGGAGAGACATTCCCATCGTTGCATCTCCCAACCAAGCAAACCAATAACACACATACACACTTTCCCCGAAGGTTGCACATTACTTATTAAGAGATTGCCAGAGTGGAAATGTCAAAGACTAGTGGGCATAGAGTCATTACTCTGAGCCGATATTTCCAATATTTGCTCCAGTCCCTTATTAGAAACTTACTCACTGAAAGTAAGCATGCAGGTACAGCAGGCAGTGAAAAAAGCTAATGGCATGTTGGCCTTCATTGAGAGAGGATTTGACTTTAGGAGCAAGGAGGTCCTACTGCAGTTGTACAGGACCCTGGTGAGACCGCACCTAGAGTATTGTCTGTTTAAGAATAAGGGGTAGGCCATTTAATACTGAGATGAGGAAAAAACTCACCCAGAGAGTTGGGAATCTGTGGAATTCTCTGCCACAACAGGCAGTGGAGGCCAATTCACTGGATGTTTTCAAGAGGGAGTTAGCTCTTAGGGCTAAGGGAATCAAGGGATATGGGGGGAAAAGCCGGAACAGGGTACTGATTCTGGATTATCAGCCATGATCATATTGAACGGTGGCGTTGGCTCGAAGGGCCGAATGGCCTCCTTCTGCACCTATTTTCTATGTTTCAATGTCTAATTCGCACAGCAAGGAAACAGGCTGAAAATAGACACTGCTGAAGTAACTTAACGGGTCAGGTAGCATCTCTGGATAGAAGGAATGGGTAACATTCTGGGTCGAGATTGAATCAGGGAAGAGGGATATACAGACATAAGGAAGTTGTGAAAACGAGACAAGGGGGATGCAAATCATTGTTAGCTTGGAGAAGGTAACAACAAAGCAGAGATAAAAGGTAAACGAGGACAGTCAGACTAGTTGAAAACTGTTAAGGAGGAGGGATGGAGAGAAAGGGAAGGCAATGGTTACTTGAAGTTAGAGAAGTCAATATTCATACCGCCGGGGTGTAAGCCGCCCAAGCAAAATATGGAAACAGGCCCTTCGGCTCAACTTGCCCATGACCAAGATGCTCCATCGACACTAGTCCCACCTATCTGCATTTGCCCCATATCCCTCTAAAACCTTTCCTATCCATGTGCCCATTCCAATGTATTTTACATGTTGTTATAGTACTTGCCTCAACTACCTGCTCTGGCAGCTCGCTCCGCAAACCCCCCCGAGAAATGGCATTGTACTTAATTTCAGAACATCTCAATGTTGTTGTAAAATGAACGGCCTACATTGTTATTTTTTGTTTTAATGCCATGTTTTATTTTAAATATTTTTCAGAACCAGAAGCGCTATCACGAAGATATTTTCGGGGCAACGTTTCAGAAATGATGGCGCCAATGTTACAACTGGCACCGAGGGAGAGACTGCCTCAATCGCTAAAGATGAAGGAAAAGGCTTGATGACAAGGCTTCACTGTGCTGCTATTTTGCCATCCAAATTTCTGCTTGCTGTTCGATGGACCAAAATGGACCTAACCTGTATTGTAATATATACGATTCAATCTCACACACCCAATCACAAGCACAAATGGAAATCGAGAAGAATTCAAAACAGCACTTTGCATTTATGTATGAAACCTGCAGCAATTGCCATCTCTCCTGTTCAATTAATAATGTTTAGGATCAGTTTTCGGAAAATTAGATTTGCAAATAGGACAACCGTCAAGAGCTGATAAAGGTCCTAATTTTTTCATGCACTTTATAAGAGTTAATATGTAGTGTTCATTGGATAGTTAAAATTAAAGTGGCAGCGGGCTGCTATCTGTAATAATTAGTGTGTAATAATAAATTATAATAAAGCACTTTGAATTGTATCCGATTTGACTTTAGACTCTACTTTTACCGCACGAAAACATGCCCTTCGGTCCATCGATCACCCCGCACACTAACACTATCCTACACGCTCTAGGGACATTTTACGATTTTTACCGAAGCCAATTAACCTACAAAGCCTAACGTCTTTGGAGTGTGGCAGGAAACTGGAGCACCCGGAGAACAACCCACGCAGTCCCAGGGAAGCGTACAAACTCCGTACAGACAGCACATGTAGCCAGGATCGAACCCAGGTCTCTGGCGCTGTGAGGCAACAACTCTATGGCCGTGCCACTCTTTGCTTTGCCTTTCTGGTGACACTTTGAATGGTCTTGTAACCACTAATGCCCCTGTCCCACTTCGGAAACTGAACAGAAACCTCTGGCGACCTTGCGCCCCACCCAAGGTTTCCATGAGGTTCCTGGAGGTTTTGGTCACTCTCCCTAATGGCCGAAAGTGGTTTCCGCGTAGTCGAGGTTTCTACTATTTTCCTACGATTATTTGAACAAAATAAAAAACGGTTTCGCCTAAAAATAGTTTGCCGTTTGGTCAAAGCCAGTGGAGTGGGGTCGATATTTACTCACAGGCAGTCAAAGGCCATCTCCTTCGCTGACCGGCTTTTTTGAAAGGCTCATTGGAGTTTTCAGCAAAGATCCTATAGGATCTTTGGTTTACAGGACCTAGAAGATCCGCCGGAAGGTAAAATGCACGCTAACTTAATTAAACTTCTTAAAACTGTCTCCACTCCTTATCCTCCCCCCCTTCTCTCCCCCCTTCTCTCTCCCCTTCACTCCCTCCCTTGAGCGCTCTCTAAAGGACTTACCATGCTCTGCGGAAGCCGTTTACCTTTCTCTTCATCACGCAGACAGCGCTCCTCCACTGTTCCTGGCCCCCACCTTCACGATGTGTTTGTGTGTGTGTGTGTATGTGCAGTCGGTAGTAAAGATCCTGTAGGATCTTTGGTCAGTAGATGCAGCTCACGCTTCAGTCGAGCTTTCCAGGCGAGTGACCAAAACCTCTGGCGACTCATGGAAACTTGGGTGGGACGCAAGGTCACCAGAGGTTTCCGTTCAGGTTTCCTAAGTGGGACAGGGGCATTAAGCCACAACATGCGTTCACTTCACACAGCGCAGAAGGATGGGGACTGGAAGGGGAAGAAGTGAGATCAGTGGGCCTGTCCCACTTGGGCGATTATTTTAGGTGACGACAGGCGACTGCCGCAAAATTTTCAACATGTTGAAAGATTTTCGGGAACAGTGGCGACAATTGTGGTTGTCGTAGATTGACGTAGGTGCTGTTGTAGGTTGTCGTAGGGAACAAGATGTTGTGGGGTTAAAGGTTTTTGTTTCCGAATTATGGTTAAAAATGCCACAGAAACCTTTAGGTTTTTACCCACGTTAAAAGTTCTGGACCCTTTACAGCAGCCTCCACCACGAGGGATGTCAATTGTAAAAATTGATTTGTGAGGATTGATAATTTTCCATGGATTAACATCGTAATTCAGCAACAACTGAAAACTCGCCGAAAAGACATAGGATAATCATTTGGAAACCCGGGAGTGCTAGGAAAAATCTGCAATTCACACAAAAAATATTCTTTGTACTGACATCAGGGTGGCGGAAATCGCTATCAAAATATGGGGGGCGGGACACAATTTGGGGCGCGGTTCCTTGGTGGCCGCACGCGCATGTGCACACACACGAGGCTTTGGCCATGGGCACTGTGGACGGCAACATCAGGAGCTGCTGGTTGGTGACCGACTCCCAACTCCAGCAACAGCAGCTTCGTCTCCAAGAATCGTGGGGTTAGAACCGTCCATTCGCAGGACCTTTCTTCGCCCGGCGCTGCTTAAAATCGGCCGGCGGGGGCTTCAACATCGGGATCCTCGATCGCCTTGATGCAGCAGTTTGATTTTAAGCTGCGCCGGGTGATGAAAGGACCTGCGAACGGGCCGATTCAGCCCTTAGAAAACGTCTGATACCCGCGTGACTCTTTCAAAAGCTACAATGTGATAAATAACACTTAAACAAATAAAACCGAAGCAAATAAAGGCAAACAGAAGAACCAACCTTGGAGTCCCTCAAGAGGGGGAGGGGGAGGGGAGGGGGAGGGGGAGGGGGAGGGGGAGGGGGGGGAGGGGGAGGGGGAGGGGGAGGGGGAGGGGGAGGGGGAGGGGGAGGGGGAGGGGGAGGGGGAGGGGGAGGGGGAGGGGGGGGGAGGGGGAGGGGGAGGGGGAGGGGGAGGGGGAGGGAAAAAAACTAAATAACGTGTGACTCTGAATGAGGGACTTACGTTCAGCCCTTAATGACCTGACCTGTTTAAATCCGATACCCGTTTAAATCTTTCCCATCCACCAATTCATCCAATTAGTTCAAATGGTAACTGTACCCTCATCAGACAACTTTAAGAAATTCTTGGTGAATACCTTCAGTAATACTTGAAGGTCAAAACACAATTGGTGACACATCGTGTTAATACAATGTTAATAGAGACATTTAACAAGCGCTTAACAATGACACCCCAACTGTCACGCGGAAAGCAGAGATTTTAATAGATTTTTTTTCACCGAATATCAAAATCCGGATTACAAAACATGGGGGGGATTGTCCCCACCTTTCAAAACATGGGAGGGATGTGTGTCCCCTTCCACCCCCCCCCCACCCGGGATTTCCGCCCGTGATTGACGTTCCATCAAGACCATGCCCACTGGGTTCAAGAGCATATAATCCAGCGAGGGTTAGAGGATCTGAGCAATAGGGAGAGTTTATATAGGCTAGGACTCTATTCCTTGGAGCATGTGGGATGATTTTATTGTGGTGTATTAGCTGCCAGAGGAGGTAGTTGAGGCTGGGACAATCCCCACATTTAAGAAACAGTTAGACAGGTACATGGAAGTCAGGTTTGGAGGGATATGGATCAAACGCGGGCAGGTGGGACGAGTGTAGCTGGGACATGTTGGCTAGCGCGGGCAAGTTGGGCCGAAGGACCAGTTTCCGCGCTGTATCTCGAAACTAAAGGTCAACTCCCTGCACAGCCCTTCTGCTGTCCCAGGTACATAAGGGAGGAAAGAGTTCAAAAGGAAGTTTGATTATGGGGAGGGGGAGGGCAGGAAAAGGTCATTGTCAAAAAAAGACAGTGACGCAAAAAAAATAATAATGGTAATGGCTCAAACAATCAAATGTTAGAGCCAGAGGAAATGGATATTGAAACTGCAAAAACTGAAACGGAATGGAGAAAAATATCAGCTGCCAACTTTCTCCGCATTTTTTCTCTAATAGATGAGTAAGAGGCACGAGGAATACATTACTCAGGAAACATGTGGACGATGTTTCATTCGTACTCACATTGTTTCCAATTCTTGCTGGAGCTGCTGGTTGCAACTGGAAATTAAACAGAATGCCTGTCACTAAATGGTGAATATTAGACTACAAATCCCATCAGCCACCTCAGCCACTTCTCGGCCCACAGATCTCATTATCACCACAGCATCGTTTGTGTTCGGATTCTTGGCACCATGTTATAGCAAAGATGTTGTCAAGCTGGAACGGGTACGGAGGACACTTACGAGGATGCTGCCAGGAGTAGAGGGCCTGAGCTATAGGGAGAGGATGAGTAGGCTGGGACTTCTCCATGGAGCGCAGGAGGATGTGCGGTGATCTTATCGAGGTGAATAAAATCATTAGAGGAATATATCGGGTAGATGCACAGAGTCTCTTGCCCAGAGTAGTGGAATCGTGGACCAGAGGACATAGGTTTAAGGTAAAGGGGATAGGATTTAATAGGATTCTGAGGGGTAACGTTTTCACACAATGGGTGGTGGATGTATGGAACAAGATGCCAGAGGAGGCAGGAACTATCCCAGCATTTAATAAACAGTTAGACAGGTACATGGACAGGACAGGTTTGGAGGGATAATCCAGCACTGTGTCTTTTTATTTTGTAAACCAACATCTTCAGTTCCTTGCATCCACATTTATCAGCATGTTGCCAGGATTGGATGGTATTAGTTTAAGGGGAGATTGGACAAACTTGGATTGTTTTCTCTGGCACGTCAGATCTGAGGGGAGACCTGATAGAAGTCAATAAAATGATGACAGGGTCGGCACAGACAGAGTGTAGAGTCAGAACCCTATTTCCCCCCACGGTAGAAACATCAAAGACATTGGTTTAAGGTCGACAAAAATGCTGGAGAAACTCAGTGGGTGAGGCAGCATCTATGGAGCGAAGGAATTTCCAAAGACACTGTGAGTCACAGGTCCTGTACTGTTCTATGTTGCCATCACTAATCTAATCACATTTTTGTCAGACACCCCTCCCCCCCCCCTTCATCCCCCTCTCTTTCTGGTGCCCCACCGGAATGCACTGTACCCATTTCTCCCTTTCTCCTCTCCCCATCCATCTACATTCCTTCCTCTTGCTTCACATTTCACGCCTCGTCTACCCTTACCTCACACTTTTTGTCTTTTCATGTGGCCTTTGTCCAACTATCTGCCAAACCCCCCCACCCCCCCCGCATCCACCTATCACTCGGCAGGCTTTGCCCCACCCCCACCTCTTTACCACCTTTCTCCCTGCCTACGATAATCAGTCTGAAGAAGGTTCCCAACCCAAAACGTCACCTACCAACGCTCTCCAGAAATGCTGCCTGACCCCTTGAGATGCTCTAGACTTGTAGGAAGCCAAACTCTGGAAACGTAGAGCCAGTTTTAGACAGGGCAGAGGGTCAACTCCTGGCTTGTAGTGATACTGTACCGACACTGAGTAAATCATAACCCGCGCCAGAAAAAGACACAAGGTTCAACGTGCCTGCTTCTTTATGAAGTTGATTGAGATGACATCCAGTTGGCCATCGATACTGATGGTGTTCACACTGGCGAGCGGGACGCGGTGCATGAACTCCAAGAAGTGCTTGTCATTCACGGCCTGACATACCTGACAGAAACAAACAGAGGGACAGGTAACAGCACCCAGCGAGCACAATCTCAAAATTCTTTGATATTCCCAATGACACCAAACTCAACTTTGGAACATTCTGACGTTTCACAAGAATGACAAGCGTTTGATCCATTTTCCTTCGACTTTCAGTTCACTTCAGTTTAGTTTAGTTTAGTTTAGTGATACAGCATGGAAACAAGCTCTAACCCAAGTCCACTCCGACCATCGATCACCTGTTCACACGGGTTTTATGTTGTCCCACTTTCTCGTCCACACTAGGGGCAATTAAGACTTTAGAGATACAGAGCGGAAACAGGCCCTTCAGCCCATGCCGACCAGCGATCACCCCGCACACTAGCACTAACCTACACACGAGGGACTATTTTCAATTTTACCTAAGCCAATTAACCTACAAATTTGGGATGTGGGAAGAAATTGGAGCACCCGGAGGAAACCCATGTGGGCAGAGAGAATGTGCAAACTCCCCACAGACAGCACCAAAGACCTGGGTCTTTGGTGCTGTGAGGCAGCGGCTCTACCAGATGTGGGGGGGGGGGGGTATAATTTTACTGCACAACAGTTTTATGATGGAATTAAATGAAAGAACTATGCGAAGATGAGTTGCTCTTGGTGCAAAAAGACTGCAGAGAAAATAATTTGAGTGTTAAAATGGAAACTAACGGCAAAGGATCCCTAAGACCATTGCTTACATGGGCTACACAGTGCCACAGCTGATAGAGCTGCTGGCTCACAGCACCAGAGAACCGTTTGATTCTAACTTGGGTGCTGTCTCTCTTGAATTACCTCGTACAGTGGGACAGGCTCTTCAGGTAGCATCTCTAGAGAAAAAGCATGAATGACGTTTTGGGTCGGGACCCTTCTTCAGACCCTGAGTTAATTGGTTTGTAGGTTAATTGGCCTATGTAGACTGGCCCTGGTGTGGTGGCAGTGGATGAGAAAGTGGAATAACATAGAACTGGTGTGAACGGGCGATCGATGGTTGGGGTGGACTCTCTTTTTCCATGTTCAAAAATTCATGGTTAAATACCATTTGTTTCTATGAGTACAGGACTTAAATTGGAAGTTAAGTGATGGAACTTTGAGTAAGCCCTCTTCAATAAAAAGCCACAAATTACTTCACTTTTCTATTTCTGGCTGTGGTTGAGGAAGGTATGAGGAACTAAGTGGCAAGCAGAGTGTGCGATCCTGAAACCTGGACAACCATTTCGCCAGCGGAATGGTCTCCATGAAAGGAAGTGCTGCCATCGCAGCAATTCGTGTTGGAAATTATATTGTTCCTTTAATGGCATGAGAAGCAGTAACAGTATTTCATCAATCAAGGATAGTCAGATTGACATTCTGCAGTGAAAACAGAAAATGTTGGATCCGACTCGTGAGTCAGATGGAATTGGCGACGATCTTCCTCCAATTACTTCCTTTTCTTTTTCATCCATACACCACTCTCCTCTGCTCTCTCATCCCAATTTTTACCTTCCATTTTGTTCCCATTCCCATCCCGTCTCCTCTTTACGTTCCCGTTTCTCCTCCTATTCCTCTTTTTTTTCCCACTCACGATTCCTTCCTCTTTCTGTGCATTCTCCCCGTGACCCGCAGTGGTTTTCTCCGGGTGCTCTGGTTTCCTCCCACCCTCCAAAGACGTACAGTTTCGTAGGTAAAAAATAGTAAATTGTCCCCAGAGTGTAGGATCGTGTTAGCGTCCGGGGTGATCATTGGTTGGTGTGGACTCGGTGGGCCAAAAGGGCCTATTTCTTCACTATATCTCTGAAGTCTTAAGTCTAAAGTCTCAAAGTTTAAAGGAGGTTCAGCAGGGCATGTTTCTTTCAAATGGAGAGTGGTGAGTGCCTGGAATGGATTGCCAGGGTTGCTCGTGGAGTTCAACATGACTTGACATGGCTTTTAAGAGGTTTTTAGGTAGGCGCGTGGATATGCAGGCAATGGAGAGATCAAGAGAGATGAGAGTGTTTAATTGTCATATGTACCGGATCGGAACAATGAATTCCATACTTCGCTGGATATGGATCTCATGCATATGGTTCTTGGTTTGTGATTCTCAAGAATCTTGAATCTCTTGATTCTCCAACTCTGGACAAAAGACTCAGTGCATTTACCAGATCTATTTCTCTCTTGATTTTGTACAACTCCATAAGATCAGACCTCACCCTACTGCACTCCATGGAATAAAGCACCAGCCTGCTCGACCTCTCCAAAATGCTCAGACCCTCGAGTTCTGGCAACATCCTGGTAAAACTTCTCTGAACCCTTTCAAGCTTGACGGCATGTGATATTGAGGTTCAAACTATTACAATTGACCAGTTAACCTTTAATCACATTTAGGTAATAACAGTGTTGGGAAGTTTTGGAATTAACGTCACTGCATGATTAACCAATATCTAGCAATGTTACAAAATTTTGAGATGTTAAAAATCAAGTCTGCAATTTATCCCATCAGATAAAGCATAAATAGAAGTTTAATTTGACACCTAATTCACTTTCATATCTTCAGTATTAAAAAAGTTATGGTCATTTTTATACTCAGAAATTAGCATCTTGCTCCCCATTGCCTTTCCATTGACTTAACAAAAACGTGTGATCTAGGACAGTCAAATGCCCATAACTTTCTTAAAAATTAATAGAACTCAATGAAATTTTCAGTTATTATAGATTGAAGCATTCTGAAACAAATATGAAACAATCTTACTTGGATGACCTGAAATTAAAGCATATAATTAGTTAGTTACCTAATTGGAGCTAATTACAAAATTCAATTACTAGATCTTAACATCTATCCATTTCTTAAGAAATGATACACATTTTTAAATTGCCTAAGTGTCCAAATAACATTCACACAATAATCCACAATATAACATGATTTTTAAATCTCATTTTCATGAATTTAGAGGCCAAATTGAAGGAATTTAGTGTGCTTAGGCCATTTAAATCAACTTGCGAGTGGGTTTTAGTGGAACGAGGTGGATTGGAATGTTGCGGTTTGCGGTGAATTTAACCCCCAGTCGGCAGGAAAAATACAGCTGGTTCGTATATTTTTTTGTCCCCTTTTCGCATGATGAAAATTTGATTAAAGGCTTCCTAAGAAGCACGTTTTTATGTAAAAATAAACTGTGTACCTTCTTTTATCGCCTACGTTAGGTCCGTTCCGCTGTCGGCGTTCAGGGCTTTAGAAGATGATTTTTAAACTACTCTAGTTAATAAATGATCTAATGTAGTTTAAAAATAGCTTCATGAATGAAATGTCAGAGCAATTTCTCTTTAGCGACGAAATCGCCTGAGATGGATCGATTTGGACTGTCTAGGGAAAAACGGCATTTTAAACCCGCCCCCCACTGAAAGGCACACGGGGAGCGGCAGAACTGCAGCTCTGCTCAAGGTAGGTATTGTAACATACCTACAATATCACACAGTCATTAGGAGACGGAATGAGCTGCTGGAGAAGGTAGTTGAGGCAGGGACTATTTGTGCAGAAACAAAGAACCGCAGATTCCGATCAATACGCAAAAGGGCACAATGGGTAGTTCAGGAGTGACTCAGCGGGTCAGGCAGCATCTCTGGAGAAAAGGAATAGGTGATCTTTCGGGTCGGAACGCTTCTTCAGACTGAATAGTAATAATACCCGACTATCTGCGGTGAATATGGATATGGATCATGTGCAGGCAGAGGAGATTAATGTATCTTGGTGTTATGCTCAACGCCGACAATGTGGGCCAAAAGGCTTTTCCTTATTTGAAGTCCGATAGGGTGATAACCCGCAAAGCCACCTATCCATGTTCTCCAGAGATACTGCTTGACCCACTGATATACTCCAGCACTTTGTGTCCATCCTTCGTTACTGGTGTCGGGTTTGGAAACGTTGAGTGATATTAGAGGAACATAGCACAGTACAGCACTGGGACAGGCCCTTTGGCCCACAAGGTCTGTGCCGAACATGATGCCAAGACCATCTCTTCTCTGCTTGCAGTTGATCCACGTCCCTCCATTCCATTAGTTGCCATTTGAATCAGCTATTGTTTTAGTTTAGTTTTTTCAATTGTTATGAGTGCCTCCCTTCCTTTCCAGAACTGGTAGATTTATTGCTCCATAAGCAAAGCCAGTCCCCCAAATTGTCTCTGCTTGGGCAGGACATGATAGACTGTAGTCCCATGTCCACTCCTGTGTTCAACGTTCTCAGGGTTAAAAAGCTTCTTCTTAATTAAACGCCTTAAACAGACGTCCTCCAGTGTTTGAGACACGCATCTCTGGAAACCTATTCTCTGCAGTATATCAATCCTATTAAATTGTTTAATAATTTTAAAGGCTTCTACTATGCCATTGATATACTGCATATCTGCCGCATCGGTAGAGTAGCTCCCCTACAGCGCCAGAGATCTGGGTTCAATCCTCACTGCAGGTGCTGTAAGTACGCAGTTTGTACGTTCGCACCACGTGGGTTTTCTCCGGGTGCTCCGGTTTCCCCCCACACTCCAAAGATGTGCAGGTTTGTAGGTTAATTGGCTTGGTAGATTGTAAAATGTAAAATGTAAATTGCCCCTAGTGTATAGGATATGAAACTGGGATAACAATGGACAATAGGTGCAGGAGTAGGTCATTCGGCCCTTCGAGCCAGCACCGCCATTCAATGTGATCATGACTGATCATCCCCAATCAGTACCCCGTTCCTGCCTTTTTCCCATATCCCTTGACTCTGCTATCATTAAGAGCTTTATCCAGCTCTCTCTTGAAAGCATCCAGAGAACCTGCCTCCACCACCCTCTGAGGTTGAGAATTCCACAGACTCATAACTCTCTGTGAGAAAAAATGTTTCCTCGTCTCCGTTCTAAATGGCTAACCCCTTATTCTTAAACTCTGGCCCCTGGTTCTGGACTCCCCCAACATCGGGAACATGTTTCCTGCTTTTAGTGTGTCCAAACCCTAAACAATGTTATATGTTTCAATGAGATCTTCTCTCATCCTTCTAAAACGTAGAACCAGTGTACTGATGGTCGTTGGTCAGCGCAGATTCGATGAGCTGACATGTCTGTTTCCACGTTGCATCTCTACTAAAAACAAAACAAAAACTGCAGAACTCCAATTCATTCTGGTAGTTTCTTCCCAGTCTTTGGCTAAATACATTTCTCTTCAATTTCTGACAGGTTTGTAGATGAATTGGTTTAGGTAAAATTGCAAAACTGTCCCATAGTGTGCAGAATATGGACACTCCAAACTTGAGGAAGGACATTCTTGCTATTGAGGGAGTGCAGCGTAGGTTCACAAGGTTAATTCCCGGGATGGCGGTACTGTCATATGTTGATCGAATTAAGCGGCTGGGCTTGTATACTTTGGAATTTAGAAGGATGAGAGGGGTTCTTATTGAAACATATAAGATAATTAAGGGTACACAAAATGCTGGAGAAACTCAGCGGGTGCAGCAGCATCTATGGAGCGAAGGAGATAGGCGACGTTTTGGGCCGAAACCCTTCTTCAGACTGATGGGGGGTGGGGGTAGGCGGGGGGGGGGGGCGGGGGAAGAAAGGAAAGAGGAGGAGGAGCCCGAGGGCTGAGGGAGAGCTAGGAAGGGGAGGAGACAGCAAGGGTTAACAGAATTATGAGAATTCAATGTTCATGCCAAGAGGATGCAGACTCCCCAAGCGGAATATGAGGTGCCTTTCCTCCAATTTGCGGTTGCTCGCTCTGGCCGTGGAGGAGGCCCAGGACAGAGAGGTCGGTTACTCTCTGAATGGGAGGGGGAGTTGAAGTTCTGAGCCACTGGGAGGTCGGGTTGGTTATTGCGGACCGAGCGGAGGTGTTTGGCGAAACGCTCGCCAAGCCTACGCTTGGTCTCACCGATATAGATCAGTTGACATCTAGAGCAGCGGTGCAACAGATAAGGTTGGAGGAGGTGCAGGTGAACCTCTGTCGGACCTGGAAGACTATTAAGGGTTTGGACACACTAGAGGCTGGAAACATGTTCCCAATGTTGGGGGAGTCCAAAACCAGGGGCCATAGTTTAAGAATAAGTGGCAAGCCATTTAGAACGGAGATGAGGAAAAACTTTTTCACACAAAGAGTTGAGTGTGTGGAATTCTCTGCCTCAGAGGATGGTGGAGGCTGGTTCTCTGGATGCTCTCAAGGGAGAGTTAAATAGAGCTCTTAGGGATTCAGGGGATATGGAGAGAAGGCAGGAAAGATGTACTGATTGTGGATGATCAGCCATGATCACATTGAATGGCGTTGCTGGCTCAAAGGGCCGAATGGCCTACTCCTGCACCCATTGTCTATTGTCTATAATAGTGTTTGTGTATGGTGTGATCGTTGGTCAGGGTATACTCGGTGGGCTGAAGGACCTGTATCCGCGCTGTATCTCTAAAGTCTAAAGTGACAGCATCTTCCCCACCACTATTGTATCAGACCCTCCGTGCTTTTATGTGCCTCTCAACCCTTCTTCAGCCTGGTGTGGTTGTGGATGAGAAGTCCCCAAGCAGAAGGATGGTGAAAGATGGGAACGTTTTTCCTCACCTCATCTCAGTTGTACTGACATACATGACCTGACTCATCCAATATTTTGCTATTGGAATTCCCAGAGTCAACAAAACTGATTCAGACCCCACCGGACTCACACAGTGGTTTTATTGGCAATGTAATGGCCCTGACATACTTTCTAGCTAATAATATTTACATCATTTGAGTGTTAGCTTTGGCCCAGCGTGCATCTGACGGGAAAAGTTGTCATTTTAAATCCTGTTCACTTTTGGCATTTTCCAAAACTAGGGGCAGCATGGTGGCGTAGCTGCTGGTAGAGCTGCTGTCTCATAGCGTCAGAGACCCGGGTTCGAACCTGACCTCGGGTGCTGTCTGTGCGGAGTTTGCAGATTCGCCCTGTGATGGGGTGGGTTTCCTCCAGGTGTTCCTGGTTTGCTCCCACATCCCAAAGACGTGCAGGTTAACAGGTTAATTGGCTCTCTGTAACATTGCCCCTAATATGTAAGGAGTGGATGTGAAATTTGGATAACATAGAACTAGTGTGAATGGGTGATTGATGGCCGGCGTGGACTCAATGGGCCGAAGGGCCTGTATCCTGTAGCTCTAAACTAAACTAAATAAAAGGTAACATTGGCACAGTTTATTGCATTGGCTCAGGGTGTCCAAGATTGTTATGTGACCAGTGTTAATGCATTGTGGGGAACATAGCAACCAATTTGTACACGACAGATTCCCAAACAATCCACATGATAATCATCTGGATGGTACACAAAAAGCTGGAGAAACTCAGCGGTGCAGCAGCATCTAAGGAGCGAAGGAGATAGGCGACGTTTCGGGTCGAGACCCTTCTTCAGACTGGTCAGGGATCAGGGAAACGAGAGATATAGACGGTGATGTGGAGAGATAAGGAACAATGAGTGAAAGATATGCAAAAAGGTATCGGTGATAAAGGGAACAAGCCATTGTAAGCTGTTTGTGGTGTGAAAATGAGAAGCTGGTGCGACTGGGGTGGGGGAGGGAGATAGAGATAGAGGGAATGTCAGGGCCCGACGGCTGAGGGAGAGGTGGGAAGGGGAGGAGACAGCAAGGGTTAACAGAATTGAGAAAATTCAATATTCAAGCAGCATGGTTTGGAAAAAGCTCCATCCATGACAAGAAATTGCAGAGAATTGTGGATGCAGCCCACACCATCACACAAAATAACCTCCCTTCCTTTTGACTCCATCTACAAGCGGCCTCAGCATAAGGCCAGCAGAATAATCAAGGACGAGTCTCACCGCGGACACTCCCTTTTCTCCCATTCTTTTCTCCAGATTCAGGAGCAGTTTTCTTCACAGCTGTTATCAGGCAACTGAATCATCCCATCACTAACTGGAGGGCGTTCCTGGTCTACCATCTACAGGCCTGTACGAAGCTTTTCAAAAAGGGGGATGGCATGACAGGATTCCAAACATTTTATGTGAAATAATGTGCACGCAGCGCACATCACACACGGGAAGCCCCATCTGGATGTTGGGATTTAGAAAATTGCTGACTAAGTTACGTCATTTGGGCAACCCAGCATGGTTTGGAAAAAGCTCCATCCATGACCACAAGAAATTGCAGAGAATTGTGGATGCAGCCCACACCATCACACAAAATAACCTCCCTTCCTTTTGACTCCATCTACAAGCTGCCTCAGCATAAGGCCAGCAGAATAATCAAGGACGAGTCTCACCGCGGACACTCCCTTTTCTCCCATTCTTTTCTCCAGATTCAGGAGCAGTTTCTTCACAGCTGTTATCAGGCAACTGAATCATCCCATCACTAACTGGAGGGCGTTCCTGGTCTACCATCTACAGGCCTGTACGAAGCTTTTCAAAAAGGGGGGGTGGCATGACAGGATTCCAAACATTTTATGTGAAATAATGTGCACGCAGCGCACATCACACACGGGAAGCCCCTCACGTCCGAGTTCCAGTGCCCCTTTTAAAGGCCCAAACAACTTCACATCACATCAACTTCAACAATAGTTCCGTTTTCCGAGAATGTAACTGTGCAAACCAAGTCATGGGCAAAGTCATAGTGAATGTACATTAAGGCGAGTGCAGACAGCCTGTCATTGCTCATGGAAGTCCTGGCGTTGTGATGCAGCTGACGGACACTTGTGGCACGCCTGCATATATTACCATTTAGCCGTAAATCATGTTTTCCAGTTCCATTTTCCAAGTATGTAACTGTGCAAACCTAGTCACAACTTTGTCCAAGTTATGGGCAAAGTCATAGTGAATGTGGATTAAGGCAATTGCAGATAGCCCGTCATTGCTCATGGAAGTCCTGGTCTTTCTTTCTTTGTGGATGTGAAAACGTGTTTGTCCTAGTTGGCTGGATCAAAGTAAGATGCCGAGCGAGATCACTGCAGGCATGCCGCCTGAGGCGAGCATCTCTCTGCCGCTTAGGCTAATGTCCAAGGGTCCGGGCTACCTCCGCAGTCAAATGGGGACAGTCAAAGGGGGACAGGCGGGGTCGGCAGCCTGGCTGCCGACAAGGCCAAGCACTTGAAGAGCCAGACGGCGAGGGGGTGCAAAGTGGAGCCCAATGGTTTGGGCAGCTCTGCCTCCGAGGAAGAGAGAGGCAGCGTGGCCAGCAGCAGCATGAAGACTTACCTGGCCTCCGGCAACCCCCAGCAGAGCAGGCAGCTGGGGCTCCTGCCTGACATGGTGCGTCGCTCCAGCTCCAAGAGGCAGCTCAGGCCCGACCAGCTGGTCATGTACCGGCAGTAGTGCGAGTTTGGTGCGAAGAGCGGCGGTCACCAGCAGCGCCCGCAGTTTCAAGGGCACTGGCAGTCTGCACCCTTGGGGTGTTGCTGGCAGGCTGCTGCCCGGCTCTAGTGGCGGGGGTGACAAGCAGCCGGGGCTGGCAACGGGAGCAGCAACGTCGGAAGGGGGAGAATTAGCAGAGGGTACAGAGGTTGCAGCACCCCAGGATGCACAAGTAACCACACCAGCAGCACTCCAGGGTTCACAAGTAACCACACGAGCAGCACTCCAGGGAGAAACAGCAGCCTCACCAGCAACACCCCAGGATGCACAAGTAACCACACCAGCAGCACTCCAGGGTTCACAAGTAACCACACCAGCAGCACTCCAGGGAGAAACAGCAGCCTCGCCAGCAACACCCCAGGGTGCACAAGTAACTACACCAGCAGCACCCCAGGAAGCACCAGTTGCCATGCCAGCAGCACCCCAGGGTGCACAAGTAACCATGCCAGCAGCACCCCAGGGTGCACAAGTAGCCACGCCAGCAGCACACAGAGAGGCAGCAGCAGGTCGCCCCAAAGAGCCGCTCAAGCGGCAGGTTGGTGAAGGCGGAATATGGCACTCGCACTCCGACCTCAGCTGCCGCTTCTCCCGAGCCCGCTCGGGCTTGGACCGTTTGCCGCCGATGCCGCCTTCGAAAGCCTTGCCCTCAAGTTTCACAGCATGAAGGCCTGTCCCACTTGGGTGACATTTTCGGCGACAGCCTGAAAAAAGGTTGTCGAGTCGTGGTCGGGTCGTGACGCTGCCTGATGCGTGGTGACGTATGTAGTGACGCATGGTGACTCCTTGTCACCTCTGGATTTTGGAATGTTCAAAATCCAGGGGCGACATCTGGGTGTCTCATCATGTCGTGCGCCCTGTCATACGCTGACGTATGCTGTCCTGCGGGTGACGACCGGTTAGGGTTAGGGTTGGGTTAAGGGACTACAGATGGGCTGTAAAATATTCTTCCTTCAATGCATGGATTTTAAACATTAATATATTAGAATTACTACAATAAAATAAACTGTGCAAATGAAAAGATGTCTGTCCAGTTTTATTTACAGATGTATTGGTCCGCACCATCTCTAACTTTTCACAGGGATGGATTCGGTGACTGCCTAGGTTGCCAGCCGGGCAACCTAGGCAGCTTTTTAGGTTGTCAAATGACAGTTTATGTGGTCATTTAACACGGCTTGCATGACGCGTGCAATAATGTGCTCCGACGAAGTGCGTGGTTACCAGTTGGAATTATGCTCAATGAAGCATTCACATATTATTCTGCTTCAAATAGTCACAAACTAAACATATTCACCAATCAAGACATGATAAATACCACAATGACATGCAGCAAAATTATAATACAGTATCTCAACTCTTTTTACACTTTGCAATGAATGCAATTTCTATTATTTCTTTCCACTACCAAACAAAAATGTGGTTGGATTATTCAGATGAGATGAATGTGTTGTGAACAGCAATGAAGATACCCAGTTTGTATGCAACAGATTAAAAAAAATTGATAAACGCTGTTTCCATCATTCCCACTTCAGAATTAACGTTAAAATTTCAACTGAAATATCTCCTGACCAAATTCGTGATGAATATGTCCGACTGTAGAAGTAAAACCTGGATAAATCCAACGTATTGTTGTGAATGTTGCTCAATAAATAACTACAGTACTGATACTCCATAATAAGAGCATTGATTTGCCATTAAAATAAATTCTGTAATAACGTGTCAATGGTGGCAGTGACAATTGAACACTGTGGTTTTAATGTCTCACGTGTTCACTATTTAATGAATCCATCTTTATGGATTAAATTTATGGATTAAAAACAAATAATAGAAACATTGGGCATTTAAAATCCACATTTGATCCCCTGCATTCCCATTATCAAACATTGTCAATTTTCACTCTGAAGACATTTCCAGCGCAGTAGGGTCAGTGGGGGGGGGGGGGGGGGGTTGGGTGAATCAGATCTGGATGGATAGATGGCGGGGGAGGGGGGGGGGGGGGTTGAGAAGGCAATCGGTGCGGAATGGATGCATTGAAACAGGGGAATTAGTGTGTGTTGGTTGGAGTAGGTAAAATTGTGACGGGAGAGCGCGGGAGATGTCAGTGGAGGAATACAGGATGGATGGGGGGGGGGGGGGAAATCAGTACAGGATGGAAGGAAGGGGGGGGGGATCAGTACAGGATGAATGGGGGTGGATCAGTACAGTGTGGATTGGGGTTCAATACACGATGAATGGGGGGGTAGCAGTGCAGGATGGATGGGAAGGGGGGTGAGTACAGGATGAATTGGGGGACGAGCGTAGGATGGATGTGGAGGTGGCAGGAGAATCAATGCGAGGTGGATAGAGAGATCAGGATGAATAGATGGGGGGGTGGTAGATGGGGTGGGGAGCACATGGTATGTCAGTGAGGACTGAATAGAGGGGGGAATGGGGATCAGTGTGGGGTGGAGCGGAGGGGTCCCAGGATAGGGAGGGGTGGGGGGAAGCGTACAAGACACAGAGAGAGAGGGGGGAAGGGGCAGAGGAGGTGGTGAGGAAGGAAGGTCAGCGCTCCTCGGACAGGGACGGCATCATCGCCCCGCAGCCTTGGCCGTCCCTGTCCACTGCCAAGTGCCACCGCCAAAGGGGGACGCTGTTGGGAACTCCCGAGTCGCCACCGTCTCCCCTCCTCCGCCAGCCAACAGGAAGGTGCGGGGCCGGGCGGTGCAGGTGCTTCAGGCGGCAGAAGGGGGGCCTCCGCCTTCTTGCCTCCCTCCCTCCCAGGCGTGCAGGAGGGGTTGATTTGAAAGCGGTTGTCGCCGTTGGCGGAGTGGCATTCACTAAATTGAAATGATTCAGCGGCCGCTGCGAGGGCTGGCACGGTGCATGAGGAGGTGGAGCCGCCGTCGCCACTGCTGCTGCTGTGCGGGGCCCGTCATTCACTCCGACCCCCCGTCACCCCGCACGACAGCCGCCGCCGCCGCCGGCCACAAACGATGGGGGGGCGGGAAGGTGGGGGGGGGGGAGGGCGAGGGTGAGGGGCGAGGGTGGGGCGGGAGGGGGGGGGGGGGGGAGGGGCGGGGAGGGGCGAGGGTGGGGGGGGGGGGGAGGGCGGGGTGGGGGGGGGGAGGGCGAGGGTGGGGGGGGGGCGAGGGCGAGGGGCCGGTGGCGGGGGGGGGGGGGGGCGGGGGAGGGGGCCGGCGGGGGGGGGGGTGAGGGTGGTGTGGACCCAGCGCCTGGTGTGGGGTCATGGCCGCTGCCAGGACTGGGTTCAGATGTAGTCGTTCCCGCTTCCCGCCCGGCGACGGGAGAATGGTCTCCACGGACCGACCGACCGACCGACCGGCAGCAGCGGACGGGACCCGCTGGCGAGGCTCCGACGCCGCCGATGGACCGGGCGGGCAAACACTGCAACCCCCCCGCCGCCGGTGAAACGGGAACTCCTTTTTATTCCAACCCATCCCGCGGGTCGGATGACACCCCCGATATAAAATAAATAGATTCCCCGCAACGCAACGCAACATTTCACGGCCCCACTCACCCAGACTAGGCCCGCGGCGTCGAGGCGATGCATTGAAAATGGCGGTCATCTGATGGCGATGGCAGCCCACTGCGCACGCGCGGAGAGACGGCGTCATTTTGCGTCGCTACTGCATCTTTGATCACCAGCTTCCCCCCACTGCGCAGGCGTGAACGGTCGCAAATATAGATATTTTTTAATTTCCTCTGGAAAAAGGGGGGTGCAATCGCACCCAACGCACCCTCCTTCGGACGGCCATGCATCTACCCCATTGGAGACCCTCAGGCTATCTTTAATTGGGTTTTACTGGACTTTAGCATGTACCAAGCATTAAACCCTTTATCTTGTATCTGTACACCATGGACGGCTCGATCGTAATCATGTATGGTCTGTCAGCATACAACAAAAAAGCTATTCACTGTATCTCGGTACATGTGACAATAAACTAAACAAAACTAAACTGTTGTGCTGGTGGTATCTCAGAGAGAGCAGATTTCCCTCTGCGCTTCAAAAAATGCCCTTGTGATGCCCAATACCTGGTCTCCCAACACAGTGAGATGTCCATCGGAGATTGTTAGCAAACATCCCATTCCAGACTGCAGGAGTACGTGCTGAGGGACGCATTGAAGCTCGGTGTAGCCAACGCCAAGGCTCTGTGGGGGAGGGCCACAGCATAGAGTCCTTCCGCTGCTGGGCATTGAGTGGCAGAGTAAAATTGGGACACCCCTCAAAGAAGGGAAGGGATATCACCCCAGGGAGCCACAAGAGTGGCATGGAGTCCGGCTTATTTTGTTTCATTTATTATTGTCACGTGTACCGAGGTACGGTGAAAAGCATTTTTGTTGCGTGCTATTGAGTCAGCAAAAAATTATACATTACGATCAAACTGTCCACAGTGTACAGGAATAATGTTTAGGAATAATAAACGGAATCATGTTTAGTGCAAGATAACATCCAGTAATGGTAGTTTATATCAAAGATCCTATAGCGGAGCAAGATAGGCCACTCCTGCGAATTGCAATGGGCTGACGTGTAGTACTCAATGGAGTGGAACATGAGCATTTTTTCGTCTATTTCAGCAACCGGAACCCACCTGATCCGACTCACATTGCGGGGGGGTGGGGGCGATACAGCTTGTGTGTGATGTAGGGCTAGGTTCATAATTCTGTTAGTTCATAATTCTGTTAATTCTTGTTAAAGAATAAAATTTGACTCTGGTAATTTTCTTTTTTAAATCATTTCTTTTTAATGGTTCATAAGCTGTGTTTGAGTTGATTTTATAGTAACTGGAACCTATCCGACTCGCAGTGTAATCAACGTTGCGGGGGAACAGTTTGTGTGTGTGTGTGTGATATAGGGTTAGATTAATAATTCTGTTAATTCTTGTTAAAGAATAAAATGTTTATAAATTTTGATTCTGATAATTTTCTTTTTTAATGTTTTTTAAATCATTTCTTTTTAAATGGCTCATATGCTGTGTTTGAGTTGAGTTTGTTGAGTTGACACGCACTCTAATTCATTCATCTAATCGCACTGTTCACCACTGCAGTAATTGCAGGGGTTATCTAAATTAAGTATTTCACCAAATTAAATTTACAAATGATGTATAACTTAAGGATGGTTTTATTCAGCGAGCATACCTGATTAGATTGTGCTGGAAAGAACACACATACATGAATGTGATATAGATGTATATAATAATATCACACACATTTACATTTCTTCCGATTTTATATCCAATGATGAACTTTATTTCAGACTAAACAAGGGACAATATTAAATTTAAAAACATTGTAAACCTCCCCGCTGATCCGGGCCAGACTTCCCGCCGGAACAAATCCTCAGCCCCGCGTCGGGCCGCTCCGCTGGGACTCAGACCCACGTCGGGCCGCTCCGCTGGGACTCAGACCCGCGTCGGGCCGCTCCGCCTCAACCCCGAAGACGGAGGCGGAAGATAGTGGAAGTAAGATGGCGGAGGCTGGTTGCTGAAATGGATCCTATAATTACCCATGAATCTGCCCATGACCGTACTATGTGCTTTTCGTGGGAGTAGTCCATCTTGCTCTGCTATAGGTTCGTTGGTTTATATGTCTCCAATGAGGTAGATGGGTTACAGAGGGACTAGGCCCTGTCCACTAGCAACTTGGGGGAAATCCAGGATCGCTGAGACCGCAGGGTGTTGAATGCATCCTCAGTAAGGATTGTAACATAGTTGTTTAGTAGTTTATTTAGGATATTTGTTGGTATTGTATTCTGGTGATGGGTTATGGTTTATTCTATTGTATTGTAAATATTATTTTTAATAATTGAATACATTTTTAAAAATAAAAATAAATAATGAATAAATAAATAGATGGATTTTTTAAATTAGGTAGATGGGAGGTCAGGACTGCTCTCTGGTGATGTGTAAAGAGAAAGGAAGGTGCTAACACTTAGTGGCGGCAGCAATATTGAATGTATAGAAACAGAATGTATTAGGAAATTTGCACGGTTTTTGTCTTGTGTATGTTTTTTAAAGTTTATTTTTGAAATATTTAAAAAGCATACTGACTATGAACATTATGCTAGATTTGCTGAAATAGGGTCTCCAATAAACAGGCGCTCGGCAAATTTATTTCATTCCTATCGACCATGTGATATCAAAAGGACAGCAGTCTCAGACAGAAACTAATCCTGAGGCACAGCTGTAGTGGCCTTGAACGAGCTCTTGAACGGTATAAAAATATGCTGCTACAATAACGAAAAAGTTTAAAGGACAAAGTACGTAAGAAGGAACTGCAGATGCTGGCTTATACCGAACAGAGGCACAAGAGTTGTCTTAAAGAAGGGAAGAGGCGGAGGGGTGAAAAGGTTTCATTGTAAAATACAGGTTAACGATACGATACGCTATGATAAAACTTTATTCATCCCCGGAAGGAAATTGGTCTGCTGACAGTCACAACACACAAGGTGCACAAAAACTTTCAATTAAAAGTGAAAACAAAAAGAAACAGACAAGCGACTGTTGGCTGGCTGCCGAGTGCACAGCGACTTCATCGGAACAAATGAACAAACAAACAAACACAGACTTATCCCCTGGGCAGAGGATTCTAAACTAGAGTGAATGCAGATTAATTTGCTTCTATAAATTGTTCCTAGTGTGTAGGATAGAACTAGTGTGTGGTTGATGCTGATCGGCGTGGACTCGGTGAGCTGAAGGGCCCGTTTCCACACTGTATCTCCACACTAAACTAAACTAAACTTCTCAGTCAAACAGTGCAGCAAAAGGCCAAGTGTTCAGCACTTGGGAATGTGCGCCACCAAGTGGTCACAGGTAGTCAAGTCATAGAACATAGAACATTGAATGTTTAGGAAGGAACTGCAGATGCTGGTTTACACCGAAGATTGACACAAAATGCTGTCTGACCCGCTGAGTTACTCCAGCATTTTGTGTCCTTTTTTATAAACCAGCATCTGCAGTTCCTTGTTTCAACATAGAACAGTAAAGCACAGGGACAGGCTCTTTGGCCACAATGTCTGTGCCTAGCATGATGCCAGTACCAACTCTTATCTGCTTGCACATAATCCGTATCTCCATCCCTGCATATCCGTGCCCATTCAAAAGCCTCTTAAATGACACTATCATATCTGCCTCCACCACCATCCATGGCAGCTCGTTCCAGGCACCCACCACACACACTGAACATAAATGATATTACATTTAATGCACATAAATGCTATGAAACAGTGAAAAGACAGCTTAAAAACAAACCATTAGCATGCGACGGCACAGTGGCGCAGTGGTAGAGTTGCTGCCTTACAGCACCAGAGACCCGAGTTCAATCCTGACTATGGGTGCCATCCGAATGAAGTTTGTACGTTCTCCCTGTGACCTGTGTGTTTTTTCTCCAGGAACTCTGGTTTCCCACCACACTCCAAAGAGACATACAGGTTTGCAGGCTAATTGGCTTGGTAAAATTGTAAATCGTCCCTAGTGTGTGTAGGATAATGTTAGTGTGCGGGGATGGCTGGTCGGCGCGGGCTCAGTGGGCCGAAGGGCCTGTTTCCATGCTGTATCTCTAAACTAAGCAAAACTAAGCAAAACTAGTGCAAACCACATTTGGAAAACAAGTCCGGCGTGGTGCAAGAGATTGTTCACAGTGCTCTGTTGCCACAGTTGGATTAGGTGTGTGCAGATTGATTGGAGAACCTGATGGTTGCAGGAAAGCAGCTGTTCCTCAACCTGTTCCCGACATTTTCCGCAAATATACATCCTTTTTTCAAACAGCTTTGGTGAATATGACAGCTTCTCAATTCCAAACAGAAATAATTCAATGACAACTGCTTGATTGAGTCCACATGATTCAGAGATAAGCATTTCCACAAAATGTACTTATGAGGGCGTAACTCAGTTTTATTTGGATAAGGACTTCACCTACGTAATAATGAGGTTGAATCTTAGTTTCACATCCATTGGCTGCAGTGATGTTAGCCGAGTCTGAAGAAAAGTCACCTATCCACGTTCTCCAGATATGTTGCCTGACCCGCTGAGTTACTCCAGCACTTTGTGTCTTTTACGGTGAACAAGCCTCTGCAGTTCCTTGTGTCACCTCACCCATGTCCTTAATGGATACTATTCTCACCTGTGTGTCAGAAGATGCTGAGTACAAGTCAGAAGATTGCCTACAATCCAGTTCTGGATGTCGGCGCAGTGAGTGGAGCAGCTGCCTCACAATGCCAGAGACCCGGGTTCCATCCCCACCTTGGGTGCTGTCAGTATGGAATTTGCGCTTTCTCTCTGTGACAGAGTGGGTTTCCTCCAGCTTCTTTAGACTTCAGAGATATAGCGTGGAAATAGGTCCTTCAGCCCACTGAGTCCGCGCCGACCAACAATCACTCATTCACTAGTTCTATCCTGCACACTAAGGACAATTTACAGAGGCCAATTAACCTACAACCTATGCATCTTTGGAGTGTGGGAGGAAGCCGGAGCACCCGGAGTAAACCCATGTGGTCACGGGGAGAACGTGCAAACTCCGTATGGACAGCACCCATAGTCAGGATCAAACCGGGGTTTCTGGCGCTGTAAGGTACTAGTCTGCCTCTCTGATGCACTGCACAACAAGAAAAGTATTTTCCAATCAACATCACTATTATGGATTATCCAGTTGTTGGAATATTATTGTTTGCAGGAGTGGTGCATGAAAGGGCTGTTGTGCTTCCTGCATTACAACAGTACCTGCACCTTGAAAGGACTTCAGTGACTGTAAATTGACTTAGAATGTATTTTGGGAAGATCTGCACAGGTTTACAAGTTATAGGAGTAGAATTAGGTAATTCGGCCCATCGAGCCCACACCGCCATTCAATCATGGCTGATCTCTGACTCCTAATCCCATTTTCCTGCCTTCTCCCCATAACCCTTGACGCACGTTCTAATCAAGAATGTGTCTATGTCTGCCTTAAAAATATCCACTGACTTGGCCGCAACGGCCCGCCATGGCAATGAGTTCCACAGATTGACTACCCTCTGGCTAAAGAAGTTCCTCCTCACCTCCTTTCTAAAAGAGCGCCCTTTAATTCTGAGGCTATGACCTCTGATCCTAGATTCTCCCGCCAGTGGAAACATTCTTTCCACGTCCACTCTATCTATGTCTTACATTCTTGCATTTGGCAGACCATCACATGGATGTCTGACTCACAGAAGAGTGAGTACGTTATTCTGTCGAATTGGATGAAATGCTCTCTCACAGTAAGAGAGACCAAAAACACTCGTGAAATATCTCATTTCTGTTATTTCTCTTTAAAACAGAAAGCAGTTGCCAAAGGCATCATTTGACCATTGTATGACTGATTCAGTATCATTTTGGAACAAAGAGCTGGATTTAGATACGGTGATCTTGCAGCTAGCGTTTTTTTTTTCTCATTTATCTAATCTGCAGGCTTGTAGCAGCCTGGGACTTATCAGGGCTGACCTGGATTTATTGGGATGCATCACAGCTTGGTTTGGGAACAGCTCCATCCAAAACCGCAAGATATTGCGGAGAATTGCGGTCGCAGCTCAGACCATCACACACACCAGCCTCCCTTCCATTGACCTCATTTACACCTCACGCTGCCTGGGCAAGGCCAGCAGCATAATCAAGGATGAGTCCCACCCTGGCAACTCCCTCTTCTCCCCTCTCCCATTGGACAAAATGTTTAGAAGTGTGAAAATGCACACCTCCAGATTCACGGACAATTTCTTCCCAGCTGTTATCGGTCTACCACAACTAGAGAGCAGTCCTGAGCCACTATCTACCTCAATGGAGACCCTCGGATTACCCTGAATCTGACTTTACTGACTTCATCTTACACTAAACGTTATTCACGTCATTCCATTTATCATGTATCTGAACACTGTGAATGGCTCGATTGTAATCATGTATTGTCTTTCCGCTGATTGGTTGGCACGCAACAAAAGCATTTCACTGTACCTCGGTACTTGTGAAAATAAACTAAACTAGACTCAACTAAACTAAATCGGGGGCACTCCAGTACTTCCAGCATGTGGACCGGTCTTTGGACTTCAGGCAGCAGCAGCAGCAAAATATGGCGACTGTGCATCTGTGGGTTTTGCAATATCAGAACTGAACGAGGAGGAGGACACATATACAGGCTCAGACACAGGGCAGATCCGTTTTCAGAGTTTAATCGGTCCAAGTCGGTACACAGGTAAGCAAAAACAGAGGCAACAGTATAATCTAGGAGCAGGCAAAGACAGTGGTCGAAAAACAGGCAATGGTTGAGATCACAAGGTCACAAGATTTCTAGAGCTGGAACGAGGTGATACCAAGTAGCATACACAACAAACTGGCAATGAGAACTAAAACACAAAGGGCTTAAATACAGACTAACAGGGGATAACGAGACACAGGTGAAACACATCAGGGCGGGGCCAACAATCACATGAGGGTAAACGACATGACAGGAAATGGGACCTGAAACAAGAGGAGATGTGAGACACCAAAATAAAACAAGAATGCAAACTCTAATACTAAAAACCAATAAGAAACAGAAACTAGATCAAGCGCGAGACCTGACATGCAAAGAATTTCACTGTGCTGTTCATAGGTGACAATAAAGAACCATTGAATCTCCTGATATCTATACATACCTAAAAGGCACCTCTTGCATATAGACTCTGCGGACTGTTTTGTACCTTTTGTACTAACTTGGGGATAGCGCTTTTTTTTTCCATTTCGTTTAGAGATAGTGTGGAAACAGGCCGTTTGTCCCACCAAGTCCGCGCAGACATGCACACTAACGCTATCCTACACACTAGGGACAATTTTTACTATTTTGCCAAGCCTATTAATCCACAAACCTGTACGTCTTTGAAGCATTGGAGGGAACCAGAGCTACCGGAGGAAACCCATGCAGGTCACGGAGAGGAGGTATACATTCCACACAGCCAGCACACGTAGTCAGGATCAAACCCAGGTGTCTGGCACTGTAAGGCAGCAACTCTACTGCTGTGCCACTGTGTCGCTTATATACAGTATGGTGACAGTCTCACTGATCTGTCTGCCAAAAAAGTATTTCACTGTACTTTGGCAATTAAGAAACCATTGAGCATCTTTGTGAATATCTTTTTAAATTTTATTTCAGAGTCACGTGAGTGACTACGTGAAGACCCCGTCCTGCACGCATGCGCGACATTAGCGTTCATGCAGTTCACCCGCGACGAACGGGAGTTCAAGGCGCTCCCGCTACAATTTGAAAGTCGGGCCGACAGGTAAGTGTTTTACCGTGGCCGTGTGTATTTTCTCTGTGGTCTGCTTTGTGTTCCAGGAAGAATGAGCAAGACCAGAGGAAAGAAATCTGCAGCTCGCCCCCGTTTGCCTCACGTTGAGGAGCGTTCTTTGGAGGGGGGGCAAGAGGCGGCAGGATTGACTGAGCCGAGCCGAGCCCAGCACCGCTAGTGCAGCCTGAGCAGCGGACTGGAGGTACCTGCAGCCAGAACCGGGCGGTAGTATCCGACAATTTGGATGAGGATGCCTCACCGCTCGAGAACGGCACAGGCAGCCGCCTAAGCCGAATGGATCGGCTTATGGAGCAATTGCTCCAGCGAGATCTGCTGAGAGAGCAGCAGCAGACTTGCCAAGGGAGCTCAGGCACTCCCGCAGTGCCCTTCACCTCCTATAGAAGGCAGCATTGGCGACCAGGTCTGGGCTGGTCAAGAAGAGGGGTCGCTGGCTGAAGATGTCTGGAGTACGCAGGGTGTACAGGGTCAGGAAGAGCTGCTGGGTGTGGTCAACCGGTATGTGGCCATTCCACGAGCGGGTCGGCCTTTAGAGCCAAAACTTGCAGCCAGCATTGACCACCTGTCCTCAAAACCCCTACAAGAACGGGTGGTCGATGAGGCTCTTGAATTATGTACAGCCTCAGACAATTGTACATCATTGAATGTACCAGCTGTAAACAGACAAATTTGGGGACATTTGGGGCAGAACATCAGGAACCTGGAGTTGAAGCTCCAGAAAACCCTAAAACTCCTGACAGCAGGAATAACATCATATGATCAGTCCATAGATGGTGTGGACATCACCAGAAATCAGCAAGATACATTAGCTCTGCTGCGCAACACTCAATATGAGATTAATAATTTACAGAAGGAAATCATCAAGCCTGTCCTCAACCCTAAGTTTGCAGGACTTTGCAAAACACCGGGTTCAGAACCTCCAATTCTGCTCTTTGGAAAGGACCTTCCAAAAAAGGAGAAAGACCTGGAGGAAGAGGCCAAGACCTTTGGTCTTGTGAGGGCAGGTTTGGGACCGAGCAGACCTAACAAACCCAGGCGGCAGTACCCCATGGTGTCCACCAGTCGTCGACCACCATATGCGACTGGTGAAAGCTCGGGGTCCGCAACCATTCCCCGTAAGCCTTTTTTAGGCCAGGGCCCAGAGCGGACCCCATGGAAAATGCGCCACCCCCAACATCAACAGCAACATCTACAGCCCAGCAGGCACCTCATCGTACAGCGAAGAGGCAGAAGAAGCACCAGTAACCATGGAGGTAGGTGGGTCTGGTTCCTCTCAGCATATGAGCAGTAGGGGCTCTATACTAACAGGGGGGAGATTGCACTTGTTTTTGGATACATGGGAGTCTATCACTAATGACAAATATATACTCAGCAGCATTCATGGCTATAAAATTGACTTCGTTGATGAAAAACATGCCGCCAGTTCAGCATATACCCCAAAGGGTATTCACCCTCTCAGTCAAAGATAAACAAGAAGGTCAAGCTGAACTGATGAGGCTACTAGCAAAAGGTGTAATTGAAAGAACAAAACATGAACCTTTGGAATTTGTGTCTAATATTTTCACTAAAACTAAAAAAGATGGTGGATGTTGCATCATCATTGACTTAACTTCTTTAAACGAGTCTGTTAAGTATATACATTTCAAGATGGAAAATTGAAACAGCCAGCCAATTGATTTCTAGAGGGTACTTTCTGGCAAGCATTGATTTAAAAGATGCCTACTACTCAGTACCCATACATAAGGAGCATCGTAAATACCTAAAGTTTATCTGGATGAAACAGCTATGGCAATTTAAAGCCTTACCAAATGGGCTAACCTCAGCTCCAAGGTTGTTCATAAAAATCTTAAAACCTGCCTTGGCATTATTGAGGAAACAAAAGCATATAGTCATGGCGTACTTAGACGACATTTTAATAGTAGGGAAAACCTTGGAGACAGCCATTTTGGCAGTAGCAGCCACCAAACGTTTGTTTCAAACTTTGGGGTTTGTCATACATCCAGATAAATCCAATTTGACACCGTCCACAACCATGGACTATCTTGGATTTACGATTGACACTATTCGCATGATTGTAACTCTGCCGAAGGGGAAAGCATCAGTTGGACAATCATGCAACGAACTAATGATTAATCATCAGCCAACCATTCAGCAGGTAGCTAGTGTCATTGGTAAAATGGTAGCAGCCTTTCCAGCTGTACAATTTGGGCCTTTCCACTATCAAAATTTACAAAGAGCAAAAGTGCACGCACTAAAGAAAAACGGAGGTCACTTTGACCGAGCTATGAATTTAACTGCTGAATCCATTCCAGAGTTACAATGGTGGACAAGGAACATTAGGCTTAGTTCCAGTCCCGTAATAATCACCAACCCAGTATTAACCATTCAAACGGATGCCAGTGCTTTGGGCTGGGGAGCAACTAACATGCGATCCAGCACAGGGGGCAGATGGACTAATTTTGAATCATCTTGCCTACAGACACGGGGTATTAACTACTTAGAAATGTCGGGTGCGTTTTATGGTTTAAAAGCATATGCATCTAATACGCATCACGCACATGTCCGGTTGCAATTAGATAATACCACGGTGGTGGCTTATACAAACCACATGGGTGGTGTAAAGTCGATATCATGTGACAATTTGGTCAACCTAATCTGGCAATGATGTGTGGAAAGACATATTTGGTTATCAGCAACTTACCTACCAGGTAAGCAAAATACAGTGGCAGACACCAGGTCACGCAAATTTAACGATAACATCGAATGGATGTTAAATCCCAAAGTATTTGCTGAAATTACAAAGGAATATGGCACACCAGATATCGATCTATTTGCATCCAGGCTGAATCACCAGGTACCAACGTATGTCGCTTGGGAACCAGACCCTGAGGCAGCAGCAGTTGATGCATTCACGCTGCATTGGGGGAAAATGTTCTTTTATGCTTTCCTCCCTTCTGCCTCATCAGTCGGGTATTACGCAAGATTCAATTGGATTCCGCTTCAGGAATCTTGATAATACCCGACTGGCCTACACAGCCATGGTTCCCAGAGGCCCTCGACATGGCTGTTGAAACACCGTTGGAATTCCCCAGCAGTCCAGTATTATTAATCCACCCAGTGTCAGGCATTAGTCACCCGTGCCATGACGGAGTCAATCTCCTGGCTTGCAGATTCTAAAAAGACCTCTACTGGGCCTGGGACTGTCTGAGGACGCCATCAACATGATGACCACATCCACCAGGAGACAATACCTGACCAACATAAGGAAATGGGAACGGTATTGCTCCAAAACAGGAACTACCTACACAACAGCAACAGCCACCAGTGTTGTGGAGTTCCTGGTTGGATTACAACGGGATGGACTCAGCTACAGCGCCATCAATACAGCCAGGAGTGCGTTGTCAGCTTATTTGGTTCCAGCAGCAGGACAACAGGCTTTGGGGTCCCATCCACTGGTGGTCAAAATCATGAGGGGTATTTTTAACACTAATTTCCCCAGACCAAGGTACACTCAGATCTGGGATGTCAGCATTGTGCTGACGTACCTTAGGGGATGGCCACCACCCAGGTCACTCACGCTGGAACAACTTACCCTGAAATCAGTCATGCTCATGGCACTAGTGTCAGTTCAAAGGGTACAGTCCCTCCACCTTCTGAGGCTGGACAGCATGACAGATTCATTGGACTGTATCACATTCCATATTCAGGGTCTGGTCAAACAAACTAGAACAGGAACCACGCCTCCAGTCATGGAGTTCCGGGCATTTTCATCTGATCCACGGCTGTGTGCCAAGACCCATCTCGCTATTTACATAGACACAACATACAACAAGAGGGAGAGAATAAGCCTTATGGATAAGCCACAAGAAGCCCCATGATCAAGTGACGAGACAAACCATTTCAAGGTGGCTCAAGCAAGTGCTTAAGTCCGCGGGAGTCAACACTGCTGTTTACAAATATAACTCCACCGGGGCTGCATCCACGTCGGCGGCTAGGCGAATGGACGTGCCTATGGACCATATTCGGGCCAGAGCAGGATGGTTCTCGGAAAGAACTTTCCAAAGGTTTTATAATAAGCCGCTGGCGGAACCTGCTACATTCGCAGACAGAATATTAGAGTCTGCAGATAATATTTAATTTAAACCCGGGGGAGCTCTCTGTTTTTTGTTGTTATTAATAAACCTTTTTTTTTCACAAACAGGTTATTGTTGATTGTGATAACATACTTCCTCCCTCAAAGGTCTTCAGACAGTGAGTGAAGCATGAGCTGGTACACGGTTCGGAATCACAGAGCTTTGAAGTCTTCACATAGTCACTCACGTGACTCCGAAATAAAATAGTAAGATTAAATGAGAACTTACCAGTTCGAAGTTTGATCTGTATTTTATGAGGAGTTACGATGAGGGATTACGTGCCCTCCGCTCCCACCCTTTATTATACAGATCAACTGGCAATTAAGTTCTTATTTTTTCTTTACTATATTTATTTCAATCGTTGTGTTTTTTCTGTGAATCCACACCACTGCTTTGAAGAATGCCGCGCATGCGTGCTGGACGGGGTCTTCACATGATCCCTCATCATAACTCCTCATAAAATACATATCAAACTTCGAACTGGTAAGTTCTCATTTAATCTTACTATTAATCTTTAGTTAATTGGTAACACAAACATCAACAGTGACGCCACAAACTTGTACCACCTACGTATATGCACATACTTGCCGCCAAAGAAACACGACAGAAATAAACAAATTTGTACTTATGAAGTTTTTGTTGTCGTGCTTCTCTCATTTAAAACCCCGCGTTGCCAAAACTAACTATTTGAACTGCACGTGTACCAGTCAAGCAGATAAACTCCCAATGGTCAAAATAGACAAAGTCCACACATGAGACAAACAAACCAGATATCTGGAGTCACAAGAAACTCCAGATGCTGGAATCTTGAGGAAAACACGAAATGCTGGAGGAACTCAGCGAGTCGGGCAGCATCTGTAGAGGGAAATGGACAGGTGACGTTCCGGATCAGGGCCCTTCTTCAGATTCTTCTTCAGAACCAGATATTGTAACATCGGTGATGTTGCTGAAGGAGGAATATTGGTCAGAACTTCCTACCCGTTGCAAAACGTCTGTACCTGTTGCCTGATGGGCAATGAATCCTATTGAATGAACTTTAATAAACTGTATGCAATTTAATAAATTGAAGGCAAATGAATTTAACCTGTTCTCTATACTTATTACATGATTCAACCTGCTATGTATGGGAGGTAGCAGTTGGCTTTAATATATGACATTTTATCTGATAAATGACTGTTCTGCGAAATTGGGTGCGGTACCATTTTAACAATGGGTGAGTATTTATACAGGGTATCGAAATTTCATTGTAAAATTATGAAACTGAATTTACCATATTTAGCACAAGGGAAAACAACAGATTAATTTTAAAAAAGGCACTACATTTTGACATAATTAACCACATTCATCTCAGTGCACAGCTATGAGGTGAGAGAGGAGGAAGTTTATTGGAGATGAGCGGGGCATGTGTTTTTAACACAGATATTGGTGGGGGACTGGAATGTGCTGCCAGGGGTGGTGGTGGAGGCAGATGCCATAGTGTTGTTTAAGAGTCTTTTAGATAGGCATATGGAACTGCAGGGAACAGTGGGTTATGGATTATGGATCATATACAGGCAGATGAGATCACTTCAACTTGGCATCATGTTCAGCACGAACATTGTGCCCCCCCTCCCCCCCCTCCCCCCCACTTCACTGAATCTCTGTTTCGACACTGAACTAGGTGTCCGTATTCGCTGGGAGTTCCTGGGACACATGACAGCACACATGTCAGGTAGTACTGATATAAGATGGTGAAAGACTGAAGAAGGGTCCCGACCCGAAACGTGGCTCATCAATGTTCTGCAGAGATGTGCCTGATCCACTTTGTTACTCCAGCACTTTGTGTTGGGGGCTGGTGAAAGGCTTTACAGTGAAAAGCTAGAGATGAAAAGGAGGCAAAGGCCGTGAGAAAACAAGAGACGAGGAGTGGACTGTGGGGATGTGGGCCGAAAGGGTGATGTGTTCATCATGGTCATTCCTTCCCTTGTTAAGGCATCAACTAGTTAGGGCATCAACACACTGGGACTAAGGTTTGGGAGCAGTCTAGGATTTTCCTTCTCCGCATCTTGGATCAGTGATGGTGTAACTCTGCCTCCACCATTTCAAGGAGAGGGAGTTCAAATCCCACAACGGTTAAAGGAGGGTTTAAACTCAAGGTGTGAAGTACATCTTGAATTAAAAGACCCAACCTCAGTAAACAATGACAATAAAAATCACTAAATTGTCGTAACATTCACCTGGTTCGTGAGTATTATTTAGAAACATAGAAACATAGAAACATAGAACATAGGTGCAGGAGGAGGCCATTCGGCCCTTTGAGCCAGCACCGCCATTCATTGTGATCATGGCTGATCGTCCCCCATCAATAACCCGTGCCTGCCTTCTCCCCATATCCCTTGACTCCACTAGCCCCTAGAGCTCGATCTAAACTCTCTCTTAAATCCATCCAGTGACTTGGCTTCCACTGCCCTCTGTGGCAGGGAATTCCATAAATTCACAACTCTCTGGGTGAAAAAGTTTTTCCTCAACTCAGTCTTAAATGACCTCCCCTTTATTCTAGAGAAGGGTCTCAACCAGTAACATCCAGGCATGTTCTGATTTGTTCTGGCCTTTTCCTAACTCTAGTTCCCCCCTCCTCGACTTACATTCTGAAGAAGAGTTCCGACCCAAAACATCGCCCATCCTTTTTCTCCAGAGATGCTGCCTTTCCCGCTGAGTTACTCCAGCACTTTGTGTCTTATTGCCCAAAATTCCAGCATCTGCAGTTCCTTGTGTCTATGCATGGCAGGAACTCCTTTGGGGAATATACAGTGCAGTAAATAGTTACTTATACATAAGTACAATCCCAGATTAAGTACATATTATATAGAAATAGTCCACTGAGGCCGAATGCTGGAGTCGCCAGGTTTGGGAGGCATTTTCAAAGTCCGAGCGGCAGCTGACCAGAAAAGCCGCTGGTCTTGGCTACAGGGCCTCCAGCCGTCACCTCGATCCAGATCGGCGGATAAAATCAGTTTAACTTGGCACCATGTTCAACACAAACATTGTGGGTTTGTACATTTTACATGGAAAAAACACCCTCGCCTCCCCTCTCTCTCCCAGCACTTCCTCAAATTGCGCCAGGGGTATCTGGAAGCCCTGTTTCAGGCCTGCTGAAGAACTGCACAGTGGTAGAGTTGCTGCCTTACAGCAAATGCAGCGCCAGGAGACCCTGGTTCGTTCCTGACTACGGGTGCTGTCTGTGTGGTGTTTGTACGTTCTCCCCGTGACCTGCGTGGGTTTTCTCCGAGATCTTCGGTTTCCTCCCACACTCTAAAGACGTAGGTTTGTAGGTAAATTGGTTTCGTAAATGTAAACATTGTGCCTAGTGGGTGTAGGAATCCAGCATTTTGGATTTATATCTGAATATATATATATTTCTCCAGTCTGAAGAAGGGTCTCGGCCCGAAACGTCGCCTATCTCCTTCGCTCCTTAGATGCTGCTGCACCCGCTGAGTTTCTCCAGCTTTTTGTGTACCCTTTTGGATTTAAACTAGTCTCTGCAGTTCTTTCTTACACAGAACAGCACAGGAACAGGCCTTTCACAATGTCCATGCCGAACACAGTGTCAATTTAAACTAATCTCCCCTGCCTGCACGCGATCCATATCCCTCCATTCCCTGCTCTAGGGGTAATTGTTTGGACACACACAAAGTGCGGTGCGTGTTTGTAACGAGCTGCCAGAGGAGGTAGTTGAGGCAGGGACTATCGCAAGTTTAAGCATTCAGACAGATGCATGGGTAGGATAGATCTAGAGGGATATGGGCCAAACGCAGCAAGGTGGGACTAGGGTCGATGGGGCATGTTGGTCCGCGTGGGCAAGTTGGGCTGAAGGGCCTGTTTCCACACTGTATCACTCTACACGCCACCATGGTATCCACCTCCACCACCCACCAACTTTGCCCTTCTCAACTTCAAACTATGCCCTCTGGTCTCTGACAGTTCCAACCCTGGGGAATAAGGCCTTTCACTGTCTACTCTATTTTTTTCGCCTCATCATTGTATTTACCTGTCTCAGGTGTGGACAGGGGAAGCGCTAATCGATCTGGCACAGATTCAACGTCTACGGCTCGCTGAGCAGAGTTGTGTAAGTTTTGAGTGCGATATAAAAAAAGAATGAAGTTGAAATGAAAAAGCTACACAGGCTGCTGACAGATCAGCGGAAGGTTGGCTCACGTTGCAATGGGTGGGTTTTGTTTTTGGCTTGTCAGAAGAAGTGAGCAAGGAAACGTTAAATTGATTTGGGGTTTTCCCGAGTTACACTAATCTGCCCGTGTCCTGAAATGGGCGGCGACTAACATTAATGTCTACAGCAGGTGCATAAATAGGGTCTGCAGTGCAGATAGATCTTCAGTGTAGATTGATAGCTGGCAGAGGCACAACTTGTAGAATCAATCTCGAGAAGAAAATTCTCCATTCTTCACCGAGTGAGAAGTCTGTCTGTTGCCGCTAAACTTTTTCTCATTTTACAGGATCCGTTTACTTGTCTTTATTTTAATTGTTAACTCCTACAAAATTGAATAAAACAATCTATATGAAAATCCAATAATATATAGTGGTATTTGAATTTGGAAACAAATTATCCAATTTTAATGTATTTTTTATTTATCACTTTCTCTCCCTATTGCAAATAACCCTTTATTTAAACCTGCAGTATTGGATAAAGGTTTTGCACAATGGAAAAATTATGGAATTAAAAAGATGGGACATCTTTATAGAAAAGGTATGTTCCTCTCGTTTCAGGAGGTACAACAGAATTATGGATTACACTCAAATAATTTTTTTAGATATTTACAACTTAAAGATTATGTTAAATCACATACACGAGACTACAGAACTAGAGAGCCAGAGATTCTAGACGAATGTTTGAATAAACACCCCAACACCGTTAAATTAATATCTTACATTTATAATACTCTTTTAGATAGTGAGATTCCGTTGACGGAATTATATAGACAAGCATGGGAAAATGAATTAGTTCAACCCATAACAAAAGATATTTGGGATGAAAGTCTACAACATATACATCAATGTTCGTTAAATGCCAGACATTCTTTAATACAATTTAAAGTACTACATAGATTGATTATTCTAAAACAAAATTAAATAGAATTTTTCCTAATATCTCTCCAATCTGTGATAAATGTCAATACTCTGAGGCTAATTTAACCCATACCTTTGTAAGTTGCATAAAAATTAAAACATTTTGGATGGATATTTTTGAAATTATTTCCATAGTGGTTAAGACTCAACTGGAGCCTGATCCTAAATTAATAATATTAGGCATGTCAGAACAATACCTAAAACTTACAATAAACCAAAGAAATTTCCTTGATTACAGTATAATAGCTGGGAACAAATTAATATTAACATTTTGGAAAAACCCAGCAACCCCCACAATCAAAATATGGATTGTGGAAATGTCGGAGACCTTAAATCTGGAAAAATTATATTTGTCTTAATTGACAAACCAGAATTATTTACTAGAATATGGTCTCCGTTCATAGATTATCTGAAGGGGTAGAATGGGCCGGCGCGGAAGCCTGACTGGTTAAAGATGGAAAAGGAGGATTGTCTGCCTTTTGAAATTGGTCCAATTCTGTTAACTCCTACAAAATTGAATAAAACAATCTATAGTGAAAATCCAATAGTATATAGTGGTATTCGAATTTGGAAACAAATAAAAAATACATTAAAATTGGATAATTTATCACTTTCTCTCCCTATTGGATAATTTATTACTTTCTCTCCCCGGCACGGAAGCTTGAATCCAGAACTACATGAATAGTTATGTTCTCTGACCTATGGACCTATCTCCTAAGTTTTCTCTGACCTATGGACCTATCTCCTATCTTTCTAATTTTCTTTTTTTTCTCTCTTTATTTTTTCTATCTATTAAAAAAAAAAATAATAATTCTAATTATAATATGTAACCAATAAATTAAGACCCCAGCGACATTGGTAGCGGGATCCCTGGAACCCTGGATATTTACTATGTAAATGTTTAACAAAGTTTGTAGTGGTTTGGACTATGATATGTACATGCCTCTAATAAAAATATAACTTAAAATAAAAAGAAAAGAAAAAAGACACAGAGTGCCGGAATAACTCAGCAGAACATTGTGCAGAAGCAGGGAACTGCAGGTGCTGGTTAATACACAAAAAGACATAAAGTGGTGGGAGTAACTCAGTGGGTCAGGCAAATTATCTGGAGAATATTATATAGAAACATTATCGAGACCCATCTCGACCCGAAACATGTTCTCCAGAGATGCTGCGTGGCCCGCTGGGTTACTCCAGCACTTTGTGCCTTTTTTTTCATTCAGTCTTAATGCTTGCTACTCTATCAAATTAAGTGCTCAAACTGTCTCCCTCTTGGAAGTAGTGATGCTCAGAATCAAGATCGTTCTCACCATTCCCAATCCGATTTATTTTCCCAGCATCGACAATGGATTCATCATTCCTTCAAAGGACAAGTATACTCAGGAGGTGAGTCCAAGGTTTATTCTAACGTAAATTTCGTTGACTCGTAATATTCCGTTGTGCATTACGCCAACCAGACGCGTTTAGTGTAACAAAATTATCTTGGGATATTCGAATCATTTGGCATTCAATCAGTTCATCGTGTGCTAAACTCGCCAGATTAGGAACGGCGTATAATATTGAGGAAAGTAAGGGAGCATGCGATATATGAACAAAACGAAACGTAAGAGATTAGCATACAAACTTAAAGCACACAGTATTGGGGGTTCAGTATTGATGTGGATAGAGAACTGGCTGGCAGACAGGAAGCAAAGAGTAGGAGTAAACGGGTCATTTTCAGAATGGCAGGCAGTGACTAGTGGGGTACCGCAAGGCTCAGTGCTGGGACCCCAGCTATTTACAATATATATTAATGATCTGGATGAGGGAATTGAATGCAACATCTCCAAGTTTGCGGATGACACGAAGCTGGGGGGGCAGTGTTAGTTGTGAGAAGGATGCTAGGAGGCTGCAAGGTGACTTTGATAGGTTGGGTGAGTGGGCAAATGCATGGCAGATGCAGTATAATGTGGATACATGTGAGGTTATCCACTTTGGCGGCAAAAACAGGAGGGTAGATTATTATCTGAATGGTGGCCGATTAGGAAAAGTGGAGATGCAACGAGACCTGGGCGTCATGGTACACCAGTCATTGAAAGTAGGCATGCAGGTACAGCAGGCTGTGAAGAAAGCGAATGGTATGTTGGCATTCATAGCAAAAGGATTTGAGTACAAGAGCAGGGAGGTTCTACTGCAGTTGTACAGGGTCTTGGTGAGGCCACACCTGGAGTATACAGTTTTGGTCTCCTAATCTGAGGAAAGACATTCTTGCCATAGAGGGAGTACAAAGAAGGTTCACCAGACTGATTCCTGTGATGGCACGACTTCCATATGAAGAAAGACTGGATAGGCTCGGCTTGTACTCGCTGGAATTTAGGAGATTGAGGGGGGATCTTATAGAGGCTTACAAAATTCTTAAGGGGTTGGACAGGCTAGATGCAGGAAGATTGTTCCCGATGTTGGGGAACTCCAGAACAAGGGGTCACAGTTTAAGGATAAGGGGGAAGTCTTTTAGGACCGAGATGAGAAAATCTTTTTTCACACAGAGAGTGGTGAGTCTGTGGAATTCACAGTCTGTGGAATTCTCTGCCACAGAAGGTAGTTGAGGCCAGTTCATTGGCCATATTTAAGAGGGAGTTGGATGTGGCCCTTGTGACTAAAGGGATCAGGGGGTTATGGAGAGAAGGCAGGTACGGGATACTGAGTTGGATGATCAGCCATGATCATATTGAATGGCGGTGCAGGCTCGAAGGGCCGAATGGCCTACTCCTGCACCTATTTTCTATGATTCCTTGAAAGTTTGATAATGTAGTTCTGTCCTCCTGTTAATGTTGTGGATATCCGTTTGTTAAACTCCACGTTAATCACGTCCATACTTTTAGTTGAGTTGAGTTAATCGTCGCGTGTACCAAGGTAAAGTGGAAAGCTTGTTTTGTTGCGCGCTAACCCATCAGCGGAATGACTGTACAGGATTACAATCGGGTCATCCACACTGTACAGATACAGGATAAAGGGAATAACGTTTAGTGCAGGATAAAGTGCGATAAAGTCTGATTAAAGATGGTCCGAGTGCCTCCAATGGGGTAGATCGGAGGTCAGGACCGATCTCTAGTTGGTGATGGTGTAACAGCTGGGAAGAAACTGTCCCTGGATCTTGAGGTGGAGGAAGGAACTGCAGATAGAGACTTACTTAAAGAATCTTGAGGTGGGGGAAGGAACTGCAGATGCTGGTTTACACCGAAGATAGACGCAAAATGCTGGAGGAACTCAGCATCTCTGGGAAACAAAGAATGGGTGTTGTTTCAGATCTGAAGAAGGGTTCCTATCCGAAACGTCACCCGTTCCTTTTCTCCAGAGATGCTGCCTGACCCGCTGAGTTACTCCAGCATGTTGCGTCTATCTCCTGAATCTAGAGGTCTGCGTCCTCCAATGTGCGTAGACGTTTGGAATAGTAGAGACCGGGGTGTTTCGGCTACTTAATTTAGAATGACTGCAACAAACAACTAATATTTAAGATAGACTCTCTGGAGAGAAGGTATTGGTTACTCCGGGTATCGCTACAAGCTGAAATTTGCTTGAAAGGTCGAGGTGTGTGTCCCGCAACGAATTAACGTGAAGTTTTTGATTTCTTTGTGTTACCGTTTAGGGTCGCTACATATCAAAGAGGTCGCCCGCTGTCCTTTCGCACCCAAGTTTGTGAAGCTGTCTAACGTGGAGGACGGGGCGATTCTACAGGACACCCTGCATCACAAGGCGGTGAAGGTAAGGGTTATATCCACCCACCCATCGGCCAGCTCAAGGTGAACTGTGCTCCTTACCCTCGCCAAACCCCGCGGCTGTCGCTGTGGGTAGACTCCCTACGTCACAGGAGCCGTTTGGGAGAGGCCCACAGGAGCCGTTGGAAGAGGAGGAGGGGGAGGAGCGACACCCGACCGGTAAGCTATAAAATCCAGTGCGGGGCTTGTTTTTTTCAGAGGCCCACAGGAGCCGTTGGAAGAGGAGGAGGGGGAGGAGCGACACCCGACCGGTAAGCTATAAAATCCAGTGCGGGGCTTGTTTTTTCAGAGGCCCACAGGAGCCGTTGGAAGAGGAGGAGGGGGAGGAGCGACACCCGACCGGTAAGCTATAAAATCTAGCGCGGGGCTTGTTTTTTCAGAGGCCCACAGGAGCCGTTGGAAGAGGAGGAGGGGGAGGAGCGACACACCCGACCGGTAAGCTATAAAATCTAGCGCGGGGCTTGTTTTTTCAGAGGCCCACAGGAGCCGTTGGAAGAGGAGGAGGGGGAGGAGCGACACCCGACCGGTAAGCTATAAAATCTAGCGCGGGGCTTGTTTTTTACCCAAATCCATAACATTCCATTTGGAGAAGTGGGTTTTTTTGAGGAAGCCGCTGATTGGTGGAAGAGGACCCGAGGAAGCAGCTGATTGGGTGCAACCCCGGGTTTACAATTTTACATTTCTGCCTTCTGGGAGTTAGGGATTCTGGGAGTTAGGGACTCTGGGAGTTAGGGATTCTGGGAGTTAAGGATTCAGTATTTAGTAGTAAAGTTTAAAGGATAAGTTTTTGTGTTTTTTTAATATTTAATACAGAGTAATTTGGGAGTAAGGTATGGCAGTAGAGATTGGCCCCGTGGTTTGTTCAGCCTGCAACATGTGGGAGATCAGGGAGATGGTCGGTGTCCCTGGTGACTACGTTTGCAGGAAGTGTGTCCAGCTGCAGCTCCTGGCAGACCGCAAGTGAACGATTGGATCTGCGGCTGGATTCATACTGGAGCATCCATGATGCGGAGAAAGTCGTGGATAGCACGTACAGTGAGTTGGTCACACCGCAGGCAAAAGGTAAGAGGACAAAAAGGGAACGGGTGGCCAATAGCCAGCAAAGCAGTAGGCAGGTAGTGCAGAAGTCCCCTGCGGTCATCTCCCTCCTAAAACAGGTATACCATTTTGGATACTGTTGAGGGAGATGGCTCATCAGGGGAATGCAGCAGCAGCCAAGTTCATGGCACCATGGGTGGCTCTGCAGCACATGAGGGGGGAAAAAAAGAGGGGAAGGGCAATAGTAATAGGGGATTCAATTGTCAGGGGAATAGATAGGCGTTTCTGCGGCCGCAAACGAGACTCCAGGATGGTATGTTGCCTCCCTGGTGCAAAGGTCAGGGATGTCACTGAACGGCTGCAGAACATTCTGGAGGGGGAGGGTGAACAGCCAGTTGTCGTGGTGCATGTTGGCACCAACGATATAGGTAAAAAAAGGGATGAGGTCCTACAAGGTGAATTTAGGGAGCTAGGAGATAAACTTAAAAGTAGGGACCTCAAAGGTAGTAATCTCCGGATTACTACCAGTACCACGGGCCAGTCAGAGTAGAAATAGGAGGATAATGCAAATGAATACGTGGCTTGAAAAGTGGTGCAAGGGGGAGGGATTCAAATTTTTAGGGCACTGGGACCAGTTCTGGGGGAGGTGGGACCGGTACAAACAGGACGGTTTGCACCTGGAATGGAATGGAACCAATGTTCTTGGGGGAGTGTTTGCTAGTGCTGTCGGGGAGGATTTAAACTAATGTGGCAGGGGGGATGGGTACAAGAGCAGAGAGGCAGGTGGGTGTAAAATGAGGGTAGAAGCATTAGGTAGCAAGGTGAAAAGTAAAAGTGGCAGGCAGACAAAACCAGGGCAAAAATCAAAAAAGGGCCACTTTTCAGCAAAATTGTATAAGGGGTAAGTGCGTTGTAAAGACAAGCATGAAGGCTTTGTGTCTCAATGCAAGGAGTATTCGTAATAAGGTGGACGAGTTGAACGTGCAGATAGATATTAATGATTATGATATAGTTGGGATCACGGAGACATGGCTCCAGGGTGACGTAGGCTGGGAGCTGAACATCCAGGGATATCCAATATTCAGGAGGGATAGAGAGAAAGGAAAAGGAGGTGGGGTAGCGTTGCTGGTTAGAGAGGAGATTAACGCAATGGAAAGGAAGGACATTAGCTTGGAGGATGTGGAATCGGTATGGGTAGAGCTACAAAACACTAAGGGGCAGAAAACGCTGGTGGGTGTTGTGTACAGGCCACCTAACAGTAGCAGAGAAGTTGGGGATGGTATCAAACAGGAAATTAGAAATGCGTGCGACAAAGGCAAAACAGTTATAATGGGTGACTTCAATCTACATATAGATTGGGTTAATCAAATTGGCAGGGGTGCTGAGGAAGAGGATTTTTTTGGAATGTATGCGGGATAGTTATCTAAATCAACATGTAGAGGAACCAACGAGAGAGCAGGCTATTTTAGACTGGGTTTTGAGTAATGAGGAAGGGGTAGTTAGCCGTCTTGTTGTACGTGCCCCCTTGGGCAAGAGTGACCATAATATGGTTGAGTTCTTCATTAGGATGGAGAGTGACATTGTTAATTCAGAAAACAATGGTTCTGAACTTAAAGAAAGGTAACTTTGAGGGTATGAGACGTGAATTGGCCAAGATTGACTGGCAATTAATTCTAAAAGGGTTGACGGTGGATATACAATGGAAGACATTTAAAGACTGCATGGATGAACTACAAAAATTGTTCATCCCAGTTTGGCAAAAGAATAAATCGGGGAAGGTAGTGCATCCGTGGATAACAAGGGAAATCAGGGATAGTATCAAAGCAAAGGATGATGCGTACAAAGTAGCCAGAAAAAGCAGCATACCAGAGGACTGGGAGAAATTCAGAGATCAGCAGAGGAGGACAAAGGGCTTAATTAGGAAAGGAAAAATAGATTATGAAAGAAAACTGGCAGGGAACATAAAAACTGACTGCAAAAGTTTTTATAGATATGTGAAGAGAAAGAGGTTAGTTAAAACAAATGTAGGTCCCTTGCAGTCAGAAACAGGTGAGTTGATCATGGGGAACAAGGATATGGCGGACCAATTGAATAACTACTTTCGACAAGGTCCCACATAAGAGATTAGTATACAAACTTAAAGCATACGGTATTAGGGGTTCAGTATTGATGTGGATAGAGAACTGGCTGGCAAACAGGAAGCAAAGAGTAGGAGTAAACGGGTCCTTTTCACAATGGCAGGCAGTGACTAGTGGGGTACTGCAGGGCTCAGTGCTGGGACCCCAGCTATTTACAATATATATTAATGATCTGGATGAGGGAATTGAAGGCAATATCTCCAAGTTTGCGGATGACACTAAGCTGGGGGGCAGTGTTCGCTGTGAGGAGGATGCTAGGAGACTGCAAGGTGACTTGGATAGGCTGGGTGAGTGGGCAAATGTTTGGCAGATGCAGTATAATGTGGATAAATGTGAGGTTATCCACTTTGGTGGCAAAAACAGGAAAGCAGACTATTATTTAAATGGTGGCTGTAAATGAAAACTTTACAAGCTCTTAAGTGTACAACATCTTTTAATGATAGCACTGGGTATTACATACACCTTCAAGCACCGGCTACATTTTCCTACTGAGGGGAAGGCGTTATGATTGATGTTAACTGGGCGGGGTTAATGGGAGTGAGGTAACTATATTATTGGTTGCATATAAACCATCTACATCCTTCCCCTTAGAAATAAAAAAAAACAGATTGTTGTCACGACAACCGAATTAAACAGCAGAATTAAACGAAATCGCCGTAGCGAACAGGCGGCTTACTGATCCTGCCCGAGCGCGTACGGATGTCTCCCCCTCCCCCCGAAAGAGCAGAAGAAGCAGGAGGACGCAAGGCAGCCGGGGAACCAGGGAAGGGCATTGGGGTGGGAGAAACAGGAGAGGGAGAACCGCGATCGGCAACAGGGGACCCGCGCAGAGGGGAACCAGGCGCCCGCGACGGGGACCGAGGCATGCAGGGAACACCAGCCGGGGCGGCAGCCGGCTGCTGATAGGAGAGTGGAGGGGCATAGGGCCCAGGGGGCTGCGGCTGTGGCTCATTAACCGCAAGCAGGTGTTGTCGGCTTCTTCGGTAGATGGAACCCTCACAGTCGACCAGATACGAACGAGGTGAGTCGGCCACCCCCAACCACGGTGGCCAGACGGTAGTGACCACTGGCGGTCTGCAATCGAACAACCTGTCCGGGCAACAGAGGATCGAGTGGTCTGCACGACCGATCGTGGGAACGCCGCTGGCTGTCATGTTTTCTCTTGAATTCGCCTCTGCACGGAGGCGGGCTCCAGCACCCGAGGTTTCAGCTGGCGCTGGGCAATCGGGACGGTGGATCTGGTAGTTCTGGACATCAGACGCTGAGCAGGTGACCCCATGGCCGGATCCCTGGAAACATTCCTGAGGTTCAGGAGATCCAAATACAAATCAGAATTGGATAGTCGCGCCTGTTCCATCAGAAGCTTGGCACTGCGGACGGCCCGTTCTGCTAGGCCGTTGCTCTGTGGGTACTCTGGGCTGCTGGTGAAATGCACGAAGTTCCACTTGTCGGCAAAGCTTTTGAATTCTCGGCTTGTAAACTGCCTGCCGTTGTCAGTCTGCAGCCTGACCGGGGTCCCAAAAGTGGAGAAGTGTTTCCGCAGCTTGCGGATCACCATCTCCGACGTGAGGGATGTCAGCAAATCCACTTCGAACCAGTTGGAGTACGAGTCGACCAGGACAAGGTAGTGGTTACCACGCCACTCGAATATGTCGGCAGCCAGCGAGGACCAGGCCAAAGCAGGGGCGGGCTGTTGCAGCAGGGGCTGTCGCTGCTGGTGTGGCGCAAGACTGTTGCACGTGGAGCAGGCAGAAACTCGGTCTCGGATATATTTGGCCATTCCAGGCCAATAGAATTGGCACTGAGCGTGGGCGAGTGTTGCATCGACCCCAGGGTGTCCGCTGTGGGCTGCACAAAAGTAAAAGTCAAACAGGGAGGACGGGACCACAACTTTATGTCCCTTGATGATAACGCCATCCTGGAGCACCAGTTCGTCGCGGACCAGGAAGAAAGGCTGAGTTTCAGATGGCGCGAGGCGGAGTGCTTTGTTGGCCACCCTGCTTTAATCACCGATGCAAGCTGCTGCAAAGCCGGATCGGCAGCGGTGTGCTCGGCCAAAACCTGTAGCTGCTTGGTGGGAATAAAGTTAACGCCCAGTACGAGCAAGTCCTCTGTTTCGTAGGGGTGGCGAGCGCAGGAGGTCCGCGGGGCTCGCGACAGGGTGTCCGCAATGTGCATCTCGGTGCCCTTCTTGTAGATTATGTCAAAGTCGAAACGCTGGAGCTGCAGCATCATACGCTGCAGCCTGGCAGGGGCAGCGTGAATCGGCTTGTTCAGGATTGTCACCAGTGGCTGGTGGTCGGTTTCGACCGTAAATCTGCTGCCGAACAGGAAGTCTCTGAACTTGGAGCAGGCGAACACCACCGCGAGCAGCTCTTTCTCGATCTGAGCGTACCGCTGCTCGGTGTCCGTCATGGTGCGGGAGGCATAGGAGACAGGATGCAGCGATCCATCGACAGACTGAAGGCAGGCCGCACACAGACCGAACTTGGAAGCGTCACAGGTGACGGTGATGGGGCGACCCACGTCGAAGAACCGCAACGTCGGAGTGCTAATCAGTTTCGACTTGAGGCGGTCAAAGGCCTGCTGGTGATATGGGAGCCAGGCCCAGGCGATATCCTTTTTTGTCAGCTGCCGCAGGGGGAGCACTCAGCTCACTGAGGTTTGGTATAAACTTGCCAAGGTAGTTCACCATGCCCAAGAATCGTTGCAGACCTGGCACGTCGGTGGGGGCTACCATTTCGGAGATGGCAGCTGCCTTCAAGGGGTCGGGCTTTAGTCCGTTAGGGGTGAAAACATGTCCAACATACGTGACCTCTGAGACACGAAACCGGCACTTCTTGGGATTCAGCTTCAGGTTCGCCTGTCGCGCGCGATCCAGGACGCGGCGGAGGTTCAGGTCGTGCTCGGCAATGTCCTTCCCATAAACCAGGATATCATCCACGATGATGGCACATGGCAGGTCCGCGAATAATTGCTCCATCGTCTGCTGGAACACCTCGCTAGCAGAATTGATGCCGAATGGCATTCGCAGGAACTTGAATCTGCCGAACGGTGTGGCGAAGGTCGTCAGGTCAGAAGACGCTTTGTCCAACAGGACCTGCCAAAACGAGTTCTTAGCGTCTAGGACCGAAAAGATGGTGGCTTGCCCGACCTTTGCCGCCACATCCTCAACAGACCGCATGGGGTAATGTGGTCGCCTGATGGCAAGGTTTAAGTCCTTCGGGTTGATACACACGCGTATCTCGTTCTTGTCTTTCTTAATCGTGGCAACCATGGTGGAGACCCAATCGGTGGGCTCGCTAACTGCTACTAGCACCCCCTTTTCGACCATCTCGTTGAGCATCGCCTCGACCTTGTCCTTCATGGCGTGAGACACCCTGTGAGGTGCGCGGACCACGGGTTGTATATTTGGGTCAATGGAAATATGGTATGACACTGGTAACTTCCCCAGGTCATTGTCGAACAGGTCCTGGTATTCAGCAATCGGGTCAAACGACAGTTGCACTTTGTGGACCGTGCGGTCAAAGGAGACCAGGCCAAGATCCTGGCACGCACGGTTGCCCAACAGGGTTACACAGTCAGAGTTCAAAACATAGAAAACCAGGTTTCTTGTGGCCTTTTTGCAGCACGCAAGTTAAAGTGGCCCTCCCCGCAGGCCTTAGAATCTCTCTACCATAGGCGTGCAGGGTAGCATCGTCAACAACCAGAGGCTCATTATTCCTTATCTTGTTGAAAAGATTCATGGACAAAACATTGACTCTCGCGCCAGTATCTAATTTGGCAGAGAAGGTTACGCCATTGACAGTCACAGGTACGGAGGGATCATTGCGGTGGGCGGGTGTCTGTAGGAGGGTAAACACATGAGAGTCCTCGGCAGAATTAATTGGCTCTGCACCATTGCATTCAACTAAATTGGGCTGTGAGTCGAAACAGAGATCAGATTGCAGCAGCATGTTTAGACTGGGACTGGAAGCTTGTGCCTGGCTCCCACGGGAACGGAGTAAGCGACAGGAGGCTGAGAAATGGTTCAGCTTTTTACAAAAGTTACAGGTTTTTACCAAAGGCGGGACACGTCGACAGTCTATGGTGCATGTAGTTACAGTTCGGGCACCTTTTTCGGGGCACATCGCCAGGTCCAGGGCGGGCACGCGGCAGAAAAACATTGTTTCCCACCCGAGGCTGTGGGCTCCTAAACCCTGCCAGGTTGACAGATTTATTGCCCGAGTCCCGGTGGTCCTCTTGCAAAACAACGACCTCAGACAATCTGCAGGCATGCATAGCTTTGTCCAACGTTAGATCCGGATCCCTCAAAAGCTCACATCGCAGCTTCTGGTCACGCATGCCAGTTACTAAAATGTCTCTAGTGAGCTGGTCTGTCATGTCGCCAAAACGGCACCGCTGGGCGAGATGACGCAAATCAGCAATAAAACATTCAACAGGTTCATCCGGCAACTGTCTCCTCGTAAAGAACCGTGCCCTCTCTAGAATGCGGTTCGAGGGCAGGTCACAAATCTCCCTGAACTTACGTAGCAGGCAAGCGGGGTCGTCAGCAGACTCTGCAGGAGTAATCACCTCATCATCGACGCCCAGGACCGCTGGAGCGTAGGTGAAAGTTCTGGCTCTCTTCATGGCATCAGGTCCGACAAGGTTGAGTAGGAGGGAAGCTTTAAGGGAGTCAGGATCAGCGCGGTGTGCGACGTTGATAAAGTGTGTGAAATCAAATTCAAACGTGGCCCAGCGCTCAGAGATGTCAGCATCAAAGACAAGCTGCTCGGGGCTTTCTGCAAGAGGACGCCATGGCCAAAGAGATCAAAAGCACAAAAAACACAAATCAAAAAAAAGAAATAAAAACCGATAAACAGGAGACGCAAGTATCTTCCAGCTTTGACACCATGTAAATGAAAACTTTACAAGCTCTTAAGTGTGCAACATCTTTTAATGATAGCACTAGGTATTACATACACCTTCAAGCACCGGCTACATTTTCCTACTGAGGGGAAGGCGTTATGATTGATGTTAACTGGGCGGGGTTAATGGGAGTGAGGTAACTATATTATTGGTTGCATATAAACCATCTACAGTGGCCAATTAGGAAAAGGGGGAGATGCAGCGAGACCTGGGTGTCATGGTACACCAGTCATTGAAAGTAGGCATGCAGGTGCAGCAGGCAGTGAAAAAAGCGAATGGTATGTTAGCTTTCATAGCAAAAGGATTTGAGTACAGGAGCAGGGAGGTTCTACTTCAGTTGTACAGGGTCTTGGTGAGACCACACCTGGAGTATTGCGTACAGTTTTGGTCTCCAAATCTGAGGAAGGACATTATTGCCACAGAGGGAGTGCAGAGAAGGTTCACCAGACTGATTCCTGGGATGTCAGGACTGTCTTATGAAGAAAGACTGGATAGACTTGGTTTATACTCTCTGGAATTTAGGAGATTGAGAGGGGATCTTATAGAAACTTACAAAATCCTTAAGGGGTTGGACAGGCTAGATGCAGGAAGATTGTTCCCGATGTTGGGGAAGTCCAGGACAAGGGGTCACAGCTTAAGGATAAGGGGGAAATCCTTTAAGACCGAGATGAGAAAGACTTTTTTCACACAGAGAGTGGTGAGTCTCTGGAACTCTCTGCCACAGAGGGTAGTTGAGGCCAGTTCATTGGCTATATTTAAGAGTGAGTTGGATGTGGCCCTTGTGGCTAAGGGGATCAGAGGGTATGGAGAGAAGGCAGGTACGGGATACTGAGTTAGATGATCAGCCATGATCATATTGAATGGCGGTGCAGGCTCGAAGGGCTGAATGGCCTACTCCTGCACCTAATTTCTATGTTTCTATGTTTCTATGTGACAGATCCGGAGAGCCGGGTTCGATCCTGACTGCGGGTGTTGTGTGTGTGTGTGTGTGTTTAAATCGTTCCTAACCTGTTCTAACGTGGAGGGGGGCAATTGGGGGAAGACGAGATTACGTGGAGAATTTTTAAAAACGGTAGGATTAAACAGAAGGGACTGTATGACTCCGTGACTCTTTGAGTGAATGTGTGGTTGCTAGTCGGCGCGGCCTGGCTCCTGTGCAATGTATCTGTATGACTCATCCTCCTGCAATAATTCGCCTTCTGTTTTTTCTTGGATCAAAGATAGACACATAATGTTGGAGTAACTCAGCGGCTGTCCCCCTAAAACAGCGGCACAGGCAGCATCTCTGGATAGAGGTTCTCAGTCTGGAGACCCTTCTCCAGACTGAGAACCTGCCTGTCTGATGCAGAGATGCTGCCTGTCCCGCTGTTACTCCAGCATTTTGTGTCTATCTTCGCTGTAAACCAGCATCTGCCGCGCCTTTGTGGATCGACTTATTTAGAAAATGCTCACCTGTGACCTATCTAGAACATGTCGTGCCAGTCGGAAACGTGCCGGGGCTCCCTCATGACCCCTAACGCCATGACCAAAGGACCTCGGGATAAGGCCATTCTACCCCAGGAAATCCTGCCGCAAGCCTTGGACTTCATCAATCAATACTACCAATCCTTCAAAAGGTAAGGAGGGCGAGATTACAGGTGGAATAAGCCTGGTGGTCCTCCTGTTTCCTCAGTCGTCACCTGCATTGGGTGTGGAGATCTCACGTAGATACAGCATCTCTGGAGGAGAAAAATGGATGGGTGACGTTTCGGGTCTGGACCCTTCTTCAGGCTGAAAGTAGAGGGGAGGGAACCGGAGGTAGGGAAGGCCAGAACCAAGCAGGGCCGGCGACAGGTGCCCATGGGGCGGGTTGACCAACTGGACGCTGCACCAGGACGCCCCTGTAGATCCCCCGTCACGACTCCACTGATGGGCTTCGGCCAAGTTACCGTTTAGGGTTGCTTCCACATAATCAGTGGTGACTGCAAAAGTGGAGGGTTGTCAAATGTTTAAAAAAAAGACGTCGTTGAGATCTACAGTAAACGCTAGAAGTCTCAACGTCTCATCTATATGTGATAAATGTCAATGTCAAGAAGCTAATATAACGCACTCATTTGCCCTTTGTACAAAAATTCAAACATTTTGGATTGAAATTTTTGACATTTTCACAAAAGTATTTAAAATAAAACTGACTCCAAAAGCAGGCTGGATTATCTTCGGGGTATCGGAAGATAGCACTGAATTAAATGTGTTTCAAAAGACTCTATTTGAATATGGCTTAATAACTGGAAAAAAGCTAATCTTAAAATTCTGGAAAAATACTCCTATACCAACAGTTAATATGTGGATTTCAACTATGTTCGAAACACTACACTTGGAAGGTATGAGACTCCGACTAGCAGGAAAACCAGACTGTTTCTATAAGACGTGGTCTGCATTTATAAATCTACTGCAAGGATAAGGTGCAAGAATACCTTAAAAAAGTACCGGTGTCGGTCTTGGTAAAGGGGGAAGAAAAACTTTCGAGTTGGTAGATTCCTTTTGCGAGATGTTTATACTGAAGTAACTGGCTTTTCTTCTTTCCTTAATTTTTTTCCCCTCTTTCTTTTTTTTCCTCTCCAGGGTCTATCTCTTAATCTCCGGTCTCTGTCACGCTTTATCACTTTCACATCTCTTTTTCACTCTTCTACTTTCTTTGCTGTTATTTCTCTCTCTTTTCTAAAGCCTTAAAAAATTAAGGGGTGCAATGACGGCAATACTATATCAGGGATGTACACTGATGTAACTTACAGTACCTCTAATAAATAAAGATATTAAAAAGTAAAAAAAAAACGCCAGAAGGTTTTGGGCGAGTTGCATACTTATCCAAGGTTGATAGAGACACAGAAAGTTTCTTGCATCTCTGTTTAGATTAGAGATACAGCGTGGAAACAGGCTCTTCGGCCCACCGAGTCAGCTCCGACCAGCGATCCCCGCACACTAACACTATCCTACACACACCAGGGGTAATTTTCAATGTTACCAAGCTAATTACAAACCTGCAGGTCTTTGGAGTGTGGGAGGAAACCGGAGCTCCCTGAGAAAACCCACGCAGATCACGGGGAGAACGTACACACTCCGCATGGACAGCACCCGTGGTCAGGCTCAAACCCGAGTCTCTGGCGCTGTCAGGGCAGCAACTTTACCGCTGTGCCCGGTTGCCTTCAATAAAATGACCAATTCATTGAAACATAGAAAATAGGTGCAGGAAGAGGCCATTCGGCCCTTCGAGCCAGCACCGCCATTCATTATGATCATGGCTGATCGTCCGCAAACAATAACCCGTGCCTGCCTTCTCCCCATATCCCTTGATTCCACTAGTCCCAAGAGCTCTAATAGAAAAAAAATAAGATGAATTCCTTTGAGAGTCGGGTCTCCCGGTTAATCGCAGTGACCTTTCTTCTCCATCAGCCCCAAAACAGAAGAGCACCTCGCTCGCCTGGAGCAGGTGACAAATAGCATCACGGACACTGGCACGTACGACCTGACCCTGGAGGAGCTGACATTTTCGGCCAAGCAAGCTTGGCGCAACGCCCCGCGCTGCATCGGCCGCATCCAGTGGTCCAATCTCCAGGTAGGCGCCCCTCGGCCTTCGCTCCCGCCCCCGCTGGGTGGCTCCTAACGCGGCTCTGCCTTCGCTGCCGACCCGCAAACCAACACCCGACTCAACCTGTGTCTGTGTCCCGTGTCTTTGCAGCTATTTGATGCCCGGCACTGCACCACGGCCAAGGAGATGTTCGAACACATTTGTACACACCTCAAATACGCGTCCAACGATGGAAACCTAAGGTACAAGCGCGGTGAAATGGGGCTGTTTAGATATCAGTGTTTCATTGTCAGTAGACGTTGAATATGCTCATAGCCCAACTGTATGGACACGGAATTCTCCACTTTTAGATTACCTCTGTGAACCAATCTGATTGGCGTTTTTTGAAGATGTGACCAAAAAGGTTGACGAGGGCAGAGCTGTAGATGTATATATGGATTTCAGCAAGGCATTGGATAATGTTCCAATGGTAGGCTGCTCTGGAAAGTTAGAGCGCCTGGGATCCAAGGAGAGATAGCTGAACAGATAGAAAATAGTAAGATTAAATGAGAACTTACCAGTTTGAAGTTTGATCCTTATTTTATGAGGAGTTACGATGAGGGATTACGTGAAGAAGCCCCGCCAGGCGCATGCGCGTCATACTTCAAAGCAGCAGCGTGAAAACACAGAAACAAAATAGCCGAAGTAACATAGTAAGGCTTTTAGAAGACTAGAACTACCAGATGATCCCTTAGATTATGAGGGTGGGAGCGGTGGGCACGTAATCACTCATCCTAACTCCTCATAAAATAAGGATCAAACTTCAAACTGGTAAGTTCTCGTTTAATCTTACTATTTTACTTTGGAGTCACGTGAGTGACTACGTGAAGATTTCAAATCTCTGTGATTTCATGCCGTAGATGCACTACATACGACACTCTGCTTCGGTTGACACAGTTGTGAATAGATAATATATTGAACATTGCTTCAAATTATTCAATAACTATTTTTAATAATAACAAAAAACAGTAATAACCCCTCTGTCCCAGGGGGAAATTACAAACAATAATATGAAACAAAGCAAATGAAATTAAATGGAACCCAAAACAGCATGCCCAAACCGTGGCACTGTCTGTACAGGTTTGTCATAAAATTGTGAAAACGTTGACTCTCTGGACCATCCTGCGGCCCCGAGGATTTGATCTAGCGGCACGTCCTGAGCCTTCGCCGCGGATGTTGCTGCCGCCCTGGTGGAGTGAGATTTAAACACATGAGTGTCTACTCCTGTTTCAACCATCTAGAAATAGTTTGTACTGACACTCTTTTATATGTTTTTTTGTGACTAATGAGCAGTCCTGCCTCAGAACCTCTGAGACTCTTCATTAGCTCGATATATTGGCCTAAGTGTTTAACTACATATAACATTTGGTCAATAGGATATGCTTTAAAGATCACCTTGGATCCAGCCATTCCTGGCCTGCTTTGCTCGAGTAAATCATAGACATAAAATGTAATGTGATCTAGACAATTGCATGCAATCTAGTCGTAACAATTGTAATGTTTGTACCCTTTGTGTTGAAACAAGCGCCATTAGCATAACCACTTTAAGTGTTAATCTCTGAAAAGATAATGACGTAATTGGAGCCCATTGCCGAAGCAGTGTGAGAACTATACTGACATCCCGGATTTCTGTATATCTAGGCTTAGGAGAATTATTTTTTTAATTCCTGTCATGAAGCGGGATACTAACGGATGACACCCGATAGGTTGTTGTTGTTCTGAAAATTGCCCTAAATAGGAGGACAAAGCACTCCGAGCACTGTTAATGGCACTATAACTCAAGTGCTCATCAAAATGCAACATAGCAAGGAACTCCAACACATCACATATGCTTGTAGTATGATAAGATATATCTGATTGCACACAGAACATCTCCCATTTCTTTATATGAGCCACATATTGTTTCTTAGTGCTATCTCTCCAAGCTGCAGTTATAACATCCATGGTCCTGTTCGACAATCCAAGGCCTTGGAATGGTCTGGTCAGAACCTGCAGACCAACAAATTAATACGGTCATGTAATGGGTGACTTTCTCCTGTAACCGGATGCACCAACAAACTACTGCAGCTGGGAATCGTCATGAATGGCTGAGTCATCATTCTGAGTACTAATGGGAACCATGGTTGTGTTGGCCAGTCTGGAACCACCAAAACACCTGGTGAGGCATTGCCTGATCAGACAAAGTGGAGGAAATGCATAAAAGAATGAATGCCCCCAATGTAGCGAGAATGCATCCGCTGCTACTGCTCCTGGATCCGGCTCCCTGAAACATATTTTGGCAACTGGTGATTCTATCTGGATGCAAACAGATCAATATCTGGCAACCCAAATCGAGTGACAATTGTTTGATAAATTTCAGGATTTAAATCCATTCCATATTGTCATTGAACTTTCGTGACCTTTTGTCTGCCACCACATTGTCTCTACCTGGTAGAGAGATGGCTGAAACCCAGATGTTCCTTGAAATACACCAGTGCCACGTGAGGTTAGCCAATTTATCACATGATACTAATCTGGCTCCTCCCATGTGATTAATATATGCCACGGCTGTGGTGTTATCGATCTGGAGTTGAACATGTAACTTATTCATTGTGGAACAATGTGCTTTTAATCCATAAAATGCCCCCAATAACTCAAAATAATTTATCCCTTGTCTGTGGAGAATCAAATCTTCTTGTACATTCCATCTACCCCCACCACTAGACTAGCTGTCCGTAGCTCCCCATCCGAGAGCGCTTACATCAGCCTGTAAGACCACTGAAGGTTCCTGCACCAAAATGTTTTTGGTAGTTTGACTAACATTAATAATCCACCATTACAATTCAGCTAGAGCTGTGGTTGGTAACTGCATAAACCGATCAAAATGGCCTGCATGCTCTTTTAGTGCTTGTTCTCTGGTTCTTTGCAGATTTTGATAATGCAAAGGTCCGAACTCTACTGCAGGAAAAGCTGCTACCAATTTTCCAATCACCTTAGCTACTTCTCAGATGGAGGGATAAAGTTTTTGCACGAGGGAAGTACAGACATTTGTAATATCCACTGCCTTGGCTGTTGGTAATGTTACTGTCATATCAACTGAATCAATGAGAAATCCCAAATAATTTTTTGGGCTGGCTGTAACTTGAACTTAGTTGGATGGACCAGAAACCCCAATCTTTCAAACACATTCTTGGTTGCTGAAACCGACTCTTCTGCTGACTCTTTAGTGTTGCTGATAATTAAGATATCATCTAAATAAGCCATTACAATATGATTGTGGGCCCTTAATAGCCCCAGCACTGGTTTCAACAATTTTGTAAACAGCCTAGGGGCTGAACTTAATCCATTAGGCAATGCTTTGTATTGCCACAGCTGTCCCATCCAATTAAATTTCAAGCATCTGCGATAATGAGCATGAATTGGTACTAAATAATATGCATCTTGTAGATCTACAGTTGCCATATAGTAGCCCTGTGATAACAGCTATTTAGCAGTAACAAAGGTGTCCATTTTAAAATGCCTATGTAGAACATAAGAATTTAAGTGAGTGAGATCCAGAATTACTCTACAACCCCCATCTTTTTTAGGTCTGGGAAATATATTAGACACAAATTGTTGAGGATGGTTAACCGTCCTCTCAATCACTCCTTTTTGGCATAAATTCTTAATCTCTTCTTTTACCTGCTGAGTCTCTGGAGCAGAAAACACCAACATTCTATTAGGCTTGTGCTGTTCAGGTGGGTCTATTCCTGAGATAAATACTGTGTCAGGTTCTACAATCGAGTTTAATATAAACCAATCAGATGTTATGCAGCACCATTCATTATAAAACAATTGTAATCTACCTCCAACAGGAGGTTGTCCATCAGAAACCTTATCTTTAACAAAAATTCCCTGTACCTCCACAGTCGGCCTGTAAGGTGGCTTTCTGCCCATACTGGGGTTGTTGCTGGTCTGTCCTAGTGGGTAAAATCGTTGCCCCGCTGGCCTCCCTCTGCTGGGCCCAGCACTTGGATCCGACCTTCTGTACATCAAACCAGGCTTTCGTAATGGTGGTCTTGAGATGGTTGGTTTCATCAACCCGATTGTTTTTGCCTCATCATCTATATCTCAAATCTGTTTAATGAGGTCTGCTCCAAATAGATAATCAGGCGGTTGTACATTGGTAGCCCTGCATAAAGCCGAAAATTTCTGATTTAATGTCGGCTGGATGGCGATCTTCCTAATGCAATTTACTTCGAAGAATGCATTACAGAAAAGGGCCAGCATATCTTTCTGGGTTGGTGTCATCGGTGTCCCTTGGACCGTTTTGCCGAATGCAGTTATTCCTGCCGCCACCAGTTGGAGGACGCGCTGAAAGCGAACTTCTTGTCCTCTCATAGATGCACTCATGGGTGCCCAGATTGCCGGGTTTACAGTGGGCACCCTGAGTGAGGCATAATTGACGGGTGTTTTGTATTTTGCCGTGGTTTCTTGCATCACGGTTTGTTGGAGCTGGTGAGACACCAAATAGTTCACATTGGTGGTGAGATATTCGTCCATTGCCTCACCAGTCCCTTCCAGAATAGCGAAACTCCTTGCTATAACCGGGACACCCGGAGTGTGGCTCTTGTGCTCTGGTGTATGCACATGAGCAGCGACACCAGAATCAGGGTCAGTTCCCTCCTGCCCTGCTTCTCCCAAGTCATACTCAAGGGAGGCATCCTCCAGTCCTATACAAGGTGCTGGAAGGAAATCCCCTTGCTGATAAGCACCATATTCTTCTTCATTTGGGCCTTTTTGTACAGCTGCCTGGGGAATCAATGGGGCCTGTGACCCCTGGCTTATCAGAGTTTGGAGCATTTGTTCCATATTTTGAAGTCTCCCCCACATTCTTTTTCTATCCGGAGGGGGGGCCCTTCTTCTACAGACCCGTCAGATAAAACGGGTCTGACAGACTTGCGGTTAGCTTTCCTGTGAGTTGCAGTGGCCTCGGTCTCCTGAGTCACTGGATCTGGTGTGGATTGTTCAGTTGTCGGTATAACGGCAGCCGGTATCGGAACCGGCGTTACAGGTCTAATCTCCCGACCCGATCTGATTTGTGAATCCGCATCCCCGCTGGATCCACGCTTGGTCCGAACTCTCCTACCTGAACGTTCCATTGCCACCGACTCCTACTGACTCTACGAGCCAGATTTACGGAGTTTAAATACTTCCAGGAACAAGTTTAAAACTCACTTACCTGTGAAGTTCCTACTTACCACTGGTGGAGCTGCGCTCTCCAGCCCGTTCAGTGCGACATGCGCAGACGTAATGATGTGCATGCGCCTGGCGGAGCTTCTCATATAGTCACTCACGTGACTCCGAAGTAAAATTGGCTCCATGGAAGGAAGCAGAGGGTGATGGTGGAATGTTGCTATGGGTAATTGTTTTACACAAAGGGTGGTCTTTCTCTGGCCTTTGTCCAATAAGCTGCCGATCAACCCCCTACCCCCACCCCCATCTGTGTTCACCTATTGCCTAGCGGTGTAAATGCCAAAGACCAGAGGGCATGGCTTTAAGTTAAGAGGGATAAAGTATAATAGGGCAGGTTTTGTTTACAAAGAGCTGATCATACAGTGCAGAAACGGGGTATTTTGCCCAAGGCATCCATGCCCACCATGTTGTCACATCTAAGCTAGCCCATAAACCTTTCACATTCCTCCATCTGTACAAGTGCCATTTAAATTGTTGAGTCACCATTTATTATGACTCGTGTTTTGAACAGCACACAAGGTCCCGTTATGCTGCTTGTTGTTGACGTAATAGGAAATCTTGCTGTTGGCAATTTCAAATCCTTAAAAAAAAATCTCCCTGACGACACGTCAATGACTCTTGGTCCATTTGCAAGAGAGAAAATAGAACTGCTTTTGCGCAATGATACATGGCTGCGACAGTACAAACAGTTAGCACAGCAAGAGAACTACTGCTGCCAGGCTTACAGCAGGCAGGATCTTACGTTGTTAAGATGAGATGATAAATAGATCAGTGTTACTACACGAGAACATGGAACCGTACAGCTCATGAACAGGCCATTCGGCCCACAATGTCTGCCTGCCCACGTGATCCATATAGAGTCATACAGCGAGGAAACGGGCCCTTCGGCCCAACTAGCCCACACCGGCCAACATGCCCCAGCAACACATGTCCCATCTGCCTGCGTTTGGCCCATATCCCTCTAAACCTGTCCCACCCTTGTACCTGTCCAGCTTTTTCGTAAACATCCCTCCATTTCCAGCATATTCGATCTTATCTGCCTCCACTGCCACCCCTGGCAGCTCTTTCCAGACACCCATTACTCTTAGTTTTGTTTAGATTAGTGATACAGCATGGAAATGGGACCTTCAGCCCACCGGGTCCACACCGACCATCAATCAGCCGTTCACACTAGTTCTACGTTATCCCACTTTCGCATCCGCTCCCTACACGTTTGGGGGGCAATTAATCAACAAGTTGTACAGCCTGCAACCACACAAAGAACAAACAAACTTCACACATGCAGCAATCGAGGTTGGTATCAAACCCGCGTCTCTGGCGTTGTGAGGCAGCAGCTCTACCAGCTGTCCTGCATTTAAGCCCACTCTCTGTCATTCAAAACCAAGAGAATATTCCATGTACTCAAGCATTAATGTATTTTGATTAGTTTGGAGATACAGCGTGGAATCAGGCCCTTCGGCCCACCGAGTCCGTGCCGACCAGTGATCCCACACACACTAACACCATCCTACACACACACAATAGGGACAATTTACACAATTTACAATTTTACCAAGTCATTACCCTACAAACCTGTACGTCTTTGGAGTGTGGGAGGAAACCGAAGATCTCATTGAAAACCAATGCAGCTCACGGGGAGAACGTACAAACTCCATGCAGACAGCACCCGTAGTCAGGATCGAACCCAGGACCCTCGCGTTGTGAGGCAGTAACTCTACCGCTGCCATATTGCAGTCGCTAAAGTATGACAGGGTTTTATTTCACTCTTTTGACATTTTTGTGCGATCGTTTTGGTCCGTAGATCCACCATCACTGTCTTCCCTAAGAGGGGCGATGGAAAGCATGACTTCAGGGTGTGGAACAACCAGCTCGTCAAATACACAGGATATCAGCTGCTCGACGGCTCCATCATCGGCGACCCAGCCGGTGTGGCATTCACGCAGGTAAAGGAAGATGCTCTTTCAGTCACCGGCACCAATGCAGTGCACCGCATATCACTGCAGCACAAGACTGCGGCTCAAGGAAAACATTTGCCTGTCAATTAACTCACAGGAACTCAGAGCCACTCCAAACCTTATAGAACCAAGAACAGTACAGCATAGGAACAGGCCCTTCAGCCTACAATGTCCATGCTCAACTCCATTCCAAGCTAAACCACTGAAGAAGGGTCCCGACCCAAAACGTCACCCATCCATGTTCTCCAGTTGCTACCTCTTGAGTTACTCCAGTACTTTATGTCTATCCACGTTACACCTGCACCTGGTCTATTTAAACAGTGTCATTCAAGGCTATTTAATCTGAAGAAGGGTTGCAATCCGAAATGTAACCTATCCGTACCCTCCACAGATACTGCCTGACGTGCTGAGTTACTCCAGCAGCTTGTGTTTTACCCAAACCTTATAAATCTGTTCTATTTAATTCATGTACATCATTTCTAGCACTGGAAAGAGCAAACGGCTCCAACCGGTTTAATTAGTAATGATTCAGAGATCTAAACCAAGCATTCACCGAGGTAAACATTTGTGGAAGACCTTTATGATTCGAAAGCAATAATTCTAGTCATTTCAGGATGCTACGATTTCGCAGTTCCATTTAACATCAATCTTTACCCTTCATACCCAGACCATTTAATCATCTTCCAATTTCGACTTCCTATTTTTTGATCACAATACCCCAAGGAAAAGAACGATCTCCAACTGGGTTCAACACAAAGTGCTGGAGTAAACGCAGTGGTCAGGCAGCCTCTGTGAAGGAAATGGATAGGTGACGATTCAGGTCAGGACCTTTCTTCAGTCTGCAGAAGGGTCCAGACCTGAAACGTCAGCTGTCCATTCATTCTGAAGATGGGTCCCAACCTGAAACTTTGCCTATCCATTCAGGCTAAAACAAGGGTGCCAACCCAAAACATCACTTATTCTCATCATCCATAGTGGTTGCTGGACTCGCTCAATCACCCCAGCATCTTGTTATTTGCTCAAGACTGTGGAGTCATTGAATGATAGAGCCATACAGTGGAAAACGGGTCCTTCTGCGCAACTTACCATATTTTGTACACCTCTATAAACTCATCCCTCATCCTCCTGTGCTCCAAGGAATAAGGCCCTAGCATGCTCAACCTCTCCCTATAGCCCAGCCCCTCAAGTCCTGGCAGCAACCCGGTAAATCTTCTCTGAACCCTTTCAAGCTTGACAACATCTTTCCTATACCATGGTGCCCAAAACTGAACACCATGCTCTAAATGCGGCCTCACCAATGTCTTGCATGACTGTAGCATGACCTTCCAACTTGTATACTCAGACCTCCCAACATTTAAACGTATTCTATACTGAGCACCTGCAGTTCCTTGTGTCTGCAATGGTGTTGATATACACAACAGATTGTTTATCCTAATGTTCTCCCTGCCAGGTCTTAGTAAGGTATTTGGTAAGGTATCGTGTTATTAATGCTTCACTCTGAATAAGCTTATCTGCTTCATTCTCAGCTGTGTGTGAACATGGGCTGGACACCTCGATATGGCCGCTTTGATGTGCTTCCGTTAGTTCTTCAAGCCAATGGCCAAGATCCAGAAATGTTTGAAATTCCACCAGAACTGACCCTTGAAGTGTACTTCAGAGATACAGTGCGGTAACAGGTCCTTCGGCCCCGTGAGTTCGTGCCGACCAGCGATCACCCCACACACTAGTACTAGATTAGATTAGAGATACAGTGAGGAAACAGGCCCTTCGGCCCACCAGGTCCACGCTGACCAGGGATCCTTGTATACTAGCACCATCGTACACACTGGACACAATTTCATGATTTTTTATTTAAGCCAATGAACCTATAAAACTGCACGTCTTCGGAATGTGCGAGAAAACCGGAACACCCGGAGAAAACACACATGGTCACAGGGAGAACGTACCAACTCCATACAGACAGCACCTATGGTCAGGATTAAACACAGGTCCCTGGCACTGTAAAGCAGCAACTCGATCGCTGCACCACTGTGCTGCCCCAAATTTGGTCCCAAATGCACAATTTCATACTGTCTACTGAATGTAGGCCAATTGACAATGGCAGCTGGTACATTAGTCCACATACTAAAATATAATTATTTTTTAATTATAGAAAGCAGAGCATTACCTTCCCTTTGTACTTGCAGGTATGAGTGGTTCAAGGATCTGGACCTTCGGTGGTATGCACTGCCTGCTGTGGCCAACATGTTGCTTGAGGTTGGAGGCCTGGAGTTTCCTGGATGCCCGTTCAATGGCTGGTACATGAGCTCTGAGATTGGTGTCATAGACTTCTGTGATGTTCAGCGCTACAACGTGTTGGAGGTACGATCGTTTGCATTCGGTTGTAAGGACATTCATTGCCTGATGGCCTAAGATAGACACTAGATGTTGGAGTAGCTCAGCGGGTCTTGCAGCATCTCTAGAGAAAAAAGGAAATGTGATGTTTTGGGACAGAACCCTTCTTCAGACTGAAAGTAGAGGAAGGAGGGGAGGGACATTAGAGGTAGGAAAAGGCCAGAAAAAGCCATGGCTGGCGACAGATGACCAAGGATGGGTGGAGCCCACAATGGTCCATTGTTGGCTGGGGAAGAGGTGGTAATGAAAGGATGTGAACAGTGGAACTAGTAGGACAATTAGGATGGAAGAGGATAGGAGAGAGGGAATGCAGGGGTTACTTCAAATTAGAGAATCAACAACTGGTTGTAAACTTTGCAATGAAAATATGAGGTGCTGTTCCTCCAATTTGTGTGTGGCGTCACTCTGACAGTGGAGGAGGTCCAGGACAGAAAAGTCAGTATGGGAAGGGGAATTAAAGTGTTTGGCAACCGGGAGATCGCATAGTCTGATCGCCTGTTTAACAGGGTACATTATCTGATAATGACTGTGTATGACAAAGTCATGTGGCATTAACTGGCAAGCTAGCTAATTTAAAATGTTACTGGGACCGGACGAAAAGTTAAGATATTGAGCAACTGATGTCTCACTTTGGCCTAATGTGTGAGAGATCGTAAAAACAAGTGAAGTACCAAATGTGAAATTTGTCTAATTTTTAATTTGGTTGAATTAAGTTTTGATTTTTCTGCTTTGCAGGAAGTGGGAAAGAAAATGGGCTTGGATACAAACAAGCTGTCATCCCTGTGGAAAGACAAGGCCTTGGTGGAGATTAACATTGCTGTGATCCACAGTTTCCAGGTGAGAGAATTAATAATGCTCAGAACCATAACTGTGCAGAGGAAATCCACATTTCCTCCCTGTTTTTCAGAAAGTTCTGTTCCACTTCACATTAACGACGAGATTTAATCTATCTACTGGCGCCTTGTTAGGACTTTGGTCAATTATTAGCAAAGCCGTCAGTCTTGGAAAGAGTCTCTAATGGGGTCAAATAAAGTCGGGACAGGTCGCAAAATGACCCCAAAGATGACCCCAAGAGTTCGGATCAGTTCGCTGGGACAAATCCTGCTCTTCCCAGTTTTCCCAGTACGGCGCTCCAGAGTCGGAACAATACAATCCTGAGCTGGGACTTCCTGGTGCACCTTGTTAGTTTAATTTGGAGATACAGTGTGGAACTAGGGCCTTCAGCCCATCGAATCCTTGCCGACTCTCAATCACCCATTCACGCTGGTAATCACACTATGTTATCCCACTTTCCCGTCCCATTTCCTACACACTCGGGGCAATTACAGAGGCCAATTAATCTACAAACGCGCACAACTTGGGATATGGGAGGAAACTTAAGCGCATGGAGTAAACAAAGGCGGTCACAAGGAGAACGTGCAAACTCCACACAGGCAGAGCCCGAGGTCAGGATCTCTGGCGCTGCGAGACAGAAGCTCTACTGGCTGTGTCAATCTGCCGCCTTTTGTTTGAGAAGCCATGTGAAGAATAATAGAGACACTTGCATTTTCTCATCTGATGGTGGGAATAGGTGTAGGAGCCCCTCTGACCCATTTTATTATTATTCATTGTTTGCTGGAAAGTCCAGATCTCACCATAAATCCCTCCACCATCCTATCCCCCACTATATCTCCCCTGCCCCCCCCCCCCCCCCCCCCCCAGCACCGAGAAACATCCTCTGATGTAAAGCCCCAGTGCCAAAGCTTTAAATCAATGTTTCCCCAACTTTATTGCACAAGGCAGCCCTTCAATCCCTTGAGATTTAAGGAGGAATGGGATTACGTGAGCTGGTATAGAGTTTGATGGGCTGAGATGGCTGAAACAACTAACTGATAAAATAAGTTAAAATAGTAAGATTAAACGAGAACTTACCAGTTCAAAGTTTGATTGTTATTTTATGAGGTGTAACGATGAGGGATTACGTGAAGAAGCCCGGCCTGGCGCTTGCTCAGCATACTTCAGAGCAGCGGCATGAAAAACACAGAACATAATAGCCGGAGTAAGATAGTAAGGCTCAAGATAGATTTAGAACTACCAGATGATCATTTATTTTATGAGGGTCGGGAGTGGAGGGCACGTAATCCCTCATCGTTACGCCTCATAAAATAACGATCAAACTTCGAACTGGTAAGTTCTCGTTTAATCTTACTATTTTACTTCGGAGTCACGTGAGTGACTACGTGAAGATTTTGTAGCTTCTCTGTTTTTTATGTCGTAGACTCATTCCATACGACCATCTGGCTCAACCAACACAGTAATGAGCAAATAACACATTTTTTCCCAAACATTGCCTCAGTTTATGTGATAAATTTTTTCCATTATAAAAGAATGAAAATAATGCCCTTTTCATTGAAAGGCAAATTTATCACCAAATATCAATTGATAATATAATTTGTTAGTATAAACAAAGCAACAATTACAGAGAACCCAACATTCCGTGTCCAATCCTGACACCATGACTGGTTCCTTGTAACTTTAATATTTATTTTACACCCTCCTGCGGCCTTGAAACTTTGCTCGAGTGGCCCATCCTGTGCCATTCCTGTGAATATATCTACCTCCTTAATGGAGTGATTTTCCACATCTCAATGTCTAGTTCCACTGAGTGTTAAACATGTTTTTAACCATCTAGAATATAATTATCTAGAACAATCAGTTTTTACTGATACTTAATGTGGTTTTTGTGTGTAATAAGTAGTGCTGTCTCACCACCACAGATACTCTTACCTACTTTAACATATTGAGTCAATGTTGACCCACCCACAATTTTTGACCGACAAGATATGCTTAAATGTTACCTTGGTTCCAGCTCTTCCTGGTCTGCTTTGTTTGGTAAATTCATAAACATATAAGATAATGTAATCTGTAGCCACATGCAATTATATAACGTAACATTTGCAATGTTTGCACTCCTATGCTGACACTAAAGTCATGAGCATTATCACTTTCAATGTTAATCTTTTGAATCATTGATAAAATTAGAGTCCATTGCCCAAGGCAAATATATATATCCCTTTTTCATATCGGGATATTACGAATGAGCCCGATAAATTCTTGGTCAGCAATTTGTCCTAAATAGGACGATAAACACTGAGCTCTATTATTGGCTCTATCACTTAGATGCTGAGAAAAAATGCAATCCACAAGGAACTCCCATAGATCTAATATGATAAAATAACTTTTGCTGTCTGCAAAAGACTTCCAATTTGTAAACTATTTCTCCAAATTGCAGGTATAACATTCCTTTTGTACATGTTGTTATATTGTTATATTAGTTAAAACATTCATAGACCTCTTTGACCGTCAAATTGTTATAATGGTCTGGTCAAACCTACAGATAACCAAATTCATATCTTCATGCCCTGGATGAATTTGTACAACAATAAATTACTGCAACTATGAGTCATCATAACTGGTTCAAACATCACTCTCAACATTAATGAGAACCATGAAGGTCCGGTTTGGGCCACCAAAGCGCCCCTGGCAGCGTCCTGCTACATTTTCATCAGACACTGCCCTATCAGACAAAAATGAGGAACATAAAAGAACATCTTTCCTCATGTAATTTAGCGAAATGCATCCACCGCTCCTGCTCTCGGTTTTCCCACGAGAACATTTAAGAGATCGGTGATTTAATCTAGATACAACCAGATTAATGGTAAGTAATCCATATTACTGACAATGTTTTCCCCCTGATTTGTTGTCTGCGACAACATTGTCTCTTCCTTAGAGATAAATAGCTGAACGAAAACATTTTTAAAATACGCCACATCTGGTTACCCAGATAATCACTTGATAATGATCTTACTTGACTCATGTGATTGATATATGCCACAGCCGTGGTATTGTTCACCTGATATGACATGCACACTTTCATAATAGAACAATAAACATTTAATCCATAAAAAGCTCCTGATACTCCAATAATTAATACAAATGTTTGGAGAAATATTTCTTAGGACAATCCATTTGCAATTCCCTGGTGTTATTGCCCGTAGTCCCCTAAACAAGGGACGTATCAATATTAACTTGATAAGAATGGATATTATACTTATCTTAACCCAAATAATCACAGAAGCTATCCATCATCCGATAATACTTGCTTCAGCTTGCAACGGCTGCTAAGCTTATATATTTAAAGCAGCTTGTGGAACCTTTTCTATCCACCACTTTAATTCTGATAACCTATCCTTTGGCATTTGCATAGGCCTGTCAAAAAGGCCTGCATACAAAAAGGTATGTTAGCTTCATAGCAAAAGGATTTGAGTACAGGAGCAGGGATACTTCAGTTGTACAGGGTCTTGGTGAGACCACACCAGTATTGCATGCAGTTTTGGTCTCCAAATCTGAGGAAGGACATTATTGCCATTGCAGAGAAGGTTCACCAACTGATTCCCCTTATGAAGAAAGACTGGATAGACTCGGTTTATACTCTCTGGAATTTAGGAGATTAAGAGGGGATCTTATAGAAACTTACAAAATTCTTAAGGGGTTGGACAGGCTAGATGCAGGAAGATTGTTCCCGATGTTTCCAGGACAAGGGTCACAGCTTAAGGATAAGGGGGAAATCCTTTAAGACCGAGATGAGAAAGACTTTCTTCACACAGAGAGTGGTGAGTCCTCTGGAACTCTCTGCCACAGAGGGTAGTTGAGGCCAGTTCATTGGCTATATTTAAGAGTGAGTTGGATGTGGCCCTTGTTTTTTGATCAGCCATGATCATATTGAATGGCGGTGCAGGCTTGAAGGGCTGAAGCCTACTCCTGCACCTAATTTCTATGTTTCTATACTCTTATAATACTTGTGTTTTCCCTTTTTTGGAACTTTTTTATTCTTTTACCTAAGCTCCTTCTCTGATGGAGGGACAAAGTTTGTCAACAAAGCAATGAGACATTTGTATCTCGGAAAACATTTTCCCCCTCATATGGTGCTGAATTACTCCTAAACCCAGAATAGTAATTTAGGAATGTTTATGAATGCCTAAAGCATAGTTTTTATTGGATGGGTCAGGACCCTTGCCTCTCAACAGGCTTGTAATTGCTGCACTAATTTGCAGCTGACTCCTGATCAACCTTCCAATTTAAAATGTGATCAAGATAAACCATGACCATGTCCTCATTAGTGCAAGTGCTGATCTTGTTATCAGTGCAAATGTTGTTCCAGTAATTATGTGAACAGCCTAGAACTGAGTTTCATCCATTAGACAATGTCTTAACTTGCACAGCTGACCCATTCTAATTAATTTCAAGCACCTGTAAATAAAAAATAAATTGGTACTAAATACCAATCCTTCGAGTTTTATAGTAATGATTAACAATTTGTTAATAACAACTGTTTTTCAATGTTGAAGATGTCCATTTTAATACAATGTTTTTACACTGTAAAAGTGTATTTAAAATGATGTTTTGTATGGCTTTACCACCACATCTTCTTTTCCCTGGGGAAATTTATGATACAAATTTACGTACCTCTTCTTTATTGGAGATATTTTGGGTGCAAACCTAAAATGAATGTTTAGGTTTTCCTATACAGGTGAACCAATTCCTTCTACAATTTTATTTGTAGATACTTTACACATTAAAATAAATCAACCCTTTGTTATGCCATATCATTGATCATAACACACCTGTAATCTCCCACATTGGAGATTTCATCAACTTCTTCTGTAACAAGTTTTTGCACCTCTTCAAGTGTACATGAAGCCTTTTCTTCCCAATCACATGGGTTCACATAAGGCTGTGTTGGATAAATATTTATTTATCATACTCCTGCCTTTGTTTTGATCCATTATCAAATCTTTACATTGGATCATAATTTTTCCAAAGTTTAATGACCAATAGTCTTTCCTTTGTAATCAATGTCTTTGATTTATCCTGAGGCAGGTTTACATCATCAGGAGTTTAACATAACTTGATCTGTTTTGACCTGCAAATCTAAAGTGCAAAATTGGTCCCAAACAATTACATATATATATATATATATATATATATATATATATATATATATATATATATATATATATATATATATAAATATATAATATTTATATTATATATTTTTATCCCATTGAGCTCCACAAACTAATGGCAATTTGTCTTTTTATTTTAAATGTTTTCTTTGTTTTACATAAGTAGTGATGCCATGCACCAGCTTGAAATACATTGAGACATGGGTACCATACTCTGATTCACCGTTGATACCTTAATAAAACATAAAAAGTTTTATCAATAACTCTGCTGTTTCAACCATAACAGCTTTGGTGAGACCAATTAATTTTGGTTTCCATGGTTACTTTCCATGGCCTCACTCCTTCATTCAGGTATCGCACCTAATACACCTGTATATATATTTGTGCTGTGGTGGGTACTTTATGACCAGCCACCACTATCAATGCACCTTTAGGGTCAGTTTTTTTCATATTATTTTACTGCCCTGGTTACTCCTGAGTTTTTCCTCAAGGAGACTACCTCCAAAACAATCCAAGGTAGATATTCCCACATTGATAAATTCCACCATATATATTAATATATGGAAACCCCTCAGGGTCTGTTTTTGGGAATATTCTGGGCCTTTTAAACCCTTTGGTTGAATTTTTTTATTTTTGGAGTCTTTCTCCATTAATTTTAAGCCATAAAGCTTTTTTGTCTGGAGGCCTTTTTATTAGAACTTTTTAAATCATGGCCTCTCTGACTTTTTTACATTTTTTCCTCCCCACTGGAGTTTTTCCATCTGGAGTTTTTTCTTTTCTTTTTAACTTTTAAACTCCGTTTTTTCACCCGGAGTATTTATTTTCCTTTTTAACTTTTAAACTCCGTTTTTTCCCCCGGAGTATTTTCTTTTCTTTTTAACTATTAAACTCCGTTTTTCCTCATAGCCAAAAGTTTGTGGAGCAACTAAAGTCTCCCTAACGGTTATTTTAACGGCCACCGGTATCGGAACCGGCTCCGCACTTAATCTGCCGTCCCGATCACTGAGTTTTCCCCTGGGACGCTTTTTAAACTCCGTTTTTTCCATCCAGAGTATTTTCTTTTCATTTTAACTTTTATTTTATTTTTTGCTTTTAAATCTCATTTCTTTTTAACTCCTGGTGGCTCTATACACCAGCCACGGAGTTTGGATATGCCCTGTAAGTATTTCAGCTGCACTTACCTGCGGGCCTATACCTACCGCTGCAGAGGAGCTGTCTCTGCAGCTCTTGCTCTGCCGTCAGCGTCGACGTAATGACGATCAAGCGCCAGGTGGGGCTTCTTCACATAGTCACTCACGTGACTCCGAAGTAAAATAAGTTAATACGTCATAATAAGTTAAAAACAGTTGCTAAAGATTGGATTATTATACCAATGTTGTCTGAGGGTTTGTACACAAGGAACTGCAGATGGTGGTTTACAAAGAAAAGACAAAGTGTTTGAGTAAGTCAGTGGGTCAGGCAACATCTCTGGAGAACACGGACAGGCGACATTTCGACCCTGAAAAAGGGTCCCGACCCAAATTGTCGCCTGTCCATGCTCTCCGGAGATGCTGCCTGACCCGCTGAGTCACTCCAGCACCTCGTGTGGTTGTCTGAGGCATTGCTTGTTTGTTACTCGCCACCCACCGCGCCTCTCCTTGACGTTGACCTTTCATGTTCTGCTTTCAGAAACAGAACGTCACCATCATGGACCACCACACGGCCTCCCAATCCTTCATGAAGCACCTGGAGAACGAGTTCAGGCTGAGGGGAGGTTGCCCTGGCGACTGGGTCTGGCTGGTGCCACCAATCTCTGGGAGCATCACAAAAGTGTTCCACCAGGAAATCCTCAACTACATCCTCAGCCCCTTCTTCTATTATCAGGTAAATGATTAATTGTAGAATAATTGGCTTTGGTAAAAATGGTAAAATTGTGCCCGGAAGTAGGATAATGCTAGCGTATGGGCTGATCGCTAGTCCGGCGCCGATCTGTTGGGTAGAAGTGCCTCTGTATCTCTAAAGTCTAAATATTCCAAAGAAGCAGTAGGACTGCTGTAGAATTGCTGCCTCACAGTGCCAGATCCTGACCTTGGGTGCTGTTCTGCACAGAGTTTGCATGTTCTCCGTGACACCACGTGGGTTTCCTGGGAGTGCTCCAGTTTCTTCCTACATCCCAAAGACGGGCAGGTTTGCAGGTTAATTGACCCTGTAAATTACCCCTAGTGTGTAGGAAGTGGATGAGAAAATGAGATAACGTAGAACGAGTGTGAACGGGTGATCGATGGCCGGTGTGGACTCGGTGGGCTGAGCATACTGGGCCAGAGGGCCATCAATGGTAAGATGTACAAGTTACTGTTGTACTGTGCCAGTATCGATGAATAATTTACTGTTGTATATGTGCACAGTGGTGGTATCGCTGTCAGTCTGAGAGACAATTAGATTGTAAATGTCCACTGTCTCAGGCCTATTATAAAAGTGAAAGACCGTGTTGTTCGGTGGCAAGGCTACATAATAGTCCTCACCTCTGACCAATGTTCCATCTTCACAGATTGACGCTTGGAAAACACACAACTGGCAAGATGAAAGACTGAGACCAAAGAAGAATGAGATCAAATTCAAACAACTATCAATGTAAGTTTATCAAAACATTCATTCCTTTTCTAACGCGTTTGGTGCACATTGTGTGCCGTCCTTTACTTTTCTTTACTTTAGAGACACAACTTCAAAACAGGGCCTTTGGCCCACTGAGTCCCGCCAACCAGCAATCCCAGTACACTAGCACTATCCTACACACTAGGGGAGATTTATACTTTACAGAAGCCAATGAATCTACAAAGTTTGTACGTTCTCCCCGTGACTGCGAGGGTTTTGTGCGGGTGCCCCGGGTTTCCTCCAACACTTCAAAGATGTCCAGGTTTGTGGGTTAATTGTCTTTGGTAGAAAAAATTGTAAATTGTCCTTAGTGTGTAGGACAGTGTTAGTGGATTCGGTGGCCGAAGGGCCTGTTCCCATGCTGCATCTCTACCGTCCAAAGTGTAAAGACTTCTATTTAAATCTATGCAGTAGTGGTGTTGCAGAAGGCAGCAAGTGCGTAGGGCCGGAGGATTAATTGACATCTGAGGGGTAGCTTTTTCACACAAAGGGTGTGGGTGTATGCAACATGCTTCCAGATGAGGTCGTTCATGCAGGTACTATCCCAACTTTTAATAAACAGTTAGGCAGATACATGGATAGGACAGGTTTGGAGAGATATGGACCAAACGCGGGCAGGTGGGACTAGTGTAGCTGGGACATGTTGGTCAGTGTGGGCAAGTTGGGCCGAAGGGCCTGTTACCACACTGTAGCACTCTATGACTCTATATGATCGCCTCCCAGGCATACGCATAGCGAGGGCCTAAGGAGCGTCAGTTGTTAATGACGTTGCTTTTTCCATTAGGGCCGCTCTCTTCACTTCGGTTCTGATGAGAAAGACCATGGCCAAGAGGACGAAAGCAACCATTCTCTACGCCACAGAAACAGGAAAATCTGAGACCTTTGCCAAAAGGCTGTGCACGTTGTTCAATGGTGCATTCAATGCCAAGGTAAGTCAAACAGTGTTGGAACATTTTTCTTTTCAATGGCACAATGCCCGTTCAAACAAGGAGGCACTTACGAGACTATGCTACAGTTGTAATGTGCCAATAGTGATACAATAATTTGTAATGCCGATGATTAGTTCACACAATATGTCCCAGGGGAACTTTGAAACTTGGCTTGATGCCACACCATTGCCTCAGAATGACTTGGGCAATTGACTTTGCAAAACAGACTTGCTCACAGCTTACCAGCAACTGCCCAGGCGCATGAGGAGGGATTGCAAAACCCTTCATAGGTTGAGGCGGAACGAAGAGTTGTACTTTACTTGGAGACACAGAGAACTGCAGATGCTGCTTTACCAAAAAAAAGGTACCGAGTGCTGGAGTAACTCAGCGGGTCAGGCGACATCTCGGAAGGACATGGATAGGTGATGTTCTGAGTCGAAGACCCAAAGCATCACCTGTCCATGTTCTCCAGGGATGCTGCCTGACCAGCTGAGTTACTCCAGCATGTAGTATTTTGCTTATAGGTCAGAAAATGTAGAGGGAGATCCTATTGAGGTTAAGCATCAGTTTTCATGTGTCTATAAACAGTCATACGTTCATGTTCATAAGTGATAGGAGAAAAATTGGGCCATTCAGCCCATCTAGTCTACTGCGCCATTCAATCATGGCTGATCTACTTCCTAACCCCGTTCTCCTACCTTCTCTCCATAACCCCTAACACCCGAACTAATCAAGAATCTGTCTATCTCTGCCTTAAAAATATCCCTGGACTTGCCTCCACACCCGTCTGTGGCAATGAATTTCTTAGATTCACCACCGTCTTACTTAAGAAATTCCTCCTCATCAAATGTGATGGATTTATTTGGATATGCTCGATAACAGGGCACATGAAGAGAGTGCTTTACTTTAGAATCTGTAATTTGTGATTGTCCTTTACCATTAGGTTGTCTGTATGGATGACTATGACATGAATAATCTGGCCAAGGAGTCTCTAGTCTTGGTGGTAGCAAGTACCTTTGGCAATGGAGATTCACCTGGAAATGGAGAGGTAAGCTGTCTGTACTTGGCAAAGGTTATCAAATCCCAACAACAGGACTAAACAAATGGGACTAAGTTAATTCCTCCCATCTGGGCTTTGGGTTGACAATAAGATCAAAGTCGGCACGCCCAGAGACTGGTGTTACATGGACACCACTATTTGTAGTTCGATGGCCTTCGAATTCATGGTCATTAGGGTGGCTCAGCTGGTAGAGCCACTGCCTCACAGAGCCAGAGACCCAGATTCGATCCTCACCTCAAGTGCTGTCTGTGCAGAGTTTGCACGTTCTCCCCATGACCACATGGGTTTCCACAGGTTGCTCCGATTTCCTCCCACATCCCAATGTCGTGCGGGTTTGTAGGTTAATTGGCCCTCTTGTAAAAATTGCCCCGATTGTGTAGGTAGTGGATGCAAAATTGGGATAGCATAGAACTAGGGTCTTTGGTTGGAATGGATGTGGTGGGCCGAAGGGCCTGTTTCCATGCTATATTTTTCAATCAATCTAAACACTTGAGAGAGAAGATCTGGAATGATCAATGAGTACTCTAATAAACAAGGGAAAAGGGTCATGAAACTGGATTTGGGCTAAATTTGAAAGATGATTAAGAAACACTTGAAGATGCATTGTAAATTCTCTTTAAATAAAGTTATTTTTTCAAAAGGTACAGCATCTATTCTTTTGGTTAAACAATGTTATTTTTCCTTACAGGTGTTTAAGAAATACTTGTTTAACAAGAAGCTGCTGATGGCATTCAAATTTATGTAAACATTTGCCCCGGTTGGGGTAGTATGCTCATCTTTGCCGTTTCCAATTATATCTTGCTTTCTGCATGGAAGGAGGCCATTCCATCCATCTAGTCTATGCAAGCTCATGGAGAAATCGCATTGTCCCATTTATTTCCCTATATCCTATTCTTTCTCAGCTACCCATGAACATCAGCTAATTCCACTTTCACCCACCTAGTATAGTTTACTTCGGAGACACAGCATAGAAACCGGGCCCTTGCAGCCTACCGAGTCCACGCTGACCACCGATCACCCGTTCACATTAGTTCTCTGTTATCCCAATTTCTCGTCCACTCCCTACACACTGGGGGCAATTTACAGAGGGTCAATTAGCGTACAAACCTGCATGTCTTTGGGATGTGGCTGGAGACCGGAGCAACGGGAGAAAACCCACTCGGTCACGGGGAGAAGGTGCAAACTCCACACAGACTGCGCCCATGGTCAGGATCGAAACTGGGCCTCCAGCACCATGAGGCAGCAGGTCTACCACTGTGCCGCCATAACAAGGGGCATTTCACAGAGGTCATTTGACGTAGTAATTGACTTGACCCTTCTTCAGTCTGAATTACTCCAGCACTATGTGTCCCACAGGCGTGCGGGTTTGTAGCTTAACTGGCTAGCATGTGAATGGGGTGGGCCGAAGGGCCATGTTTCCATGCAGTATCTTTCAATCAATCAACCGTTCGGTTGAGCCACTGCACATTCAAGAAAGACGGTGGCCCTTCAGAACTAACGGCAGACCTGTGTTTCTTCTTGTCCCGCCTGCAGGTATGGCATCTTTGGCCTGGGATCCCGCCAATATCCCCAGTTCTGTGCGTTTGCTCACACCCTCGATAAGAAGCTGGAACAACTCGGGGCCATTCGCATATCAGCAACAGGTGAAGGAGATGAGCTCGGAGGGCAGGAGGAATCGTTTGTGGACTGGGCCATCGCCACTTTCAAGGTAGATCACAGACGCACTTGGCACAGTTTATTTCAGTGGCCGTTTTCTGTCGAGTCGTCAGAAACTGGGTATCTTAGCAGTAGGGTTGGATACAGTTTAGTAAATTGGCAAAAGATTATGAGTTTTTAGTACACCATTTTGTTATATCAGTGTTCCTGTGATATTCCCTGGTTTATTTTATATCTTCACGATCGTCTATAAATACATGATATGAAATGTACGTAATAGAAGGAGATACAGCTGTAATTTTTCAAAGTGAACTTGAGAAAGAACATATATTAGACTCTAGACTTTGGAAATACAGCGTGGAAACAGGGCCTTCAGCCCACCAAGACCACGCCGACCAGCGATCACCACATACTCAAGCACTATCCCACACACACTAGGGACAATTTACAATTTTACAGAAGCCAATTCACCTCCAAAGCTGTAAGCCTTTGGAGTATGGGAAGAAACTGGAACACACGGAGAAATCCCAAGCAATCATCGGCAGAACATACAAACTCCGTACAGACAGCATCCATAGTCAGGATCGAACCTGGGTCCCTGGCGCTGTGAGGCAGCGGCTCTACCAGCCGCGCCACAGTGCCTCCCTCTGTTCGGCCTTGGTGCTATCAATCCTGCATCTCATCACTTAGACTCCAGAGGGGAGGAAAAAAACATCTAAAAAACACCTTGGGGAATTGGTTACCATCTCTCCTTTCCTTCCCAACAGACAGCCTGCAAAGTCTTCCACATGCGTGGCAATGTGGAGCTTGGACAGTTCAAGACAGCCAGCAAAAGTAGCGTGTGGGATCCCAGCAGGTATCGATTCGTAATGGAGTCCCGGGCACTGGCTCTGTGCTCAGGTATCTATCTGCTCCCCGCCTTTATGACCACCCTCTGTATCACGTTGTCTTGTGCTTTTTAATTCCAGCTCACCATTAACAGTTGTGCTTTCGTCTCTTCCTCAGTTTTCTCCAAGATGCAAGGAAAGAAAATTCTGCCGATGAAGTTAAAATTAAAGAAGAACCTTCAGAGCTCAAAATCCAGGTACAGTGACATCACTGCTCAAGCGAGAATAAACTTTCCTTTCCTAGCTGTATCTAAATGGAGTTTGCACGCTCTCGCTGCGACCGCGTGGGTTTCCTCCGGGTGCTCCGGTTTCCTCCCACATCCCAAAGACGTGCGGGTTTGCAGGTTAATTGGCCTTAGTGTGGAGGGAGTGGATGAGAAAGTGGGATGACAGAGAACTAGTGTGAAGGGGCGATAGATGGTCCGTGAGGACTCGGTGGGCTGAAGGGCCTGTTTTCATGCTGTATCTTCCAATCAATTAAACTTTGGTGAGAGAAGGTCTGGAAAGATCAATGAACACTACAGTTCTCGACTACGCAAAGGAAAAAGCCGTGAAACTGAATTTTGAATTTTGAATTCAAAATCATAATTCATTTCAAAAATCAAAATTCAATATGATTTCAATTTAAATTGAACTGAATTCAGTTTCAATTCAAGCTGAATATTGAATTGAAGAATGTAAAGAAACTCCTGAGAATAGATTGTAAATTGGCTTTAAATAAAGACTTTTCAGGAGTAGTTGAAAAAGTGGGAGAACATAGAGCTAGTATGAACGGGTGATCAATGGCAACATGGGCTTGGTGGGCAGAAGGACCCGCTTCCTAGCTGTGTTATAAACTATGGAATTCTCTGCCACAGAAGGCAGTGGAGGCCAATTCACTGGATGTTTTCAAGAGAGTGTTAGATTTAGCTCGTGGGACTAACGGAATCAAGGGATATGGTAAAAAAGTAGGAACGGGGTAGTGATTTTAGATGATCAGCCAGGCTCGAAAGGCCAAATGGCCTACTCCTGCTCCTATTTTCTATGTTTCTAAACTATCTAAATAATCGGTGTTTGAGCTCTCATCCCTTGGTCTCTCTGTTCACAGTCGTTCCACCATCCTAGTGGAACTGAGCTGCCAAGAACCCAACAACCTCCACTATCAGCCTGGGGAGCACGTCGGAGTTTTCCCTCGCAACCAAGAAGCCCTCGTCACCAACCTGATCAAGAGGTTGAAGGAGAAACCAACTCCACATCAGTGTGTCCAGGTGGAGGTTAACAATGGCACTACCGCCAAGGGTAAGCAGAGCCATCCAAACCTCAGCTCATTCCCTTCCACACACCCAATGAATAAAACCTTCGCAACCTAAGGAGTTTGAACTAACTGGCCAAATGTCCTTTGCTCCCTGCAGACTGGAAAGCTGATGAAAGGCTCCCACCTTGTACTCTCGAAGAGGCCTTTACCTACTTCTTGGACATCACCACCCCACCTTCTCAGCATCTCCTGAAGAAATTTGCCCAGCTGGCCAAGGACGAGTCGTAAAAGAATCGACTCCTGGAACTGAGTCAGGTGAGTCCAGGCCTCGGGCTCTTTGTCGGGTCTGCACCTTGTGTCATTTCACTAGGAGTGCAGATGGAGGGGTTGCAAACAGGGTTTAGTTTAGTTTAGAGATACAGCAAGGAAACGGGCTCTTCGGCCCACCAAATCTGCGTCTACCAGCGATGAACACTATCTGACACATACTAGGGACGTGTTACAATTACCCTACACACCTTTATGTCTTTGGAGTGTGGGAGGAATCCGGAGCACCCGGAGAAAACCCACGTAGGTCACGGGGCGAAACATACAAACTCTGTATACAGCACCCGTAGTCAGGATCGAACCCGGGTAGCTACTCTACCGGCGAATGATAGGTGGATATACGTCAGGCCACATCAAGTCAAGTCAAGTTTATTTGTCACATACACATACAAGACATCTGCGGAGGGGATGAATAGGCAGCGTTTCGGGTGGGGACCCTTCCTCAGAGGAATTGTATATGGGAGCATGTGAGAAAGCTGGCAATGAGAGGTGGGGATGGGACAAAACCCGGCGAGTGATAGGTGGATATAGGTGAGGGACAGGTATTGGCAGAAGGGTGGAGTAAGTGACATCGGTCAGAGATGAAAAGGGTGTCAAATGAGGAGAGGTGTGAAACATAAAGGCAGAGAGAGGAAGATATGTGGAAAGGAATGGGGGGAGGAAGAAAGAGGGACAGGATAGGTAGGGACATGCATGCGCAATGATGAAGGGGGATCGGGACACAGGAAGGATAGGGAGGGTGGATACTGGGGGTTGGTACATAAAATTGGCAAATCCATTGATCGCAGCGGTCAACTAGATTAGGGTTTAAGAAGGAACTGCAGATGCTGGAAAATCGAAGGTAGACAAAAATGTTGGAGAAACTCAGTGGGTGCAGCAGCATCAATGGTCCTTCGCTCCATAAATGCTGCTGCACCCGCTGAGTTTCTCCAGCATTTTTGTCTACCAACTAGATTAGGGTTCTTTATAAGGAAAGAACAAGGTGACTGTGTTTGGAGGGACGATTGGTTACCCTCCAGGTCATGTACACAGCCTCAAGGCAGAGACTGGTGGTGCCTGGTTAGGTGACCTACCACTAAAAAGTATTTCCTGACTGTATTCTAGAAAAAAGAAAACGGGGACAAAATGTGGATTTCCTCTGCGTGATTTTGGTTCTGAGCATTCTCATTCTACACGCAGTTGATGGGACCTAATGATATGTCGGTACACATGAAGATTCAATGCGTGCAAGGTTGCAATCCCAGCCAGTTCCTACCTAACCCTGGCTTGCCATTCCTCTGCAGAATTCCCAGGAGTATGAAACGTGCAGGTCCTTCCACAGCTCTACCACCCTGGAGGTGTTGGAGGAATTCCCATCCATCCACTGCCCGGCCATGTTCCTCTTCACCCAGCTCATGGCTCTCAAGCCCAGATATTATTCCATCAGTTCCTCACTGGACATGAACCCGGGGGAGGTCCACCTGACTGTTGCTGTTGTGAACTACAAGACAAAAGGTAAAGACAATCGCCACGATCCTGTTTGACCGTTACATTGTAGGGCCGGCTTACGTAGCCAAGCCACAATGTTAGGATGCATCTTAAGCATTAGGATGTAACTGCTCTTTGGAACTTTAGATTCCAGTTGCTATGTGCAGGGATATAATATTGATTCATTGGAACAGTACATTTTATAAAGAGTACTTTTGTCCTTTCTAAAGAACTAAATAGTGCTGTTGTATAGATTAAATTGCCCTCTCATTAACATGACTTGGACATGCCATGGGTTTTGTGGTTCGGAAACAGGCCCTTCGGCCCATTGAGTGTGTGCCAACTACCAGGCGCACATTTATACCAATCTTGCATTTTTGATTGAAAGATATATCATTGAATCAGGCCCTTCGGCCCTCTGAGGCTACACCGACCATTGGTCTCCTGTGGACACCAGAGGAAACCCATTAGTTTCCAACACTGGGGGTAATTTACACAGGTCAATTAACCTGCAATCTTGGCGGGATGTGGGAAGAAATCGGTGCACCTGGAGGAAACCCATGCGGTCAGAGGGAGAACTTGCAAACTCCACACGGGCAGCACCAGAGGTCAGGAATGAACCCGGGTCTCTAGCGCTGTGAGGCAGCAGCTCTACCAGCTGTGCCACTGTGCCATCCTATAATTCTCCCAAACATTGCCCATCGATTTTGTTCCCCCCCACACCCCAGATTCTACCATTCCCAAGGGACAATTTTTTAATGGTAAATTAAATTACCAACCCTATCACTTAAATGGGAGGACAAATGGGTGGACCAGAGTCACAGCAGAGTAAGGATGTTAAGAGTTAACAAGGCTACTTCAGCAAGTCCATGGGCGGCACGGCAGTAGAGTTGCTGCCTTACAGCGCTAGAGACCCGGGTTCAATCCTGACTGCGGGTGATGTCCATACGGAGTTTGTACGTGACCAGCGTGACTTTTCTCCGGGAGCTCTGGTTTCCTCCCACATTGTAAAGACGTGCGGGTTTGTATGATAATTGGCCTCTGTAAATTACCTCTAATGTGTAAGGAGTGGATGAGAAAGCGGGATAACATGGACTAGTGTAGTAGGTTAATTGGCTTGGTAACATGGTATATTGTCCCCAGTGTGTGTGGGTGGGATAGTGGTAGTGTGCGGGGATCGCTGATCAGACTCGGTGGGCTGAAGGGCCTGTTTCCGTGAATAAAAGGACGTAGCTCTAGAAAGAAGATGAGGAGAGGCTCTTCTTTAGTCAGAGGATAGTGAATCTGTGCAATTCATAGCCACTGATGGTATTGAGTATTTTTAAGGCAGAGATTCATAGCCACTGATGAAGCCACTGAAACACTTGAGTATTTTTAAGGCAGAGATTAGCAACAATGTCAGGGGTTGTGGGGAGACGGCAGGAGAATGGAGTTGAGCGAGAAAGATGCATCAGCCATGATTCAATGGCTGAGTACACTTGATGGGCCGAATGGCCTAATTCTGTTCCTAGAACCTATGAATTTATACAGGTGGTCACAGTCCTCCTGACCTACTAGAGACATCTGACTTTAAGACAAATTCTCCATTACAATCTCAATGCTCACCATAACAATAATAGAATGTTTCCCAGTATTCATTAATGACTAGATGCAGGCAATATAGTGAAATACAGTACGGAAACAGGCCCTTCAGCCCACCCAGTCCATCAACCACCCGTTCACGCTAATCTTACACTGAGCTTAATTATGGAGCCTTCAGGGAGTTTAGTCATGTGAAAAAAATGATAGTACATGTATGCAGAATGAGACAATGTAGGTTATGTTAGAAAACTTAAAATGGAATCAAAACAGATATTTCTGACAGGAGAAATCAGCTTAGGTACAGGTTCAGGAACAAAACCCAGGGGCTGATGTCTAGCTCCACCTGCTGTTCACATGTATCAATGACAGCTGCACAGGAAAACCAAAGTTTGTATTTCTAGTTGACACAAAGTGCTGGAGTAACTCAGCGGGTCAGGCAGCATCTCTGGAGAACATGGATAGGTGACGTTTCAGGTTAGGACCCTTCTTGTACTAGAAACCCACTAACTCCCACAGTTATGTGGGCGACACCTCCTCCCATCTTGCCTCTTGTAAAGATGCCACCCCAAGTCTAAAACGAGACGGGAGTAGGTGGGACATTGTTGGCCGGCGTGGGCAAGTTGGGCCGAAGGGCCTGTTTCCACACTGTATCGCTCTATGACCGTTTGTTATCGATAAGCAAAAAGGTGAGGTTGTATCTGCATCGTGGTTGACTGTTTTATTTTGTGACATTCAGGCATCAAAGGCAGACCGATGACCTTGGTGTTTGGCTGCCGGGATTCACAGTTGGATCACATTTATAAAGAAGAAACGCATAAACTGAAGAACGAAGGAGTCCTCAAGGGGGTTTATACAGCTTACTCCAGGGAGGCAGGCATGAAAAAGGTAAGTTGACCTTTCTGAATCAGCAATGATGATGGCCTTTGCTTTCCTTACCTTGTACGTTCCCCAGTGTTCTGTTTACTCTGTGGGGTGGGACTGAGTTATACAGACTCATTGCACCTCATTGAAAACTAATCAAACAGCTGTCTTACGTGCAAGATATCCTGAGGGGTAGCCTGGCATCTGAGGTCTACAGCGCCCTGCACAAAGAGAAGGGGCATATCTACATCTGCGGCAAGATCAAGATGGCACAGGACGTCACCGACACTCTGAAGGCCATCGTTGCCAAGCAGGGGAACATGAGCGTCGAAGATGCTGAGGAATTCCTCACAGAGTTGAAGGTAGGTCTGATGCTTGGCATCCCTCTTGAAAAGGACCAGAAACCACTTTCCAGTTAATCCCCTTCATAATGCTGGACAACCCTGTCTATGAGAGGCAAAGACAGACATTCCCATCATTCCCATCCCAGGTTAATTCCCGGGATGGCGGGACTGACGTATGATGAAAGAATGGGTCAATTTGGCTTGTATTCGCTGGAATTTAGAAGGATGAGAGGGAGGCTTATAGAAATATACAAAAATTCTGAGCGGATTGGTAGATGCAGGAAAAATGCGTCACAGGGGTCACAGTTTAAGAATAAGGGGTAGGCGATTTAATACTGAGATGAGGAAAAAACTCACCCAGAGAGTTGGGAATCTGTGGAATTCTCTGCCACAACAGGCAGTGGAGGCCAATTCACTGGATGTTTTCAAGAGGGAGTTAGCTCTTAGGACTAAGGGAATCAAGGGATATGGGGGGGAAAAGCCGGAACAGGGTTCTAATTCTGGATGATCAGCCATGATCATATTGAACGGTGGCGTTGGCTCGAAGGGCCGAATGGCCTCCTCCTGCCCCTATTTTCTATGTTTCAATGTCTAATTCGCACAGCAAGGAAACAGGCTGAAAATAGACACTGCTGAAGTAACTTAACGGGTCAGGTAGCATCTCTGGATAGAAGGAATGGGTAACATTCTGGGTCGAGATTGAATCAGGGAAGAGGGATATACAGACATAAGGAAGTTGTGAAAAAGGGGGATGGAAATCATTGTTAGCTTGGAGAAGGTAACAACAAAGCAGAGATAAAAGGTAAACGAGGACAGTCAGACTAGTTGAAAACTGTTAAGGAGGAGGGATGGAGAGAAAGGGAAGGCAATGGTTACTTGAAGTTAGAGAAGTCAATATTCATACCGCCGGGGTGTAAGCCGCCCAAGCAAAATATGGAAACAGGCCCTTCGGCTCAACTTGCCCATGACCAAGATGCTCCATCGACACTAGTCCCACCTATCTGCATTTGCCCCATATCCCTCTAAAACCTTTCCTATCCATGTGCCCATTCCAATGTATTTTACATGTTGTTATAGTACTTGCCTCAACTACCTGCTCTGGCAGCTCGCTCCGCAAACCCCCCCGAGAAATGGCATTGTACTTAATTTCAGAACATCTCAATGTTGTTGTAAAATGAACGGCCTACATTGTTATTTTTTGTTTTAATGCCATGTTTTATTTTAAATATTTTTCAGAACCAGAAGCGCTATCACGAAGATATTTTCGGGGCAACGTTTCAGAAATGATGGCGCCAATGTTACAACTGGCACCGAGGGAGAGACTGCCTCAATCGCTAAAGATGAAGGAAAAGGCTTGATGACAAGGCTTCACTGTGCTGCTATTTTGCCATCCAAATTTCTGCTTGCTGTTCGATGGACCAAAATGGACCTAACCTGTATTGTAATATATACGATTCAATCTCACACACCCAATCACAAGCACAAATGGAAATCGAGAAGAATTCAAAACAGCACTTTGCATTTATGTATGAAACCTGCAGCAATTGCCATCTCTCCTGTTCAATTAATAATGTTTAGGATCAGTTTTCGGAAAATTAGATTTGCAAATAGGACAACCGTCAAGAGCTGATAAAGGTCCTAATTTTTTCATGCACTTTATAAGAGTTAATATGTAGTGTTCATTGGATAGTTAAAATTAAAGTGGCAGCGGGCTGCTATCTGTAATAATTAGTGTGTAATAATAAATTATAATAAAGCACTTTGAATTGTATCCGATTTGACTTTAGACTCTACTTTTACCGCACGGAAACATGCCCTTCGGTCCATCGATCACCCCGCACACTAACACTATCCTACACGCTCTAGGGACATTTTACGATTTTTACCGAATTAACTTGCACAGCCTAAAACCCCTGTCTCACTGTGCGAGTTGGCCCACGAGTGACCCCGAGTTTTCACTCGTGGTGATCACGTAGCGGGAACGTCGGAACTCGCACGAGCAACTTATCGACTCGTTGCGCTAACGGCAGGTACTCGGGAAACTTGTTAACTCGTGAAAAAAATCAAACATGTTTGATTTTTTCCACGAGTCAAATTAACTGTTCAAGTTAAAAATGGAAACATTTAAACTCGTTGTAATAACGTAGTGGCCCCGTGCGTTTATCTTAGTGTCTCGTGAGTCTACCGTGGGAACTTTAATAATCTGTTCTTTTGCTCGAGTAAAGACTGAACCAAAGATAGACACAAAATGCTGGAGTAACTCAGCGGACCAGGCAGCATCTCTGGAGAGAAGGAATAGAGTCGAGACCCTTCTTCAGACTTACCCGAAATGCCACCCATTCCTTCGCTCCAGAGATGCTGCCTGTCCCGCCGAGTTACTCCAGCATTGTGTGTGTCTATCTCCGGTGTGAACCAGCATCTGCAGTTCCTTCCCAATCCCACACTCTCGGCCCCGGGGGGGTGGATGGACCATCACACGTGGACACATCCCACCCACCACCCCAGACTTGCCCCTTCGGCAGGTCTTTAAGCCGTTCATTGAGACAGAGTGAAGCCACGGGGCAGGAGCCTCAGTAATAAAGGACAAGTGGCAGAAAGGCCGAAGATAGACACAAAATGCTGGAGTAACTCGGCAGGACAGGCTGCATCTCTGGAGCGAAGGAATGGGTGGCATTTCGGGTAAGTCTGAAGAAGGGTCTCGACTCTATTCCTTCTCTCCAGAGATGCTGCCTGGTCCGCTGAGTTGTGTGTGTGTGTCTCTCTCCCTCTCTGTCTATCTGTGTGTATCTGTGTGTGTGTCTGCTGTCGGGTCCCGGTGGCCGCTCAAAGTCACCCGAGCTGCTTCCTTCCTCTGAAGTGGTGGCCAGCTGCTGTCTGTGTGTATCTCTCTCTCTAGTGTGTGTGTGTGTGTGTGTGTGTCTAATCTGTGTGTGTGTCTGATGTCGGGTCCCAGTGGCCGCTCAAAGTCACCCGAGCTGCCTCATTCCTCTGAAGTGGTGGCCAGCTGCTGTCTGTGTGTATCTCTGTGTGTGTGTGTGTGTGTGTGTGTGTGTGTGTGTGTGTGTGTGTGTGTGTGTGTGTGTGTGTGTGTGTCTCTCTCTCTCTCCCTCTCTGTCTATCTGTGTGTGTGTGTGTGTGTGTGTGTGTGTGTGTGTGTGTGTGTGTGTGTGTGTACTGTCGGGTCCCGGTGGCCGCTCAAAGTCACCCGAGCTGCTTAATTCCTCTGAAGTGGTGGCCAGCTGCTGTCTGTGTGTATCTCTCTCTCTCTGTGTGTGTGTGTGTGTGTGTGTGTGTGTGTGTGTGTGTGTGTGTGTGTCTCTCTCTCCCTCTCTGTCTATCTGTGTGTATCTGTGTGTGTGTCTGATGTCGGGTCCCGGTGGCCGCTCAAAGTCACCCGAGCTGCCTCATTCCTCTGAAGTGGTGGCCAGCTGCTGTCTGTGTGTATCTCTCTCTCTATGTGTGTGTGTCTCTCTCTCTCTCCCTCTCTGTCTATCTGTGTGTATCTGTGTGTGTGTCTGCTGTCGGGTCCCGGTGGCCGCTCAAAGTCACCCGAGCTGCTTGATTCCTCTGAAGTGGTGGCCAGCTGCTGTCTGTGTGTATCTCTCTCTCTCTATGTGTGTGTGTGTGTGTCTCTCTCTCTCCCTCTCTGTCTATCTGTGTGTATCTGTGTGTGTGTCTGATGTCGGGTCCCGGTGGCCACTCAAAGTCACCCGAGCTGCCTCATTCCTCTGAAGTGGTGGCCAGCTGCTGTCTGTGTGTATCTGTGTGTGTGTGTGTGTGTGTGTGTGTCTCTCTCTCTCTCCCTCTCTGTCTATCTGTGTGTGTGTGTGTGTGTGTGTGTGTGTGTACTGTCGGGTCCGGCGGCCGCTCAGTCATCCGAGCTGCTTAATTCCTCTGAAGTGGTGGCCAGCTGCTGTCTGTGTGTATCTCTGTGTGTGTGTGTGTGTGTGTGTGTGTGTGTGTGTGTGTGTGTGTGTGTGTGTGTGTCTGCCTGCTGTCGGGTCCTGGCGGCCGCTCAATGTCAGTCACCCGGGCTGCTTCCTTTTTTAAAATTATTTAAAATAGAGATCCATTGCAAAAAAGTATTTAAAAACAAAAACAACAAGAAATGCTTGGTTACTGGAGGATGCGCATTTTCCCATCCGCGCTGAAATAACTCAAAACCACAGGATGGAGATGTATTTTAACATTGTTGCTTTATTAAAACATACCTTCATTCACGGTTGGCTCAAGAGTAACGGGAGAGGAACTTGCTAACTCGGGAGAGGAACTTGGAACATCGCAGCAATGACATACCCGTGGGAACTCGTATTACACACTTGATCATAAACTTGCAGTCTCGTGCACAGCCACGAGTCTGTCACTCGGGGTACCTCGTGGGTCAACTCGCACAGTGAGACAGGGCCATAACGACTTTGGAGTGTGGGAGGATACCGGAGCACCCGGAGAACAACTCACGCAGTCACAGGGAAAACGTACAAACTCCGTACAGACAGCACCCGTAGTCAGGATCAAACCCGGCTCTCTGGCGCTGTGAGGCAACAACTCTACTGCTGTGCCACTCTTTGCTTTGCCTTTCTGGTGACACTTTGAATGGTCTTGTAACCACTAATGCCCCTGTCCCACTTAGGAAACCTGAACGGAAACCTCTGGTGACCTTGCTCTGTCAGTTTCCCGGAGGTTTTTTCAATTTTTTTAAATAATCGCCGGAACATAGAAGAAGCGGAAGCCACTTTCGATCATTAGGGAGACTGACAAAAACCTCCGGGAACCGCACGGAAACCTTGGGTGGGGAACAAAGTCTCCAGAGGTTTCCGTTCAGGTTTCCTAAGTGGGACAGGGGCATTAGCCACAACATGCATTCACTTCACACAGCGCAGAAGGACGGGGACTGGAAGGGGAAGAAGTGAGATCAGTGGGCCTGTCCCACTTGGGCGATTTTTTTGGGTGACTACAGGCAACTGCCGCAAAATTTTCAACATGTTGAAAGATTTCCGGTGACAGTGGCGACAATTGTGGTTGTCGTCGGTTGACGTAGGTGCTGTCGTAGGTTGTTACCAGGTGTCATAGAAACATAGAAAATAGTTGCAGGAGGAGGCCATTTGAGCCAGCACCGCCATTCATTGTGATCATGGCTGATCGTCCCCTATCAATAACCCGTGCCTGCCTTCTCTCCATATCCCTTGACTCCAATAGCCCCTAGAGCTCTATCTAACAGTGATTTGACCTCCACTGCCCTCTGTGGCAGGGAATTCCATAAATTCACAACTCTCTGGGTGAAAAAGTGTTTTCTCACCTCAGTCTTAAATGACCTCCCCTTTATTCTAAGACTGTGGCCCCTGGTTCTGGACTCGTCTAACATTGGGAACATTTTTCCTGCATCTACCTTGCCCAATCCTGTTATAATTTTATATGTTTCTATAAGATATCCCCTCATCCTTCTAAACTCCAGTGAATACAAGCCTAGTCTTTTCAATCTTTCCTCATATGACAGTCCCGCCATCCCAGGGATCAATCTCGTGAACCTACGCTGCACTGCCTCAATCACAAGGATGTCCTTCCTCAAATTAGGAGACCAAAACTGTACACAATACTCCAGATGTGGTCTCACCAGAGCCCTATACAACTGCAGAAGAACCTCTTTACTCCTATACTGAAATTCTCTTATTATGAAGGCCAACATTCCATTAGCTTTCTTCACTGCCTGCTGTACCTACACGCCAACTTTCAGTGACCGGTGCACAAGGACACCCAAGGTCTCGCTGTACCTCCCCCTTACCTAACCTAATCCCATTGAGATAATAATCTGCCCCCTTGTTTTTGCCACCAAAGTGGATAACCTCACATTTATCTATATTATATTGCATCTGCCACGCATCTGCCAACTCACGCAACCTGTCCAGGTCAACCTGCAACCCCCTAACATCCTCTTCACAGTTCACACTGCCACCCAGCTTTGTGTCATCCGCAAACTTGCTAGTGTTGCTCCTAATTCCCTCTTCCAAATCATTAATATATATGGTAAACAGTTGCGGCCCCAACACCGAGCCTTGCGGCACTCCACTCGCCACTGCCTGCCATTCTGAAAAGGACCCGTTGACTCCTACTCTTCCGGTCTGCCAACCAATTTTCTATCCATGTCAACACCTACCCCCAATACCATGTGCTCTAATTTTAGTCACCAGTCTCCCATGCGGGACCTTATCAAAGGCTTTCTGAAAGTCTAGATATACTACACCCACTGGCACCCCTTCATCCATTTTACTTGTCACATCCTCAAAAGATTCCAGAAGATTAGTCAGGCATGATTTCCCTTTCATCAATCCATGTTGACTTGGACTAATCATTTTACTGCTATCCAAATGCCCCATTATTACCTCTTTAATAATTGACTCCAGCATCTTTCCCACCACCGAAGTCTGGCTAACTGGTCTGTAATTCCCCGTTTTCTCTCTCGTTCCTTTTTTGAAAAGTGGGATAATATTAGCCATCCTCCAATCCACAGGAACTGATCCTGAATATTGAACATTGGAAAATGATCACCAAAGCGTCCACTATTTCTAGACCCACCTCCCTGAGGACCCTGGGATGCAGACCATCAGGCCCAGGGGATTTATCATCCTTCAGTCCCATTAGCCTACCCAAGGTGTCCTATGTGAATTCCATTAAAACTAGTCCTTGGCAGTCGCCTAAAGAGTTGCCTAAGTGGGACAGGCCCATTAGGAATGAAGCACTACTATCCAGACAGAATTGAAGACAACTTGTTTTGAGATAACCATGGCTCACATTAACATTGAGGGAGAGATCATGGATTCAGCCCCAAAATATGATCGATGGGAGCATTGACCTTTGACCAGTGAGCCATCTTGACAAAATGCTTCACAAAAATCAAAATCCATCATGATGATTGGTTCTAGCCCCTTCTGTTTTACTCAATGCATCCTTAAAAAACTTCAATAGATTATTGTAAAGTGGTTTTCTATTAATTGAAGAAACAATCACCAACGTCTTTCATTAGAACGGCATGGCAGCGCAGCGGTAGAGTTGCTGCCTTACAGCGCCAGAGACCCGGGTCCGATCTTGACCTTGGGTGCTGTCTGTGCGGAGTTTGTACGTTCTCCCTGTGACCACATGGGTTTTCTCCAGGTGCTCCGGTTTCCCCCCACATTCCAAAGACATACAGGTTTGTAGGTTAATTGGCTTTGGTAAAATTGTAAATTATCCCTAGAGTGTAGGATAGTGTTAGTGTACGGAGTGATTGCTGGTCAGCACGGACTCAGTGGGCCGAAGGGCCCGTTTCCACGCTGGATCTCTGAACAAAGAGTAAACTAAATAAAAGTTCTTAGTTGTTAGAAAAACAACTGCATTATGGAATGAAAAAAAAATCCTCTATACTGGTAAGGTTTTGTGCTGGGCTCTTTACATACAGCTGGTAAAAGGATGTTACCATGACAGAGTTGCTGCTTTACAGCTCCAGAGTTCCACGTTCGATCCTGACCTCGGATGCTGTCTGTGTGGAGTTTGCACATTCTCCCTATGGCCGCGTGGGTTTTCCCACGGGTGCTCCGGTTTTTCTCCCACATCCAAAAGGCGTGCGGGATCGAGGGTTAATTGGCTGCTGTAAATTGCCCATAGCGTGTAGGGAGCGGATGAGAAAGTGGGGCAACATAGACTTAATGTGAACGGGTGGTCGATGGCAGGCACGGTTCCGGCAGCCCGAAGGGTCTCTTTCCACGCTGTACATTTAAGCTGAACTAAGTATCTTGGAAAATAATAATCAGTTAAAACACATCAAAGCAATGAAATGTACGCAGCATTTTGATGGTTTTCTGGAGGATTTATTGCAGTTACAAAGTTCAGAGGCAAATCATACGGCTGACAATGATCACTGGGATTCACAAAGAGGTTGTTGTGAATACACATTGAGTAAAGGGAAGAGGGGAACAAGGGTGAACTGAGAAAGTGCAATCGCAGAGACTGGGCACAGATAGAGTGGATAGAGCCACCATCTTCAATTGCGCTCCAGACATTTTGAACCACCCTCTACGGAAAAAAAACCCCAAGAACTCAAAGCTTAACAGCATATCCGCTCAAGTAAAGAAATATCCAGCAGTAAGGAAGTGGAAGATTTTAATCATGCGTGAGCTCATTTACCATCTTCTCCGTCAGATGGACGACTCACATTGAACAATTGTATGATTGTTGCTTGTTGCCAGTCTTGCTGAGCTTCCCACAAATGCTTCGCCCCAGCACCACAAAGTCCTCCTTTGGGCTCCTCGCTTCAAAGGAGGACTTTGGCGAGAGTCACGTCCCCTTCGATCTGCAGCTCGCTGACCTGCTGGATTGGTTGGTAGCGATACTTGAAGTCAAAGGCTTGCATGCCGTTTACAGAGACCCTGAAGGATTGAGCTTCGCACAGAATGGTCACCTGGCAGAGATAGAGGGAGAGAGAAAACCCATCAGTGGGTGGCCCGGTTACGACAGGCATCTTCAACTCTTGGTTCTTGGGAATAGGGTCGAGCCAACGGCACAACTGTGGGCCAGGGGCGGGGTATTCTGCGAATAACTTGCCGTCTATCTCCCCAAAGCCCGTCCACCAGCTGTAAGTCTCAAGTCAGCACTTGCCTGGGTGAATGCAGCGGCAACAACTCTCAAGCTTCACACCACAGGGGCCAGAGCAGCCCGTTACACAGGCACCCCGTCCACACCCGTTCACTCCCTCCACCACCGTCGCAACAGCGTGTCCCATCTACAGCGCGCAATGCAGCAACTCACCAAATCTCCTCAGACACCTTCCAAGCCCGCGTCCTCTACCAGCTAGAGGCCAACTCCATGGATACACCCCCACCTGGACATTGCCCCCCAAACCGTGCTCCATGCTGACTTTACTTTAGACATCAGAGATACAGCGCTGAAACAGGCCCTTCGGCCCACCGAGTCCGCGCCGACCCGCGATCCCAATACACTAGCACTATCCTACACACACTTTAAACTAAACTAAGAACGCAGCTCGCCACCCACCACCTCACAGGCAATTAGGGACAGACAATTAAAGGCCAACTCGGCCTATGATGCTCACATTCCTTGCCTGAATATTATTATCGTCCCACAGTACGAGGTCATTGCAAGAGCTCTCCCGAGTTTGCCCTGATTCGAACTCGGAGATTTACGGTAATGGCCACTAGTCAGTACTCGGGGCTCTCGTTGATATTTTTCAACATGTTGAAAAATCTTCACGAGTCTTCCCGTGCTTACCTGCCGTTAGCGAGTCTTCTCGAGTACCTACCGTTAGCGCTACGAGCCGCTAAGAGACGTTCCCGAGCTCCGACGTGCCCGCTACGTTGATTCTCCGTGCTTACCATGAGTTCGATTTTTTTTTAACTCGGGAGAGCTCTTGGAATGAACTCATACCGTGGGACAGGGCTATTAAGGTGGTCAGAAGACACATCCAGAGGGAAAGATGCACTCTTACTTCCCTTAAAAGACAATTGTTCACCAGGAACAAAGAAGCACAGGTTTGTAGGCTAATTGGTTTTGAATTATTGTAAATTGTCCCTGGTATGTAGGATAGTGCTAATGTACGGGGATCGCTGATCAGTGTGGACTTGGTGGGCCTGTTTCCGTGCTGTATCTCCAAACTAAACTAAACAACATGATAGAACCGTGAGTCACCACATGGCTCCCAATAACATACTCCGAGACCGCACTTACCTCAAACGCCTGTCCGGGTACAAATGGGTTTTGGGCCAAAGCCCTCTCTTCGCTGTTCCAGGAGTTCTGCAGGAAACTGTTCCGCACCACAGCTTGTTCGTTGCGGAATCGGACGCTGATGTGAAGGGCAATGTCTCTGGAATTTGCCGGCTTCAGATTAATGACAAAGCTGTGGAGAGGAAAGAAAAACAAAGAGTGTTCAGAATACCACAAGCAGCAGTGGAGATGTTTAGTCTAGTTTGTGGCAGGGTCTCGACCCAAACCGTCACCTATCCCTTTTCTCCAGAGATGCTGTCTGACCTGTTCAGTTACTCCAGCATCTTGTGTCTATCTCTAGTTTAGAGATACAGCGCAGAAGCAGGCCCTTCGGCCCACCGGGTCCCCACTGACCAGCGATCCTCGCACACTAACACTATTCTACACACACTAGGGATAATTTACAATTATACCAAGCCAATTAACCTACAAACCTATAAATCTTTGGAGTGTGCAAGGAAACTGGAGCACTCAGGGAAAACCTACGCAGGTCACGGGGAGAACGTACGAACTCCGTACAGACGGCACTCGCAGTCGGGATCTAACCCGGGTCTCTGGCTCTGTGAGGCAGTAACTCTACCGCTGCGTCACCGTGCTCCCACAGAACAGTAGGAGCAACCCCTTACTAGAGTGGTAGAGTCCTATGGTGGGGAAACAGGCCCTTTGGATGTGAAAGGCCCCAAAGGAGATCTTGGCCCCCATACCTGAGGAAGGCTGTGCCGGCATTGAAGAGGGTCCAGAGGAGGTTTACAAGAATGATTCCAGGAATTATTGGGTTAACATATGATGAGCATTTGTCAGCACTGGGCCTGTACTAGCTGGAGTTTAGAAGATTGAGGGGGGACCTCATTAAAGCTTACCAAATAGAGAAAGGCCTGGACAGAGTGGATGTTTCCACGAGTGGGAGAGTCTAGGACCAGAGGCCATAGCCTCAGAATAAAAGGACATACCTTTAGAATGGAGATGAGGAGGAATTTCTTTAGTCAGAGGGTGGTGAATCTGTGGAATTCATTGCCACAGAAGGCTGTGGGGGCCAAGTCAATGGATATTTTTAAGGTGGAGATTGGCAGATTCTTGACTAGTCCGGGTGTCAGGGGTTACGGATCATGATTGAATCGCAGTGAAGACATAAAGGGCCAAATGGCTTAATTCTGCTCCTATAACATGAACTTATGAAAGTGGGAAACTAGTTAATACATCTGTTGTAATACGGTTTAGAGGGCACGTGTTTAAAATAAGGAGCAAGTAATTTAGAGGACGCAGATTTATAATAAGGCGCAACAGATTTAGAGGGCGCAGATTTAAGCTGAGGTGAAAAAGTTGCAAAATAAATTAACCGAATTTATTTATTTATTTATTTAAATAAATAATTATTTTAATCCGGAATTATTTTAACTGCCAGATGGTTAGCATGAACATGTTGGGGTGCGCTCAATGACTTTTCTATCTAGTCTATGTCCAACAGACAGAAACATAAAAAACAGGTGCAGGACTAGGCCATTCAGCCCTTCGAGCCAGCACCACCATTCAAAATGATCATGGCTGATCATCCAAAATCAGTACCCCGTTCCTGCTTTCTCCCCATATCCCTTGACTCCGTTAGCCCTAAGAGCTAAATCTAACTCTCTCCTAATACATCCAGTGAATTGGCCTCCACTGCCTTCTGTGGCAGAGAATTCCACAGACTCACAACTCACTGGGTGAATTTTTTTTTTCCTCATCTCAGTTTCCCCCCTCCCCCAACCCCAACCCCGACATTCCCCCCTCCACAACCATGACATAGTATATATCGGGGAATCACCTTTCACATTCCCACATTATTATCCTGTTCATTAGAGCCAGAATATAGGAGGTCACCTACCTGCCAGGATTGGGTTTGACAGACCCCTGGATCAAGATAGATTTTGATGGAAACAGCCCACCGGGAATCACAGCTGTGAACGGTACCTCCTGGAGTGAGGGATGTGTATTAAACATCAATCTTTCAAATTCATAGAAACAAAGAAAATAGGTGCAGGAGTAAGCCATTCGGCCCTTCGAGCCTGTACCGCTATTCAATATGATCATGGCTGATCATCCAGCTCAGTATCCTGTACCTGCCTTCTCTCCATACCCCCTGATCCCTTTAGCCACAAGGGCCACATCTAACTCCCTCTTAAATATAGCCAATAAACTAGCCTCAACTACCTTCAGTGGCAGAGAATTCCAGAGACTCACCACTCTCTGTGTGAAAAATGTTTTATCTCATCTCGGTCCTAAAAGATTTCCCACTTGTCCTTAAACTGTGACCCCTTGTTCTGGACTTCCCCAACATCGGGAACAATCTTCCTGCATCTAGCCTGTCCAACCCCTTAAGAATTTTGTAAGTTTCTATAAGGTCCCCCCCTTAATCTTCTAAATTCAAGCCGAGTCTATCCAGTCTTTCTTCATATGAAAGTCCTGACATCCCAGGAATCAGTCTGGTGAACCTTCTCTGTGGCAAGAATGTCCTTCCTCAGATTTGGAGACCAAAACTGTACGCAATACTCCAGGTGTGGTCTCACCAAGACCCTGTACAACGGCAGTAGAACCCCCCTGCTCCTATACTCAAATCCTTTTGCTATGAATGCTAACATACCATTCGCTTTCTTCACTACCTGCTGCACCTGCATGCCTACTTTCAATGACTGGTGTACCATGACACCCAGGTCTCGTTGCACCTCCCCTTTTCCTAATCGGCCACCAATCCTTCCATAACAAGCAATTCAAGTCTGTAGACTCTAGCGATACAGCGTGGAATCAGGCCCTTCGGCCCACCAAGCCCACGCCGACCATCGGTCACTCCATACACTAATACTATCCAACATGCGAGGGATAATTTACAATTTTTACCAAAGAAAATGACCCTACAAACCTGGATGTCTTTGGAGTGTGGGAGGAAACCGGGGTGCGAGGAGAAACCCTCCGCAGGTCACGGGGAAAACGTGCAAACTCCGTACAGACAGCACCCAGTCAGGATGGGTTTCCTGGTTTTTTTTTCTCCCAGGTGCTACAGTTTCCTCCCACTCTCAAAAAACGTACAGGTTTGGAGGCTAATTGGCTTCTGTAAACTGTCCCTGGTGTGTAGAATCGTGTTAGTGTGCAGGGTGATCGCTGGTCAGTGCGGACTCGGTGGGCCAAAAGGCCTGTTTCCGCGCTCTATCTCTAAAGTAAAACCAAAAATAAAAATTAAAGAATTTTAGATGCAGGCCTATGGATTATGCACAGGCAGACAAGAATTGGTCTTGGCATCATGTCTGGCACAGATATTGTGGGCCGAAGGGTCTGTTCTGTACTGTACCGTTCTACGTTCTATGTTCTGAGACATCGGGCAAACTGGTGGTTATTATTCAGGTGATCAGTCGATGCAACAGGTAAGAACTCACCAGGTTGGGTGGAGTGGCAGGACCAAAGGCGGGAGCAGCCTGGAACTGAACAGAGAAGGCCACAGCTTCACAAAACAGAGTCGACGTTGAACACATCAGAGGATAAAACGGCAGAGCGACAGGTTGCAACTTACCGGATTGGCCGGGCCAAAGTTGAAAGCCTGCAATTGAACAAAGAGTTCGGAGGTGTAACAAGACCACTACGGGAACGCACTGCAATCTCCTGCCTTGCATCTGCTGCTGTAACGAACGCTGCGTTTGTCAGTGCTGTATCTACACTCTTCATTCTGCAAGCTTCATGCCAATACAGAATTTCACAGTGTACGATCGTAAACTAATCGGATCAGGAACCATTTTATGTGGCACTCAAATAAAGGTGGAGGTCAACTACCGCCTTCTCTGCTGTTCTGCTGTCTCGTCTCGTCTCTCCCCCCCTCTCTCTCCACTCTCCCACCCCCACTCCTCCCCCTCTCTCTTCACTATCCTCCCCCTCTCTCCGTACTCTCCTCCAATCGCCCCCCTCTCTCTCCACTCTCCCACCCCCCTCTCTGGAAAGGGTGCAGAGCAGGTTCACCAGAATTATTCCGGGATTAGGGGGCATTAACTACAGAGATCGGACAGACTTGGATTGTTTTCTCTGGAACTCCAGATTTTACCGGCAGACCTGATAGAAGTGTATAAATTCATGAGAGGCAAAGATAGGGTAGAGAGTCAGAACCTTTTTCTCTGGAAGGAAAAATCAAATACCAAAGGGCACAGCTTTAAGGTGAGAGGGACAATATTCAAAGGAGACGTGCGGGGCAAGTTCCTTTTTACACAGAGGGTGGTGAGTGCCTGGCACACGCTGCCAGGGGTGGCTGCGGAGGCAGATACGAAAGTGGTGTTTTGGATAAGCATATAGATATGCGGGGAGTGGAGGGATATGGGTTATCTGCAGTCATATGGTCTTGGGATCAAGCTCAGCAAAGACATTGTGGGCCGAATTGCCTGTTCCTGTGTTTATATTGTTCTATGTTCTATGAATACCATAACCCTTCCAACAGTTCATCCATCCCAGCCTCGAACGCTTGCGTTTGCAAAGACATCAGGACTTACTGGTCTGGCTGGGGGAACAGGGGTGACACGGTGGCTCAGCGGTAGAGTTGCTGCCTCACAGCGCCAGAGCCCCGGGTTCGATCCTGACGACGGATACTGTCTGTATGGAGTTTGTACGTTCTCCCTGTGATCAAGTGGGTTTTCCCCGGGCGCTCTGGTACCTCCCACATTCCAAAGACGCAAAGGTTTGTAGGTTGAAGATAGACAAAACAATGCTGGAGTAACTCAGCGGGACTGGCAGCATTCACCGGACAGAAGGAATGGGCGACTCAGCGGGGCAGACAGCATCTCTGGAGAGAAGGAATGGGTGACGTTTCGGGTCAAGACCCTTCTTCAGTCCCAGTCGGAAGAAGGGTCTCGACCCAAAATGTCACCCATTCCTTCTGTCCAGTGATGCTGCCAGTCCCGCTGAGTTACTCCAGCATTGTGTGTCTATCTTTGGTTTAGACCAGTATCTGCAGTTCCTTCCTACACAGCTTTATAGGTTCCTTGTCTTTGGTGTGAATTGCAAATTGTCCCGAGGACGTGTAGGATAGTGTTAGTGTACGGGGACCGCTGGTTAGCGCAGACTCGGTGGGGCAAAGGGTCTGTTTCCACGTTGTATCTCTAAACTAAACTAAACTAAACTAAACATGCCTGGAATTGATCATTGGCCATGAGCATTGAACATCCTTAGAGCCACTTTAATAGGAGATTTGACTCTTATTGGCAGTAGCAAGGCAGTAACAACTTACTGGATTGGCCGCAGGAGCGGGGAACATGCCACCAGCCTGAAAATGAATCAAAATGTAATTGGAGCGTGCTGGAGGCACGAATGATTCAATTATACTTTATTACCGCATGTACCTAGATACAGTACTTTGTTTTGCGTACAACCTGGTAAAATCATACAGCAGAAGCGTGGCCATGTTTCCCGACAAAGTTACAAAAGTCCCGAACAGACCCATCTTCGGCCTGGCGCCGAAAATGGCGGCAGGCGGCCCCCTTTCCCGGGCCCCCCCCGCCCCTCCCCCACCCTTCGCACTCCAACAGTCCTTGGCCAGGTTCCCTCATTGTTCGCGACAGTCCCCAACCGCTAGAACCCCCTTCGTTCTCGACGGCCCCCCACTGGGTCTCCACTTTGTTGATGGTTGCCCATTACAGGACCCCCTTCGTTGTCAATGCCACCCCCCCCCCCCACCACCGGGCCCACCCATCTCCCCCCCCACTGGGCCCCACCCCCACCGGCCCACCCCTCCCCCCACCCCACCGGGCCCACCTCTACCCCTCCCCCCACCGGGCCCACCCCTCCCCCCACCACCCCCCCCCCCACTGGGCCCACCCCTCCCCCTCTCCCCACCGGGCCAACCCCTCCCCCCCCCCCACCGGGCCACCTCTCCCCCTCTCTCCACCCCACCGGGCCCACCCCTCCCCCCCCACCGAGCCCCCCCCCACCGGGCCCACCCCTCCCCTTCTCCCCACTCCACCGGGCCCACCCCTCCACCACCGGGCCCCCCCACCGGCCCCCGCCCTCCGTTCTCAGCTGCCCCATCCCCTCCCACTGGGTCCCCCCAAATAATGGACTCTTATTGGCCGTAGAATGGCAGCAAGAGCTTACTGGATTGGCCGGAGCAGGGGAAAACACGTTGAACGCCTGCAATTAAACAGAGGTTGTCATTGGACCATCGGGGGTCACCAAAATAGGAATCTACTCTTATTGGCTGCAGCAAGGCAGAAAGAACTTACCGGATTGGCTGCAAGAGGAGGGAGCATGACACCAGCCTGAAAATTTAACACAAGTAGTAAATAAAAAACTCAAACAAAAACAGAATATGCCAAAAATAAAAACTCAACAAGTCGGGCAGCATCTGTGGGAAGACAAGCAGACAATGTTTCCAGTCTGCAAAGGCTTCCGACCTGAAATGTTGACCCAATTCCTCTCCCCAGTGATGCTGCCTGGCCTGACGAGCATTTTCAAATTTTGTTTCGGATTTTCGACGTCTGCAGGTTTTTTGCTTTGATGTTAATCAAAAAGAACTGTTGGGAAAAGCTTTAAGAAAAAAAATCGCAATCCAGGTATTCGTCAAAATGGAGCAGATTCAGAAACTAAGCGGGAGAGGCAACGCAAAGTGTCAGCGAGTCACCCAAGTATCAGGTTTAAACGACGGCAGACGTGGCGTGGTAGTGGGTGGGGTGGTGGCGTTGGTTTGGGGTGGTGACAGTAGGTTCGGCCTGTGGAGAGGGAACTGGCCGGCAGTGGTTGCGGCTGCCCAGCCTGGTGGAGAAGGTCGGCAGGTCCGTCCACTCTAAAACCAGTCCCTTTAGAAAGAGTGTAGGAAAGAACTGCAGATGCTGGTTTACACCGAAGATGGACACAAAATGCTGGAGTAACTCAGTGGGACTCAGGTTGCATCTCTGGAGAGAAGGAATGGGCAACATTTTGGATGGAGGCGAGTCTGAAGAAGGGTCTCGTCCCGAAAAGTCACCCATTCCCTCTATTCAGTGATGCTGCCTGTCCCGCAGAGTTACTCCAGCCTTTTGTGTCTATCTTCTTTTAGAAAGAGGTCTATAATAACGAGGGTTTCCATATATCCTGCCTTTCCCTTGCACTAACATTATTCCCTTATCGTGTATCTATACACTTTAAACAGCTCGATTGTAATCACGTATAGTCTTGCCGCTGACCGGTTATCACACAACTAAAGCTTTTCACTGCACCTCATGTGACAATAAACAAACTAATATCCTTAGTTTATTTTAGTTTCATTTATTGTCACATGCGATAGTGAAAAGCTTTTGTGAAAAGCGTGCTAACCAGTCAGTGGAAAGAGAATACGTGATTACAATCGAGCCATTTACAGTGTATAGATACATGATAAGGAAATCGTATTTCACGCAAGGTAAAGCCAGCAAAGTCTAATCAAAGAAAGTCCGTGGATCACCAATGAGGTGGATAATAGTTTGGGATCGTTCTCTAGTTGTGGTGGGATGATTCAGTTGCCTGATAACAGCTGGGAAGAAACTGCCCCTGAATCTGGAGGTGTGCGTTTAAACATTTCTGTACCTTTTGCCCGAGGGGTTAAAGGTTTTTGTTTCCAAATTATGGTTAAAAATGCCACAGAAGCCTTCAGGTTTTTACCCACGTTAAAAGTTCTGGACCCTTCACAGCAGCCTCCACCACGAGGGATGTCCATTGTAAAAATTGATTTGTGACGATTGATAATTTTCCATGGATTAACATCGTAATTCAGCAACAACTGAAAACTCACTGAAAAGGCATTTCTGATAGGATAATCATTTGGAAACCCGGGAGTGCTAGGAAAAATCTGCAATTCACACAGAAAATATTCTTTGTACAGACATCAGGGTGGCGGAAATCGCTATCAAAATATGGGGGGCGGGACACAATTTGGGGCGCGGTTCCTTGGTGGCCGCACGCGCATGTGCACACACACGAGGCTTTGGCCATGGGCACTGTGGACGGCAACATCAGGAGCTGCTGGTTGGTGACCGACTCCCAACTCCAGCAACAGCAGCTTCGTCTCCAAGAATCGTGGGGTTTGAACCGTCCGTTCACGGGACCTTTCATCGCCCGGAACTGTTTAAAATCGGCCGGCGGGGGCTTCAACATCGGGATCCTCGATCGCCTTGATGCAGCAGTTTGATTTTAAGCTGCGCCGGGCGATGAAAGGCCCTGCGAACAGGCCGATTCAGCCCTTAGAAAACTTCTGATTCCCGCATGATTCTTTCAAAAGCTACAGTGATAATTAACACTTAAACAAATAAAACTGAAGCAAATAAAGGCAAACAGAAGAACCAACCTTGGAGGGGGGGGGGGGGGGGGGAGAGAGAGAGCGAGAGCGAGAGAGAGAGAGAGAGAGAGGGAAAAAAAACTAAATAACGTGTGACCGTGAATGAGGGACTTACCTACAAGCCAGCCAGGAAACCCGTTCAACTGGAACCCTTAATGACCTGACCCGTTTAAATCCGATACCCGTTTAAATCTTTCCCATCCACCAATTCATCCAATTAGTTTAAATGGTAACTGTACCCTCAACAGACAGCTTTAAGAAATTCTCCGTGAATACCTTCAGTAATACTTGAACGTCAAAACACAATTGGTGACACATCGTGTTAATACGATGTTAATAGAGACATTAACAAGCGCTTAACAATGACACCCGAACTGTCACGCGGAAAGCGGAGATTTTAATAGATTTTTTTTCACCGAATATCAAAATCCGGATTACAAAACATGGGGGGGATTGTCCCCACCTTTCAAAACATGGGAGGCATGTCCCCCCCCCCCGGATTTCCGCCCGTGATTGACGTTCCATCAAGACCATGCCCACTGGGTTCAAGAGCCTGTACTCCAGCGAGGGCTAGAGGATCTGAGCAATAGGGAGAGTTTATATAGGCTGGGACTTTATTCCTAGGAGCATGAGGGATGATCTTATTGTGGTGTATTAGCTGCCAGAGGAGGTAGTTGAGGCTGGGACAATCCCAACATTTAAGAAACAGTTAGACAGGTACATGGAAGACAGGTTTGGAGGGATATGGATCAAACGCGGGCAGGTGAGACTAGTGTGGCTGGGACATGTTGGCTAGTGCGGGCAAGTTGGGCCGAAGAGCCTGTTTCCACACCTGGGAAAGGTCAGGGCCTGTTTCCATGCTGTATGACTATGACTACCACAGTAGGCCAGAACTTCTGCTTCCGGATAAATTGTAAAGTCTGATCCAAAATGTACCCAGAACTTGGGCAGCACAGTGGAGCAACTGGTAGAGCTGCTGCTTCACAGTGCCAGAGACCTGGGTTCAATCCTGACATTGGGTGCTGTCTATGTGGAATTTGCACGTTCTCCCTGTGACTGCCAGATTTTCCTCCCACGTCCCAAAGATGGGTGGGTTTGTAGGTTAATCGGCCTCTGTAAATTGCCTCTAGTGTGTAGGGAGCAGATGCGTAAGTGGGATAATATGGAACTAGTGTGAAGGGGTGATAGATGGTTGGCGTGGACTGGGCAGGCCGAAGGGCCCGTTTCCATGCTGTAACATTCAGTCGATTAATCAAATCAGAAAACTAGGCGCGGCACGGTGGCTTAGCGGTAGAGCTACTGCCTTACAATGCCAGAGACCCGGGTTCGATGCTGACAACGGGTGCTTGTTTGTTCAGAGTTTGTACGTTCTCCCCGTGACCTGCGTGGGTTTTCTGCAGGATCTTCGGTTTACCCCCCACACTCCAAAGTTGTACAGGTTTGTAGGTTGATTGGCTTAGTATAAATGTGTGAATGTAAAATCGTCCCTAGTGTGCGTGCGGTAGTGTTAATGTGCAGGGATCGCTGGTCGGTGCGGACTCGGTGGGCCGAAGGGCCTGTTTCCGCGCTGTATCTCAAAACTAAAGTTCAACTCCCTGCACAGCCCTTCTCCTGTCCCAGGTACACAAGGGAGGAAAGAGTTCAAAAGGAAGTTTGATTATGGGATGGAGGGGGGGGGGGGCAGGAAAAGCTAATTGTCAAAAAAAGTCATTGACGCCAAAAAAAATGGTAATGGCTCAAACAATCAAATGTTAGAGCCAGAGGAAATGGATATTGAAACAGAAAAATCTGCAAAAACTGAAACGGAATGGAGAAAAATCAGCTGCCAACTTTCTCCACATTTTTTTCTCTAATAGATGAGTAAGAGGCACGAGGAATACATTACTCAGGAAACACGTGGACAATGTTTCATTCGTACTCACTTCGTTTCCAATTCTTGCTGGAGCTGCTGGTTGCAACTGGAAATTAAACAGAATGCCTGTCACTAAATGGTGAATATTAGACTACAAATCCCATCAGCCACCTCAGCCACTTCTCGGCCCACAGATCTCATTATCACCACAGCATCGTTTGTGTTCGGATTCTTGGCACCATGTTATAGCAAAGATGTTGTCAAGCTGGAACGGGTACGGAGGACACTTACGAGGATGCTGCCAGGAGTAGAGGGCCTGAGCTATAGGGAGAGGATGAGTAGGCTGGGACTTCTCCATGGAGCGCAGGAGGATGTGCGGTGATCTTATTGAGGTGAATAAAATCATTAGAAGAATATATCGGGTAGATGCACAGAGTCTCTTGCCCAGAGTAGTGGAATCGTGGACCAGAGGACATTGGTTTAAGGTAAAGGGGAAAAGATTTAATAGGATTCTGAGGGGTAACGTTTTCACACAAAGGGTGGTGGGTGTATGAAACAAGATGCCAGAGGAGGCAGGAACTATCCCAGCATTTAATAAACAGTTAGACAGGTACATGGACAGGACAGGTTTGGAGGGATAATCCAGCACTGTGTCTTTTTATTTTGTAAACCAACATCTTCAGTTCCTTGCATCCACATTTATCAGCATGTTGCCAGGATTGGATGGTATTAGTTTAAGGGGAGATTGGACAAACTTGGATTGTTTTCTCTGGCACGTCAGATCTGAGGGGAGACCTGATAGAAGTCAATAAAATGATGACAGGGTCGGCACAGACAGAGTGTAGAGTCAGAACCCTTTTTCCCCCACGGTGGAAACATCAAAGACATTGGTTTAAGGTCGACAAAAATGCTGGAGAAACTCAGCGGGTGAGGCAGCATCTAGAGAAGGAAATTCCTTCGCTCCATAGATGTTGCCTCACCCGCTGAGTTTCTCCAGCATTAGTGTCTACCTTCGATTTTCCAGCATCTGAAATTCCTTCCTAGACATTGGTTTAAGGTTGGAGGGTGGGGGGGGGGGGGGGGGGGGGGGGGGGGGGGGGGGGGGGGGAAGATTTAAAAAGAGATGTGCAGGGCAAATCTTTTATATAGACAATAGACAATAGGTGCAGGAGGAGACCATACAGCCCTTCGAGCCAGCACCGCCATTCAATGTGATCATGGCTGATCATCCACAATCGCTCTTCCTGCCTTCTCCCCATATCCCCTGACTCTGCTATTTTTAAGAGGCCTATCTAGCTCTCTTAAGAAACGGCCTCCACAGAGGCAGAGAATTCCACAGATTTACCACTCTCTGTGAGAAAAAGTGTTTCCTCGTCTTCATTCTAAATGGCTTACTCCTTACTCTTAAACTGTGGACCCTGGACTCCCCCAACATCGAGAACATGTTTCCTGCCTCTAGTGTGTCCAAGCCCTTAACAATCTTATATGTTTCAATGAGATCCCCTCTCATCCTTCTAAACTCCAGAGTGTACAAGCCCAGCTGCTCCATTGTCTCAGCATATGACAGTCCCACCATCCCAGGAATTAACCTTGTAAACCTACGCTGCACTCCCTCAATAGCAAGAATGTCCTTCCTCAAATTAGGGGAGTGGTAGGTGACTGGAACACAGGGGTGATTGTGGATCAGGCTATACAGTGGTGGTTAGGAGTTCTCCGGTGGGCACATGGACATGCAGAGAAAGGAGGGATATGGATCATGTGCAGGTTTAAATTGGTGTTATGTTTACCGTAGGGCCTGTTCCTGTACCATTCTATGTTGCCATAACTAATCTAATCACATTTTTGTCAGACACCCCTCCCTTCATCCCCCTCTCTTTCCTGTGCCCCACCTGAATGCACTGTACCCATTTCTCCCCTTCTCCTCTCCCCGTCCCCTTCCATCAACATTCCTTCCTCTGGCTTCACATTTCACACCTCGTGTACCCTTACCTCACACTTTTTGTCTTTTCATGTGGCCTTTGTCCAACCATCTGCCAAACCCCACCCCCCACGCTCACATGCATCCACCTATCACTCGGCAGACTTTGCCCCACCCGCACCTCTTTACCACCTTTCTCCCTGCCTAATCGGTCTGAAGAAGGTTCCCGAAGGTTCCTGACCCAAAATGTCACCTACTAACGCTCTCCAGAAATGCTGCTAGTCACCTACCGATGCTCTCCAGAAATGACTAGTAGGAAGCCAAACTCTGGAAACGTAGAGCCAGTTTTAGACAAGGCAGAGGGTTGACTCCTGGCTTGTAGTGATATTGTACCGACACCAAGTAAATCCTAACCCGCGCCAGAAAAACATCAAAACAGCAGCACTCATCTGCCACAGCCCTTCTCCCACCCTTGCCTGGCTCCTGCATGACTCCACTCACTGTAAGGGAGCACGATGTCAGACGGGTGCTCCTGGCAGTGAACCCCAAGAAGGCTGCCGGCCCAGATGGAGTACCTGGTAAGGTGCTCAAAGCGTGTGCCCACCAGCTCACCGTCATCTTCACCAGGATCTTCAATCTCTCCCTGGACCAGGCAGTTTTCCCGTCCTGCCTAAAATCAGCCACAATCGTCCGAAGAAGTCCCCCATCACCAGCCTAAACGATTATCGTCCTGTGGCCCTCACTCCGGTAATCACGAAGTGCTTCGAGAGATTGGTCCTCCAGCACATCAAGGACTATCTCCCTCCAGACCTCGACCCCCACCAGTTCGCCTATCGCCCAAACAGGTCCCCAGAAGACGCCATCACCGTAGCTCTCCACTCTGTGCTGAGCCACCTGGAGCTGGGGCAGAGCTGCGTCCGGATGCTCTTTGTGGATTACAGCTCAGCTTTCAATACTATCATCCCGGACATTCTCATCGACAAACTGGTCACTCTCGGCCTCCCCACTCTCACACGTGCCTGGATAAAGGACTTCCTAACCAACCGGCCCCAGACGGTGAGACTCAGCCCCCACCTCTCCTCCACTCGCATGTTGAGTACCGGCTCCCCACAGGGCTGTGTACTAAGCCCCCTCCTATACTGTCTCTACACCCACGACTGTAGTCCGGTCCACAACAACAACCGCATCGTCAAGTTTGCTGACGACACTACAGTGGTCGGACTCATCTCAAGGGGAGACGAGGCAGCCTACAGAGAGGAAGTCCTCAAGTTGACAACCTGCTGCTCAGAAAACAACCTGGTTCTGAACACCAAGAAAACCAAAGAGCTCATTGTCGACTTCAGGAGGCACAGCACCGACTTAGCTCCCTTATACATCAACGGTGAGTGTGTGGAGACGGTCTACACCCTCTCATCCTTATCCCCGCTGACATCTCCTGGACAGATAACATCACAGCGGTCATCAAGAAGGCTCAGCAGCGGCTGCACTTCCTGAGGGTCCTCAGGAAGCACAACCTGGACTCCAACCTGCTGCTGACCTTCTGCCGCTCGTCCATTGAGAGCCTGTTGACATACTGCACTACAGCAAGGTACGGCAGCTGCACCATGGCAGACAGGGAGAGGCTTCAGAGGGTAGTTAGGGCAGCACAGAAGATCATCGGCTGCCCTCTCCCCTCTCTGATGGACATTTACACCTCCCGCTGCCTCAGCAGGGCGAAGAACATTATCAAGGACAGCTCCCATCCTGCATTTGGCCTGTTCAACCTGCTGCCCTCAGGGAGGCGCTATAGGTGCATCAGCACAAGGACAAATAGACTCAAGAACAGTTTCATTTCCAAAATCCATTATCTCCCTGAACTCACACATGCACTGACTTCACAGCCTAACCCCCGGACTTTCATCTATCCACCTACTGTAATTTGTACTGTAACTGTAATTTTCAATATGTGCAATAACCCATACTGGATATAGGAATCCTATTTATTCATTCTATTTATCCATTGTCTTTTATAGATATGTATATAGCGCCGCAGAAACTGTGCACCTTATTCCCCCCCTTTTTTGTTTTTGCACTGAGTAGGAGCAGCTTTTAATCTCATTGTACATGTGTATAGTGACAATAAAAAGGCATTCTAATTCATTCTAAAAAGGACACAAGGTTCAACGTGCCTGCTTCTTTATGAAGTTGATTGAGATGACCTCCAGTTGGCCATCGATACTGATGGTGTTCACGCTGGCGAGCGGGACTCGGTGCATGAACTCCAAGAAGTGCTTGTCATTCACGGCCACCTGACAGAAACAAACAGAGGGACAGGTAACAGCACCCAGCGATCACAATCTCAAAATCCTTTGATATTCCCAAGGACACCAAACTCAACTTTGGACCATTCCGACGTTTCACAAGGATGACAAGTGTTTGATCTGTTTTCCTTCCACTTTCACTTTAGTTTAGTTTAGTGATACAGCATGGAAACAGGCCCTCCACCCAGTCCACCCCGACTGTCAATCACCTGTTTGCACTGGTTTTATGTTGTCCCACTTTCTCGTCCACACTAGGGGCAATTAAGACTTTTGAGATACAGGCCCTTCAGCCCACCAAGTCCACACCGACCAGCGATCATCCCGTACACTAGCACTATCCTACACACGAGGGACTATTTTCAATTTTACCTAAGCCAATTAACCTACAAACTTGGGATGTGGGAGCACCCGGAGGAAACCCACGTGGGCAGAGAGAATGTGCAAACTCCACACAGACAGCAGCCAAGGTCAGGATCAAACCTGGGTCTTTGGTGCTGTGAGGCAGCGGCTCGACCAGATGTGGGGGGGGGGGATAATAATTTTACTGCGCAACAGTTTTATGATGGAATTAAATGAAAGAGCTAAGCGAAGATGAGTTGCTCTTGGTGCAAAAAAAAAGGCTGCAGAGAAAAGAATTAGAGTGTTAAAATGGAAACTAACGCCCAAGGATCCCTAAGACCATTGCTTACATGGGCTACACAGTGCCACAGCTGGTAGAGCTGCTGCCTCACAGCACCAGAGAACCGGGTTTGATTCTAACTTGGGTGCTGTCTGTGTGGAGTTCTCCCCGTAACGGCACAGGGTTTCCTCCGGCTGCTCTGGTTCCCTTCCACATCCCAAAGACGTGTGGGTTTGTAAGTCAATTGCCCTCTGCAAATTGCCCCAAATATGTAGGAAGTGAATGTGAACGTGGGATCACATAGAACCTGTATAATCAGTAGTTGGCATGGACTCGGTGGGCCGAAGGGCCTGTTTCCATGCTGTATCCTAAAAAACTAAACTAACCCCAAGACCAGTTCCTAGAAAGACAAGAGCAGCTGATTTTCACCAATACAGCTTACATGGAGGTACCATCACAACATTTAAGAAGTATTTAGACAGGTACATGGATAGGAAAGGTTTAGAGGGATATGGGCCAAACGCAGGCATGTTTATGTTCCTAGAGATACAGCGTGGAAACAGGACCTCCATCCCTCTGAAAATGCGACCAGCGATCCCCGCATAGTAACACTGTCCGACACACACCAGGGGTAATATACATTTATACCAAGCCAATTAGTCGACAAACCTGTACATCTTTGAAGTGTGGGTGGAAACCGGAGATCCCGGAGAAAACCCAGGCAGGTCTCGGGGAGACCACACAAACTCCATACAGACAGTACCCACAGTCAGGATCGAACCCAGATCTCTGGCGCTGCAAGACAGCAACTCTGCCTCAGCGCCACCATGCCGCCCATGTTGGTCGATGTGGGCAAGTTGGGCCGAAGGGCCTGTTTCCACACTGTATGACTATAACATTACCTGGGGTTACATAGTTCTCGTAACAAACCACTCATTCACGCACTGCTCCGTGACCGTAAACTGTGACCGAATGTGCTGAGAAATTAAAAGTGGAACACATTACCTTGTAGGAATCATTTTGCACGAGTATAAGGAGTTGGAAGGTCTCTCCTTTCTGCACTGGCGTTTCATACTTCCTCTCCTCGGAGCACCAGTGCTGGTTCTCAAAGCTGTTGCACACCACGTAGCCCGGACACTCGAACCGTGGGTTGAAGTGTAAAGCCACGTCGCAATGGCCAGCCATGGTGCCGCACTGAAGGTTCACGTGAAACCTGAGCAGATACAGGAGGAAATCTCATCAGCTAGAGTGCGGTCCTGACTCCCTCCCTGGTCGTCGTACTAGTTTCACTGTCGTCCTGTTGAGCTCCATTGTCTGCATAACTCGTTATCACCTGGCCCACAGCCAACAATGGACCATTGTGGGCTCTACCTTCCCTTGATCATCGTTACTTTTTTTGCATTTCATTCATACAATTGTTCCATATCTCTCAATATCACCGTCTATATCTCTCGTTTCACTTTCCCCTGACTCTGTCTGGAGAAGGGTCTCGACCTGAAACGTTACCTATTCCTTTTCTCCAGGGATGCTGCAGTTCCTTCCTACACACTCCCATCTATCCACCTTACTGGAGAAATTGTCTTGGGATTTTCGCAACATTTTACATTAAATCAGCTCACATCTCACAGTGTGGGAAACTCGCCAAATTTGGAAGGGCGTATAAATATTTAGGAAAGTAAGGGGGCATGAGATATTTGAACAAAGGTTTGACAAGATAGTCCTGTCCTGTTAAAGCTTTGGATATCTGTTTTTAAACTACACTTTCATCACATCCATACATTTAGTTTAGTTTAGTTTATAGTCACGTGTACTGAAGTAAAGTGAAAAATTGTTGCGTGCTATCCACACGATATTTCACGAAACGTTACTCACCCTTTTTCTCCAGAGATGCTGCCTGACCCATTGAGTTACTCCAGCACTTTGCACCTATCTTTTGGTATAAACCAGCATCTGCAGTTCTATGGTTCTACCTTATTGGAGTCCTTTGACCTATCTTTAATCTGACTTCATCTTCCACTAAATGTTGTATCCTCCATCTGTGTACTGTGGACAGCTTGACCGTAGCCATGTACAGACTTTTCAGACTGGGTAGCATGCAAACTAAAGCCCCTGTCCCACTTTCCCAAGTTACTCACGAATTCTCCCGCGTTTTCCCCTTGATTCAAACTCGGAGAATGTCGGTAGCGAGTCCGTAGGAGGCTGTAGGAGTCCGTAGATGTTTCGTAGCGGCTCGTAATGCCAGCTGTAGGTACTCGGGGCATCAGGTAAGTCGGGACGTTTTTTTTCCAGCATGTTGAAAAATGTGCACGAGTAAAAAAAACAGCCCCGAGTACATACGGCTGGCTATTACCGTAATTCTCCGAGTTTGAATCAAGGGGAAAACTCGGGAGAATTCGTGAGTAACTCGGGAAAATGGGACAGGGGCTTAAAGCTTTTCACTGTACCTCGGTAAACTTGCCAATAGTAAACTAAACTAAACGTAGCTTTAAGGTGAGAGGGGCAAAGCTTAAAGGAGATGTGTGGGGCATAGTTTTGTTTTACACAGAGGTTGGTGAGAGCCTGGATGGTGCCACCATGGGTGGAGAAGGCAGATACGAACGATAATGACGTTTAAGGGATTTATATTCTGAAGAAGGGTCTAGAACCGAAACGTCGCCCATTCCTTCTCTCCGGAGATGCTGCCTGTTCCGCTGAGTTACTCCAGTATTTTGTGTCCATCTTCATATTATAGATAGGCAAGTGGATATAGAGGGAATGGAAGGATATGGATTAGGTGCAGGCTGATAAAGAGTTGGTCTTAGCATCATGTTCAGCACAGGCATTGTGTGGTAAAGGGCCTGTTCCTGTGCTACACTGTTTAGGTTAGTTTGGGAGATAGCGTGGATTAGTATGAGTGCCTGTGGGTTGTGGGGAGAAGGCAGGAGAATGGGGTTAGGAGGGAGTGATAGATCAGCCATGATTGAATGGCGGAGTAGACTTGATGGGCCGAATGGCCTAATTTGCTCCTATCACTTATGAACAGGCCCTTCGGCCCACCGAGTCCACGCTGACCAATGATCTCCTTACACTAGCTTATTACTACACACTGGGGACAATTTACAATTCTTACCAAAGCCAATTAACCCACAAACCTGTACGTCTATGGAGTGTGGGAGGTAACCAGAGCACCCGGAGAAAACCCACACGGGGTCACGGTGAGAATGTACAAACTCTGTACAGACAAGCATCCATAGTCAGGAATGAACCCGGGTCTCAGACTCTGTAAGGCAGCAACTCTACCGCTGTGCCATTGTGTTCCATAGATCATAGAACATCCAAACATCTACCTTACCAGGAACTCCTACAGGCTTTAAGATGCTTTGCAAAAAAACTCTTCCTCAAACAAGTCCAAGAATTGGGAATCAAGAGTATCCTAGGTGCTCTCTGCAAGGAGTTTGCACGTTCTCCCTGTGACCATGTGGGCTTCCTCTGGGTGCTCCGGTTTCCTCCCACATCCCAAAGATGCGCGGGTTTGTAGGTTCATCGGCCCGCTGTAAAATTGCCCCTGGTGTTTAGGGAGTGGATGTGAAAGTGGGGTAACACAGGAGCAGTGTGAAAGGGTGATCGATGGTTGACGTGGACTCGGAGGGGCGGACCGGTGTCCGTGTTGTATCTCTAAAAGTAAACTCCATAACTCTCCACTTCAGGGACGAGGGCAGCTCTAACAACACTCAAGGTACGAGACACCACTGAGAACGATGTAACTCACTGGTTCATTTCCTCCACCGCGGGTCAGTGAGCAGAGCTCCCGCCACGTAAAGCATTACTTTATAATGTTCAGAAAGGATTCCAAAGTTGGAGAATTAATGAGACCATGCGTTTTAGCTTTTAGAGATGGTCACAGGGAGAACGTACAAACTCTGTATAGACAGCACCCATAGGCAGGATTGAACCCGGGTCTCTGGCGCTGTGAGGCAGCAACGCGAGCGCTGTGCTACCGTGCTCACGACCTTTTTGCTGAAGGTTACCTGTCACAGTGCGGCAGCACTCGCCCTTTGATTTGGACCATGTCCCCATCTTGCAAACTCCCAGGAATGGGCCCCGTGTAGGGGATCGGCTGCAATAGAAACCAGGGTCAGTGTGAGGCACTGAGAGACACTGGGAGACACAGAGTGAAGGCAGCATCTCACACACATACATACACACACACGATATAAACCAGAATCAGTGTGAGACACTGAGGGAGAGGCAATGAGAGACACAGTGAAGGCAGCATCACACACACACACACACACACACCTGCATGTACACGGCCACACGCACGTATGTACACACACACGAACACATATATACAGACGCGAACACATACACACGTATGTACACACATGCACGTATGTACGTACACACACATTCGCACATACCTATGTACGTACATACACACACGTTCCTACGCACGTATGTACACATGCACATTATACACATGAGAACACACATGTACGTATGCATGTTTAGTGAGAGGTTACCTAACATTAGAGAATTAAACGTTCATACCGCTGGGCTGTCAGCTGCCGAAGCGAAATACGAGGTGCTGTTCCTCCAGTTTGCGTGTGGCCTCACTCTGGCAATAGAGGAGGCCCAGGACATAAAGGTCAGTATGGGAACAGGAAGGGCGGTTAAAGTTGTTAGCAACAGAGAGATCCATTAGGCCTTGGCAAATCGAGCACAAGTGTTCGGCAACATGTTTGCCGAATCTATGCTTGGTCTCGCCGATGGTCATCCGAGCTCATCCCAGCACTCACATGAGGAGCATTTGAGAGGATGTTTACTGTAGAAATAAGCGCGGAAAAAGGCCCTTCGGCCCACCCAGTCTGTGCTGACCAGCGACCCCCGTACACTAGCACTATCCTACACACTAGGGACAATGTACAATTGTACCAAGGCATAGATAGATTCTTGATTAGTACAGGTGTCAGAGGTTACGGGAGAAGGCAGGAGAATTGGGTTAAGAGGGAGAGACAGATCAGCCATAATGGAATGGCGGAGTAGACTTGATGGGCTGAATGGCCTAATTCTACTCCTATTCCTTGACCTTATTACCAAAGCCAAAGTAACCTATAAACCTGGGCATCGTTGCAGTGTGGGAGGAAACCGGAGCACCTGGGGAAAACCCACGCGGTCACGGGGAGAACGTGCAGACAGCACCCGTAGTTAGGATCGAACCCGGGTCTCTGGCGCTGTGAGGCAGCAACTCGAATGTCTACTGTGCATTCACCCTATCTGTTCCCCTCATGTTCTTATACACCTCAACCCGAAACGTCACCCATTCCTTCCCTCCAGAGATGCTGCCTGCCCCGCTGAGTTACTCCCGCTTTTTGTGTCTATCTTCTATACTCAGTACCCTGAATGACGTAGGCCAATATACCAAAAGCCTTCTTGACCACCCTATCTACCTGTGATGCCTCGGTCATGAACGTATGTACCTGCACTCCTAGGTCCCTCGGCTCTGCAACACTCCCCAGGACCCTGCTGTTTAATGCGAATGGACCACCCTGGTTTGTCTTTCCAAAATGCAACGCCCCGCACTCATCTGCACTTTGCATCTTCTTTTGCCACCTTGCACCATTCCAACACAAACCTGAGAAACAGCATCACACCTTCTGCCTCCACACATGATAATCGTTGAGACTCCACATTGATTCAACAATTTCAGATAAGAGGCCTCTACTAGCTAATTCCCACAACCCGCTCCTGCCCCCCCCCCCCCCCCCCCCCCCACTCCCTCTCCCGCCCCCTCCATCCATCCATCCACAAGGCAGGGCAGAATTGGGCCATTCAGCCCATCAAGTCTCCTCCACAATTCAATCATGGCCGATCTATTCTTCCCCCTCAACCCCATTCCTCTGCCTCCCATGACCTTTGATGCCCTTGCTAATCTAGAACCTATCAATCTCTGCCTTAAAAATACCCAATGTCCAGGCCTCCACAGTCGGCCGTGGTAATGAATTCCACAGACTCACCACCCACTGGCTGAAGAAATGCCTTCTCATCTCCATTTTGAAGGTACGCCCTTCAATTCTGAGGCTGTGGTGCCCTTTGGTCCTTGACTCTCGCACGACTGGAAACATCCTCCCCAAGTCCCCCCTCACTCTGCAGATGCAGAAAGTCAGCATCTTCACAATCTAACATCTCAGACAATTTGCCCTGGGGCCTGTAATCATGAAGAAGGCGTTCCAACACCTTTCTGTCTGAAGAAGGGTCTCGTCCCGAAACGTCACCCTCTCCTTCTCTCCAGAGATGCTGCCTGTCCCGCTGAGTTACTCCAGCTTTTTGTGTCCCTCTTCTTTCTTAGAGGTTTAAAGAGATTGGGCATGTCCCCGAACACTCTAACAAACTTCTACAGATGTATGACCAAAAATATCCTGACCGGTTGCATCTTGGCCCTTCGGCCCCTCCGAGTCTATGCTGACCAACGATCACCAGCACTATCCTACACACCCTAGGGACAATTCAACCAAGCCTCTTAACCAACAAACCGGTGGAGTGTGGAAGGAAACCGGAGCACCCAGAGGAAACCCACTCGGGTCACGGGGAGAACATGCAAACCCCTTACAGACAGCACCCGTAGTCAGGATCGAACCCGGGTCTCTGGAAGGCAGCATCTCTACCGCTGCATCACTGTGTCGCTACAGTTGGACAAGAGGTACAGAAGCCTGAGCCACAGAGGTATGGAACCACCTCAGCCACCACCACTTACATTATTCCCCACCCTTCTTCAATTAAAAATGCACCTCCCTTCCTCCCTCAGATGTAACATTGACTACTCCTGTGTATTACAGTTCTGTAGCTTAACTTGGCAACATGCTTGGCTGACGTATGGGCCGAAGGGTTAGTTCCTGTGCTATGTTGTTCAAAATAAACTTAATTTGGCATCATGGTCAGCATAGATATCGTGGGCCGAAGGGCCTATTCCTTTCACGTACTGTTCTGTGTTGATATCCACCAATGCTGCCCCGCAGGCTATCATCTCTAATATTTCCGCTTTATCCCAGATTTTTCAGATTTCAGGGGTTTTTTTTGTACTTACCAGAGAACAAAAGGTTGGGTGCGGAAACTGAAGCCAGCTTTCTGGAACCGGAACGCCAATGTTTACACTAACTAGCAGTAAATAAATTGTTGTTTTAATAAAATGTCGACTCGTACTGTCTTCAACAAGACAGATTACCCATTAGAAACCCCCCCAAAAAAGCCAGCTAAACTGTACATGTCGTGACTGCCTGCCACACCCAGCGGCCCTTTGAAAATAACAGTCTGCCTTTGCAACACACATCTTTAATGAATCAAAATTCCTCCATATCATATACAGGCCGGAATGTTTTACTGCCTTTGCTCTCCGAGGCAGCCTCAGAGGCACAAATCCTCCAGGAACCCCTGAATCTGAAGGCAATAGAAAAAGTCTTCCTAAACAAAATACAAGTAACAAAACGAGGATTTTAGAGCATCGCTAAAGATGAAGGCGGAGTTCGAGGGCTCTGTTACTTGTGCAGAGGCAGCGGTGAGCAATATAACGTGGGTTAAAGTGCCGGGACCGTGATGCAAGTCCCGGCTCGGTGCTTACCGGGTTGTACACGGGCGCTGGGGGAGTCCAGAAGTCCATGGTCTGAGCCACAAGCACCAGCGGAGGGATCGGGAATACCAGCTACTGGCGTTATACCCTTTGCTGGATCGCAACCAGATCCGCAGCGAGGAGGCTTTGCGTTTGCTATTTATTGGGGAAGCGCGTCAGGCCGTTATGCGCGGAAGTGGCTGACCTGCGGGCTGTTCGGCCCACACGGTGCGTGCTAGCCCAGGGGTAGGGCAGGGCTCGGCCCCCAACCACAGATGGGGCGCAAACGGGTCAAATCACAACTGAAGATAGAAGAAGATATGCTGGAGAAAACTCATTCCAGAGATGCTGCCTGTCCCGCTGAATCACTCCAGCATTTTGTGTCTATCTTCGGTGTAAACCAGCATCTGCAGTTCCTTCTGACACAAATCACAACTGAAAATGTGAATAAGTTATATTCCAAAGAGTCTTCTCCAACAGTTTCCGTGTCATTGTTCTTTAATGCTCACTGTCCACGGTTCCTCATTTCATCGAGTGTGGAAACAGGCCCTTCGGCCCAACTTGTCCACACTGGCCAACATGTCCCAGCTACAATAGTCCCAACCACCTGCGTTTGGCCCATATCCCTCTAAACCTGCCCCACCTTCTTCCTTTTCATATTCCTATACAGGAGCAACGGTAACTATGTTAAGGATTGCAGTACAGTGGAGCAGCCGGTGGAGCTGCTGCCTCACACAACGCTAGAGACCCTGGCCCGATCCTGACCTCGGGTGTTGCCTGTGTGGAGTTTGCACGTTTCCTCTGTAACCATGTGGGTTTCCTCCGGGTGCTTTGATCCCATATATTTTCAGGTTTGTGGGTCAATTGCCCTGACTGTAGAGAGTGGATGAGAAAGTGGGATAACATAAAACCAGCACGTGTAGGAAAGAAGGGTGTTGACCCAAAACGTCGCCCATTCCTTCTCTCCAAAGATGCTGCCTCACTCACTGAGTTACTCCAGCATTTTGTGTCTAGCTTTGATAAAAAAACCAGTGTGAACGGATGATTATGTTAAAGAAGGAACTGCAGATGCTGGAGAATCGAGGGTTACACAAAAGGCTGGAGAAACTCAGCGGGTGCAGCAGCATCTAAGGAGCGAAGGAGATAGGCGACGTTTCGGGTCGAGACCCTTCTTCAGACTGGTCAGGGATCAGGGAAACGAGAGATATAGACAGTGATGTGGAGAGATAAAGAACAATGAATGAAAGATATGCAAAAAAGTATCGATGATAAAGGGAACAAGCCATTATAAGCTGTTTGTGGTGTGAAAATGAGAATCTAGTGCGACTAGGGTGGGGGAGGGAGATAGAGAGAGAGGGAATGCCAGGGCCCGAGGGCTGAGGGAGAGATGGGAAGGGGAGGAGACAGCAAGGGTTAACAGAATTGAGAAAATTCGATGTTCAAGCCCAAAGGATGCAGACTCCCCAAGCGGAATATGAGGTGCTGTTCCTCCAACTTGCGGTGTTGTTGCGGTGAACGGATGATTGATGGTCAGTGTGGACTCTGTGGGCCAAATGGTTTGTTTCCATATGGTATCTCGAAACTAAACCATTCCCCAATCCTCCACAACCTTGCCTGTGGATTTGAATGTGTTCCCAGTGAAATGTGAACCGGATAAACTGTTCCCTTTCCATGCCTGAGGAGCAGATTAGTCACCCAGCACAGCAACAGACCTTCCTGTCCAAACTAACGACTCAATTACTCTTCATTGTCACATCTACCCAGGGACAGTGCACACAACCCAGTATAATCGCACGGTGGAGCTCATCGAGGCAGTCGCCACGTTACTGGTGCCGACAAAGTTAAAAAAGTTCACTGAACAGTCCTGTCCACTGCCTGTTCCCCCCTACCCTCACCCCACTGAGCAGGCTCCCCCCTTCGTTTTTGACAGCCCTCCTCACTTTCGACAGTACAGCTACCCACTCCAACCAACATTACCCCAATCCACACTAAGTCCCACCTGCCCTTGTTTGGCCCAAATCCCTCTAAACTTTTCCTATCCATGTACCTGTCCATGTCTTTTAAATGTTGTTCTAGTACTTCACTCAACTACCTCCTCTGGCAGCTCTCTCCACACTTTGAGGAACCTGGGGGCAACTTTACCGAGGGGCAGTGCAAAGCCTTTGTTGCTTGTTTACCCAGTCGCAGGAAGGCAATACATGATTACAATCGAGACATTTTACAGTGTATAGATACATGAGAAGGGAATATTGTTTAGGGTAAAGCCAGCAAAGCCTGATCAAGGATAGTCCGATGGTCGCCAAAGAGGTAGATAGAAGTACAGCACTGCTCTCTGGTTGTGGTAGGATGATTGAGTTGCCTGAAAACAGTGTCTCTGTGTGTTGAAAGCATTTCATCTGTACCAAAGGGCAGGCAGTCACATAATCTAGCTCGAGCAGTGATGAAGAAACCATAACATATTTCCAAGTCAGGATGGACAGAGCTATTAGGGGAGAGAGGGAAAAAGTTGCCCCTCAGGTTCCTGTTAACTCTTCCCCCTCTCACCTTAAACCTATGTCGCCCGGTTCTCGATTCCCCCGGCCCTGGGCAAGAGACTGAGCATTCACCTTATCTATTCCCCCTTGCAATGTTATACACCTCAGTAAGATTTAACCTCATCCTCCAGCGCTCCAAGGAATTAAGTCGTAGCCTGCCCAACCCCTCCCTGTAGCTCAGGCCCTCACAATAATAATTGAAGCATTAAAATTACAGTTGTGTGCCACAAGGTTTCAGACACAGAATTTCTGCATCAGTAATAAAGTGTCTGCCAAACAAGTTCTAAAATAAAACCTGCAACAGGAAGAGGGTTTTGAGTGGGGCGGAGTGATGCAGCTGTGCTGCTGCATTGCAGCACCATGCTCACTCTCCTCTCAAAACCACCTCCCTTACCAAGGAGCGTGACAGGCAGGAGATGCAGCGGGGTGGAGGGGAAACATCGCTTCTTGTAGGTCTCTCTGCACATTGCTTACCATAAAAGGTAGAATAGTACGATATAGGAACGGGTCCTTTAGCCCACTATATTTGTGCAGAACATAGAAAATAGGTGCAGGAGGAGGCCATTCGGCCCTTCGAGCCAGCACCGCCATTCAATCAGATCATGGCTGATCATCCAAAATCAGTAACCCGTTCCTGCTTTCTCCCCATATCCCGATTCAGTTAGCCCCTAACTCTCTTGAAAACATCCAGTGAATTGGCCTCCACTGCCTTCTGTGGCAGAGAATTCCAGATTTACACAGTTGGGTGAAAAAGCTTTTTCTCATCTCAGTCCTAAATGGCCATTATGATTCTCAGCTGTCTGCACATGATCCATATCCCTCTATTCTCTGCACTTCCATGTGCCTATATAAAAGCCTGTTAGAATACCGCTGTCATATCTGCCTCCCCCACCACCCCTGGCAACGTGTTCCAGGCCCCCACCACTGTGTAAAACAAATTTGCCCGCACATCTCCATTAAGCATCCCCCCTCTCCCCTAATAGCTCTGTCCATCCTGACTTGGAAATATGTTATGGTTTCTTCATCACTGCTCGAGCTAAATTATGTGACTGCATGCCCTTTGGTACAGATGAAATGCTTTCATCACACAGAATACTGTTATCAGGCAACTGAATCATCCTACCACAACCAGAGAGCAGTGCTGAACTACTGTCTACCTCTTTGGTGACCCTCGGACTATCCTTGATCTGACTTTGCTGGCTTTACCATGCCCTGAACAATATTCCCTTATCATGTATCTATACACTGCAAAATGGCTCGATTGTAATCATGTATTGCCTTCTCTAAATTAAACTAAACTAGTTTAGACTGCCTGTCCTTTGGACCAGATGAAGTGTTTTCAACACACAGAATATTGCACTTCAACTATGAAATAATTGCATATTCCGAGAAGGGTTATGTGCTTAATTTCCCAATCAAACATCTGATTTATACAGTAATGTTGAAGTCATCAGCTACTTCAGTTAAACATAGAACGTATTACAGTACAGCACAGGAATGAGCCCTCTGACCCACAATATCTGTGCCAAACATGATGCCAAAATAAACACTGCATGTAATCCATATCCCTCCATTCTCAGCATATCCACGTTTGTCCTAATGTCTCTTAAATGTCACTATCGTTTCTGCCTCCACCACCCTTGGCAGCACATTCCAGGAACCACCCTCTGTTTAAAGATATTACACCCCTCATCTTAAAACGATGCCTTCAAATCTTTGAAATTCCCACCCTGAAAGAAAAGATTCTGACCATCCCTTCTATCCATGCTTCTTGTAATTTATACCTCTGTCAGATCTCCCCTTAACTACTGACGTTGTAGAGAAAACGATCCTCCGACCTCTTCCTGTAGCTGGTAACCACTAATCCAGACTGCATTCTGGTAAATCTCTTCTGCACCCTCTCCAGAGCCTCCACATTCTTCCTGCGAAGTGGCGACCAGAACTGCACGCGATGCTCCAAATGCAGCCTAACCAAAGTCTTATTTTGATAGTGCTCTTAAAGAGAGCGGAGTCAAGGGGTAAGGGGAGAAGCAAGGAACGGGGTACTGATTGTGGATGATCAGCCATGATCACAGAGAATGGCGGTGCTGGCTCGAAGGGCTGAAAGGCCCACTCCTGCACCTATTGTCTATTATAGAGCTGCATCATGAAAATTGCTCTGGATAGCTCACCTGTTCCCACGGTGTCCTTAAAATGTAATCTTCTGGTCCACATCGTTCAATTTAATGTTGTACTGTATCCCAGATGCTAAAGCAACACATTTGAAGCATTCAAACACCTCTGCAAAGTTTGTTTGGGGAATCAAAGGTGCATCAGTGGAGAGGAATAAAAAACATCACGAAAAATGTTGGCACCTTTAACAGCATTCAATAATTAAGATTCAATGGCATTCTAGATGAACAGAGGGGCCAAGTCCATACTTCCCCGAGAGTGGCAACACAAATAGAGCATGGCTTGCCTTCATGGGTTGGGGAGCATAGAATATATAGATGTTGTAATTTCGCCACACGCTAGTTATCTAAATAAAGCTAAATTATTTTGCTGACAATTTTAAATCATTTTTGTCTTTCAACACAAACCCGCTGATGACACCTTGCAAATAAACTGCAGTTGCTACAGGAGGCAAGCACAAGTGGGTAGAAATCAAATCAGAGAGAGATGAGACCCTACAGCCCACCAAGTCCCATCTGACTCACTTAGACTAACCATCCATTAATTCCAATTATTATTCTCCCCACATTCTCATCAACTTCCCCCCACAGATTCCACCACTCACCTCTCCACTAGGCACAATTTACTGTGGCCAATTCATCAACTGCACTCTGTATCTTTTCATTTGCGCTACCTATTGTACTAGAATTTAACTTGATTGTATTTATGGATAGTATTATCTTATTTGATTGGATTTGAAAAACAATGCTGTTCACTGTACCTCGGAACACCTGACAATAACATACCTAAACCTAACAATCGACATGTCTTTGGGACATAGGAGAAAACCAGAGCATCCAAAACAAACCCTAATCGAACACATGCAGAATATCCTGTACAAACTCCCCAGACAGAACCAGAGGTCAGGACTAAAGCCGGGTCTCTGGCTTTGTGAAGCTGCAGTTCCACCAGTTGCACCACTGTGTCACCTCCTCCTTCCTGGGAGATTCGGTGGATCTCCACTGAAACTCCCTCCGAGTCGAGACGTCCCGAACAGCAGTACGGTTAAACAATCATAAAATTAATGGTCGACTTTCTTATCTAGCCCTTAGCAAGGATAATGCACTTCACTTTATAAAGATTACCGTCTTTGTCGGCAAGTTGTACTTTGGTATAAACAATAATGCATTTCGGTGTTAATTATCTCGTGTTGGAAAGTTCTCAAACGGGATCTGAAATGCCAAGAGATTCTCTCCCTCCCCAAGGAACAGCTCCTTCCCCTCTTTTCTCGCGTTTCTGAACGGTCCTTCTAAAAGCTAAGGTCCTGTCCGGTTCACCTCTACCCCATTGCAGACATTGGACTTTGTCTCAGGAACTGATGCGCTACAATGCTGAGAACTATATTCTGCACTCTGTATCTTCCCCTTTGCCTTTGTACCTTTATAATATTTATGTACATCTGTTTGGATAGCATGGCTTTTCATTTATATATTTATGATAACTCTACAGTATTATTGAATCCACCTGTTTGGATAGCATGCCATGTCTTTAGCATGTTCCAGGGAGTTAAAGTGTGAAGGGCAACACAGTGGTGCAGCAGTAGTGTTGTTGCCTTACAGCACATCAAACCCAGGTTCGATCCTGCCTATGGGTGCTGTCTGTACGGAGTTTGTACGTTTTCTTGTAACCGCATGGGTTTTCTCTGGGGTCTTCTCACATTCCAAAGACTTGCATGTTTGGCTTTGATAAAATTATAAATTGTCCCTAGTGTGCAGGATAGTGTTGGTGTACGGGGTGATCGCCAGTCGGCGTGGACCGATGGGCCGAAGGGCCCGTTTCCTCGCTGTATTTTACCTGGGAGGGGGGGTCCATGCGGCTTAGGGAGAATGAGATACGTTTGCACGGACGGCACCCAGGATCAGGATTGAACCAGGATTTCAGGGGCAATGAAGCAGTGACCGACTACTGCACCACCGTGCTGTCCACAAATCTGGATGAATCCACTCTTTGTCAAGGCAGCCCCTGTTGCAAGAGGAAACTGGTCTGAAAGCATGGCGTGTGGCTTCTATATGAATGGAATGGGAAATATGGACAGGCATTACTCCCATCTGCATTATCCATCTTCAAGAATTACAGGGAAAACAATACTTGTCAGTCTTGCACGCCCCACAAATTAAAACAGCATTTTGCATTAACATGAAGAGAAGTTCCAAGCATTCACAGTCCGTGCAGCCTGTCACACCAGGTGCCCCAGCCAGAGAACAACACAGTGCCAGAGACCCGGGGGTCAATCCTCACCTCAGGTGCTATCGGTGTGGAGTTTGCACGTTCTCCACACTTGTATTTCTTCCCGGTGCTCCGATTTCCTCCCACATCCCAAATGAGTCCAGGTTTATAGGTTAATTGCCCCTCATGTGGTGGGAGTGGATGCGAAAATGGGATAACAGAACTGTTGTAAACGGGTGATCAATGGTTGACATGGACTCAGTGGGCCGAAGGGCCTGTTTCCATGCTGTATCTCTAAACTAAAAAAAAAACTTTCTACTTGCTTGTTGGAAACCAGAAGTTAAATTCCATTGTTAAAGGAGAGCAAAACTTCCTACTCTTAGAAATACAATGCTATTTAAACAATCATGAGGTCATAAGGAATAGGAGTAGAATTAGACCATTCGGCCCATCAAGTCTACTCCACCATTCAATCATGGCTGATCTATCTCTCCCCCCTAACCCCATTCTCCTGCCTTCTCTCCATAACCTCGGACACCTGTACTAATCAATAATCTATCTATCTCTGCCTTAAAAATATCCACTGACTTGGCCTCCACATCCTTCTGGGGCAAAGAATTCCACAGATTCACCACCCTCTGACTAAAGACAATTCTCATCATCTCCTTCCTAAAAGAACGTTCTTTATTTCTGAGGCCATGACCTCTAATCCTAGACACTCCCACTAGAGGAAACATCCTCTTCACATCCACTCTGTCCAAGCCTTTCACTATTCTGTATGTTTCAATGAGGTCCCCCCTCATTCTTCTGGTGCCCGACAAACGCTCAACATATGTTAACCCACTCATTCCTGGGATCATTCTTGTAAACCCAATTAATCCAAAGTGAATGTTTGTGGATATTTTGCTTCACCCTCCCATCTTGCCACATTAGACTACGACGCAGCACAAAAATATGAATAATACTACATAGTGTTGTATCATACATTACAAAATACAAGGCAATTGTTCAATGGAAATTTTTATTGTGAGCATTAAGACATTGAACAAAAACCTACACGTCTGATACAGAATTCATCCAGCATACCAAGATTCTCGAGTTGCATAACTAAACATAGACCTTGGTTAATACTAACAGATTTTCATAAATTAATTACAGTTTCCTGGAAGACAAACCCAGTTTATAGAAAATATAATTTTATGTACAAATTTACATCACATTTAAATCTAATTAAGTTGCTTACACAAAAGAGTACTTTTACTAGCCACCATTTACAGACAATCTTGCATTTTAACTACTGTTGTAATATTCTACAAACAGCACAGGCATTTTTCACATTTTAATTTGTTTTCCGGAGTGAAAATGTGTTCTATCCACCCCCTTTTTGCAGAACTATCTTATAAAATTTTTAAAAAGAGGCACCACTTATTGAATATGGTGCTTTCCACTATCACAGGGTTTCTTTTCAATTGAAGCGTTATATTTAAAGAGCACCGAGGTGCAACAAATCCAACACTGAACACCCTATCCTTAAAGTTTAAGCCACCAATAAATTACTGAAACACTCTTTTTTTTAAAAAAAGCAGAGAAACCATGTACAGAATTTGTGAAGTACCAAAATGCTACAGCATGCTTCAGAAGTCAATATAAAATGTAATTTACATTCGTAACACAAATTGAAGATTGCAGTGAACCCAGCGGTTTACCAAGCTATTCTGTTTCAATACATTTCTGTGCCTCTGTAACATATCCCCATTACATTCTGTGACAGATGCAAAACACATAAACAGTCGCTGAAGGGAATACATCCACAACAGTTACAAAACAAAATAAAGACACCCTGCATGTGTAACTGAGAGAACCTCTGAATCACATTAGTAGACACGCTGTTTATAAATAGATCATTCCAGGCATAAAACTCGCTGCAAATTATAAAACATACTTTCAATTAAATGTTGCTGCTTTTTCTTAATACCTCTCAATTGTTGTTTCATGGGATCACTGACTTTTAGACCTCTGGGAGTAGCATGCAAGTTCAATTAAAGTTACCAGCACATTAATAAAATATTATTTTTTTTAAATTTGTAACTAAGAAACTCAAACGGTGGAGTTGCACTATCATTGGACCAATAGAGGGGAAAGAAAATCACCAGCTCTTTATTCCTGGAGAAGTTTGATGAAAGGTCCTTCAGACTAAAGAAGGGTTTCGACCCGAAACGTTGCCTATTTCCTTCGCTCCATAGATGCTGCCTCACCCGCTGAGTTTCTCCAGCATTTTTGTCTACCTGCCAATTTGTCGTTTCCTTAGAACCATAGACCGAACAAGATGGTGCCCAAGCCAGTCGACTCTCTGCATGCTGGTCCCAGAAGCTGATCTACAATCATTCATTGCAATCACTCCTCTCTTTTAAACCTCTGCTCCAACAGCTTATCTGTACACTGTGGATGGCCTGATTGTAGTCGTGCATATTCTTTTCGCTGACCGGCTGGCACGCAACAAAAAGCCTTTCACTGTTCCTCGGTACACGTGACGATAAAGCAACTACCACTGACTACATACAGCGTGGAAACAGGCCCTGCAGCCCAATCATTAATGCTACAACTTACCAACTGAGCTAGCTCTACTTGCCTGTGCCTGACCCATATCCCTCCGAACCATTCCTATCTATGCACCTGTCCAAGTGTCCTTTTAAATGTCAATGTGTACCTACCACTGCCATTTCCTCTGGCAGCCCGTTCCATGAAAATTTTATAGGGTTTATTAAGGCCGACTATAAACTTGATTTGCATCAATCCTGATGTTTATAACCTTGATGTTCACGGTTATATTTAAATGCATGGCATCCTAGACAGAGAAATGGCAAAGGTAGACATCTGACAATGAAAATAGATCTTTACTAATCCTGCATTCTTTCTTCGGGGACTAAAAGATCTTATTAATTGAAATGACACCATGCTAAAACTGCGAGCTACAGAAACTGGAATTGTTTAACTGCAAACAAAACTCCATGATAAAGAAGAATGTTTTATCTGTCCTAGCTGTAAACCACTGAATTACAATTCAACTCTGCCTCTGAATGTTACAAAGCTTTTGATTTGTAAAATAAATCATGATACCATGTCCAAACACTCAAAGTCCCAATGGTTTTTATTACTTCACTTAATCTCCTTAATTTAAACTTCTCACCAAACCTCCTTCCACTATTTTCCTTTCTTCAACAAGCGTCTCAATTCTCCCACACCAACTCACAGCCTGCAACATCTCAATTCACCACAGCCGAGTGGACATGCTAAACCGTTAGAACTCGCCAGCATTGATTGGTATCATTCATATATTTTACACATTTCCCTCTTTGATTTCTGTGTCATACTTTAGACTTGAGAGATACAGCGGGGAAACAGGCCCTTCGGCCCACTGAGTCTGCAGCGACCAGCAATCACCCCATATACCAGAACGATCCTACATACTGGAAACAATTTTCGATTCTACCAAAGCCAATTAACCTACAAACCTGTACGTCTTTGCGGGAAAAACCATAGCACTCAGAGCAAACCCACACGGTCACGTTGATAACGTACAAACTCTGTACAGACAGCACCCAGAGTCAGGATCGAACCTGGGTCTCTGGTGCTGTCAGGCAGCAACCCTACCGCTGCGCCACTGTGCTGCCTCACTAGAAGAAAGAATACCAAGTGATAACTTGCCCATCCTGTCTGCACAATGCAACAAATATCTCCACAGTCATCAATACTGGCTTTAGATGGGGGGATTTTGTCGCGATTAAAGAGGAGAGGCCAGACCAGCAGTTGCCGGAAAATTGGTTGTGGACCTGTGTACAGAGAGCCGGCTTGCAAGACAACAGTTTTTAGTGTGTTGTGGATAAGCTGGAGGGAGTGACAGAGGCATGAGCAGCAATGTAATGGTGTAATTTGAATGCACAAGTATGAGACTTTAACAAATCAAGGCACAAGTGGAAAGGTGGCCCAGCTGGAACCAAATGCACAGACATGACCGCAAACCATGCATCAAATATACAGACTCATCGCTGCAAACTGGGCAACAAATGTGCCAGCAAGTATCAAGTGGTGCTTTTATTTTACTTTACTATTTTCTAAAGGGAGCTGAAATCCAACTAAAAGATTAGCCGGAATGTGTAATTTTTACTTCTTGCTCAGGGTATCTTCCTCACTTTTGTAGGAATTATTTTGGCCGGTGATGAGTGCCAAATCTGCCATTTCTCTTTGGCAGTGGTAGACTAACTAGAATGTTTAATGTTGGTTTATTTATGACACTTGTTAAACTGATTTCATCATTTGCATCGAAATATAATCCCAGCTATCCTGGGATGGTATGGCCAATAATCAGATTTGACTTTGATTGTGTGATAATAAAACGAATGAACAAAGAAGAGGCCCTAAACAATACCTTTGCAATTTGGAGCTAGTTTTGAAACACAGATTCAAGTTCAACGACTCAAGCATTTCATCAATTGCAACTTACAGCATTTTGTTTTAAATGTAATTAATTTGCAGTCTAATTATCTACTATCTACCTCTTTGGCGACCCTCGGACTATCCTTGATCAAACTTTGCTGGCTTTACCTTGCACTAAATCTTATTCCCCTATCATGTATCTATACATTGTAAGTGGTTCGATTGTAATCATGTATTGTCTTTCTGCTGACTGGTTAGCACGCAACAAAAGCTTTTCACTGCACCTCGGTACACGTGACAATAAACTAACCTGAACTAATTTATACATGGCTGCACACTACCATTTTGTACATCGTACTAAACTTTCCAATTGATAACGCATTAAAAATATTAATGGATGGTACCGCATGTTGAACTGCTCAAGACTTTGATTTAATGCAGATACTTCCATTTTTTTCTAACCCCATTGAATTGCATCTTTGCAGTTATTCACTCTAATCCATGGAAGGTTAGAAAGAAGGAATTGCTTTGTATTATGAGCAAATTCTCTTCACTGTGTAAAGTGAATTGCAAGGTTAAAAAAGGCTCCATTTACAAAGTGGTTGGTAACAACAGTCCTAATCTCAAAGGCCGAATGTAGATCCCACAGACAGGGTAAGAATACCATTCACCACGCAAAATCTGAATGATTATGAAACATTGTTCATCTCAGTTACACACACATTTCAAAGCAAATCCCAACCAAAAGATTTATGCCAACCAGCGAGAACTTAAATGCGAGAATCTGTGGTCTTCATGGTAAATTAGTAGTTTAAAATACTCTTTTCTAGTTATCAGTTTTGTAGTTCAAAGCTGTTGAAAAATATTATTCAAACAATTGTCGGCTTAGGACAGGAATAGGAGGATATAAGGAATAGGAGCAGAATTAGGCCATTCGGCCCATCAAGTATACTCCACCATTCAATCATGGCTAATCTACCTCTCCCTCCTAACCCCATTTCTCCCGCCTTCTCCCCATAACCTCTGACACCTGTACCTCTGATACTGGTTTCACATTAGCAAGAATTTGGTTTATATGTAAACACTCACAGAACACGGTTTTATTTATAGATTAGTCATCAGCATCAAACTTGACCTCAGGATACAGGACTCAGTTACTGTATGGCTTTCCCTAGATATTTGAATCAAATGCAGACTTTTTGGATGCAACCTTGTGTACGCAATAAATACAAAAGGGTTTAAATTATAGGATGTAGAGCTTTATGATGTGATAACTCAGAATCAAGGGCTCAGAATTCATGCAACCTTGTGCTTGTGTGTGTTATGTAAAACGTATACACCATAATTTCTCAGGCCTCTATCCTTTCACTAGCAAATTTAGTTTAATTTAGTTTAGTTTAGAGACACAGCATGCATACAGGCCCTTTGGCCCACCGTGTCAGCACCGACCAGCGATCTCCACACATTAACACTACCCTACACACACGGGGACAATTTATCATTTATACCAAGCCAATTAACCTACAAACCTGTAGGACTTTAAGGTAAGTAAAAGATCTCGGAGAAAACCCATGCAGGTCACGGGGAGAACATACAAACTAAGTACAGAGAGCGCCCGTAGTCATGAAGGAACCCGGGTCTACGGCGCTGTAAGTCAGGAGCTCTAGCGTGGTTAGGAAAGAGGACTGAATTGGAATTAAAGGTAATTTCACAACGTAACAAAAACTACAGGAACTTTCCTCCGGTAACTGGTCAGGCATAAGGAGTTCAAAAAGACTACCGATTAATAATGCAGAACACAAAATCCGATTCCTCACTGCAGTTTGAATCAAAAGGATGAAAGGGAATCTGAACAGGATGCTTTTCATACACTCATCATTTCTAGTAATGACAACATAATACATTGTAACATTTGGTGGACACGTTTAAAATATACATCTTTAAAAACCCTTTATGAACTAAAAAAAAGTTTAACTAAATAGACCTCATCAAAATAATGCTTCATCTTTTCATTGCAATGGTCAAGATCATTTGGCGATTGTTCAGCAATGAAATACTGGTAACAGTTCCATCCTGGCTCTGAATTCACCTCACTAAACATATTGATTTCGGGTTTGGAGAGGCATCTAAAGAAAGCACATTCCCATATTCACACTGGCCTTAGTCGGGTTGAATTTTAATTAAAACAATGGATTAAATGCTGCTGAAAAGCATGTCAAGTACATTTCACTATGCTATTCTGTTATTCTGTTAAGTTTTTGTGGCAGACTTTCTACGTGTAGATACATTAAGCATAGTGCCATCAATATACCCCTGTGTGTGGAAAGTACTACAAGAATTTTTTTGTGAACGTATATGCATTTACTTAAAACTAACTTTTTAACCCTCTAACCCGTTTCTGACAAGCCTAAACGTTAACTCCGATTCTTTACCCACAGAAGCTGCCCGACCTACTGAGCATTCCAGATTTTCTGTTTTCATTTCACATTTCCAGCATTTCAAAAATTTTACATAAACACCCCCATCCCTCAAATGTTGTACAAAGATGGATGGATCAGGCACTTGATTTAATCTCCGTTCTTTCATGAGCCCTTTCCTTTCCTCTTTTCACTCACCATTAAAATTGCTGTGCAAAATAAAAAAGAATCAAAACAAGTTTTATTTTTGATAAACTGAGGAATTTTAAGTATAATGTCACTGCCAGATAGCTCATGAAGTAATATGAATAACAATACTAAAGCTGCTGATTGCTTGGTTGTTCCAGAGTTCCCTGGGTCAAGTCTTTCAAACCTTGAGATCTTAGCTATTATTTACGCTGAAAGAGAACATGAGAAATAAACTCGTTAAAATCCATTTCAAATATCATCACTGCAGGGAAAGTGAGTGGAGTAAAAAAAAAAAAATAGAGGACATCCAACCTACAAATAGCCACAGGACATTCAAGCTATAAATAAATTGTTGTATCATGGCTAATCATCAATTAACAACCTTGAAAGTATAAAACACAGCACAGTGCAAATCATTTGTATGCTTCTTCAGCATTCGTGTAGCATTAGTATAGTCAGTGGTAAAAGCAAACCCAGTTCAGTGGCAGACTTTTTTTTGTGTTGGAAGTATATCCGAGTACCCAGGCTCATTCCATTAGCATGGTGGCTTTCTGCAAACAAGGTTATCTTTGAAGCCATCAGCCCAGAGAAAGAAAGTCAGAGAGGCTAAGGAGCTTGGGAAGGGTAGGGCTAATTATTAGGATGTCTCCGAAGATTACTTTTGGAAAATGTAATGATGGAAATGATTGCCAAAGTTGTTGTATCACGGGGGAGAGAATTTGGATGCATGCAAGGCCGACCCAGATTTTGCACCAACTGCTACAACCTGAAAGAAAACAAAAACAGGAAAATTCAGCGTTAATCAAAGTTAAAATAAAATAAATCAAATTGTGCAGAGAAGAATTACAGATCGCAAGCCTCCAACATCCATTTCCTTTATTAGTGCAGGCAATAGAATGGCAAAAGACAGAGTTCATTTCTAAATGTCACCTACTATGGTACAATCATACACCAAAGTCACTGGAAAAACGGCATCATATTTGGGGTTGCATTATAATTACGGCTGGGAATACAGGAGAGCCCTTGAGATTGAACCACTGATCCATTTTCCACACAGCAGCTACTTCCATTTATGCTCATTATGTCAGAAGCGAGTCTTGAAATAATGTATTATCGCACATAAATGAAAAGTGGATAAATGAAAGAAATCTAGAAGCAGAATAACACCAGACCTAATAGACCAAAAGTTTGAAATTAAATCTGGCCCTTGCACAAACGCAATAGGTTCACATGAAAAAAAGCGATCAGACAGACACTGGAATGGACTTGTAACTTGGAATGTCAAATACACATGTTCTGACGTTTGGTGGAAAGTTTCTTGCAGGGTGCTCACCTTAAGCTATTTTACTGAAGAACAGTGGAGGACATGGTACCATGGTAACATTTAGATTTAGTGCACAAAACGGGGCAAGTGGACAAAATATACAACTTGAAGATCCCTTATTATGGGGATCCCCTCTTATGGGCCAAATGCAGGAAGGTGGGACGGGCGTTGATGAGGTACGTGCAAGTTGGGCTGTAGGGCCATGTTAACTTGCTGTATGACTCTGACTCCTAATTGATTTGGCATATTCTGGGGAATGTATGACGACATATATTTAAACAGCATGGCAAAATTGTTAGATAACTCAGGAGCATTTAAAATATTCTTCAGCTAAAAACCTTGTTTCACAACCTATAGTAGGGCCAGAGACTTTTGCTTTAATATTGTTGCTGTTTAACAAAGCTGGCCACAAAAGCTGCCATAACATTAGAATGTTTTAGGTAAGTATAGAAAAATGCTATTTTTGATTGTTATTATGCAGTTAAAGTCAAATGCAATAAACAGGCAGGTTGCAATATTGCAAAAAACGTCATTTTCATTGGAAAATGACTGCTTAGTAATTATCAGCAATCATTAAGAAGATTGTTGCAGATCAGTGAAAAGCTGCTTAAGTAACTATTTACTGTAATAGATATTTGAATAAGATAGAGAAAATGTTAGGCTACAAGTTACAAGGACGGATTGGATGTTAAATAAATTTTGAAGCTGGGAAGGAAGTTAATATATCTGAAGGTGAAAGCAGTTACTCACTACTTGATGCAGTTTCTTTTTTTCAGAATGACAACCTAAATGAGACACAGTGTATTGTTAAGAAATGAGCAAACAAACCTTCGAAGCCAAATGTAATAGCAATACATTTAAAATTATTTCCCAATTGCAGATGACAAATTAAAACCAGTACATGCTGATTTGGCTTTAGCAAACAGCTCATAGTTCTTTATTTACAGCTTTCCAATACATTGATCAGCAACATGTTTAATTTCACTGTTTCTTAATACCTTTATAGCATTGAACTGATTTTTACAACAGTGGAAGTAACAGTTTTGTGAAACATGAACATACCCTATTTACTTCCTAAATTTTGTACACACAATAAAATACATTTCATGTTTTATTTAAAGTAGAACTGAAGAAAAAGGGCCATGGATATATTTTATTGTTCTTGAACAATAGTGTTTCCATTGTTGTAATGCTTTCATTGCCTTAATGTCAAGATTACTCAGAGCCTTTCTTTTCCACTATTGACTCCGGGTTCCAGTATTTGCTCCAATCCCTTATTAGAAATGACTGATAGATATGGAATCACATATCGCGGAAACTGAACCTTCGGCCAAACTTAGCCATACCGACCAAGATGCCCCATCTATAGGTCCCACCTGCCTGCGTTGGGGCCATATGCCTCTAAACCTTTCCTACCCATGTACGTTGACATGTCTTATACAGGTTGTCATAGCAGTTGTTTCTAATACCTCCCTCTGGTAGCTCATTCCATATACCCACCACCTGTGTGAAAATGTTGCCCTTCAGGTGCCTATTAAGAATTTAATTGTTCTTTCTGGGATACTTTTATTATCCAAGTGAAATACGTGACTCTTGACTAAATATTTCTCCTCTCACCTTAAACCAATGTCCTCTGGTTCTTGATTCCTCTACACTGAGCATTTACCCTCAAAATCACCACTCTTCTTCCTGTACTCCTAACCTGCTCAAAACCTCCCTATGTTCAAGGAGACACTAATGGAACCGGTTTAATTCCTTCAGCTCCAGTTTCATTCAGCCCCCTTGCAGCAACTCCTCCAAAGTTAACATTACCTCATGAAGTACATTTCATAATGATATAGATGGTAGCAATTCAGCTCAGAGTCCATCTCCCTTATTTATTTTAATCGCACATGCCCATTAACTCCCTTTGCCCCCCAATTTTCCTATCACTCATCTACACTAGGCAAATCTACAGGAGCCAATTCACGGGCTGTTAGGTAGTCTTTAGGAAACCATGCAGTTATGGGGCAATGTGCAGACAGCACCCAGACAATACCGGAATTGGAGTCACTAGAGCTGTCAGGCAGTTGCACTACCTGCAGCAACACCATGCTGCTCAAAATTGAATGCACAATTCTAAACGAGTCCAACCTTAGCTCTTGATGAAACCAAATATTCACCCCTTTGTATTATCCTGTGCCCTGAGAGGAGGGCAGATAATCCATTTGATTCTTTAATTATTTTACTTCCCTGCCTGACAACAACAAATGTCACTGGTGACCACTTTCTCTACCTTGACATTTTTAAGAGCAATATATTTACTGTGAAATCTACAGTAAATTACTCCAAAACCATCATCCCGCACCTCCCATTAGGTGACCCAAAGCAAAAAAATATATAGCAATTGTCACTTCTGTTTTTGAGTTGCCACATTTTATACACTGCTGCCATAAGAACAATGACACTCAGAAAAATGGTAGACTACTTTTTTTTTTGAGAGAGAAACAGTACAGAAAAAGTACAGACGGTACATAAGGTTAGTTAGTCTTTCAAATTTTTCACTGAAGGTTACAAAGCAGGATTCTGATGCAAGACTTGATGCCAGCAATTATCAAAGGAGGAATATGAATGAAAACAAATTAGACAAGAGAGTTCAAATATTCGAAAGGCATTAAAAATGAAAAGACCGGCAGGAATATTGACAGTGTTCGAAGTATAAATACAAGCTAATGGTAAAGTTTTCCAAATTAAAGTTAGGATGTAGAAGGATGGTGCAGAATAGCAGGCCAGGGTTATGAATGTCCATGGAGTTACAAAAGGATCCAAGCATAAAAACAAGTTCACTCAAGAATTGTAAGAGATGATGAACAAAAGAGAGGAAAAAGTATTAGCATAAACTTCTCTTTTAGAATGAAAGTTATTAAAAAATACAAAACGTTTTAAATCACATTTATGCAAGCAATTACATACAGATAAGCGGGTAACATGATAAATGAAACTTCTTGGATGCGCATTGTTGAGTTTTTGCAATTCACACCAACAGTTCAATTTAAAGTTACATTGCGGAAACGGGGCCTTCGGCCCACCGAGTCTGCGCCGACCAGCGATCCCCACGCACTAACACTGTCCTACACACACTAGGGACAATTTTACATTTGTACCAAGCCAATTAATTTATAAACCTGTAAGTCTTTGGAGTGTGGGAGGAAACTGAAGATCTAAAAAAAAAAACCCATACAGATCACAGGGAGAATGCACAAAGTCCGTACAGACAAGTACCCGTTGTCGGGATCGAACCTGGGTGTCTGGCGCTGTAAGGCAGTAGCTCTACCGCTGCGCCGCCGTGCCGCCCTGAACAACTAAATTCCAAAATGTATGAAGGTAGTATTTTTGTTAAACGCTACATCAATGGGACAATTTTGGAGCTGACATAAATATTGGTGATGACCAGTATGAACCAAAAAAAAGGCGAACCATCACTAAATAAGTTGCCTCGGCTGCAATAAAACTTTCTGATGAAACTGTGGTGTTACACTGGGCTCAGGGTGCATTCAACAAATGCAACCCAATGGCTCAACTAGCAGCATTTGCTGATCATTGTGAAGTTGCTTAAAATCTATATTACTAAAAGTCTGATCTTGACCACTTCCTGTTGTTCTGTATATTGATTTTATAAAAACGCTGCCACTTGCAGCTGTGATTTTTTGGCCATCTTACTCAGAGTCTCCCTCCGCTGTGCAGGACAAGAGGATTTTTCCCATCGATGAAAAATAAAAGCGTTTTTAGTTTTTAAAAAATGTTGCGATTCTCTCTCCTGTAGGCCACGCCCCTTCCGGAGGGACTATAAAACCCGGAAGTGTTGAGTGCTTCAGTCAGTCTCTGCTAGATGGGGGAGTGAGAGGGTCACGTCTCTCCGTCTGAGCTGTGAATAACACTGACCACATGTCTACTAAACTGATTTGAGTGTGGTTTTACTGACCTTGAGTGCCCTGAATGTGGTTTGAAAATAAAAATTTGTTTGGTTTTAAATAAAGCACTGCATATGGTTGTTGGTGGCGGTTGCTTTGACATAAAGCACTGCAAATGGTTGTTGGTGGTGGTTGGTTCGAAATTAAAAAATGATTAAAAGTCTAAACTTGACAACTTCCTGTTTGCACTGTATATTGATCTTAGATAAAACGCTACCGCATATGGCTGTGATTTTTGGCCATCTTACTCAGTCCCCCTCCGCTCATCAGGTACAGAGGATTCTTCTCATCAATGAAAAATAAAAGTGTTATTAGTGTTTAAAAAATGGTGAGAATCTCTCTGTCAATAATGCCACGAAGGCCACGCCCCTTCTGGTGGGAGGGGGGGAGAGATTATAAAACCCGGAAGTGTGGGTGTGGCTCAGTCTCTGCAAGATGGGGGAGGGAGAGGTCACGACTCTGTCTGAGCTGTGAATCAACTGAATACACTGAATGTCTACTGAACTATGAGTGTGGTGTTTATGTGGTGTTTAGTGTGGTGTTATGGTGGTTTCACCCTGCTTGAAATGGTATGAAACTGCATTTGAATGTGGTGGCCTTGCACCCTGCATGAAATGGTATGAAACTGCATTTAAATTTGGTGGCCTTGCATCCTGCTTGAAGTGGTATGAAATTGCACTTGAATTTGGTGGCCTTGCACCCTGCTTGCAGTGGAACGAAACTGCACTTGAATTTGGTGGCCTTGCACCCTGCTTGAAGTGGCATGAAACTGCACTTGAATTTGGTGGACTTGCACCCTGCATGAAGTGGTATGAAACTGTACTTGAATTTGGTGGCCTTGCACCCTGCTTGAAGTGGTAGGAAACTGCACCTGAATTTGGTGGCCTTACACCCTGCTTGAAGTGGTATGGAACTGCACATGAATTTGGTGGCCTTGCACCCTGCTTGAAATGGAATTTCAAGAAATAGTCGTGAGTCAACTGCCAGCCCACCAGCCGTGAGTGAGCTGCCAGCACATTAAGCTTGAGTGACTGAGCTGCCACCCCTAGAATCCATTTGGCCCACACTGTCCATACTAGCCCTCTGGAATCCAGTCCCTTTAGCCCTCCCGTGTGAACATGGGACCCAACGGGTCCCACTTAGTCTAGTAAAATATACTTCTTGAAGAGCCAGGCTACTCTCACTATTGAAAATTCTTCTACCTACTGATCTATCCTCGTAGCTGACAAAAGCCATCACCTCCTCCCACATGACAAATGGTCCCCGAAGTACCGATAATTGGAAAAGGAAAGATATCTTGAACATGAGGAAATGTGTCACTGTGTCAATTACTTTTGACTGCTTTAGTGTGCATGCAGTGAAAATGCATCTTAATAATGTTGGCACATGACAAACTTTATGGAGTAGATTTAACTTCTACAGGAAGGGTGTCGTACGAAAATGGTCCATTGTTGACTGGGGAAGATGTACCAATGAGAAGGATACAAGGATGTGAACAGTGGAACTGGTGGGACGACTAGGGTGGGGAGGGAGGGGAGACTGGAAATACAGGAGTTACTTGAAATACGATAAATCAACATTCATACCGCTGGGTTGTAAGTTGCCCAAGTGAAATATGAGGTGCTGTTCCTCAAATTTGCGTGTGGTCTCACTCGAACTGTGGAGGAGGCCCAGGACAGTATGGGAATGGGTAATGGAGTTATAATGTTTGGGAGATCACGTAGGCCAAGGTGAACTGAGTGTGAGTATCAGCGAAACGATCGGCAAGTCTACGCTTGGTCTCGCCGATATTTAGAAGCCCACACTGGGAACACAATAGATGACACTGGAGGAGGTGCAGGTGAACAGAAAGGACTGTCAGCGTCCCTGGATGGAGTTAAACTGCTTAGTCCACAAAAAATGGCTAGCATAATCTCAACAGCTAGACGTTAAAAGTTAACAATATTTTAAAAATAAACAATTAAATAAAGCTAGGTACACTGAAGCATCGCATTTGCATGTTTTCAAAATTGAAGATGATGGGATACTAACTCTGCAGATTTCCAGAAGTGGCCTGGGTGGGAAAGTCGCCTGTTCAGCTTTGGCAGTTTTTCAAGCATATCCATCAGCTGAGAGAAGGTCGGTCTTTCACGTGGATTATAACACCAGCACATGGAGAGAATTTCCTATGGAGCAAGCAGAATAAGTCGTCAGTGTTTCACTTCCCCCTTTGGTGGTGGCAGGATTTAAACCACGGGATGCGAGAAGTTGTTGAGTATCAGGTTGTGGCCATGCTCCAGTAGATAGCAGAAAGCTGCCTTTGCTTTGTGTAGGAAGGAACTGCAGTAGCTGGTTTGCACCGAAGATAGACACAACATGCTGGATTAACCCAGCAGGACAGACAGCATTTCTGGAGAGAAAGAATTGGTGACGTTTTGGGTCGAGACCCTTCTTCAGACTCCCTTTGACTTGTCTTACCTTCCATTGCCCAGTCCACCTCAACATACACTGCCATCCTCTCCCTGCTCCCTTTGGACAAACATTATAGAAGCTTGAAAGCACACACTACCAGGCTCAGGAACAGCTTCTTCCTCTCTGTTATCAGACTTTTCTACACGCCTTCCAATTGTCTGCGTACTGTCCGATTATCCCAATGCGGACATTGGACATTGTCTGTGGAACTGATGCACTACAATGCCGAGAACTATATGCTGCACCCTGTATCTCTCCCTTTGCTCTGCCTATTGTACTGGAGTATGACTTGATTGTGTTCATGACTATTATCTGATGTGCTTGGATATCATGCAAAACAAACCCTTTCATTGTATCATGGTACACAAGACAATAATAAACATTAACCTTCGGTGTGCTGTGGCTGCCTTTATGGACATAATGGGGCCCTAGGACACTACTCTCATCAAGACTATTCTGTCGTCACCTGCTAATACGACTACCAAAGGGGATAATGGAGCTGGTTCCCCTCTAAGTCACACATCCTCCAGCCTTGCGTCACGGACCCACCATTGCCACTAGATGTTAATACTGGAACTTCTCACCCAAAAGCTATTTGGTTTGGATATTTAAATGCCCACAGTGCCAGTGGCATCCGCATCATGTAAACAAATTTAAAAAGGACTGCAGGGGTACCTTCAGCATGATGGCGGCAGCAGTCCAAGGTGTGTCACCATTACTTTCAGTGCCAGTCAGGGATGAGAAATTATTACTGGCCTTGCTAGCAATACCCATGACCCGTAAATGAGTAAATTTAAAAAAAAAATCTCATTTTGCAGCTTGAAAGGAAAGATAATTTCAGCGTTCAGCCACCATGCTTTCCATTTACGAGTGCTTCATCATTTCTCGCCCCGTTCCCTTTGCTCTAAACATTAAATTTTTGTAGGAACAGTAAACCACTCAGTCCCTCCAGCCTGCTCTACCCATGGACCCGACTGTTGCCTCAACTCTGCATTCCTGATTTCCCATAGTAGAGTCATAGAGAGTCAGTCATACAGAGTGGAAACAGGCCTTTTGGCCCCACTTGCTCATGCAGACCAACATGCCCCATCTCCTACCTGCCTGTGTTTGGCCCATATTTTGCTAAACTTATCCGATCCATGTACCTGTCCAAATGTTTTTTTAAACATTTTGATTGTACCTGCCTCAAAGTCCTCCTCCGGCAGCTTGTTCCATACACTGACCACCCTTTGTGTAAAAAATGTTGCCCCTGTTCTTATAAAATCTTTCCTCTTTCACTTTAAATCTATGTCCTCTGGTTCTTGATTCCCCTACTCTGGGTAAAAGACAGTGCATTAACCTGTCTACTCCTCTCGTGATCTCAAGATCTCTCAAGATCACCCCTCTTCCTTCTGCACTCCAAGGAATAAAGTCCTAGCCGACTCAACCTCTCCCTATAGTTCAGGCCCTCAAATCCTGGTAACATCCTCGTAAACCTTCTCTGCGGTACCTTTTCATTCCTGCTTGAAAATATTTAAAGATTATTTCCATTATTGTCAAATTGATGGGAATCAATTTGGGACCCTCTATGGGAAAGGAAAATTTACCAGTATGTTCTTTATGCAGATACAAACCAATCCAGAGCTGAAGATACATTTTTATAAACTAAGACCAAATGCAATGCTTCAACAAGTTGCTCAACTAACTGCGCACTATGTAGACAATGAACATTGGCTTCTCTATTCCATGTGGTAGAAGTTTCATTTATCCATAAAGATATTACTATGAGGGAACCTCTAAAACCCCAACCGTTGCAACTTTAGAGAATCTCAAACAGTGTACAATATTTTAATCATAAAGGATCTCAAATCAATGTGTCAAATTTCTTGAACAAAAGAACATTGACAGGAAGTTTGCATTCACGTTATCTTAAAAGTGTAAGTGTCAAGACTTTTAACATGACAAGATAAATGCCGAATTTCACCATCTTTGCACAACCTTCAAGTTAATCACTTGATGAGGGAAACCACCAGCTGTCTTGTGAAATTCACAAAATGTTGGAGTAACGCATTTTGCTGGTGTAACAGGCAACTCGTTGATGGTTCGGGTCGAGACCCTTCTTCAGGTTGAAGTCTGACTCAGTCTGAAGAAGGGTCATGACGCAAAATGTTACCCATTCCTTCTATCCAGAGTTACTCCAGCATTTTGTGTCTATCTTCAGTTTAAACCAGCATCTGCAATTCCTTTCTACATAGCTGCCTTGTGATTAGACTCACTCACCGTTATTTCTTTTCCAAAGGAAATCTGAGCCAAAAGATTCTGGACTCCTTCCCCACTGCCAACTTGCCAGATTATCGCCTCCACAGGTTGGTTCTTCAATGGCCAATCCCTTGCTTGGAGTTCATACCAAATAGTCCTTCAAAAGAAAGGATATTAAATGATTTTTTTTTAACTACACAAAAGAACAAAATTTAATGTTAAAGACATCACCTTTAATAGGTCCTCAAAATTAACATATAGGTTGCAATCAGCTAATATGTGTACAGAGGAATATAGATCAGCTACAGGAATGCTTGGAGAAAGGGTAGATGGAGTTTAATCCAAGCAAGTGTGGTGTTTCAAGGGGAAAATATATAATTAATGGCAAGACCTGAACAGCGTTGATGTACAGTAATCTTGAGATTCATGTCCATAACTCCCTGAAACTGGCAACACAAAAAGATAGAGTGGGAACAAGGCGTTTACTATGCTTGACCTAATTGGTCGGGTTACTGAGTACAAAGGTCAGGAAGACACAATGCAGATTTATACAAATTTGGTTAGGCTACATTTGGAGTATTGCATACAGGTCTGGTTACCCCAAAACAGGGAGAATGTGGAGGCTTTGCAAAAGATGCAGAGCAGGTTTACCAGAATGATGCACAGATTAGGGAATAATAGCAATAGGGAGAGTTTGGGCAGACTAGAATTGTTTCCTCTGGAATGTCGGAGGTTGAGGGAAAGCCTAAATGAAGTAAATAAAATTACGAGAGGCAAAGGAGAGGGTAGAGAGGCAGCACCTTTTTTCCAGGATGGAAATGTCAAATGCTAGAGGGCATAGCTTGTAGGCAAGTGGGACAATTGTTTTGTACATCGGGTTGGTGAATGCTTGGTACGCGCTGCCTGGGTTGGAGCCGAGGCAGTTACAATAGTTGCATTTGCAATTGTTGCATCTAAAGAGATTTTTAGATAGACACATGGATATGTAGGGAATGGATGGTTAAGGGTTATATGCACACTGATAAGAGTTTGGCACAGACATCGTGAGATGATAAGCCTGCTCCTGTGCTGTACTGGTCTATGATTGATTTTCTGAGAAAATAAAATTCTTCGAATTACACATCTAAAATAAATATACTTTATTTTCTGATCAGGTATTAACTCCAATTAATATCCAGGCATTGCATAACCTTTAAATCTTACCCGAATGCATATACATCTCCTGCCTTTGAAAAGGGGAGCTTGTCTTCATCCTTGCCTGGATACATTTCCTGGACTATTTCAGGTGCCACATAGCACAACCATCCATTTGGCAGCTTCAACTCATTCTCTCTCCTGTAGTGATTAAGGACAAAATTAGAAACATGATTTAAAGAAATATAGCAATGCAAACCAGTAGCACTAAACAAGAAAATACATTTAAGAGATCGCCTATTAAAAGCACCAACACCAATGGCTATAACCAGGCCACAGATACTTAATTCAAGAATATTTCACTACTTGTGCCGTCAACATCAAGCGCCATCATATTTACTACCTAATGTTTAAGCAAAGACCTTTAGCTACGATATGTCTTCCGAAAGACCTCTGCCCCATTTAACTCCAGATGTGTATTACCAAAAGCCAGCAATTGTGGCTCACCTTACAATTCAACCAAGTTCAGCAGTTAATGTGGGAACAGTGGTGCCAGATTCAGTAGAAATTCTCATGGTTCTTGATATTAGGTGGCACAGCGGTAGAGTTGCTGCCTTACAGCGTCAGGAACCCGGGTTTGATACTGACTAAGGCCGCTGTCTGTGTAAAGCTTGTACTTTCTCCCTATGATTGCTCGGGTTTTCCCCGGGTGCTCCGGTTTCCTCACACATTCTAAAGACGTACAGGTTTGTCGGTTAATTCTGTTGTAAATTGCCCCTCCTGTATGATAGTACTAATGTACGGGGATCGTTGGTTGGCACGGACTTGGTGGGCCAAAGGGCCTGTTTTCCGCGCTGTATCTCTGAATTAAACCAATATCCAGAGAATCAAAATATTATCCAATTAAAATGCATTTGTTTTATATCAGAAAACCAAAAAAAGTGCCCCAGCATAACAAGGGCCGGTAAGGTGGGGTAGCAGTAGAGTTGCTGCCTTACAGCACTAGAGACCCGGGTTTGATCCTGACTACGGGTGCTGTCTGTACGGAGTTTGTTCGTTCTCCCCGTGACCTGCGTGGGTTTTCTCAGAGATCTCTGGTTTCCTCCCACACTCCAAGGACGTACAGGTTTGTAGATTAATTGGCTTGAAATAAATGTAAAAAAGTCCCTTGTGTGTGTAGTGTAGGGTTTGCATTTGTGGATCGCTGGTCAGTGCGAATTTGGTGGACCGAAGGGCCTATTTCCGTGCTGTATCTCTAAACTAAACTAAAAAGGACAGAATTACCTATGCCGTACTCACTAAGGACAATTGCGACTCATTCACCCATACACTATCTCTATCCTACAAACCTGCACGTATTTGCAATGTGGGAAGGGTTCAAACTCTGTACAGACAGCGATCCTGTTGTGAAAGCCTTCAGTGTTATGAGATGAAACTACTTTTAGGAAGAACGAGAGATTTTAGTTTAGAGATACAGCGCGGAAACAGGTCCTTTGGCCCACCGGGTCCACGACGACCAGTGATCCCCGCACATTAACACTGTCCTACATACACCAGGGAGATTTTTTTTTACATTAACCAAGCCAATTAACCTACATGCATGTATGTATCAGGAGTGTGGGAGGAAACCGAAGATCTCAGAGAAAACCCACGCTGGTCACCGGGAGAACATACAAAATCCATACAGACAGCACCCGTAGTTGGGATCGAACCCATGTCTCCGGTGCTGTCAGGCGGCAACTCCACCGCTGTGCCACCAAGCCGCACACACGTTGACATATTTTAATCCGGAAACACTTAAGGCCCTGTCCCACGATGCGAGTTTACCCAAGAGCTCTCCCGAGTAAAACAAAATCAAACTCGTGGTCACGAGTATTTTTTTACTCTTGGAAATTTTTCACTCTGTTGAAAAAACTTCACGAGTTACCGCGTTTCCCAAGTACCTGCCGTTAGCATTACGAGCCGCAACGAGACATCCACGAGCTCCAACGTACTTACCATGAGTTTGATTTTTTTTTAAACCCGGGAGAGCTCTTGGGTAAACTCGCATCGTGGGACAGGGGCTTTACAAGTTACTGCACAGCAATTTTATTCCTTCAAGCCGTATCTGACACCTCTATTTTGTTTTAACACATAGGAGAGGGTGCTGACTTGTTCCATCAAGTGTCAACATGATTGACCTCTTTTTCACAAGCAAGAAAATCACCCAATGTTCATCACACGGCTATGATTCATAGTCAACTGTTGTAGTAGAAACCAGCTAACCACAACAACTAAAAAGATCTTTCTTCTCAACGAAAAGCAACGTTTAAATTAAAATTTGGATGTTAAATCGCATTCAAAGAAATAATAGGCGCACTTTTCCTTAATTAGAGCATTCCAACATTTCATCTAAATACATATGAGCATGCAAGTTTTTAACTGTTACTTTTTAAACAAATATATCCATCAAATGGTTTGAATGATTGGCTTATTTAAGGCAACTACTGTTCACCTTCTGCACTTGATTCTCTGAAGGGATGGGAGATTGCAACCGTCACATGGTCCGCCCTGTTTCAACGAATGCAATCAACCCGGCGTGCACAATCAAATAAGATCAAATAGAACAGGTTGTCCTACAACTTTGGGCTCTGCACGCCATACGCAAGAAGAAGAAGATTCTCTGATGTTGCCTGGGGCAGCACGGTGGCGCAGCTGTAGAGTTGCTGCCTTACACGCGCCAGAGACTCAGACTTGAACCTGATTACGAGTGCTGTCTGTATGGAGTTTGTACGTTCTCCCTGTAACTGTGAGGGTTTTCTCTGGGTATTCCGGTTTCCTCCCACATGCCAAAGACATGCAGGTTTGTGGGTTAATTGTCCCTCATGAGTCGGAGAGAATTATTGTATGGGTGGTCACTGGTCAGCATGGACTCGGTGGGCTGAAGGGCCCGTTTCCACGCTGCTTCTCTAAAACTGACAGCTCAGTCATTTTATTCTTTCCAGCAAAATTTCACACCTCCAGTTTATTTTAACCCATGGGAGAGGCTGTTGACTTGTGGCAACATCCCTTTTTTGGGGAAATGATGCAAATTTGATGCTCTAGATCACTACCCCTTGACTCAATGGGGACACCATGCACATTGTAATAAAGGGAGAAGTTGAAACTCCAAAGAGCGCACACTTACTACAGAGTATAGTAATGGGGATGTCTTACCCTTGTTGAAAACACATCGAGAACATTGTGTGCACTTTTGGTATCTTTATCTGAGGAAGAATGTTCTTGCCTCGGTGGGAGTGCAGTGAAGGTTCAGACTGATTCAAAAATGTATAAAATCCCACGGAACTAAGCAGATTAGATGGTGGGCAACTCCAGAACTGATGGTCACAGTCCATGGATACTGGATAGGCCATTATGGACCGAGATGAGGAGAAATGTCTTTGCCTACAGAATGATGAACCAGCGGATTTCCCCACCACAGGTCAAATCATTAAATATATTTAAGGAGGAGTTAGGGATGAAGAGAGAAAGCAGGGACTTTATGCTGAGGTAGACAAAAGTCTGAAGAAGGGTTTCGGCCCGAAACGTTGCCTATTTCCTTCGCTCCATAGATGCTGCCGCACCCGCTGAGTTTCTCCAGCACTTTTGTCTACCTTCGATTTTCCAGCATCTGCAGTTCCTTCTTGAAGACTTTATGCTAAATTGGGATGACCAGGTCAAACTTGGAGGAGCCCAATAGACCTACTTCAGCTCACAATTTCTACGCTTCTGTGGAAGCTCACGGCCACATATTAACAACACGAATAGTGCCCAACCAGATCTTGCAGAATATTATTACTAGGAGCTACAACACATTACAGGGAAATAGGAGACAAAATTCTGAAGTATAACAATCCTCAGCATAGTTAGAACAATTGCCCGAGTGACTGCATTCACATCTTACCTGTCCTCTTGCACCACACCAGATATACCAAATAGCCCAAAGTCTGTGATGATAACTTTTCCATTGTCGTAAAAGATATTCTTTGATTTCAAATCCTTGTGCACAATGCCCCTTGCATGAAGGTACCCCATCCCCTAGAATTAAAAATAGCCATTGTGAAGTGTGCAAAACAGATGGAAGAGAAATCTGCATAGGTACAATAATTACACTGTAAACAAAGGGCGTTAACTTAATAGAACTCATTTGCCAAAAGTTCATGAAAGAATGACTATCTGATAAGTAACTGAAGACTCCCCTTTCAAGCATGGAGCACAAATAGCGAAACTCATAAGTTCATGTCAGAGGAGCAGAATTAAGCCATATCTTTCCCTCTCAAACATATTCTCCTGCCATCTCCCCCTTAAGCCTTTGGCACCCTTATGAATCAGGAACAGAAATAAAATATAATTCCTTTAAAAACATTAGATGGGAGTTACGTGTTGGAGGAAGGGGGAGTGGAAATTCTTGTCTGATGGGAGCAATAGGGTTTCTCTAATATTCATAATTTAAGTGCAGGACTCCTTTCAGTGCAGTTTCCTCCCTTTTGCCACCTGAGAAAGCTGTATCACAATATAGACGAGGTGCCTGTGTTTGGGGCTTTGCAGTTGGGGGGGGGGGGGGGGGGGGGGGGGGGGGGGGTGGAAGAATGAAGGCCATGCTTGTATCATGGTGTTGGGGGAATGAGGTCAAATCACAGAGGTGGCTATTTTCTTGGGATGACTCAGCAAGCCTTTCAGCCTGAAAGAAACACTTCAGTTCCCTGGCCGTGGCAGTCAGTGTATAAAGGAGCTTACTCCATCTCTTATTCCCCACTTTTATGCTTGGCTCCCTGAGGGTTGAGAAACCCCAGCTATCTATGATTAAACATCATAACATTTCAAATGATCAATCTAGTTTGCACAAATGAAATGGTCACGTCTTCTTTTGTCTTCATTAAAATGGAAAGTGACCAGTTTTGGTTCTTGTTCCAGATTATTATTCTCGGTTTTCTCCACGTCGCCTGCTTTTGAAGGCTGATGATCAATCTTTTGTTCCAAAAACACGAACAATATATCTTTAAGAAATATTCAAAGAGTAAAGTTTGTGTTAAAACCCTCTTATATAGACTTACTTTTATAATTTCCTGTGCAATTAGCCTCGTCTTGTTAATATCCAGTGTAGTTTTGGAATCTCTTACAAATGAGAAGAGTGTTCGTCCTTTACAGAAACTGGAAAAAAAAAAAAATATATATATATATATATATTCAGTCACAAGCTGAAATCACCTGACAACATTTAAAGTTTAGAATTAGGCTCCCATCCTGAAGTACAGAAGCTTGAAATCACGCTCCACCAGACTTGGCAACAGCTTCTTCTCCTGTGTTGTCAGGCTCCTGAACGGTCCTTCCATAAGCCAGGGCACTGCCCAATTCACCTCCACCCCATTATGGACATTGGACTATTTCTCTGGAATTGGGGCCCTACATGCTGAAAACAATATAAGCGCACTCTGTATCTTCCCTTTTCCTCTACCTACTGTACTTGAGTTTGACTCGACCGTATATAGGAACAGTATTATATGATCTGATGGGTACCATGCAAAACATAGCTTTTCATTGTCTTGGTACGTGACAATAATAATAAACATAAACCTAAAGCAAGATAGGGATTGCATGTTTAGCTAAACAACAATCTTCTTCAAACCAACCTCTGACATTTTCAATGAACAAGCAAGAGAAGGTAGGTTGAATCAAGCTAACTGGTCAGACACAAGATGCTGGAGCAACTCAGCGGGTCAGGCAGCATCCCCGGAGAACATGGATAGGTGACATTTCTGGTTGGGACCTTTCTTCAGACAGAATGCAGGGGTGGGTGAAGTGAAAGAATGCTAGAGGGGCAGGAGCAAGACAAAGCATGGCAGGTCATAGATGAACATGGGTGAGGGTTTTGTGTTGATGGGCAGATGGTTGGACAAAGGCCAGAGATGAACACACACAAGGTGTGAGACACAAGGATTCGAGAGTTGTGAATTGTGAAGATGCATGATTTAAGGGGTACGAATTGTTTAGGAATGCAGATAGAAGGAAAGGGGAGAGATAGGTGCAAGGTTGGCCAAGGCTCAGGTTTACGAAGATTACCTGAAGATGGAGAATTCATTGTTCATACCATGGGGTTGTAAGCTATCCACGGAGAATAACTGGTCAGATTTGTCTGCCAGTGTATTTAGACAGAAAGGAAACGGCATGTGCAAACTACCCCGTTTCTGCTATTGATGTTGAACCCAATAATGCTGTCTGCAAATGAAACATTTAGCACCAAGACCGTGTATATTGCAAGCATGTAGCACTACATACCTCATTGCAAATTTCCATTTTTTTAAATCATGTTCAAAAAATTAATAATTTTGGGGAGAGAAGATAACCGCCGTTTTGCATAAATTCAACTGTGGCTTAAGTAGTTTTAAACATCGATGAATAGAGTGATACACTGAGGAAACAGGGCCTTCGGTTCAACTAGCCCACACCGGCCAACATGTCCCAGCTACACTAGTCCCACCTGCCTGCGTTTGGTCCATATCCCTTCAAACCTGTTCTATCCATGTACTATACCTGTCTAACTGTTTCATAAATGTTGGGATCGTCCCTGCCTCAACGACCTCCTCCGGCAGCTTGTTTCATACACCCACCACCATTTGTGTGAAAAGGTCACCCCCTCAGATTCCGATTAAAAATGAAGCAGAGGTATAATAATATTAAGATATAAAGGTGCACTGATATTTTGCCTACCTTGTAATAATGGCTAAATGAGGGGGATGCATACAGGCTCCCATGAAAAGTACCACATTTTCATGCCTGGTTTGACGATAAGTCATCACTTCTTTCTTGAACAATTTCAGGTGATCCTGGTTATTGCCATCAATCTCCAACAGCCTAATTGCCACTTCTCCGTGCCAGCGTCCTTTGTGAACTTTGCCCCATCGCCCTTGGCCAATAAGCTCTCCGACCTCCAATTCATGAAAGGGGATGTCCCATTCTTGCAAGAAGACACTCGTCTGGCTGGCCTTGCGGAAAATCGGCCCCTTCCAATGGGGTCTCGTACTTGGCAAATCATCCACCTCATCAGTCTCATACTCCAATTCTGACTTGCTAGCCTCCTCATCTTCGAGGGCTCGGTCTTCATTCTGAAAGGAAATTTCAAACACAGGAATATAATTGTACAAATTGACTAATTATGTGATTTTTAATCAATTGTTTCTAGTAACAGCCTTTCCTCACTAATCTACTTACATAATTTGCCTAGTCTTGGCCCATGTCCTTCTGAACCCATCCTATCCATACATCCATCCAAATGTATTTTAAAGATCATAATTGTATCTGCTTCTATGGCTTCCTCTCTCAGCTCATTGCAGAAATGGACAGTGATAAAGTTGTCCTGAGGTCCCTCCTCAATCTCTCCCCTCAAGTCTACGCCCTCTAGTTTTAGAATCTTTAACTCTGTGAAAAAGATTGAAAGTATCCACATTCCTCATAATTTTGTATATTTCAATAAGTTCACCCCTCAATCTCCTACATTTCAAAGAAAAAAGTCCAAGCTCATCCACTCTAACTCAAGCCCGCAAGTCCATTTAACATCCAGGTGAATCTCTTCTGCACCCTTTCCAACTTAATTACATTCTTCGTATATCTGAGTTACCGGAATTCCAAGTATGGTCTTACCAATGACTAACAGCTGTATCATAATGTCCCAGGTTTTGTACTCAGCACCTTCCCAACGAAGGTGAGCCTCCTAATTGCTTTCTTCACCACCTTATCCACCTGAACCGCCACATTCAGTGAGCCGTACACCTGTATTCTTATATCTTCCCGCTCTTCCATTTACTGACATACCAAACTGCAATACCTCACTCTTAAGAGTTAAATTCCATCTGCCATTCCTTAGCCCACCTCCCCAATTGTTCTAGATCCTGTCGTGAACTTAGATATCCTTCCTCACTGTCCACTGTACCACCAATATCAGTGTCATCTGCAAATTAACTAACAATGCAGCTGCATTGGCATCCAAAGCATTAAATTTGATTACATAGAAGTGGGCCCAGTACAGAACCTTGTGACACACCACTGGTCACAGGTCTCCAATCAGAAAAATTACACTCCACAACTACCCTTTGCCTCCCACCAAGCTAATATAAAATCCAACTGGCCTGCTCACCTTGGATTCAAAGTGCTCCAAACTTCCAGACTAGCCCAACATTTCAAGGAACTTAACATTCAAATGTTTGATATTTCCAGACATTTGAAATCTTAGTTAAAACTACTTACTAAAAGTACTCTTATCACAAAAAAAAAATCTTGGATTGTTTTCTCTGGAATGCCAGAGGCAAAGGGGAGACCTGATATAAAAGTATATACAATTATGAGAGGCATAGGGTAGACATTCAGAAACTTTGTTCCAGGGTGGAAATGTCAAAGAGCATAGCTTGAAGTTGAGTTTAAAAGGAAATATGTTGGGCAGGTTGCTGTTGGGTTTTCTTTACACACAAGGTGGTGGTACCTGGAATGAGTTGCCAGGGGTGGTGGTGAGGCAGATACAATAGTGGCATTCAAGAGGCGTTTATGTAGGCACATGGATATATGGGGAACGTAAGGATATGTGCAGAACTGCAATGACCCGGTTCAGGAATAGCTACTTCCCCACAGCCATCAGGCTATTAAACTTGGCTCGGACAAAACTCTGAACATTAATACCCCTCCACCTGTTATTTGCACTTTATTAATTTATTAATTAATGTGTGTATTTATGTATATAATTGTAGTCAATGCCTACTATATTCGGTTGTGCTATGCAAAGAATTTCATTGTCCTGTCAGGGACACATGACAATAAACTCTTTTGACTTTGACTTTGACTTTTGATGAAAGGGGTTTCTCTTGACATCATGAAGGGCCTGTTCCTGTGCTCTACTGTCCTATGTTACTGCATATGAAATCTATGTGCTGTACTCAAAACTTTGTGGCTTTGTCTGGAGAAAAGGCATCAGGTTCAGAAATAGTATTTATTCATTAAGTGGATTGAGTTTCATTCTCAAGTGCAGGTACACGGTTACACTAACTTCAAAAATAAAACTAAAGTTTACACAACAACATTCTACTGTCCGAGGCACTAATACCATCGAAGGGAATATATTATGGATTATGGAACCACTGTTTAGATCAGACACTGCCTGTGAAGACAGAAACAGTGTCAACATTTGTGTTTAGAAACAAGGAACTGCAGATGCTGGTTTACACAAAATAGACACAGCATCTCTGGAGACGCTGCGTGACCCGCTGAGTTACTCCAGCACTTTTGTTTGATTGTCAAATGTTTACTGAGCTTCCCTGTCCACAGTTGTTTCATGACCCACAGAGTGTACCAACACGTCACAGCCCAGATTATTCAGTGTCTACGTACCTCTGCATCTAAATCTTCAACGGCTTCAGATTCGGTTTCCTCCACTGGACTGCAAAAGCAAGAACATATTCGACAGTCACTATACTGTTGAAAACATAATTATATCAATATGTGAAATAAAGATAGAGGAATGAGATAAGGTGAGAATACATCCTACACAATTCTCAGCACCGGTGCCCCACAAGGATGTGTTTGCAGTTTCCTACCGTCCTCACTAGACACTCATGACTGTGCGGCCAAACTCTAACTCCATCTACAAGTGTGTGGCCAGGCTCCAACTCCATCTACAAGTTTGTAGGTGACACCACTGGAGTGAGCTGGATCACAAACACTGACGAGATGGTGTACAGGACGGAGATGGAGAATTTAGTAACACTGTGTCAGGATTATAACCTCGGAAGCAAAACTGGCAAAGAGAGACCTAGATCTGGGAATCAGACAATAAAGGGAAGTCGGGTATTGTAATGTGCACGGTATTAGTGCGTATAAGTGTAGGAAGATCAATCTGAAGAAAGGTCTAGACCCGAAATGTCACCAATTCCTTCTCTCCAGAGATGCTGCCTGTCCCACTGAGTTACTCCAGCATTTTGTGGCTATATTAGTGCTTATATGGTGTCTTTGCCAGTTGTCAGTGGTGTGTCTGCAATGCAAGGCTGAGTTCAGCACAATTGTCCCAATGTTAGTAAGCTGCGTTGATGCAGCAATAACTGCATTGGTTATGGGCCCACAAGCTGCAACAGTACCTGAAACCTAATGTGAAACATCATGATTAAGGCAGGGTTAAAAACAAGCTTGGGGCATTAGAGCCTGGCGCAAATTAGCCATTGGCAGTCGGGAGAGAAGGATTTGTGATCAGTGGGTGGAATTGTTATGGTTGAGGAGGATAAGGGAGGAAAGAAGTGAAGACAAGCGTGGGACTTAGTGTGGTCACAGGCCAACAGTGTACAACGAAGAGATGGTTGTGCAGCGAGGAACAATGATGATCACTCCGGGTACAACAAAAGAAAAGTCTTGCATTAAATTGGATCGGGCACAACTCCAAGAGGCCAAGCTCGTTGATCGGGCCTGACCCGCAGCGGCACGGAGTGGTGGAGCAGCCGTGGAGGACACCAACAACTTCACTTGGCCAGGCTGACCCTGCAACGCCGCCAGAACAACGGGCCTTTATGGCCAAGTTAAGAACCCGACATTTATAACAGCTTTCAGAGTTGAATCTTGGAACATGCCACCTCTTGTGTAATGTCTCAGTGCACTGTTCCTATAGCCATGATCACAATTAATGGCGGTGCTGGCTTGAAGGGGCGAATGGCCTCCTCCTGCACCTATTTTCTATGTTTCTATAGACTTGTTGTTTAAGGACCTAAAGTAAACCATAGAGGACTCTGCTGGATTCTCAACAATAAAGACTGAAACCTTTCTGACCGCTCAGAATAAAACCCTTTTGAACAATGTAATGAAATAAAACCTCCAGTTCATTATAAGCTGAAAAACAAAATTCAAATCATACAGAATTGCAAATTCATGCAAATTGTTGCACCTCAAATTGACAGCATGTTTTGATTTTGTTGAATATGATCAACATCACCACACTCGCCTGATGTATAACCCAATGCAACAAAAAGGAGAAAAATTAAGTTGAAAAATCCACTTACAGTTTAAGTACAGGCTTTTTGGCCCACAATGGCTGTACCAAACATTATGCCGCAACCAACTCTCTCATCTGCCTTCACATAAATTAATAAAGCAATTGTGACAAAGAACGTCTGGAGATAAGTTTTATGTATATCTCCATTATGACAGTGGGCAATAATATTGATTCAAGGAGGGTAAAAAAATAATAAAAATGAAAACAACAAAATGCACTGGAACTGTATTCAGTTTGAACTAAATAATTAGCCAGATCATGAGATTTATGATATATATTAGGCCATGCAGTTTTTATTTCCTTATAGAAACACAATACCATTCAATAGGGAATATTCAGATCAGCCTTTATTGACATCTTTCCTGCCTAGTAAGAAAGCATTTCAAAGCTGTTGCCACCACCCCCCTCCCCCCCCCACTTACCCAATGCCCATTGCCATCACCACCTTTTAGCATCATGACCCTCCAGTGAAAAAGTTGTGCAGATTAAAGGGCCTGTCCCACTTTCACGACCTAATTCACAACCTTTTTTACTCGTACCCACGACTAGCATCACAGCCTTCTACGACCTCTCACGACCATGCTGCGAATATGAGTCAAGGGCAAACTCGGCAGAGGTCGTGAATTAGGTGGTGAAAGTGGGATAGGCCTTAAATCTACTCCCAAGGCTCAGCCATTTTTCAAACATTATCTCTCACATATCTAGGTGAGTCATTGCCACCATTATGTTGGGCTCGAACATATATGTATGATGCAAGAAACACCTTTTAGGAGCAACATAGTACCGTATGGCAAAGAAATATACAATAAGTGCTTACTTAGTGTGTTCAGAGCTGTCAGGCTGCAGAGTGACATGCAACGTAGGGCTAGGAACATCTAGATAACAAGAAGCTAGAATTAGGATCAGTCATTTACTTTACTGTATAATTATATCAAAACTATCAACTAAAATGACTAAGTAAAAATAACTGAGTGCATAAAGTCACTACTTAAGTTAGTAATGTATTAAGAGGCATTCTCCCTCAAGAAAGAAGTGTTCAGCCTGAAAAGAAAAAGGTGAAGAAAGAAACATTTGAAGAAAGGACTAGGTTTTGTACTCACCAGGGAAGATAAACTGTTGTCTATGATGAAAGTAGTACGCAGCTTGGGTAAAAGATCACACAGGCAGAAGAATAGATAACGAATCAGTAAAGAAATTACAGGACAGTGGTTAGCAAATACCATTCTTATTAAATGCACCGAACATATTTTTCTATTGATTTCAAAAAAAGACAATTTTTTGTTTGAACAGCACAAAATATTCTGTCCTACTAAGAAACGACGGAAAATGACAGTCAGAAATGTAAGATACAACCATAAGGTCATAAGGGATAGTAGTAGAATTAGGCCATTCAGCTCACCAAGTCTACTCCGCCGTTCAATCATGGCTAATCTATCTCTCCCACCAAACCTCATTCTCCTGCCTTCTCCCCATAACCTCTGACACCAAAGCAATGTGCCTCTGATCAAACTAACAGTATCAATATTATCAACTACCTAAAATTGCGACAACAAGTTGCATCTTAGTTGTCAAATCTTTGGACATTTTTAGCTTCAATGCTACGTTCTTGGGAAGAAAGAGCAACTTAACGTCAGATTAATTAATTTTCAAAGCGGACATATTTACATGGAATTTTTTAAACAGACCAAATCAAAAGGAGACTCCAAAATATTTTGAATTAATAACTTCAGCAACTCACTATCATAGATTTGGAAACCTTTAACAGAAATATTTAATTTATTCTCAGGTCCAGAATTTTGAGAACCTGCGAGATAAAAAACTTTGTCTTTGATGCACATGGATAAGATTTTAAAGAAACGTGAAAAGGAAAAATTTTAAAAAATACATTGACACAGAGGCATTTAAAGGGAAGTTTCAAAGAGTTCAGGGTAAACCATGTGTAGAACGGTTTATACCTGAGATAGTGGTGGAATAACCCAGTGGGTCAGGCAATATCTCTGGAGCAAATGGACGGGTGATGTTTCGGGTCTGAACCCTTCAGACTCGGAAGTCTGAAGAAGGGTTCCGACCCAAAACGTCATCTATTCTTCTTCTCCAGAGATATTGACTGCCTGATCTCCTGAGTTACTCCAGCATTTTGTGTCCATCTTCAGGGTAAACCATGTTCCACAAAGGAATGGTGCACAACTGTAAAAATAATAGTTAAGGGACACGGTACACAAAGGGCAGGATTAGGCAAAAGAACAGGTCTCACAGATCAGAAAGTGTGAAAGAGAGCATAATGCAAACTTAGAAGGGCTATTAAGGAAGCAAAGAAAGGGTAGGAAGAAATCCAAAGATGTTTATGTAGCATGTAAAAGAGCACGAGGATGGCAAAGGGAGAAGTAGGTTAAGGCGAACAAGTTGGTAAATTGAAGGGAATAAACCGAGAAAGACAAAGTATTCAGGGGGGAGTCATCATCTTTAGAAATGAATAAGTGACCAGATTGTATGAAATATTTCAAAGGCTGTTAAAAGAAACAAAACGTGAGGAAACAGCAGAGGTTAGGTTATACTTTTCAATGTCCTTTAGATATTGTTCAGCACCAGAATATCAACAAATAAGGACACAAATAGCTGGAGTAACTCAGCGGACCAGGCAACATTTCTGGAGAATGTGGAAAGGTGACATTCTTCAGAAGGGGCCTGACCCAAAATGTCATCTATCCATTCTCTCCTGGGATGCAGCCTGGCGAGCTGTGTTACTCCAGCATTTTGTGACTTTTTTTGCATACCAGCATCTTCAGTTCCTTGTTTCCCCATGTTAGCCTTGTTCATAAAAAAGATTGTTTAGTTGTCTATTAATAAAGGTCAAGAGAGGATGCTGACCAAGATGGCAGAGAGGAGAAAGCGTGACAACATTATTTTTGTAGTGAAGATATAAAGAGTAATTGTACATTTCATTATTATGCAATAATTTATTTCTTAATTAATTAGAGAGTAGTCCTGAACTACCATCTGCCACAATCCTCTGACTACCTTTGATTAGACATTACTGGCTTTATCTTGCACTAAACGTTATTCACTTATCATGTATCTGTACAGTGTGAACGGCGCGATTGTAATCGTGTATTATCTTTCCGCTGACTGGTTCGTACGTGACAAAAGCTTTTCACTGTACCTCGGTAATAGTGACAATACAATAAACTAAACTGAACCTATTTGGATTTTACAATTCGGCACAGGAACTGATCTTATTTTAAACCAGCTCTGGGTACAAGTTTCTAATGCAAGGCTTTCCATCATAGCTTTTTATTTTAAATGCTCACCTGGAAATTTGAACCTGTCTCTGTGACCCTTCGGCGAAGGGTTTGGGGGTGGAGTTGCACTGGGTGGATTGGAAGACTGATAGGGTGCTGGAGAAGATGGCGTTGAAGAGGTTGTTGAAGATGGGTTGCTGCTGGAATCTAAAGGAGCGTGATCCTTGAGGGGGAAAAACGTCATTCAAATTTAATCACATCCATTTATTAATTTGCAATACCATGAAAAATAATATGCAATGTTACTTCTAAATTTTGTTTCACTGTGTTTCCTGAATTTCAAGATGGCGCATTGGATTTGTCTGTGGTTTACTGCAAAACATTGGGAGCAATTTCATGCAGATAACAAGGGTTCATTATTTAGATATTCAGAAAAGGTGTCGATTCAACGTTTCGAGAATTCATCACAATATTCAAAAGAGACTTTAGAGATACAGAGTGGAAACAGGTTCTTCAGCCCACCGAGTCTGCACCGACCAGTGTTCTTACGCTACCCTACACGTCTTTGGAGTGTGGGAGGTAAACCGGAGCACCTGGAGAAAACCCACACGCTAACAGGGAGAACATACAAACTCCATACAGACAGCACCCATAGTCAGGAATAAACCTGGGTCTCTGGCGCTGTGAGTCAGCAACTCTACTGCTGCGCCACCCCAAATAATTCAGTCTTATTTTAGGCCCCTTAGTATACATTTATAGTTCTTCTCAAAGCATTATAAATCCAATAACATCAGAAAAAAAATCAAAGATCAAAATAATTTGCAGATGAAAAGAACTAGAATGAAAAGATGTTTGAAACACCCATCAGATCAGAACTAGGGTGGAGGGAAAACAACTTAATTTTAAGTTGTAGAGTGGATGGGGAAAATAGGGCCATGAATGCAATTGTGTTAAGCTGCTGATGAAATTTTCTGGTTGATAAATTAATCAGGGCCCTTGTTGAAAAAAATCCAAAGTGATATGTAAATGCTGAGAAATACAGCATTCGTGTCACATGCTTGTGACAAAGGTTAAATGTGAAAAGGAGACAAAAGGGTGTCAGATGAGGAAAAGAGTAAATGTAAATATGAGTAGAATGGGAAGGTGGAGGAGAAAGAAGGGATTAAAATATTGGACATGGGATGCCCGTTAAGTTTACAATGGAGGTGATGAGGGGTGGAAGAGAGAAGATCAGAGAGACTGGGTTGAAGAGTGATGTGGAAGAAATGGGTGGGGGGGGGGGGGGGGGGAGGAGTGGTATAACTTGAAACCTTCAACCATTCAGACCATTGGGTTGTAAGCTCCCCAAGTGGAATATGAGATGCTGTTCTTTCAGTTTGCATGTGGCTTCACTCTGGCAATGGAGGGGGCCAAGGACAGATAGGTCGGCATGGAGATGTGAAGGAAAGTAAAATGGTTAGCAACCGGGAGCTCCAGCAAGCCTTGGCAAAGAGAGAATGTGCTCAGCAAAATGGTCACTCAGTATGCGTGTAGTCTCGCCAATGTAAAGGAGGCCACAGAGAGCACTGAACATTTTGATCTAAAATCTACCAGTTCATGCTTCAATTCCTTATCTATTTTACTATTATATCTAAATAGAAATGCAAAAGAGGAAATATGAAAAGGAACCTCTGATTTATGAAACATAGAAACATAGAAAATAGGTGCAGGAGGAGGCCATTCGACCCTTCGAGCTAGCACCGCCATTCATTGTGATCATGGCTGATCGTCCCCAATCTATAACCCTTGCCTGCCTTCTCCCCATATCCCTTGATTCCACTAGCCCCTGGAGCTCTATCTAACTCTCTCTTAAATCCATCCAGCGACTTGGCCTGTATTTATGAACATACAGAATTGCTCAGAGAGCGTCAATAAATTCAAAAATAAGATTGAAAAAAACGGAAGGTCTGCCGTTTACTTTTTTAAAAGTAGAGCGGCACGGTGGCGCAGTGGTAGAGTTTCTGCCTTACAGCACTTGCAGCGCCTGACACCCAAATTCAATCTTGACTACGGGTGCTGTCTGTACGGAGTTTGTACGTTCTCCCAGTGACCACGTGGGTTTTCTCCGAGATCTTCAGTTTCCTCCCACACTTCAAAGGCGTACAGGGTTGTAGGATATTGGCTTGGTATGGTGTAAAAATTGTCCCTAGTGTGCAGGGTGGTGTTAATGTGCGGGGAATGCTGGTCGACACGGACTTGGTGGGCCAAAGGGCCTGTTTCCGCGCTGTATCGCTAAACTAAACTAAAAGGTTAGGATCTGTCAAGAATGATATTGGTCATATTGATCCATATTTCCTCATTCCCCTATTAGTAGCTGGTGTAGAGGCTACCATAAAATAATGAACAGAATTATTTAACTTGAATCATTGAGCGCAAAAGAGTCACAGTACTTGATAACTAGTTTATGGGATACAGAGAAAAATCAGGCGTTTGGAATTAATTGGAAAGTTCAAAGAGCCAGGACAGGCACAATAGCATTTAATAATTAGCATGTCATGGGTTCATACAACATGGCAACTGGCCCTTCTGCTCACCAGAACGCCCACAATATACATGCCAAACACTATGCCAAATTAAACCAATCTCTTCTGCCTGCATGTGATCCGTATCCCTCCATTCAAAAGACTCTTAAACACCATTATTATATCTGCCTATCAGCGCATTCCAGGCACCAAACAATCTATTAAAAAAAAACTTGCCCTGCACATCTCATTTAATCTTTGCACCTCTCAGCTTAATGCTATACCCTCTTGTCCATAAGCATTTCTACCCTGGGGGAAAAAGGTTCTGACCGCCCACCCTATCTATCCCTCCCATAATTTTACATACTTCTATTACGTTTCCCCGCATTCTCTGATGGTCCAAAAAAAAAAATCCAAAAAAATCCGGGGGGTTAAATTTCAGGAGACGCACGACACAGAATTTGCACTAACCCCATTTTATGCATCCCACATTGCCCATCCACTCCCCCAGACTGTAATTTACTGTAGTCAATCAATCCAAGAACCTACACCTCTTTAGGTTGTGGCAGGAAATTGGAGCATCCGGAGGAAGGCACACATTCACAGGGAGAACAACATGCAAACTCTACTGACGGCAATAGTGGTGAGGATTGAATTCAATTCACTGGAGCTGAGGCAGTAGTTCACCTAAACGTGTTCGGTCAGTTTTATCACACTAAAATACTTTTATTCAACATTTATAATTAAAATTAAGAATGTTTTAATTTTTTTTATTTTAAAGCTACAAAGTTGTTCACTTAAAAAAAAAAAATGTTAGCTTGAGTTACCTTTTTATGAGGTACCTTTGGAAGAGTAGCAAACTGAGGCTCCCCAGGTCTATCCACAGAATTATTTATATCAGATGGTACAGACTCGGTTCTTCTCATTTTTGATACTGGTTATTAAAGGAAAACAAGAATTACTGGTTTCTCTGGACAAAACACAATGAATGCTACTTGAAACTAGTCCTTAAAAGCATTGCCGAAACACCTCTTTGGTGACCCTTGGACTATCCTTTATCGGACCTTGCTGGCTTTACCTTGCACTATACGTTATTCCCTTTACACCGTAAATGGCTCGACTGGAATCATTTATTGTCTCTCTGCTGACTGGATAGCACGCAACAAAAGATTTTCACTGTGCCTCGGTACACAATAAACTAAACTACAAGCCCACAGACTCACTAGCTACCTCAACTATACGTTCTTCCACCCTCCTATTATATTGTTCCTTAATCTCCATTCTATCTGTTCCATTGATGAAACTTTCCACATGGCTGCGTCTGAGACGACTCTCTTTACTGAATCATGCTTCCCCTTTAACCTAATTGAGAGCTCTTGACCGCACCCTGTCTACTACCCACAATGCTGCTCTCACTCACTCATCTCAAACCAAGGATAGTGTTCCACAGTTCTCAAATTCCACCTCACCAGCCCCCACATTCAATGAATCATCCTTTGCAATTTTTTGATATCTCCAATGAGATTCCACATCAGCCTCTCTTCTAGTACCCCAGTAGGAACCATTCATTTGATGCTAGTCTGTCCCTTCTTGCCCCCTTCCACAAACCATTCCCTTTCTTAAGACACTTTCTCCTTTAATTGCAGAAGATGTGACACTTTTTTTTTAAACTCTTCCCTTTCTACCATCAAGGGACCTAAATAGTCACTCCGTGTGATGCAGTGATTCACTTGCAATTATGAGTCATAGAGTGATTCAGCGTGGAAAAAGGCCCTTCGGCCCAACATGCCCGCAACGGCCATCATGTCCCAACTACACCAGTTCCACCTGTCTGCATTTGGTCCATGTATCTGTCTAACTGTTTCGTAAATGTTGGGATAGTCCATGCCTCAACTACCTCCTCTGGCAGCTTGGTCAATACACCCACCACCCTTTGTGTGAAAAAGTCATCAATCAGATTCCTATTAAATCTTTCTCCTTTCACCTTAAACCTATATCCTCAGGTCCTCGTTTCACCTACTCTGAGCAAGAGACTCCGTGCATCTACCAGATCTATTCCTCTCATGATTTTATACACCTCCTCCAATCTAATGTACTGCATTTGTCCTATTACAACATGGCCTCTATTCAGAAGAAACACCAAATGCAGGTTAGGTTATCATTTTACAGAGCACCTTCGTTCAATCTGCGGGGCTATCTGAGCCTCCAGTTGATTGCGCTTTTAATTCTCCACCCTACTCACGCTCCCACTCATCTGTCTGTGGCTTCCTCCATGACAAGGCCCAACCCAAGCTTGAGGAAAAGCATCTTATCTTCCCACTGGACAAGCAGCAGCCTTCCGGATCACTATACTGAATTCAACAGCTCCAGGAAATTTACCTCCTTTGTTAGTAAGAACTGGCCAGATCAACAAAGGGTATTTTTTTTTACCAGGCAGATGAGAGGTGTTGAAGCTAACCCACAAATCATCTTACAAGGTAGGCATCGTCAATCATCTTACAAGGAATACGTTTGTACAATCTATATTATGATCTGAAGTCTTACTTTGGGGAAATGAAATCCGGCATGGAGGAGCTTCTTTTGTGCATTTGTTGTGGCACTTTAATCTAAAAGTAAAAATATATATATATTTAATGCATTAAATGTTCAAAACTAAGGCAAACAATAGCTTTTACGGATCATTTAGTGACAAATCAGCAGGAATAATGGAAACAGGTGATTTACCATGAATATTTTATCACTGAAAACTGCTTTGCTTAAAGCCCACTTGCTTGTAATAGTCCTCTCATTTACATTCTGTTTTCCCGTTGACCCTTTACATGACCTGCTTGCCTTCAGTTCCGGACAGTTAAAGATTGTTCTAACCGATTATATATTAACAGGCTTTGAGAGCAAACAGTAATGTTCCCTTATGGAAGTTTCCACAGAATTCAACGTAAAGAGTCCTGGAGCCAGCATGCTGATGCAATTATGATGCAAATAAAGCCCATCAACGCCTCCACTTCCTTAGAAGATTGAGGAGTTTCTTCGATGAATTATCTCAAAATTCTACAGGTGTGCAGTAGAGAGCAGATGGACTGGTTGCATCACGACTTGGATCAGCAACTCTAATGCACAGAATAATGAACACTGCCCAATCCATCATGGGGACTGACCTCCCCACCATCGAAGGGGTCTACAGAAGGTGCTGTCTCAAAAAGGCAGCCAGGATCATCAGAGACCCACAACACCCTGGCCACACTCTCATTTCACTCCTGGCATTAGGAAGAAGGCACAGGAGTCCAGGTTCAGGAACAGCTTCTTTCCAACGACCATCGAGCTATCGAACACTACGAGGTCCAATCAAAAGCCAAACTATGAACTGCCTTGGTAGCATTTTGGGCGTTGTTTTTATTTTCGCATTATATTGTGTTTTTATTTATTTATTTATTTATTAACTTTTTAGATATTTGTTTATTATATTATCTACCGAGTACTGTGTTTATAAACCCATTGTGCTGCTGCAAGTAAGAATTCCATCGTACCATTTTGGTATATATGACAATAAAACACTCTTGACTTCAGGTTTAGTTAATTAAACCCTTAAACCTATATTAAGGGTTTGTAAACCCTTACTCTGTTTGCATTTAAAAGACCAAAGAATTCGCATTCTGAGAGGATGTATGATTAAAAATCAATATTTGTTCTTGAGATTATATATCAATCACAAAGTACCAGCAATATACTAACAAGCATGGATGTGTTTCAGTCCAGTCTACATTCAGAGTGCTGGATGGAGATCAGCAGCAGACACAGTGGGTGACTGCCACACTACCGCCCCTCAGCCAAGATCAATAACCAAAGCAAAGACCTGGGATTGAATTTGTAACTTTACCAGCCAATCCCATATACGGACGTTTATTCAGGTTCTGTCACTCATTCGGTAAAGCTCTTCGCTTGACTATGTTAAAGTCTCAATCCGTAATGAGACTCAAGGACTCGGATCATTAACCATCAGTAGATGGTCTATTTTACTTCGGAGTCACGTGAGTGACTACGTGAAGAAGAGCCCGCCTCACGCTGGTAACGGCATGACGTCGACGCTGACGGCGGAAGGTGGAGCTGCAGTAAGGAGCAGCTCCTCGCAGCGGTCGGAACGGGCCCGCAGGTAAGAACAGTAAAGTTGGGATTTCTTAGCGGGCGCTGGGTAGGAAATATATTAATTCCAGCAGTATAGGAAATATATTAAATCAGGTCAGAGTCATATTAGTGCTGGATAAGCACAGATGATGAAGTAAACTTATATTCGCGGGTTAAATGCTTCCTGGGGTGAAAAATAAATATACGGGAAAGCTAGTGCGGAGCCGGTTCCGATACCGGTGGCCGCAGATATAACCCGTTAGCGAATTAGTTTACAAAATGACAACCACGGAGAGAAATGCTCCCGAATATGAAAAATGGAAAATAAAATAAAATAAAAAATCTGAGAGGCCCGTGGTTCTGATGACTCTGACATTGAAAAATCCTCCAGATAAGTAAACTATGTGGAACTGATTATGGAGCATATGGAGAAAGTTCTCCAAATAATTATGAGACTAGGGTCAAAGTACCCTGAAGGTTCCTAAGATTAGCCCTGAGGGGTTTAATTATTCTGAATATGGCCATGGGCCTAATTGGAAGTTGGAACTCCCGGACCCAGGATTTGGGCCGGAAGAAGTCTCATGGGATGAAATCCCAATTGATTTAGGGCTGCAGAAGGCAGACCCTGTTGATGGTGATTTGCATTTTGAAAGCACACCACAAAATAAAAATAAAAATAAAATGAAAAAATATGAAAAGAGGCCAAAGATGCATGGAATAGCAAAAGGTTTTGCTATATATGAAGGAAGTGGTGAGGCTATGGAAGAAATCCTAGCTGCCAACATATATATATGGTATCTCACCAACTTCATGATTCTGTGATGATTGAAATATTAAAATTGCACAGCACAGGAAATTGTGCCTCATTGGAAGAGCCTACGGTTTATCCGTTAATATGGGCATCCATGACTCCAAATATGAGAGCGTCAAATAGTGAGGTTTAAAAATCCTCACAAATTATTCTGCTGCTATTATGGCTTTTTGGCAGATGAAAGGAAAACATAAAATAAAGACGCTATTGTGCAATTCTTTCTATGAAATTTTATATAAAATAAATGGCTATTTGGGCCATTTTTCACCCAAGGTTGCATACCTGTGTCGAGCAAGTGGTGTTTAAGCTCTTGGTTATCTGTTTGGAGTAATCTGCCTAACTTATTGAAATTGGATGAAAAGCTAAATTTTTAGCTGCATGAAACCTTCGTTTTTGGACGAAAAGGTATTTTCGCCCAGAAGGGGATTTGATATTGGAAATAGAGGCAGAAATATGTCAAGGAAGTTTTATTGTATTGCACAACCAAATACTTACCCGAATTCAGGGGATAAGGAGAACACCACGCTCATATGCAGAGGAATTAAAGACTTGTTCCCTGCTTAAAGAAACTGCGGATTAATCTCCAGTTAGAGGGAGATTACAAAAAGTTTATTAAGACTGGCTTACTATTATTTTTGATCAGTATATTACGAGCAGTTTCATTAACTACTATTATTTTTAAAAAAAAAAAAAAAAAAAAAAAAAAAAGAGGTTAATCCTCCTGTACAGAATAAACCTGCTTATGTTTTCGTGTTTTCTGCAATTGAAAAAGCAGAGATTTATGTTCACATTGCCTAATTATCTGGAAAAGAGGTAATGGAAAAGATTTTGAACACGAGCATAAATTTGTCTTTAATGTTAGAAGGCATTACAGATGATGGTTGCAGAAGTATTCTGGACCTTACAGGTCTAAATAAGTTTGTAGAATACAAACATGTTCAAATGGAGACATTGAATACTGCAAAATATTTAATTCAGCAGGTTGTTATATGGCTAAGATTGATGTAAAGACGCCTATTATTCTGTACCTATGCATCAGGTCTCGGTGGTACTTAAATTTTAATTGGTTGTGACAATTATGGCAGTTAAGCTTTGCCAAATGGACTGAGTTCAGCTTTTTTACTCTTTACGAAACTGTTGAAACCAGTTTAGCCCAATTAGAGCACAAAATGCACATCATTATGGCTTATCTCAATGACATTCTGGTCATTAGTGATTATCAGGAGTCAGCTGAGGACTCAGTTTCAGTTACTAAAGCTTTGTGGAAGCTAAGGTTCTTAATTCATCTAATTAAGCCCCAGCTGCAGCCAGCACAAACAATTTACTTTTGGGGTTTGTAATTAACTCAGTGACTATGTTAATACCTTTACCAACAGATAAAGTCGATGATATTTTGGTAACTTGTCATTATCTCATTCAAAACCTTATCCTTCCATCCGAGAAATGGTGACAACCATTGGTGAACTGCTAGCAGCATTTCCTGCAGTAGAATTTGTTCATTACATTTATTGATATCTTCGAAGGTACAAGATACAAGCTCTCAAAGAGAAGGCAGGCCATTTGACAGGCCTATGTAATTAACAAAAGAAGCTGTATTGGAATTTACAATGGTGGGTTAAAAAAGGAAAATGTCCCACAAGCTGCTAATAAATATTATGATTAACAGCCTGAAATGGTTTACATACAGATGCTAGTGCTCTCGGATGGGGGCCACAGATTTATCCTCCAGTTGTGGAGGTAGATGGAAAACTGAAGAACAAGTGTTTCTCCAAGAGTATGGTATTAACTATTGGGAGTTTATTGGGGGCCTTTTATGGGCTTAAAGCATATTGTTGTGCTAAACAAGGTCTGCATGTGTTAATACAATTACACAATAAAACAGCTGTGGTTTACATTAATCACATGGGGAGAGTTGGATCAGTATCATGTGATTGTCTGGTCAATGAGATATGGCAATGGTGTATTGGTCGGCAGATATGGATTGCAGTAAGCTATACTCCAGGTAAAGACAATGTGGTAGCAGATGAAAGGTCCAGGATTTTTAAAGATAATACGAAATGGATGTTTAAGCCACCAATATTTAAGAATATTGTTCGACGATTTGGGTTGCCAGAAATTGATTTGTTTGCATCCAGGCTTAATCATCACTTGCCTCATTATGTGTCTTGGGAACACGATCCGGACGCAGTTGCAGTAGATGCATTTTTATTACACTGGGGAAAAATGTTCTTTTATGCTTTTCCACCATTTGCTCTGATCCAGAGATGCTTGAAGAAAATAGAGCAAGATTCAGCTTCCGGATTGTTGGTAGTGCCAAATTGGCCAACTCAACCTTGGTTCCCAGTTATGCTGAATATGATTAAAGAACCGTATATGCAGATTCTTAACTGTAGTGATATCTTGACTAATCCAGTAACAAATGAAGATTACCCATTATATGCATATATGAAATTGTTAATCTGCAGGTTTTGACCAGACCACTACAGGAACTGGGATTGTCGGACCAAACTTGACAGTTATTGGCACATCATGGCGAGATAGCACACAGAAACAATATATGACACATATTAAGAAATAGGAAGAATTTTGCACACAGTCAAAATATTTCTGATGATTATGTGAATGTTACTCATGTTTTGGAATTCCTTGCCAATTTGCGCTTTGGCCAACATTTAAGTTACAGTGCCATTAACACTGCACGCAGTGTCTTGTCGTCCTATTTAGGACTTATGACTGGTGAGAAATCAATTGGGTCGCATCCATTAATATCACGATTCATGAAAGGAATTTTTCACATGAATCCGCCAAAACCTAGATATACAGAGATTTGGGATGTGAGCATAGTACTTGCTCTACTTAGAGAATGGACGCCAATTGAAGGGTTGTCATTGGATAGGTTAACATTGAAATTGGTCATGTTAATGTCACTGGTCTCAGCCCAAAGAGTGCAAACTTTACAAATGTTGCGTTTAGACTGTATGCATGTGACTACAGATAACGTTGTATTCTATGTTTACGATCTGATCAAACAAAGTAGACCAGGGAGATCTGGAACAAAGGTAACCTTTCAAGCTTTTCATATTGAGCTTGCTTTGTGTGTGGTTAGACATTTGAACCAATGTATTAAAGTGACGGACACTTTTCGAGGAAACGAAAAGACATTGCTGCTTACGCACAAAAAGCCACACACAAAAGCTTCAGTTCAAACTATCTCAAAATGGTTGAAACAGGTGTTGGTTTTAGCGGGAGTAGACACTGATGTCTTCAAATCTCACTCCACCAGGGCGGCAGCTACGTCCGCGGCAAAGGGGCGGGACGTACCTCTCGAGCATATTTTTAAAAATCGCAGGGTGGAGTAAAGAAGAAACTTTTTCAAAGTTCTACAACAAACCTGTTCACACTATGACAAGCTTTGGACACGCGGTGTTGGGAGCACTATAATCACCTGCTTTGTTTGCTATTAATTGCTATAATCAAATTGTGTAGTCACTGATATCTTTTGTCACTTGTAATCATTTTTTCCCTCAAATATAAGGAGGGTATTATATGGTCCTTCAGCCATTAAAAAACTTAATTGTGAAAAGATCTAACATTTGTGTGCTTTCTCATGTATGTGTTTACTTAGCCGGACTGTCGTACGGATTAATTCTACGACATAAAAAACACAGAAAGCTTTAAAACTCTTCACGTAGTCACTCACGTGACTCCGAAGTAAAATAGTAAGATTAAACGAGAACTCACCTGTTCGAAGTTTGATCGTTATTTTACGAGGAGTTACGATGAGGGATTACGTGCCCTCCACTCCCACCCTCGTAAAATAAATGATCAAATGGTGGTTCTAAGTCTTTTATGAGCCTTACTATGTTACTCCGGCTTTGGTGTTCTGTGTTTTTCATGCCGTTGCTTTGAAGTATGCCGTTACCAGCGTGAGGCGGGCTCTTCTTCACGTAATCCCTCATCGTAACTCCTCGTAAAATAACGATCAAACTTCGAACAGGTGAGTTCTCGTTTAATCTTAAGTAGATGGTCTATTTTACTGGCCAGGGGGAGATGTGCTTCAGTCAAAGGCTGTGATCACATCTCCAAAGTTCGTTGGCACAACACGATATTTATACACGCAGAAGACGACTCATGTGATGCACAAAGGTTTCGCAGTTCAACGGTGATGCACAGCGATTAATTAGTTCAATGTGTTAAGCATCAGGTCTGCAAGTAATACACAAAGATGACTCTTGATGATGCACGATGGTTAAGTAAATCAACGTGTTAATGACATTGTTGAGTTTGCCCCTGCGTGCAAAGGCATTGTGTCAAGTACCCCATTAGACTGCAATACTAAGTGGTGTGTCCCACTTGGCATTTTTTTTCGGCGACTGTCGGCATCATTGACTCAAGTTTCAGATCACCAAAGAAGTGACGACGTATTGACGCGCGGTGTTTCCGCAAATGTCGCAACGTTATTTGAAATGTTCAAAATCTTTCAGCGACCCTGATACGTCAGTCAATGACGTCGGCAGTCGGCGAAGAAAATCGCCAAGTGGGACAGGCCCTTGAAGGTTTATTTCTACATCTGTGGCATTGACTTGTATGATCACAAGCATAACTGAGCCATTGTCACCTACCTACAGTGTTTGCACTTCACGCCAAACATCATGTTTTTTTGACAAACTTGACATGTCTGAGAGAGCCAGGATTTTGTAGAAAACCTGAAAATAAATATTAAATCGTTTTTTTAGTCCAAGAGATGTATAATTAAGTGGAGGGTTGTTTCATTCAGCGGTACCCTGCAACGTTACAGCCAAATAGAATATAAACTAATAGTAAAGCGATGATTACCAAGTGTATTCAAGAAAAGCAATACTGAATAGCAGCAGTTAAAAAACATAAAATTCACACCAGTTTAAAACTGCTCAATACTAGTCTTTAGACTTTAGAGATACAGCATGGAAACAGGCCCATTGGCCCACTGAGTCTGTGCCGTCCAGTGATCAGCTGTACACTAGCACTATCCCACACACTTGGGACAATTTACAATTTTTTTACCGAAGCCAATTAACATCCAAACCTATATGTCTTTGGAGTGTGGGAGGAAACCGTAGCAATTGGAGAAAACCCACACGAACACAGGGAGAACATACAAACCTCATACAGGCAGCACCCGTAGTCAAGATCGAAACCGGGTCTCTGGCGCTGTAAGGCAGCAACTCTACCGCTGTGCCACCATGCCAGTCCACTTCTGCCAGTCTTAACAGAAGCAATGTTCTCATTCTTAAATGTGATGCAGGAGAACTCAAATCGATAAATCAACCAATTGGCAATCGTAATTTAAAAATCCTCCTGTTACGTGGTACCTCACCCACATTCAGCAAAGATTAAAAAATCTCTGTTCAGTCTCCTGCATTGCCTTCCTAAACAGCCTGTGATGCACCTCGTTAGGCTCCAGAGATTTAACCATCATTGATCCCATTAATACCTCATTTTTAATGATAACATGCGCTATAATTTCATAATCCTCCAACTATAATATTCTTCTCCCTAGTTAATACAGATAAGAAGTATTAATTTATGACCTTTGGCTCCATACATACATTGCCATGGCGATCACTAATGGGCCATACTCTATCAGGTCCCCTTTGCCCTTAAAATGCTTGGAATTTTCCATACCCTTGTGTCTACCAGTCATACGTTTGGGTCACTCTTTGTCCTAATATTTTTGAGTATTTTCCAGTACATTTCCCGATTATTTTTCTCCATATCTGCTCCTCTATCTCCCGCTGACTGTTAGGAGGTTTGCAATAAGAAAACAAATCATCATTTTGTTCCTAAACTCTTGCCACATTTTACCATTTGAAGAGTCTTGCAAGATATATTGATTCATTACTGGAGTAATAGATTCCTTAATCAATAATGCATTGCCATCTCCTCTTTTACAGTCCACACCCCACTCCACAAGCTTGCCTGAATATTTTATATCCTCACTACATGGCTTTCAATAGATGGAGGAGATGAAGGATTCACTTTTCATTCGCCTGGGCTTATCTAGGTGTATAAAAAGAGAAGACAATTCATTCCATCAAAATAAATAGTATTCATCGGTTTAGTTTCAATCCCAATCAATGAAGCAGCCAAAATGCTAACCTTGGAAAGCTGTGACAAACTAGAGGGGATACATAGTACAACCTGATCTTCCAACAAGATATACCCCTGATTTTAAATATCCTTTTAAGGCATTGGCACTTCCAATAAGAAAGGGGACAAATATTGCAGATAGACAAAAGTGCTGGAGAAACTCAGCGGGTGAGGCAGCATCTATGGAGCGAAGGAAATTGACTTTCTTTATTGAAAGACCGGTGGTCAGGTTGTAAACAAAGTACACAAGTACATTACGTCGGAACCACTGCATAAAACTTAAAAAACATAAGCTAAAAATGCATCACTTACCTATGTGTAATGGAGAGCCCAAAATCTCTGTGTTGCATCTGAGGGGATCCTCGTGGTACATGTAACGAGTCTGCAACAGAAGAGATCGGATAAATTATTATTTTTTAAGCAATTAAAACTGCCACACACTAAGAGTTTATGCATGAAAATAATTAAAGACCATGGTTATTTTCATAAATGTTGTCCTGTCAGGCCATTATAAACAATGATGTCAACAATATGTATGCTAAAACATCGTTGCAAAAAGAACACCTCGACTCTAACATGATGTCTATGAAACACCAAATATTTCCAACTGATTTAAAATGGAAAATATTAGACTTCTGAAGTCTGGGATATGGAACAACTTTTGGGCAGTTGATCTGTACCAATAAAAACTAATCAAAGAATCATACCACATAGATACAGGCCATTTGGCCCAATTTGCCCATGGCGATCAAGGTACACCAATCTATGCTAATCCCACCTGCCTACGTTTGGCTCACGTCCTATTAAACCTTTCCTTTCCATGTATTTGTCCAAGTGTCTTTTAAATGTTGTTATGGTACCTGCCTCAGCTTGCTGCTCTGGCAGCTATTTACTCGATCTATTCTCCTTATGATCTTATATATTTCCATAAGATAATTCCTCATCCTCCTTTACTACAAGGAATAAAGTCCTAACCTGCCTAACCTCTCCCTATAGCTCAGCCCCTCAAATCTTGGCAACATCCTCGCAAATCTTCTCTGCACTCTTTCCAGTTTAATAAAATCTTTCCTATCGCAGGGTGACTGAACACAATACTCCAACTACAGCCTCACCAATATCATGTATAACTAAAACAAAACATCCCTACTTCTATACTCAACACCTTGACTGATGAAAGGTATGTATCAAAAGTCTTCTTTACCATCTTCGCTATCTATGATACCACCCACATCCTCGTTGATAAAAACATTGATCCAAATCATTGCTAAAGACCACTGACAACAATGGACCCTGCACTGATCCTGATGGAACATCACTAGTCATAGGCCTCCAGTCCAAAAACAACTTTCCACCATCATCCGCTGCTTCCTTCCATGAAGCCAATTCTCTATATTTTCAGGTGAGGCAGAGGCTCACTTGCACCTCCTCCAACCTCACCTACTGTATCCGCTGTTCCAGATGTGGACTCCTGTATATCGGCGAGACCAAGTGCAGGCTTGCCGATCGTTTCGCTGAACACCTCCGCTCAGTCCGCCAGAACTTACCTGATCTCCCGGTTGCTCAACACTAACTCCCCCTCCCATTCCTACACTGACCTTTATGCCCTGGGCCTCCTCCATTGTCGGTGAAGCCCGGTGCAAATTGGAGGAACAGCATCTCATATTTCGCTTGGGTTACTTACATCCCAGCGGTATGAACATTGACTTCTCTAACTTCAAATAGCCCTTGCTTTCCCTCTCTCTCCATCCCTTCCCCCTTCCCAGTTCTCCGACCAGTCTTGCTCTCTCCGACTACATTTTATCTCAGTACCGCCCACTCCCTGACTCATGCTGAAGAAGGGTCTCGACCTGAAACGTCACCCATTTGTTCTCTCCAGAGATGTGGCCTGTCCCGTTGAGTTACTCCAGCATTTTATGTCTTCCTCTGTTCTAGCTCTCCCTGAATCTCTGCACGAGACCTAATTATTTTTATAAATCTTCAATAGAAAGTGAACGAATGGTAAAAATCAATGCAGAACTGTATATTTATTAATCTACTGCCTGGAACAACTTTTGTCAAATCAAAATGTAATGGGTAGTCTGATGTAGTTGTACATTTATGATCAACATGATTGCAATGTAAACAAAGTAATAGAAATACTTAGCGAGTCGGAACTGCATTGTGAGGAGAAACAAAACATTACAGGAAAATTAAATTTCAACCAATTGCAGTCACAGAGAATCACACTGGGTTAATGCAATGTAAGGCTGAGGGCAGCCCATCTCATATTTTACCATTATGTTGGGTTTCATCACTGGGATTATGATATTGACTCGATTGATCAAAGGAAATAAGTACCAATACAAAGCTACATTCCCAGTTACATTACCAACCACGTAAGAAAAAAAATTACAAATCACAAGCCTTGTGTATTTAATTCTTGAAGTTTAATCTTTTCAGTAATGAAGGTTGTAACTTCGTTGATGCCAGACACATGGCAACTCTTGTGTGCTGCCTACGTGAGGTCTGCTGTATGATTTTACTGGGTTGTGTACAAAACAAAGCAAGTCACTGTACCTAGGTACATGTGACAATGAAGTATCATTGAATCATTGAGTTCAGAGTTATTTACAAATACACTGTGTAAAAGCTGCAAAATGAACGGTAGAAACAGTAGTAAAATGAATGGCTTTTGTTAAACGATTTTCTCCCCTTGATCATCGAGTCTTGAATAAGCTGAGCCAATACGTTGTACTCGTTCAGCCAATATTCGTTTATAGGCATGGGATTTCGGTATTTACCCTTTCATATGGCACATCAAGGCTATTTCCTAGCTTCATCGCCCCACCCACCAACACCAACCACGGAATACAATTGTTGCCAGGTTGAGCAGGAGCTGGATACTGGTTGACGCTCCTGCCTTGTTCAAACCCACTTCCCTTTCTCTCTTTAGCCAGGGCATGGGATTAATTGCTCAACGGGCGGGTTTGTAAATTAAATAGCCTCTGTAAATTGCCACCATTGTGCAGGGAGTGGGTGAGAAAGTGGGTGAACACAGAACCAGTATAAACAGGTGATTGATGGTCATTGTGGACACGGTGGGCCGAAGGGCCTGTTTTCATGTTATATCACTAAACTAACAGTTATACACTCGCTTCAGCTGATGAAGCAAATCGCTGATCCATACTGCAGACTGCAGTATGTAGACTGCAGATAAACACAAAATGCTGGAGTTACTCAGTAGGTCACACAGCATATCTGGAGAAAAGAATAGGTGATGTTTCGGATCGAGACCCTTCCTCAAACTAGAGCCAGGGGAGAGGGATATGAAATATGATAGAGGTATGAAATGGTTCAGAACAAATCAGAACCGGCACTAATGACCGAGGAAAGGTGGAGCCCACAATGGTCCATTGTTGGCTGTGTTAGAGGTGATAATGAAGTGATATATGAATGCAAATAGTGGCACGTGCGGGATGACTAGGGTGGGGGAGGGGCAGAGAGACAGGAAATGCAAGGGAATACATCTTGGGTGCAAACCAGCACCTGCAGTTCCTTCCTACACATATCTTAGGCTGCGTTGTGCTTACTGACCATAGTGGCAGGGAAGCACTTGTAACGTATCTTGCTGCCTCTAAAACAGTGACATAAAAGTAGTTGGGACCAGTCCACATAAACATTACCCAGCGACTAACCGCAGCAAACTAGATTTACGAACTCCATTGACGACAGCTGTGATAAACCTGTCAACACCAAAGCTCTGTTTTTAAAATATGGTTTTAGTATTAATTTCCACAGAAAGAGACAAGAAGAGTGGAGATAAAATTGAGGTAAAATAGAAACTAGCATAAAAAAAGGGAACAAAAAGCATCATTTCACATTTGAGTTTATAGAATGCACAATATTAAAGTTTTGGGGGTTTTGGGGCAAGAATTAACACAATAAACCTCACTGATTGTTTTCTGTGCTTGTTTTGCAGTATCATAAATTATTCCATGAATTTTAATTGTTCAGCAAGATGTCGACTCTCACCATTTGGCCCAATAAGTGAAATGTTATTGTTAAATTTAACACTGCAAATCAATGTAGATTACCCATCCACACTTTCCAATTAAGAACAAAGGGCTTCGACACTTCCACAACAAATACAATCTCGTGCAACATCCAAAAGCGGCGAGTTACAGCATTCAAAAATTCACTTCAGGCATCGTCATGCAGAAGTAAAGGTGCTGCCAGCGAAAAGCAAATGTTTTATATTTAATGATACTGGTGGTGTGATTATAAATTAACTGCACCCATACCCAAGTGCCCATTCTATTGTTGTACAGTTCCTGTGATAATTAACCTGCTTATTCTCCCAAGCCAACCGCTGAATGTTAGTCACCCAAATGAATAGAAAGGTTCAGTAGGTTGTTAAAGCACAAAGTTCGAGACCCCTCACCTCTTCATCACAGCCATTCATTTAAAGCCATACCTAATGAGATTGCGATTCAATGGACTCATGAAATACTGGTCATGAATCAAGAGTATATCGAATTATATTACTGTCACTGTATTGAAGATAACTGACAGCGATACTGAAAATAATGCATTTCTAAGATTGTAAATTGTTGTTGTAAAAATTCAAACCCATTATGTATAAAATCATGAGAGGAATAGATCAGGCAGATGCACAGGGTCTCTTGCCCAGAGTAGGGGAATCGAAACCCAGAGAACATAGGTTAAAGGTGAAGGGGAAAAGATTTAATAGGAATCTGAGGGGTACATTGTACCATGCTCCTTCCCTTCATTCCCCCCCCCCCCCCCCCCCCCCCCCCCCCCCCCACCCCCAGGATGGAAATGTCCAACTCTAGAGGACATAACTATAAGTTGAGAGGGGGAAAGTTTAATGGAGATGTGCAGGGTTTTTATTCTGCACAGAGAGCAGTGGCGCCTGGAACCCATTGCCAGGGGTGGTGGTGGAGGCAGATATGACAGTGGCATTTAAGAGGCCTTTATATAGGCACACGGAATAGAGAGATATGGATCAGCTACCGGCAGATGGGCTCAGTTTCACTTGGCATCATGTACAGCACAAACATTGTGGACCGAAGGGCCCTTTGCTCGTCTGCACTGTTCTATATTCAAGAAACAGCCACAGCTGGGAAAGGTCAGCATGTCAAGTCACCTTTGAAGGAGAGGAGACGCTATCAGCTTGTGCAGATGGACTGGTCATTTGACCTCCTTGCCGATTCTCAAACGCCTCATGGCTCAGAAAACATCGAGCAGAACACAGTGAGGAGTTTAACAGACGCAAGAGTGCAGAGCAGTAAGCAAGACATCTGCAGCTGCTGGTAAGTGGTCAGCAGATGACAGGCCAGATGATCCATTATAAATGCAAGCTAATCGTGTATACTCAGTGGTACCATGGATTGTTTGCTCAGCGGACTGAGTTACACATTTCACAGGTACAATTAGCCAATTGCTGTTTCCCCAGAACACCATGGATAATTTAAAATATTTAGAAATACTGAGATGCAGCTTGGAGACAGGCCCCTCAGTCCACCGAGTCCACACCAACCATTGGTCACCCGTTCACATTAGTTCCATTTTATCCCACCTTCACATTCTACAGAGTCGGGACAATTTACAGAAGCGAATTAACCTGCACGTCCTTGGAGTGTGGGAGGAAAGCGGAGCGCTTGCAGAAAGCCCACGCGGTCACAGGGAGGACGTGCAAACTCCACACAGATAGCACCCGTGGTTAGGATCAAACTCGGGTCTCTGGCGCTGTGAGGCAGTATCTCCACTGCTGTGCCACCTGATTAAAATGCACTTGGACTGTTCACACCTTTATCAGTGACCTGGTCAAGAGCTTGTATCATACCCTTTGTATGACTAGCTAACTTGCTTTCTCAACTACATAACAAAGGGATTAGGAAAGTGAAAGTGAAATTAATTGTTTTCAAATAGGTGATGAAATTAGGGGATGAAATTTGCATTATTCAAAAAAAAAAGTGAGATTCACATCACTCTGCATCAATCTGCGTGGCTATAAATTAGTTCTCTACTCATTTCATCCACTTCGAAAAGTCATGCACAAAGAGAAATACAAGCATGTCATGCAGGAATAAGCCATTAAAAAGCAAATGTGGGAAATGGAAAGTATTCAAACACAAAGCATAGCTCAGCAACATACTATTGTTTAAATACCAACTTTTAGGAGAACTGTGGTCATCAGATGGACAAGGCGTCGAGGGAAGACAGTAAGAACTTCCGATAGACGGAGAAAAGAAAGGCCTACATGGTAATAAGGGGGATCGGGTCACGATATCGTCACAGCTGGTGCCACTGCCATTGATGTTCAGATTGAGAAAAAACTTGTTTTTCTTACCGAACCTAGGAAGGAAAACAAAAAAATAAACATAAGAAGTTACATTGAGAGGCAGCAAATTAAAAAAAATGCATGGAACTACAATATAATCATGACTGCACAGCAAGTCACACATTTTTTTCAGCACTAATACTAATAATGTTAGAGCATAACGTAGTTATGTCATAACCATTTGACAACGTGGTTGAGTGCAGGGAAATTGTATGTATAATTGCTGGACCCAATCCTCAAGACATTCTTAAAGGGATTTATAAATACATGCTAAATCAGCAAGGACCCTTATCTATTTGAATAAATTATATAAGTAAAACCCAGCAGGCAATTCACTTAATTGAAGCTTATTTTACACACACCTCCATGGTAAACTGAAATTAGAGCATGAATATTTGGAATGAGAGTTTAACTAAACTGATGAGGGTTGCACAGTTGTATGAAAGGATTCTGACAGGAATCCTTGACATTTGGTCTACTAGTTAAATTACTAACAAAAACATACCAGTAATTTGTCATGTTTGACAATTTTACTCAATTAAAATTCCACCCAGTCATTAGACTAAAAAAAAAGCAAATATTCATCACTGTGTTGTCTGGATAAGGACATGGAACAGATACCTCAACCAATTTCCTCTTGCACCATAAGAACAAGGCAGATCTTGGTTAATGTCAGCAAACCTGGCACTGACGGAGAATTAACATTTGATTTTGTCAGCGTTTATCTGCTAAGATGACGATTAACTATTATCAGAGGAATCGTTCTAATGATTTTTTGATAGCCTCGCATTTATTACTGAAATGGATATTAACTGGAAAGAACAAAATGTGAATATGTAATTTTTGTAATTACAATTCTAGTAGTGTCAACAATCAAGTATTTGGAGGCCTGAAATGAAAATTTCCATTGCCCAAAAGGGCAATATTCTTTCAACTTAACATCAGGCAAGGAATTGTGCAAGTGTTTTGATCAAGAATAATCCAAAGGGAAATCTTATGTGTGAATTTTCAGCTCGGCTTGGTAGTGCAGGATGGGTTGGTGACCTTTGCAATTTTCTTTCCCAATACAGAATGTTTAGCATTTCCTACAAGAACCTGTACACCACCAATAATCCTTTGCTTATGAAAAATAGTCAATGTGCTGGGGTAACTCAGCGGGTGAGGCAGCATCTCAGACGAACATAGATTGGTGACGTTTTGGGTTGGGAACCTTCTTCAGAATGATTGTGGTGCAGGAGAGCGGGGGGGGGGGGGGGGGGGGGGTAGTAGAAGCTGGAAGAAAGGTGGGGGTGGGACAATGTTTGGCAAGTGATAGGTGGATAATGGTGAAGGCAGATGTTTGGACAAAAGCAACAGATGAAAAGACAAAAGGTGTGTGATTCTTCTAGTATGATTCTTCTCTTCCCTGCACTATCCAGAAGTGAACACTAAGGGGCAGATGTGAGCAACTCAGGCCGAACTATTTCTGCTTAAAGTTCATGAACCTGAAGCAATAGCTCTACAATGGCTGGTTCCCTTTATCATCGATACTTTTTTGCATATCTTTCATTCATTGTTCTTTATCTCTCCACATCACCGTCGACATCTCTCGTTTCCCTGATCCCTGACCAGTCTGAAGAAGGGTCTCGACCCGAAACGTCGCCTATCTCCTTCGCTTCTTAGATGCTGCTGCACCCGCTGAGTTTCTCCAGCCTTTTGTGTACCCTCAATTCTCCAGCATCTGCAGTTCCTTCTTTAACACAATAGCTCTATTTCTCTCTTCACCAACGTTACTACCCAACTGAATATTCCCAGTGTTTTATTTTGTTAAATCTTGGAGTTAATAGAAAATATAAAGGGCCTCAAATACAGCAAGATATCATAAACAAATGCGCACTCACTAGCACAGAGGCCTCTTACTTCTCCCCTCCATAACAGCCCATCTAACAGGCTTTATAGTACATCATTGTAACAAAGAAAAACTGTTCAGCTCAACCAATTAACCTCCATTACATTATCAACATTTTAGTGGGCCATTAATACAAGCAAGGCATTTTTATGAAAGATCTTGTGGAAACTAAAATTTAAAATATTCACTAGAAATTTAGAGTTACATATGACACAATGCAAGTATGCATTAATACTCACTGCAATGATAAACTAGCAGGCAGGCTAAACTAGCAGGAAGCTAAGCTAAACTAGCAGGAAGCTAAACTAAACTAGCAGCAGGCTAAACTAAGCCAGCAGCAGACTAGCCTAAACTAGCAGCAGGCTGAACTGAACAAGCATCAGGCTAGCCTAAACTAGCAGGCAGGCTAGTCTAAACTAGCAGGCAGGCTAGCCTAAACTAGCAGCAGACTAAACTGAACCAGCAGCAGGCTAAACTAAACTAGCAGCAGGCTAAACTAAACTAGGAGCAGGCTAAACGAAACTAGCAGCAGACTAAACAAGCATTTTCACATCATAAAAGAGAGTAGTCAATATTAGTAGATAACAGTTCATTCTTCCTCCTTGCATGCTAACTCACATACCTGCATAAAGTGAGATGCAATTTATCTTTTAGAAGAATACATAAAAAATGTTAAATGATAGAAAAGGTGATTACTGTGAATCTCACGGCTCCAACAAGTGCCCTCCATAATGTTTGGGACAAAGACCCATCATTTATTTGCCTCTGTACTCCACAAAATATTAAACATGACTACTTTAATTTACATGACATTGCTGCATCCCCAACATTATGGTGCCCTGAAATGGGGGGGACTATGTATGAACACTGCTGCAATTTCTACTTGGTGAAACCAAAATGTATAAAAATACCCTTTCATAAAATCTGACAATGTGCACTTTAACCACATGTGATTTTTTCCATTACAAATCTCAAATTGTGGAGATATAAATAAATAAATGATGGGTCTTTGTCTCAAAGATTATGGAGGGCACTGTATTAAACTGTATACTGCAAGGGCCAGGAAGTGAGCGGGCAAGATCATCTTTGACCCCTCTCACCCTGGCCACAAACTCTTTGAATCACTTCCTTCTGGAAGGCGACTCCGGACTGTCAAAGCTGCCACAGCCAGACATAAAAACAGCTTTATTTCCACGAGTAGTAGCTCTACTCAACAGCCAAAAATCTGTAGCCACTTTTTGCTCTGGTATTTTGTTGGTTCACATGCATGATCAATTTTGTTTTATCATTAATGTTTTATTATTATTGTTTAGTTTTTTCTGAGTTATACATAACTGTCACTGTATGTCATGTTGTTACTTGATATTCCTTGTATATGAATAATTGGCCAAGATACTTACTTATTAGCTTAGTTATGTAAACAGTTCCTCTGGAAAACACTGATACGCAATCAAATTTTAAACCTCAAGTATTCCTATTTTTCATTAAAAATCTAATAAACCTTCCCAGGCAGGCAAAGCATTTTAACTTGAAATTTCCCCCCAAAAAATGAATTGAATCATTTGACATTAATTGAACAGCAACAATAACTGCAGATGGATGCAGATGCACATTCATTACAAGGAAGCAAGTGGTACTTGTTGTATTGAAGTACATATAAATGTAACTTACTTAATTGTTGGTACCTCATCTATTCTATTGCCCAGTTGAGATTCATGAGATTTACTTCTGGTAAGTCCTGAGAAACCAGGAAAAAGCTGAATGAGTTTCCGAGAAGGTGGTGGTGGAGTTCGTGGTGGTTTAAACCGATATTTCTTCTTTGATGGAGGAGTGGCTGGTGGCGTAGTCATAATGGTTTGAGGTCCTGATGTTCGTCGGCCTGGTAGAGGGGATTGTGAAAAGGGGTCCACTAAATAATCTGACCGATTTGGCAAGTAGGCATAATCCGAACTAGGAATAACAGAAACGGAGACTGAACGTGGTTGTGAATGAATTAGTCTGGGAATAGGTGAAGGACTGTGTGGCTGTCTGGATCCAACAGAAGAAATCAACTCTGGAGGTAGTGCGGGGTTGCTTTCTCGCCTTGTTTCAGTTGAAGTCCAAGGAAGAGCATCTTCTTGCAACTCACCGCCTGTTCAAAACACAGTCAAAAATAGAAGCACTTATCAATTTTTATCATTTACAGCAATGCTACCTTCAAAATTCTCCAGTTCAAAGATATGGTGATAAACGTCTTAAATTAGAACAAGGCTAATACTAAAAAATTATGATGTGACAGTGATTTACTAATTGTGAGGTCGTTCGATGGTAAGAAAAAAAAACTGCAATTGTCACTTACATTTAATTCTCAAATTCAGGCATTAAGTTTGTCACTGTATATATTAACTTTCAGAATTGATTTTTATGAAAGTGGAAAGGAGGAAAATAAGATCAGTTTGTCGATAAGATTAAAGTCAATTAATGTAAAGAACCATAAGTAAACTATTCATACTTGCACAGAAGACTAATTTCAGTGCTTGTAACATTAGGAGATCTTTCATCACTTCTTTTGGAAGTCAATAGTTAACAGTTAGAGAATGTGGTTCTCAATCGTAAAGAACAAAAAAGCCCTTTAAATCTATATAGAATTGGCTAATCACAGCAAGAGTTTCAATTTGTACTAGATTCACATGCAGAGGTTGGAGAATTTCCGCCAGAATTCCTGCTTCTAACTGCTCTATAATAATTCCTGCTTCAAACTAAGTAAATGTGTCTTGGTTAGATATTCCTTTATTGTGCGGCGAACTGATAAACATACTTTAGCGTTAACTACCAAACAGTTGAAAGCTGTGGAAATGAGCGTTTAGTCACTATTTTGCAGAGGTCTAAGACCTCAGAAGCAGATACTATATAAAATAATACAAGCACATTGTTATGATTGTTTGTTATGGTTGGAATTTTTAAAAATAATCTCACGATCATAAACACAGAAATAATGCTCATCTTGCACAATGAGATAAAATAAATGCTCGCAACTATCCAGAAATCAACTCCAGATCACTATGAATTGCAGGTGACTGGAGATGATGCATCTTCTACCACGTCCTTCGGCCCAACTTGCCCACGCCAACCAAGATGCCCCGTCTACACTAGTCCACCTGCCCCGTATCCCTCTAAAGTCTAAACCTTATCTTGAATTGCAAAGGCACAGAATCCTGCAAACAGGTTACGGAACTGTTACTGAAAGGAGAAGCAAGATGGAGGGGGTGGGGGTGGGGGTAAATGTTAAACATAAAATGAAGACTAACATGAATGGCACTGACATCTGGAACATAGGCAGTAAGAGTCATTTAATTTCCCATTTTCTAGAGAGAAATTGGAGTCTTATCAAAACAGTATCTCTCATCGTGGAAATGAAGTTGTTCCACACTGTGTGGAACATTGCATTTTATATTAGCCAGCTGACATGGTTGCATTATACCTCACCACTCTTAGGAAAGCAACATCGAAGCAGTTCAGATAACAAGCCAGATCATAATTTAAAGTGCATCATGTCTCAAAACTGGAGGATGCATGACATATTCCATGAAAACATTTCATGACATACGGTGCTAAAGCAATTATTTACCAGTGGAAAGAACTGCAATAATTCACAAAGCCCACACAAGATACTTAATGCAAACACCATTAATTCTGGAAAAATTGCAAGGTATATCTTGGAGGCCCATACCAACGTTGGTGGTCTTCTCAAGATTTAGTGTGAAACTTGCAATCCATTTCAAATCATTTACAAGCTAATCATGTATAATTACCAGAGTCATTTATATTCCTCAAGCAGGAGAGGGCAGCATTTAGTCGACTACATTCGTCAGGATTGGCTCCATATCTCTTCATGGCTTCACAGACTTTCGTATCCGACATATTCAGCAAGGTATCAAGCGTTAGGTTACCTGGAACCTCCTGCAGCAGAATACATGCAAATATTAGAACTGAAACTCAAAACAATTCAATTCACATGACAAAGGCATTCACTCTTTTTGAGACACAGCTGTATTTAACAGAACTTTAATATTACTTTTTTACCCCCCCCCAAAACGAAACAATGAAAAAAGTTTTCCTCGCAGTTGTTCACCTTAGCTGCATCTACGCGGGAATGAGTGAAAACAGAGCAGTAAATAAAGCAGTCGACTGTCCCCAAAAATATCACCCAGCACAAAATTGCATCACCGTGTCACAAATGCAGGGAGAATTCATTTGAATCGCAGAGCTTGATGCTGCTGTTTAACAATGCAGGAAGTAGATCCCGTGCCTAATGCCAGTCACTTCATTTCATTTCCAGTAACACAGCCCTTAGAAACCAGCTGAAGAGAACAATCAAGTGGCAAACTCGAGTGACCTCATCCCACGTGTTCCAGAAGCTAAGATAGCGCAGCCCATTTTCATAAATGTATAAATGCCTTCAGTTTGAGTTGAGAAATGTGCAGCTGCCTTATAACAAAAAAAACCTCAGGCAGATTATTTGACTGCACTGCTCCAACCCAATGTTTTTTTATGGAAAATGCTTCAACGGCCTCATTTTTTAATTACATTCTATACCTTCTCAGCAACTATATCCTGCTTTCAGTTGGTAAAGCATCAAGAGCAGCAGAATTGCAGGACTGCCACTGGGAATGCAGGAGTGATAGTCACACCATTATCAATTATCGGCTAGTTTCTCCACTTCAAATTGTGCTTCAGTGAACTTTCATGGGGTTGTGCGGTATGGAGTGGAGCGAGTGAAAAGGTGAGAGCGTAAGTTACAGAAACGGACTGAGCACAATAGATGATAATCACTGATCGCTAACATTGGTGAGATCACAAGGGAAGGAAGGACATGCCTAATGTAGCAAGGAACTGCAGATGCTGGTTTACACCAAAGATATATGTAAAACGCTGGAGTAACTCAGCGGGACAGGCAGCATCTCAGGAGAGAAGGAATGAGTGGCGTCACCCATTCTTCTCTCCAGAGATGCTGCCTGTTCTGCTGAGTTACTCCGAAGGACATACCTCGGTTGTTTGAAACAAATCCGAACATTCTTGGTAGCAAAATGTTCTATGATAAAATGCTACGCATTTTCCAAGGCACAGTAGACTACGCACAGATTGCTTGTAAATGGGATTAGTTTAGACACATTGCTTGCTGCTCGGCAAAGCATTGGTGAGCCGAAGGGCCCGTTTCTGCATGAATATGCGATAATTTGGTATGAAACTCTGAAGAATGCACTTTTGCATTTCATAAAATTTCATGCACTAGTTTACATTATTTTATCACTCGTCACGGGTCACGGATTCCTTGTGCAACAGATCATCTGAGTATGCCAGTGATTACTGCTTGTGTTTATAGGACCAACACTTTGGCATTTAATACCAAAATAAACTTACCAAATGCCCTTCAGACTAACTCGGTCATTTGCATGCATTTGCGAAACCAGCTTTAAATATTTTTAGCATTGCTTTTGGCTAGCCTTGGTCTTACCCAATCTGATGGATATCAAGGAAACTGAAGATACACTTCACAGAATTCAGACAGCAAATTCAATTTGTATTTATTTTTGTCGTGGAATTTGCAATCCATGTTAAAAATATTTAGGCCAACCTATCTGTAAGATATCATACAGTTTAAAAGATAAGCCAACAGATATCGCAGACCACCAGTAAATTTGAGGGAACAGAGGCTTTAACTTCACGATTCTACGAAATGTTCAGAGCATTATACTTATGCTCATGCATTATAATCACATGAGTAAACAGGTCACATTAAATGAATTAAGAGTGAAAGCTATATATGGTGAATCGACTGCATGAAGCAATCAATAGTACAATCCGCCACAAATAACTCCAAAAATTCTAAAGTTACATAATATTCCCTGTATTCCTGTGACCAAAGATTACTGAAGCCTGAAGAAGGGCCTCGACCCGAAACATCACCCATTCCTTCTCCCCAGAGATGCTGCCTGTCCCGCTGAGTTACTCCAGCTTTTTGTGTCTATCTTCGGTCTAAACCAGCATCTGCAGTTCCTTCCTACACATTTCTGAAGCCTCATTCAGGCTGTCCCCCATCAGATCAACCCTCAGACGGTGACATTATCGATGTCTCATCACTCTCAGCTTTCCATTAATGTAAATGCTCCACACCCCCCGGGAGCTTTTCTCAAAGAAAAAAAAGCTTTGATATTTTTGTTATTATCTGTTATTTTTGTTAAACTAATTGAGAGTTTAACAACTTTGCAACTTTCACCATTTAATCAGGTTGAGATCAGAGTTTCCTCTTCCACCAAGATTATCAGAATGGATTGCCCCATTACTCATTTCATAAACATTTGTTGAAACTTGGTATGCAATTTGTTTGGCATACATTACATGTCCCCTGAATTACATTTAGTGGCAATACATTGCATCGGAATATCATTTGGATATTAAAGCCAAGTGCCCTTTTTTATAAATAAAATGTTCAGAAGTTATAGGAGCCATTCAACGCATCAAGTCTACTCCACCATTCAATCATGGCAGATCTATCTTTCCCTCTCAACCCTATTCTCCTGCCTTCACCCCATAACTCCTGACACCCGTACTAATCAAGAATCTATCAATCTCCATCTTAAAAATATCCATTGACGGCCTCCGGAGCCTTTTTCCTTTGGGTACATGTCACAAGGAGTGATTTTTCTGGAGTTTATAAGTTACAGGAGCAGATTTAGGCCGTTCGGCCCGTCAAGTCTACTCCGCCATTCAATCATGGCTGATCTATTTTTCCTTCCCATTCTCCTGCCTTCTCCCCTTAACCCAACGGCTTGCACCAGCAGCTACCTAACATTTGATATCACGGTCGGCGAGGACACTGATGAACTAGTGCCTTGTGAACTCGACTGACTTCCATTGAAGACCAACATTTGGAAGAATTCATCCACCAGAAGTTCTTGGAGTACAAATAAAGATTGAGGTTTATTATTGACACGCGTACCGAGGTACAGAGAAAAGTTTCAATTTGAATGCTACCCAAACAGATTAGATGTACCATACATCAATACAACCAAGTCAAACTCGAGTGCAAAAGGTCGAACAAAGGGTGCAGAATATAGTTCTCAGCTTTGTAGCACATTGTTCTACAGACAAAGTCCAATATCCTTAATCCTGACTCGAAATTTCACTTATCCATGTTCTCCAGAGATGCTGCGTGACCTGCTGAGTTACTCCAGCACTTTGTGCCTTTCTTTGTTATAAGCTAGCATCTGAAGTTCTTTGTAATTATGTACTATTGTACTCAATGTCCTACAAGGCATCTTCAGGTCACTCCAGTTAACTGACAAAGTAGTTTCACCTCAAAACCACAGATCAGATGAGGCAACAAACCATTGCTAAACTTCAGGGCTGCCAACTCTCACGCATTGAGCGTGAGGCTAACGCATTTGAGGAAATTCTCACGCTCTCACGATGATGATAGAAGCTCTCACGCTCAAATGTTTTTTAATTAAATATATGAATAAATAAATAAAGTCATACTCCTCCACACTCACCAATGAGAATTGTTTTTTTGTCGGCGGGTTCCCCGTAAAGAACGAGCAATTTAAACTATTTAAAATGGCAAATGCTGGAGAAACTCAGCAGGTGAGGCAGACCCTTCTTCAGACTCAAGCATTTCTCCAGCAGTTTTGTCCACCGCTCTATAGATGCTGCCTCACCCGCATTCACATTCCCGTGCAGATGGTGTGAGAGGTGAGACGCGGCAGTGGTCCCAGCACCGACACCCCCCCCCCCCCCCGGCACTGCTCACATCTCCCACCCTCACCTGCGGTGGCTCTGTAGCCGTCTGCCGCTCTGTCCACACCGCATGGAGTTGCCAGGAGTGAACCGGGTGAGTGGGGGCGTCGGTGCCGTCTCCGGAGCCGCGAGGATGAATCTCGGGCTATAGCTCCGCTCCGATGGCCGACCCCAGGGTCACTGACCCTCACCTCCCCCGGACTACAGCTGGACACAGAGCACCTGGGCGGCCCCGCATTCCCGGGGAGGGGGGGAGAGAGGAAAATGCTCCCCGGACATCGCCAAGTCTCCGCTCACTCCGGGTGTTGTCACCGCTTCACTGACACACACTCTCACACACAACCTAACACACACAAAAGGTTTAAAGGGATATGGGCCAAATGCGGATAAATGGGACTAGTTTAGATGGGGCATCTTGATCTGCTTGGACAAGTTGGGATGAAGGGCCTGTTTCCATGCTGTAAGACTATGACACTGTCGACAGGGTGCAATTGCTCTGGAGAGGATCCAGGGGCGATTTATGAACGTATTGGAGGGGCTGGAATTTTTTTTCGCTTTGAAGAAAGATTTGATAACTGGGATTGTATTCTCTGTAGCAACGGAGGTGAAGAAAAGACTTAGTTGAGGTGAATATTATCAGAATAGGACCTGTTTCGCTTAATAAAGAGTGTAAGAAGGAACTGCAGATGGTGGTTTAAACTGAAGATAGACACTAAAAGCTGGAATAACTCAGCAGGACATGCAGCATCTCTGGAGAGAAAGAATAGGTGATGTTTCGGGTTGAGACCTTCAGACTGAAGAGGTTGAACACCAGCCATAAAACACAATGACTGGAGATATGTGTTATCCAACTAAGGGCAGAAATTATAATCATGTGTTCATCTTTATTGACGTGACACCGTAATAAATATATTACAGAAAAAATAATTTAATGGGGTGGCACGGTGGCGCAGCGGGAGAGTTGCTGCCTTGCAGCACCACAGACCCAGATTGGATCCTGACTACAGTATTTGTACATTCTCCTTATGACCACATGGCTTTCTCTGGATATTCCGGTTTCTCCCACATCCGAAAGTGCAGGCTAGTGGGTTAATTGGCTTCTGTAAATTGTCCGTGGCGTGCAGGATACAACTGGTGTAAGGTAGATTGCTGGTCGGTGTGGACTTGGTGGACTGAAGGGCCTGTTTCCATATATATGTTTTACATATATATCTTAATTTCATTGAACCATATACGGTTGAATATGTGGCATTATTTTCGTCTTGTTTCTATAGTCAAAGGGTAAGGTCGATTGATTTATTTGTGCAGAACAGTGATGGAAGTCCAACTCCTCTTGCCTTGTTTCTAGGTTTTTGTTTCTCTATATATATGCATAACAGCATGAATTATAATCTGATTTCCATACATGAATATACTAAGGTCATTCATGTGCTGCACCTGTTGATCAGAGCCTGGCTCTACTGTGGAATGTAGTTCGGAATGTAATTTAGCCTAACCTTATTCATACCTAATCCAATTTGAAGCATAAATGTTGCATTCAAGTGTAAGTTAAAAGACTCGCAACAGTATGCACCTGATTGCACAATTTCAAGCTGAAAAAATGCAAAAGCAACACCCCCCCCCCCACTACACCCCCACACAATTTCTCACTCTCAACTCTCACCCAATGTTGACAGCCCTGAAACTCCCATGCTGGACATCAAGCGAATTCTGTGTACGTATGTGCATTTATGCCAATTAGTGATACTGTTGGGAGGAGATGGGTTTTTTCTAGCAGCAGGGACAACTAGAACTAGAGGACATGGGTTAAGATCAGAGGGGAGAAATTTTTAAAGAAGCTTTTTATGGAGCGATTTTTTTTACCACACAGGACAAGGTGGTTATCTGGAAGAAGCTGTTACAGGAGGTGGTGCATTCAGATACAATCACAAGAACATTTAGGCAAGTACGTAGATAGGAAAGGTATAGGATGATTTGGGCCTAATGTGGAGAAATGGGACGAATATAGATGGGTAACCTGGCCAGCAAACACCAGCTGGGCCAAAATCCCCTTTTTCTCTGCTGTAAAATTCCATAATGAGCTGTAAATGTGGCAGTGTGTGTCACCGATCAAGACCAAAAGGCCAAATTATTATTTCAAATATCCCCTTCCTATTTTCTTATTTTGTTGTGATTCAACTCTATTAATTTATTGCTGCAGTCCGTGATTTGCTAAACTCGATCTTATTGCCTCAGCGGTCATGTTTTGAAAAAAATAACCTCTGGGAACATTAGATTCATAAGAAACAAGGAACTGCAGAAGCTGGTTAAGAAGAAAAACAAAACAAAGTGCTGGAGTAACTCAGCGCTGATTAATTCAGCACTTTGTGACATTCAATTCATTGCCCTTCTGTGAACTCTCTGCCCAAATTCACAGATTGGAGTAGCCTAGATTTTGAAATTGGCATTACTCAATTCTCCTGCACCATGTCGGAGCAGAGGAAAAAGTGACTCAATTTCCTAATGCACAAGGTGGAATTAAGAATAATTACATTTTATTGAATAGAAATGGATAGCGTATTAAAAGGCGTTTCATGCAATGTGGCTGATGAATAACAAAGTATGGCAAAGGTATAATTATATTATGGAGTATAACTCAACTGATTGGGTTGAGGCTTCGAGATGGGACATGGTCAAGTGAAAGTTGCAACAAGTTAACCTCCATGTAAACCAGGCCTGAATCCGGGCAATATAAGTGGCACGACACATCACCTCTGCATGAGATCAATGCCTTTTTAATGAAGAACAATGGGCAAAGTAGGAGAAAGGCTAACACTCTGACATGAACCACCACTACCCCGCCGACCCTGCAAAGTCAGACTCTAAGGCCGACATCAGAGTATCCTTCAAGAAAGTGAATCATGTTCAAGGAGCAGAAATAGGCCATTCAGCCCATCAAGTCTACACCGCCATTCAATCATGACTAATCTATCTTTCCTTCGCAATCCCATTCTCCTGCCTTCTCCCCATAACCCCTGACACCCTCACTAATTAAGAATCTGTCAATCTCCACCTTAAAAATATCCATTTACTTGGCCTCCACAGGCCGTCTGTGGCACTGAATTCCAGAGATTCACCACCCTCTGACCAAAGAAATTCCTCCTCATCTCCTTTCTAAAAGATACATCCTTTTATTTTGTGGCTACGGCCTCTGGTCCTAGATTCCCCCACTAGTGGGAACATTCTCTCCACATCTACTCTATCCAGGCCTTCGACTATTCGGTACATTTCAATGAGATACTTCCCCCCCCCCCCCCCCACTCTTCCTTCTCCACTCCAGCGAGTGCAGGCCCAGTGCAGGTAAATGCTCATCACACTGAAAGCACCTGGCTTGAAAGGTAGACCTGGTCGGGTTCGAAAGACCGGGTGGAGTACTCAAGGCCATCTTCAACTTCTCGCTTCCGCAGTCTAATGTTACCACCTACTTCAAAAGGGCATGTATCGTGTTGGTGCCCAAGAAGAGCATGGTGACCTGCATCAATGACTACCGTCTGGTAGTGTCTTCAACCCCGTCATAAAGGTTATGGCGCAACACAAATACTTCCGTATTAACCCAACCTCTGGCTCAAACATCAACAAAAACAAGGAATTAATTGCTGACTTAAGGAAGGGTCTGTCGGGAGGTCACCTGCCTGTTTTCAATGGTGGGTTGGCAGCGCAGAGAGTTAGCAGCTTCAAATTGCTGGGTGTTAACATCTCGGATGGCCTGTCTTGGGCCCAACACATTGATGTAATCAGTAAGAAGGCACGCCAGCATCTTTACTTTTCTATGAGTTTAAAGAGTTCCGTAATGTCACCAAATACTCTAACAAACCTCCTGTGGAAAGTATCCTGGCTGTATAATGGTTGAGTAAGGCGATTCCAACACACAGGAAAGCAAGAGGTTGCAGAGAATGGTGCTCAGCCTGGTCCATCTCCCCACATCAAAAGCACCTGCAAGGCATTACCTCAAGAAAGCGGCATCTATGAACGATCCCCACTGTCGGGGCCATGCTCGGTGCTACCATCAGGTAGGGTGTACAGAAGGCCAAAATCCCACACCACCAGGTTCAGGAGCAACTGCTTTCCTACAACTATCAACCTCTTGAACCGACCTCCCAACATTTGATTGTCAAAATTCATAATATTTCCCCTCAAAATTCATATTTTTAAATGAAAATTCATAATATGTCGCGGCGCCCTATTCGGGGTCCCATGTCACAAATTCTAAATTGTGAAGAAGTATTTTAAATGCCAAAATGTGGAAAAGGTACATGTATGCTGAAACATTTATAATTCTTTGTTAAACTTTGATAAACTTGGCACTAGACTCACCTTAATTTCTCTCACTTGGGGTTGTTGCCGGCGGCTATGCGCCTGCGCACTGGTGCAGATCAGCGGGCTGCCGGCGGGCGGGTGCGGCATATGCGCACTTGGCAAGGTTGTCGGCGGTTCTGCGCATGCGCACTGGGTGGGGGTGGGGGGGGAGGCCCGGTGATGGGGCTGCCGCGAGCGGCCGGTTGGCGGCAAGAAAGTGCCGCTGATCGCGCGGGCCGGCGCCGCCCGGGCTCTGGGCCGGGCGTGGCGTGGCTCGAAATGGCGCCAGGCCCGGCAACCCTCCCCCACTGCGCACGCGCGGCCACTGGGGCCCGGCAACCCTCCCCACTGCGCACGCGCGGCCACTGGGGCCCGGCAACCCTCCCCACTGCGCACGCGCGGCCACTGGGGCCCGGCAACCCTCCCCCACTGCGCACGCGCGGCCACTGGGGCCCGGCAACCCTCCCCCACTGCGCACGTGGCCACTGGGGCCCGGCAAAGTGCCGCTGATCGCGCGGGCCGGCAAACCGGGGACACATGGCGCCGGCGTTCACCACGGGAGGAACAATTTAGCGGATAATTAGGGTACAAATCGGAATGGCGGGAAGGGAACCTAAAAAAGCGGGAATATCCCGCCAAAAGCGGGATAGTTGGGAGGTCTGCTTGAACCGACCTGCATAATCCTAATCCTACTTCAGCAACGGAACACATCAGGCCATCTCTTGCAGTACCATTGACTTGTTTTTTTGTTTTGTTTTTTTTAAATTGTGTTGCACTAATACCTTTTTATTTGCACAATCGTTTTGCTTCTTACTCTTACAGAATTTGTGTAACTTTTATAGGTTAGGTTTTTCTGATTGTCCGATTTCTATGAGTCTGTGATGCTGCAGCAAGCAAGATATCCATTGTACCTGTATCACAACGTACTTGTGCATTTAAACTCAACTTGACAGCGTTTGAAGCTGATACCAAGTACATGAAACAGAAGAGATCTGTTCCTCGGTACCAAATAGTCCCTTTACTTTGCAGGCAAAAAATAACATTTGACAATTGAAACAAAGCTAAAAGAGTTAGAAATAAAGGTTGAAAGAGTCAATACAAAAGAGACAACACGAGTCAAGAGTATTGAATTGTCATAAGCAATGGCAACAGAACAATTAAATTCTTACTTGCATAGCAGAACAGGCCTGTAAACGCAATACATACAGATAATATTTACGTAATGAACAAAAGGAATTCAATAAATTAATAACCACAATACTGGTGCAAAGTATGGAGCATTTAACAACTCATTCAAAGAGCTCTCTTGCATAACACCGGAGCGAGCAAGCCTTGGTTTGACATTGTGCTCATCACAGTTGTAATTACTATGCAAGTTTCCATTAACATTTTCTGATATTAAAGGAAATGTATCCTCAAGTGAACTGTGTATCCTATTTTTAAATGATTTACCGACCACACACACACTTCACGTTCAGATAAGAGTGAAAATAATGAAATATTTTAATCAGCAAAAAATAAATGAAACTTAACTCACACTCACCTGCATTATCTCCTTTACCTAATTTAAAGAAATGTAGTTGAAAATCATGAGATAGGAAATTTAAATCTTTCATTATTCAAACAAGGAGCAGAAAACTGTGTTTAGTTTTAGGAGAAACAGGCCCTTCGGCCACTAAGTCCATGGTGACCATCGGTCTAGGGTTGCCAACTGTCCCGTATTAGCCGAGACATCCCTTATATTGGGCTAAATTGGTTTTGACCGCCCTTGTCCCGTATTTGACTGTTACTACTCGGGTCGAGGGGACTGTCGGGTTGCAGCGGCGCGTCCCGCCCCATCTCACCCATCCCGACGTAGTGCAGACTATGGAGTGCATCAGCAGTGGAGTAGACCCGATGGGCTGAATGGCCTAATTCTGCTTATTTGTTATGTTTTTTGTTGACAGAACACCCTAGGCAGTGAGGATACAGGAGAGAGGAGGTACGAGGGTCTGGAGCCAAAAAAAAACTGCTGTATAAACTCTGTGGATAAGGCAGCATCTGTGAAGGGAAATGTACAGTCAAGATTTTTCATCTGGACTGGAGCCTTCACATGAGCAGAGATGGTTTGGGCACACACTAGTGCTAGAATATTGTCTGGTCGATAGCTTTTACTATGTTGAATGCTCTCAGCTGTTTCTTGATATCGTGGAGTGCATCAAATTTTGGTTTAGAGATAGTGAGGTCTCCAGGAGATGTGGCCAATGATGTATAACAAAGATTCAACATTGTATTTTGACTTGTGGTTAGGCTCTGCGTTTGCTGAGGATGGGATATGTTTATGGAACCCCCTCCCATCATTATTTAATTGCCCACTGCCATTCAAAAATGGATGCCGGAGGTCCAAATTAAATCTTATCTCGAGGTCGAATCATCACAGAGTTCAGTTCAATCCACTATTTAGCAAATGCGCGTCACAAGTTAAATCGATCGGCATCTTGTTTTCATTTACAGCTGGTGTTGACCCATGACTGATCTTCTGCACTATTCACTGAACCAGGGCTAGCTTTCTGGCTGATTGCAACATTAAAGCAAATGAATAGGCAAACCATGACATTAAAGACTATAGTGGAATATAATTACTGCTTTCACTACCCACATCATTTCATGAGGGCCCGATTGTGAGCAATGGTATGTGTTCTGAATTCATTCCATTTTAAACACAGTAGTATTCATTGCAATACACAGCATTAAAGTTGCTGAAATTTATGAATGTTCCTGAATAGAGATCGCCCAGGAAAATATTAATAGTTTTTAATTAATTATCCTTCAAAATCATTCCTATTGCTTCAATAACATCCATCAAGGAAGAGTGGCAATGTTATAATCTGACTGTCACTTTTTGTTTTTGTACTCTTCCCACTTCTTTCATAAATTATACCAACCTAAATCACACAAAATGTCAAAGTCAAGTAGCATAAATATGTAAACTAGCAAACTGGGAGAGAATTTTATTCTATGGATTAAATTACTATATAATAAGCCAACGGGCCGAATATTAACTAACAATGATTTATCTACGAAATATCATTTGTCAAGGGGTAATTGACAAGGATGTTCATTATCACCGTTGTTATTTGCCCTCATAATTGAACCCCTAGCGGAAAGATTTAGAACTCATCCGCATATCCACGGATATAAAACAAAATATTCCAACAATAAAATATCACTATACGCTGACGATGTACTATTGTACATCACAAAACCTCATATTACTATACCAAATATTTTAAAATTAATAGAGGACTTTGGATCATTCTCAGGATATAGAATAAATTGGAATAAAAGTGAAATCATGTCAATAAAACCGAAAGACTCTACGCATCTTTTACAGTTTCCCTTCAAAATAGCTACGGAAAAATTTAAATGCTTGGTCATCGAAATTACTAGAAGATATCAAGATATGTTTGACGATAATTATAACCCTCTACTTAAGAAACTATATAAGTTGATTAAATTTTGGAAAACGCTTCCGATGTCCTTAATAGGCCAAATAAATGCCATAAAAATGATTTTTCTACCACAAATTTTATACCTGTTCCAATCTACCCCAATATATTTACCCAAAAAGTTTAAAAAAAAACTGGACTTGGATATCACAAATTTTATTTGGGATTATAAATCCCACAGAATACAAAGAGCTCATCTGAATAAACCCAAAGTAGTAGGGGGATTAGCAGTCCCCAACTTTATGTATTACTGCTGGTCTGTAAATATCTGAAACATGATCCAATTGCTGGATAACTCTCCCCAGCAACCGGATTGGACGATTATGGAGAGAGAGGATTGCTCTCCTTATAATATTGGAGCAATCCTCTCTCCAATATCGATGAATAATATAAATTACAACAATAATCCAATGATATACAGTACAATTAGAATTTGGAAACAAATAAAACACAATTTAAAATTAAGAAATTTATCTCTCTTATCTCCTATCGGTAAAAACCCCTCATTTAAACCTTCAACTTTAGATAAAGCATTTATACAATGGGAAAGAGCTGGAATTAAAATCTTCGGAGATGTGTATGAATTGGGAAAACTATTATCATTTAAAGAAATACAATTTGGGAAACAATCAGTATTTTAAATATTTCCAAATCTGTGACTATCTGAAAAAATACGCACAAGATTATCACAATATGCCTCCAGACTTACTGGAAGAAGTAATGAATACAAAGGCAGAATCAGCAAACCTAATATCATATATATATATATTATTCTAAATGCAGAAATACCAACAACAGATGGTATCAGGAGAGACTGGGAAAAATAATTAAGTATAAAAATTCCCAAAGAAAGGTGGGAAGAATATTTATTAAATGTGCATAAATGTTCAATTAATGTAAGACACACCTTAATACAATTTAAAATCTTACACAGATTATACTATTCAAAAACTAAAATAAGTAAGCTTTTTCCCAACGTCTCACCTATATGTGATAAATGTCAATGTCAAGAAGCTAATATAGCACACTCATTTGTCTTTTGCACAAAAATTCAAACATTTTGGATTGAAATTTTTGACATTTTCACAAAAAATACTTAAAATAAAACTGACTCCAAAAGCAGACTGGATTATCTTTGGAATATCGGAAGATAGCCCATTTATTTTGACGTGTTTCAAAAGACTCTATTTGAATATGGCTTAATAACTGGACAAAAACTAATCTTAAAATTCTGGAAAAATTCTCCTATACCAACAGTTAATATGTGGAGGGTACACAAAAAGCTGGAGAAACTCAGCGGGTGCAGCAGCATCTAAGGAGCGAAGGAGATAGGCGACGTTTCGGGTCGAGACCCTTCTTCAGACTGGTCAGGGATCAGGGAAACGAGAGATATAGACGGTGATGTGGAGAGATAAGAAACAATGAATGAAAGATATGCAAAAAAGTATCGATGATAAAGGGAACAAGCCATTGTAAGCTGTTTGTGGTGTGAAAATGAGAAGCTGGTGCGACTGGGGTGGGGGAGGGAGATAGAGATAGAGGGAATGCCAGGGCCCGAGGGCTGAGGGAGAGGTGGGAAGGGGAGGAGACAGCAAGGGTTAACAGAATTGAGAAAATTCAATGTTCAAGCCCAAAGGATGCAGACTCCCCAAGCGGAATATGAGGTGCTGTTCCTCCAGCTTGCGGTGTTGCTCACTCTGGCCGTGGAGGAGGCCCAGGACCGAGAGGTCGGATGCGGAATGGGAGGGGGAGTTGAAGTGCTGAGCCACCGGGAGGTCGGGTTGGTTTTTGCGGACCGAGCGGAGGTGTTCGGCGAAACGATCGCCAAGCCTCCGCTTGGTCTCACCGATATAGATCATCTGGCATCTGGAGCAGCGGATGCAGTTAATGAGGTTGGAGGAGGTGCAGGTGAACCTCTGTCGGACCTGGAAGGACTGCTTGGGTCCCTGAAAGGAGTGGAGGGGGGAGGTGAAGGGACAAGTGTTGCATTTCTTGCGGTTGCAAGGGAAAGTGCCCGGGGAAGGGGTAGAGCGGGAGGGGAGGGAAGAATTGACAAGGGAGTTGCGGAGGGAGCGGTCTTTGCGGAAGGCAGACAGGGGGGGGAAATGGGAAGATGTGGAGGGTGGAGGGGTCACGTTGGAGGTGGCGAAACTGGCGGAGGACTATATGTTGTATTCGCCGGCTGGTGGGGTGAAAGGTGAGGACCAGGGGGACTCTGCCCTGTTTGCGAGTGGGGGAATGGGGAGCGAGGGCAGTGTTGCGGGGTATGGAGGAGACCCTGGTGCGAGCCTCATCAATAGTGGGGGAGGGGAATCCCCGTTCTCTGAAGAATGAGGCCATTTGTGATGACCTGGTGTGGAACACCTCATCCTGGGAGCAGATGCGGCGGAGACGGAGGAATTGGGAATAGGGGATGGAGTCCTTACAGGAAGCAGGGTGGGAGGAAGAGTAGTCCAGGTAGCTGTGGGAGTCAGTTAATATGTGGATTTCAACTATGTTCGAAACACTACACTTGGAAGATATGAGACTCCGACTAGCTGGAAAATCAGACTGTTTCTATAAGACGTGGTCTGCATTTATAAATCTATTACAAGGATAAGGTGCAAGAATACCTCAAAAAAGTACCGGTGTCAGGTCTTGGTAGATGGGGAAGAAAAACTGTCGAGTTGGTAGATTCCTTTTGCGAGATGTTTATAATAAAGTAACTGGCTTTTCTTCTTTCTTTCTCTCTTTCCCTTTTTCTTTTTTTTTCCTCTCCAGGGTCTATCTCTTAATCTCCGGTCTAACTCGTCAAGGGTTTCCTTTCCCTCTGTCACGCTTATGCACTTTCACATCTCTTTTTCACTTTTCTACTTTCTTTGCTGGTATTTCTCTCTCTTTTCTCAAGCCGTTTAAAAAAAAGGGGTACAATGACTGTAATACAATATAAGGGATGTATACTGATGTAACTTACGGTACCACTAATAAATAAAGATATTTTTTTTTAAAACAACTAGCAAACAGCTAACAATGGCCTGTTTCCTTTATCATCCTTACTTTTTTGCATATCTTTCATTCATTTGTTCTATATCTCTCTACATAACCGTCCATATCTCTCCTTTCCCTTTCCCCTGACTCTCAGTCTGAAGAAAGGTCATGACCTGAAACATTACCCATTCCTTCTCTCCGGAGGTGCTGCCCGTCTCGCTGAGTTACTCCAGCATTTTGTGTCTATCTTCGGTTTAAACCAGCATCTGCAGTTCCTTCCTACGCATAAATATTAATTACTTTTCATCAAAATGAATGATTTGTGACACGTCCTTCATACCATGCAACTATTGTCACATGATAGATTCTTCTAAATATATAGGAGCCCTCGACCACACAGTTCCCTGTTTGTTCACTGGTCAGCCAAGTGATAGACTGTCACAAGTGCAACACATTTCAAAGTAGTACTGATCTACTCGGTCTCACCAGCCATACATGTTCATTTTATTATTAACCAGAAGTCTGAAGAAAGGTCTCGACCCGTAACGTCGCCCGTTCCTTCTCTCCTGAGATGCTGCCTGACACGCTCAGTTACTCCAGCTTCTTGTGTCTATCTTCACAGTTTCCAAAGTGGAATGCAGAAGATCACGTCCAATGTTAAACCACCCCTCAAATGTTGAGGAATCTTGGTTATTCTGATCTTACAGTTGCTGTTGTTTGATATGACCATATGTGGAGGCAATAAATATTAAATAAACATTTCAAAATAAAGGACTAAAATTTAAAGTCTTTCTCCTCTCCAAGAAAGGTCTCTGATCTGCAATGTGAAGGGAGAAAAGTCAGACCGAATTTTTGACTAGTACCCAATGGGATGGGACTCAAATGAAAACATGATACTTGTTGTGATGCCTAAAGATTTGTCGCTTTACCTCCCCCCTCGACTCCATCCAAGGACCCAAGCAGTCTTTCCAGGTGAGGCAGAGGTTCACCTGCACCTCCCCCAACCTCATCTATTGCATTCGCTGCTCGAGGTGTCAACTGCTCTACTTCGGTGAGACCAAGCGTAGGCTCGGCGACCGCTTTGCCCAACACCTCTGCACAGTTCGCATTAACCAACCTGATCTCCCGTTGGCTCAGCACTTAATCTCCACCCATTCCAAATCCTACCTTTCTGTCCTGGGCCAGAGTGAGTCCCACCGCAAATTGGAGGAGCAGCACCTCATATTTCGCTTGGGTAGTTTACACCCCAGCAGTATAAACATTGACTTCTCAAATTTCAGGTAGTCCTTGCTTTCTCCCTCCTTCCCCTCCCCTTCCCAGCTCTCCCACAGTCTACCCATTCCTTTCTTCTTTCAGCACCCCCACATCAGTCTGAAGAAGGGTCTCCACCCGAAACGTCACCTATTCCTTCGCTCCGTAGATGCTGCCTCACCCGCTGAGCTCTCCAGCATTTTTGTCTAGCTATGATTTTTCCAGCATCTGCAGTTCTTTCTTAAACAACCCAAAGATTATTAGATAGCTTACTGTTTGTTGTCTGTGCCTACAAATGAAGAATTTATATTATTTTTTAAATACTCTCGCCCCCATGAGGAAGATCCTAAAATACCTTTTACATTTGAGTCAGCAGCTTCAGAACTTTTGGAACAATGAGAATGGAGAGAAAATAAAATCCGAAAGTTTTCAATTCCTCCAACGTAAATTCTAAATACTACAACTAGAAGGAAAACTTAGCAATGATGCACGAGAGATCGAGATTTAAATTATTTGGAATAATTGGCAAACTACACAGCAACTAATTAAAACATTATATTTTCACAAGGATGATGACCTTATGCCCCTGTCCCACTTAGGAAACCTGAACAGAAACCTCTGGCGACTTTGCGCCCCACCCAAGGTTTCTGTCCGGTTCCCGGAGGTTCCCGGGGGTTTTTGTCAGTCTCCCTAATGGTCAAAAGTGGTTTCTGTTTTAAAAATCGGTAATTTTTTAGTCGAAGTTGGTTGCGATGCTAGTTGAAGGTGGTTGCCAGAGGACAAAAACCTCCGGGAACCGCACGGAAACCTTGGGTGGGGCACAAAGTCTCCAGAGGTTTCCGTTCAGGTTTCCTAAGTGGGACGGGGCAGTACGTCACAGTGACGTGGCGGTAGAGTTACTGCCTTACAGCTCCAGAGACATGGGTTTGATCCTGACTTCTGGTGCTGTTAGGAGCCAAGAGGGTTTTATTGTCATGTGTCCCAGATAGAACAATGAAATTCTTACTTGTACATTCTCTCTGTGACCATGTGGTTTTTATCCGGGTGCTCTATTTTCCTCCCACATTCCAAATTGTAGGTTCATTGGCTTCTCTATATCCGTAGTGTGTAAGATTAAACTAGCGTAACGGGTGATCATCAGTCAGCGTGGACTCAGTGGGCCAAAGGGCTTGTTTCCACGTGTACCTCTAAACTAAATGAAAGCTCAGACAGACTTTAAGATCTGCAGCCAATCCCTAAGACACACGACAAATGAAACTAAATCAGGAGCAAACATGCAGCTTTTTTCTTTTAGCTCTTATACTCATGCTTAACATATGTTGGCAGCTTAAAATAAAACCAGTCAACATGATCCTTTCTAGTGTTAAAGATGGAACTGCAGATGCTGGAAAATCGAGGGTACACAAAAGGCTGGAGAAATTCAGCGGGTGCAGCAGCATCTAAGGAGCGAAGGAGATAGGCAACGTTTCAGGCCGAAACCCTTCTTCAGATCCTTTCTAGCCTGGCTTTAATATGATTCCTTTGAAATTAGGCCAATGCTTGATCTCACATTCATTATCCGCACAATACAGTTTATGTATCCATGGTCCGATTTAGTTTCGTTTTGTTGAGAGATACAGCACTAAAACGGGCCCTTCGGCCCTCAGAATCCATGCCGACCAGGGATCTACGTACACTATCGAACACACAGTAGGAACAATTTACAATTTTGCCAAGCCAATCAACCTACAAACCTGTATGTCTTTGGAGTGTGGGAGGAAACTGGAGAAAACCCTCGCAGAGAGAATGTACAAACTCCGTACAGACAGCACTCGTAGTCAGGATTGAACCCGGGTCTATGGTGCTGTAAGGCAGCAACTCTACTGCTGTGCCTTCGTGCCACCCCCTTCCCTCTACACTATCTACCAGCTATTTTCCTTCTACACAGGGTGGTAGTTGCCTAGAACGCACTGCCAGAGGAGGTTTAGGACCAGATATGGCAGTAATGTCTGACAGACATTTAAAAAGACACATGAATAGAGGGATACAGAGGATGTACAAGCAGGTGGGATTAGTTAAACTGCTTCATGGCTGGCACCAACATGGTGGGCTGAAGGCCCTTCCCCTGTGCTGAACTGTTCTACGTTCCACATTAAAATGAAAAAAACTAGGGAACTAAATCTGTTCAAATTTTCTCAATGACAAAATAGTTCTCTACACAAAATGAATAAGCATGAGAGAAATGTGTTAATTACAGAATCAAAATCAATGTTGAAAAACATCCACATTTATATTATATCTTCAAAGAAATGACTTGACACGTGATATGAACATTCAAAGTAACTGCAAGTTTTGTAAAATCAACAGAAATACCAGCAGAATGATTTTTATATATTTTCAGACAATCTACAAAGCCTGGCACTGCATACTTTACCAATGTAAGTACCTTAAAATTCAGCAGATAAGATGCTTCCAAGTTTTGGACTGCAGTAGTTGGCTTTTAATGTATATCCTATGACTTCCAAGCAATTAATGTCGAATCTATTATGACTGCTACAAATTTGAAAAACAGACTTGGAGATCCAACTGTATTTAATCTTCTCGTCTCAAGGACGGTGTCGTGCTGTTATGACCCATCAGGGATAGCAAGCTGTTATCAAGTCTGTACAACAACTTGACAGCCAGAGCTTTTCTGCCATCACCAATCAAGTAATTGCATAAAAATAGATTTGGGCTCTTCGTAATGGAAGAATCAGCAAACATTTATTAACAGTGATGCTCTATTTTTGACTCACGATAAATTCATACTGCAATAAGGACTATTATTGCTGCAAGAATTTATTGTGTGTCAGAAATAGAGCAAAGGGCGATCCGAAGCCAAGACCTTAAATCTAACATATTAATCGTTTTCCAAACAACGATGATTTCTATACTCAGTATGTTCAGTGACATGTACAACCTTCCGTAGAACCTTAAAACACTGAAGAGCAATCTGTATAAAATTGGCACAGTGGCGCAGAGGTAGAGTTGCTGCCTTACAGTGCCCGGGTTCCATCCTAACTACAGGTACTATCTGTACGGAGTTTGTACGTTCTCCCTGTGCGCAGGTTTCCTCCCACACTCCAAAGATGTACTTTAATTTAAGACGCAGGTTAATTGGCTTCAGTAAAATCATATATTGTCCCTAGCGTGTAGGACAAGTCTTAGTGTAAGGGGTGATTGTTGGTTGGCACGGGCACGGTGGGCCGAGGTTTCCACGCTGCATCTTTAAAGACTAAAGTCCAAAAAATCCTCCAAATGCATTGGCACAGTAGGAAAACCAACGTAAACATCCCCGGCCAGGAATATATCCCCAGTATAATATATTCTGATCATGCTCAAATGGCTCGGGTGGGGTAAGTTGCATGCTCGTTGCCAGTATCCCAAAACAAATTATCTACTCTGAGCTCCTTCATGGCAAGAAATCTACAGACAAAGATTGAAAACACCAATGCCTGCCCCTTCAATACGCGATAAGGCTGTGAGTTGATAACTTTATTTTTTAACTATTCCACAAGCAGCAAAAATAACCCAAAAATACAAGATAAAACATATTGTGTATCTTCGTCAAGGACCAGTCCTTCAGTGCACTTTAAACATATTTGCCTGGAATTCCACATAATTTACACAGATGATTGCTCAATAAATTAGAGGGCGCTAAAGATAGCAGAGATTTAAGTGGGACTTTTACACAGAAAAATCAACAAGCTTTCATATTAATTAAAAATGCCTGCAAACCTCAAGCAACTTTACCCATATCTTCAAGTCAGTTGGGCAACGGTCTGCTTATTTCATCCAGTTGAAAGGGATCGGGAGAATGGGTGGGGGGGGGGTAGTTTGTTGTTATGCTCAGATTGTCCGCTGTCTGACCCAATTGCACTTGAAAGTCACATACTCAAAATCCACTGCGGCAAAATGTACCCAAGAGTGAACAGTTTTATCTCTTCACAGATATATTCCCATCTGTTGAGCTCTTCCACCATAGTTTCATTCAACTCATTCTGAACACTCAACTAAGCCTGCTCACTGATCATCCCTGAGTTTACTGAGCTACAAAGGTCTTTAGTTTAGTTTAGTGATAAAGCGCGGAAACAGGCGCTTCAGACCACAGAGTCCGCAACGACCAGTGGTCCACGCACATTAACACTATCCTACACACACTACGGACAAGTTACATATACAGCAAGCCAATTAACCTACAAAGTTGTACATCTTTGGAGTGTGGGAGGAAACCAAAGATCTCGGAGTAAACCCATCGTAGTCATGGGGAGAATGTACAGACTCTGTACAGACAGCACCCGTAGTCGGGATTGAACCCGGATCTCCGGCGTTGCAAGCACTGTAAGGAAGCAACTGTACTGCTGTGCCACCGTGCCACCCTAACTAAGGCTGTCACAGTCTGAATAATCATAACAATTTGGAACAGCTCCACTTGAGCCACGGCTGATTCTGAAACACAATTATTTTGTCCTACAGTCAGGATGTTGGGTGGTCTCACTGTCTTTGCTGTATCAGTGTTCTCAGTGTTTCTTGATATATTGTGGATAGCTTAGTTTGAGATTAGAGATACAGCATGGAAACAGGCCCTTCGGCCCACTGAGTCCACACCAGCCATCGATCACCCATTCACACTAGTTCTAGGTTATCCCACAACCTACACACTTGGGGTAAATTTACAGAGGGCCAATTAACCTGCATGTCTTTGGAAAGTGGGAGAACCCATAGGAAGCCCACGCGGTCATGGAGAGAATGTGCAAACTCCACACAGAGGTCAAGATGGAATCCGGATATCTGGCGCTGTGAGACAGCGGCTATACCAGCTGTGCCACTCTGCCACCCCATACCGAATGAAATACCCAATCAAGACCAGTTTCTGTGGATGGTGTGCATCTTCAGAGAAAGCCAAGTTCAATCATCCACCTAGAACATCTGATCTAACGTGATAGCAATGACTTCAACCTGACTCTCAGCACACACGTGCTTGTCCCTAATGCTGCAAATACTTGCAACGCTCACTTATGGCAACCTCCACCTTGTAGCTGTGCAACTATCCATCATCTATCTCATCATAACTAGATGTGATAGGACTGCAGAGCTTTGACCTGATCTACTGATTGGGGCGTTGTTCACCTTGAAAGATGAAGGGGTCCTTGGTTTAAATTCTCAGCCAAACATGCACCTGACGGGACGTCGCTTCCATTAAAGTTGCACCAAAGATTCATTCCTTCCCAATCAGGACCATCAGTTGAGCCAAGAGGAATAATTAAATTTGAAATAAATGAGGATGATTTATTTATTGGTGCCAGCTGACAAGGGTTGTCAAACAACATCATACAAGCAGCCCATCAAAGGTCATTTTACTGCCTGGTGAAAAGACAAACTACGCCATCAACAGCACAGCGTCAAAACATGTCAATTGCCCCCCCCCCCACCCCCTTGATCTTTTCCCATTTTTAGTCATCAATGTTTCTCCGTAATTTTAAACCAAAAGCAAAATAAAAATTGAATATACGAAACAGTCAGCATGCCTGTCTCTGGAGAAAATAAATAAAATAGCATTTTTTAAAGATATAAAAGCAGTCAGATGCAGATTGCTCTCCCGAGTATTTCCAGTGTTTACTGTTTCTAAAAATATATTTAACTCCTTGCTATGTAGAACTTTTAATCACACATATTTTGTGATTAGCAAAAGATGGAGCTGAGCTAATGAACTATGCACCATTCTTTGATGCAGCCATACAGTGTGAATCACTGTCACACTTTTTACCTCGCTCTCCGCCATCATTTTCGAACCCTCGCTGGAAAGGTGCAGGACAGATAAATCGGTTGTTGATCCAGGATTCATTGCTGATGACAGTCTACAGTTGTAAATTAGGTGCTACTATTTGATCTTTATGGTCCTGGACGGATGGAGTTCTCCCAGCCAGAGAGCTGGACAGAAGATTCCATCATGGGTTTTTATGAGCGATGGAGGGCAAAATATACAGTAGACAATAGACAATAGGTGCAGGAGTAGGCCATTTGGCCCTTCGAGCCAGCACCGCCATTCAATGTGATCATGGCTGATCATCCCCAATCAGTACCCTGTTCCTGCCTTGACTCCGCTATTTTAAAGAGCCCTATCTAGCTCTCTTGAAAGCATCCAGAGAACCTGCCTCCACCGCCCGCTGAGGCAGAGAATTCCACAGATAAAAGACAAAATGTAATACAAATGCAGAATATTTCCACAATATTCAGGGCTATAAGATTTAAACTACTCTGTCCAGACTTGCTCTCCAGCAGGGAGGAGGGAAATAGAAAACCAGATTTCTTGAGAGCAAAAAAAAGTAATCAAATCACAAGCTGAAGAAAGCACAGACATGACTAAGCTTGCATTAGTGGCGGCAAACTAGCAGTTTTTAGTTCTATCCCATTGAACCACACTTCCTGTTTAACAGTCACATGTTAGTAACAGTCAAGACAATCCCTACCACCAAGCCAATAATTTCAGTAGACTGATAAAGGGAAGTAAAATAGTGACAGAAACAAGTGAATAAATATGACTGAATTGATGATCAACATCCCCAAAGATGCTAAACCCAGTTTTAAGTACATATATAAAAGCAACAAATACAACATATACATTAAACACAGACTTTGAATCAAGTGCACAGGGACAAGAGTATGCAAAAGACATAAGTTGCTTCCTGGTGTTTCTTCCGACACAATTTCTCACAAGATAGGAGGCAATGATTTATGAGCTGGATTCTATCAACATAGCATCTAATCTCTAATTAACCTCATGGTGTATCCAAGGATACAATTAGCCAAACGAAGCAACTGAATGATGGCTATAAAAGAAACAAGCCATGTTTTGATCAATTATGAATAGAAATAATGTTAAAGAGCACTATTTTTAATCAGTACATTTCAATAATTAGCAAATCTCAATGCACACTCAAAGCTACACAAAAATAATTTTTATATAAATTATCTGAAGAGGGACAGGCAGCATCTCTGGATAAAAGGAATGGGTGACGTTTTGGCTCGAGACCCTTCATCAGGCTGCTTCTTCAGATGCTGCCTGTCCCACTGAGTTACTCCAGCATTTTGTATAATCTACGGTGTAAATCAGCACCTGCAGTTCCTTTTGTCACATAAATATCTGACTGCATGGGCAATCATATGGTGGACCACTTAGTGACCACGCATTTTGTAATTCTGAACCCGATATAAATAAGCTATTCTGAATCATAGTTGCACATGCACATTCTATAGCAACCAAAATAATCCATTGATATTCTGGTCTCCAATAGACTGGCCATTAAAACTGATTCATTGCCAAAATGTTGCAATCGTTTCCACCAGATGTTTTGTGCATTATTATTTTTCCACTTCCCAAAATCTGTAGCTCAGAACCGCTGATTGAGGCAACTTAAAGGCCTGTCCCACTGTACGAGTTAATTTAAGTTTTACCCGAGTTTTTAAAAAAAATCAAACTCGTGGTAAGCACATAGAATGAATGTAACGGGTACGTCGGAGCTCGGGGACGTCTCTTAGCAGCTCGTAACGCTAACGGCAGGTACTCGGGAAGACTCGCTAACGGCAGATAAGCTCGGGAACACTAGTGAAGATTTTTCAACATGTTGAAAAATGTCCACGAGAGCCCCGAGTACCTGCGAGCGGCCATTACCGTAAATCTCCGAGTTCGAATCAGGGCAAACTCGGGCCAATCTTTGAATGAACTCCTACAGTGGGACAGGGTTATTAGAATCCTGAACTAACTTTATCAAATCGTAGAAATAACGATTTTTTTTAACGCAAAGGTCTCAGTGTGATTATTTTCAACATATCAACACAATAATGTATAAGAAGGAATTGCAGATGCCGGTTTACACCGAAGACACAGAATGCTGGAATAACTCAGCGGGACAGGCAGATCTCTGGAGAAAAGGAATAGGTGACGTTTTGGGTTGAGACCCTTCTACAGACAGAGAGTTTGGGGGGGGGTGGGTGAAACTGGAGGTATGAGGAGGTACAACGATCAAATGAATAAAAGGTATGAAAAGACCAAATCAGGGCCAGCAAGGATGATCGACATGATCCAACATGATAACACATTACATCAGCTAGATTTACAAATTGAAAAAATCAACTAGTTCAGAAGATGCTTCTTCTGATAGCTCATAGGTGGATGTGCCATATAAATGACCTGAATCTCACAGCATAGGAAAACATGCAAGACTCTGGTTCATATCACGCAAAGGGTGGCGGGTATATGGAACACGCTGCTGGAGGAGGTAGTTGTGGCAGGGACTATCGCAACGTTTCAGAAACATTTAGACAGGTGCAGGGAAAGGACAAGTTTAGAGGGATATGGGCCAAACGCAGGCAGGTAGGACTAGTGTAGATGAGGGCAAATTGGGTGAAAGGACCCGTTTCCACACTGTATGACTCAATAAGACATTACCACGAGGTCACAGTCCTCTTCTCACGCAGATGAGAAAGTTCCACTGGCACTATTTCTAGGATCAGAAGGGGAATTCTCACCAGTGATCTGGCTAATATTTTTGCAACACAACTAAAACCACTAAAATAATTCATCTGATCATGATCACATTGACCTCAGCTTGGAACCACAAGATCTGATTGACTGTAAAGAGCTTTGGGACACTCTGGGATTGTGAAAGACTATACGTAAACCCAATTCAACTTTTTCAGAAAGGACTTGGACAATCTCCATGAAGCATACAGCAACAATTAGCACAAATAATTATTATAGATTTTTCTGATAAAAAATTTGGCAAAGACCACAAAGTCAGTAGAAATGCATACTGACTTTTTGCCTTCAGTAATACAAGACCATAATTTAGAGCATGACAGAATGTTTAAAAAGTTATGACAATCAATTACAAACTCTTACGCTAATGCTAATTTTGGAACAACTGAACGGTAACATTTTCTGGACACACAACAGACTTCAAATGAAATGCCCATTTAATATCTGTTTGGGTGGCACTATTGCACTGCTAAATAAGTGATATGCTTCAACATGTAAACATTCAAGAATCAAGAGTGTTTTCTTGTCTATGTCCCAAACAGAATAATTATTTTTTTACTTGCAGCAGCATGACAGAATATGTAAACATAGGACATTTATTGTCACATACACCAATTGGTTATTATACTCTGTAAACAATTTAATAAATGCCAAATAGTTTTATATATGAATGTGTGTGTATATATACACACACACACACACACACGTATACGCACACACACACACACACACACACACATGTACACGCACACACACACACACACACACACACATGTACACGCACACACACAATAATACTGCAAAAAGACAAAGCCAATTCCCCCAAGTCTATGTAGTTCAGAGCTTATTTGGAGGTTGTAGTGTTTAATAGCTTGGTGGCTGTAGGGAAGATTTAGCTGTTTCTGAAATGTTAAGGGTAGTCATGCAAATTTCTAAACTATTGGTTAGCAATACATTTATTTACCTGTTAATGTTGTGTGTGTAGATAGAATAATTCAGCCTACCTGTAATATTTCTTTTCTTAAGTTAATGGTATGGAACCAGTCACTTAGTCGAGGATAGCTCTCCAATTTAGAGGTTCTTTCACTGGGTGGTACCTTGCGCTTGCACTGCAACTGTTTACTGATATATTTGACAAGTTTCACCTGTTGAAAAAAAGTTCACAAAATGAACTCTGGCTGGTCAATATAATGCAATAAATAAACAGCTAATTCCAACAATTAACAAGTTTAAATTATACTTCTACAAAATCAAACTTTAAGAAGTGGATATTATAGTGAACTAAATACATCATGTGTAGGAAAGAACTGCAGATGCTAATTCACACTCAAGGTAGACACAAAATGCTGGAGTAACTCAGCGGGACAGGCAGCATCTCTGGAGAGAAGGAATGGGTGACGATTCGGGTTTAGAACCTTCTTCAGACTGAATACATCAAACTATATACAGATGCAACATAATTTGAAACCTATTTAACATTGCACTTTCTGGTGCAAATATTATATAATTCCACGAACAATGGAAAGATTGCTTAGAGTGATAATTGTAATTTTTCAAGATGGTTGTCACATTAATCTTCCATTTCTGCTGTCAACTTAACCGGTTTTGATAGTTTCAGTTCAATGCCTGGTGGGCACAAGCACACACAGCAAAACTGTCCATAACTCAATACTAATTAGTAAAGTCTCTCAGTCTCTAAACAAGCACCAATGTGCATTGGTGTTGAATGCCAATTGTAATTAATAATCCCCAAGCTCGAACGAGGAAAATCTCCGCACCAAACAAATATTTTTTTAATGCCAACTCACATAAAGATCAGGACAGATGAGCAAAGACTTATCAGATATGAGTTTTGTCCTTTAATGGATGGAGAATGGTGTGGAGTTTAGCCAGGGAATTCGAGAGCTTAAGCGTAGTTGCTGGCAAGACAGCAGAGCAATTGGTAGTAGTAGTAGTATTATATATTATTTCAAACATGTAAAACAAAAAAAGTTAAAAACAAAGCAAAATAACAATTAAATTAAATGAACAATGAACCTACACACAACCCACTGAATAACGTCTCATAAACATCACAATTTAAATCTTATATGTTCAAAAAGGAGTAGGAGGTATTTATTCTTTCCCCTTCTCCGCTACTCATCAATTAATTCACAAACTTTATCTCATCTACATATATACACACACACAAAAACATATATACATACATATATCCGTACATAAGCCACATACATACATACATACATATACACAGGTATATGCACTCATACAAACATATATAAATACAGTTTATATTATCCATATTCAATGTACAACGCGAATATCACAGTGTCAATAAACTAAAACTTAACAGTCATCACAGCCCTTCCTCATTCTTATACCTCTGTTAAATAATTTGTTTCCACTTCTTCTTAAACTAAGTAAAGTTTGTGCTTTGCTTGAGTTCCACATCCAAATCACTCCACAATTTCACCGAACATACTGAAATACACATACTCTTCATAGTTGCACAAACACAAAGTTTCTTTAAATTAAACTTTCCTCTCAAATTATAACCATCCTCTCTGTTAAAGAACACTTTTTGTATATTACCTGATAGTAAATTATTTCTTGCTTTATACATTATTTGTGCAGTATTAAATTCTACCAGATCCATAAAATTCAAGGTATTTGACTTTAAAAGCAGAGAGTTGGTGTGTTCACAAAATCCTACATTATTAACTATCCTTATGGCCCTTTTTTGCAGTATGGGTGCTTTCGTAAGTAGTACCCCATAGCTCCACACAGTAATTTAGATATGACAGTACAAGTGAACAATAAACAATGTTCAGCGCTTTGTGATTCAGAATGTGCCTTGTTCTTCCCAGGACTGCAATGCTCCTTGGCCAGCTTTGCTCGCACATGTTTTATATGAGGTTTCCAGCAGATTTTGTGGTTCAATATCACACCTAATTAAAGCCAGGAATGCTCAAGGGGCCAGAACTGGAGGAATGTGTAATCAGGGCAACACTCTCTGGGTGCCAACATGTCACAGACGGCAGGAGTGAGGCTGCGGGGGCATGAGGAAAGACAAAGATTGTAGGTCCACAGACAAACTATCGTAAGAGTATTGGAATAACCAAGTTTACAGATACAAACACATCATTGATAATTTCAGCAACAAATGAGCTGTGGCAAGAGTGAGTTTGGGAACATCATGAAAAATACTTGTTTGTCCTCCAAAGTGTCCCCGAGTTAACTTGGTGGAACAGCAGATTTTCATAAAGAATAAACATTCCTTTCCCTTGCAGTAATAATGCCTTCCTTAAAAAAGAGATGTATAGAATTAAATCGGCTGCAACTGATATTAATAGGCCAGATTTTGTAAAGAAAAGCAGGAAGGGCAACAGCACTCAGTTATAGTGTCAGACTCATACAGCATTGAAACAGCCTTCAGCTGAACTTGCGTACGTCAACCAAAATGCCCAATCTCCACTAGTCCCACTTGCCCGCGTTTGGCTCACGTCAGTCTAAACCTTTCCTGTCCATGTACCTGTTCCAATGTATTTTAAATGTTATTTTAGTACCTGCCTTAACTACCTCCTCTGGCAGCTTGTTCTGTATACCCCTCTCATTTTAAACCTACGTCCTCTTGTTTTTACCTACCCTTGGAAAAAGTCTCTGTACATTCCACCTATCCCCCTCATGATTGATATCCCTCTATAAAGGATCACTCCTCATCGTCCTACGCTCCAAGGAATAATGCCCTAGCTTGCCCCCATCTCTCCCGACCTCAACACCTGGCAACATCCCCATTATTCAGGAGTAAACTGAACAACAATTCTCACCAGCTTCATGTTTAGTTACATGTGAACATTGTTCTGCTCCTCCAGAACTCAGTAATCGATCAGATAGGGTGTGAATTTGTCACACTTGCCCACTAAGCACATTTTAAAAAATAGGACTTTTCCATTCAAGTATGTGTGCATTTCATAACAAAACAAGATTTACTTACTGCAAATAACTTACTTCTACTAAGAATTCACTTTTGAAAATATGTGGCCTTAATCCTTCAATTTATAATTTCTCTTGACTTTTAGCTCTCTCGTCATTTTTTTGACCGGGGAATTTTCTCCACATAGTCGTCAATAAATTACATATTCTAATGTATACCTCCACATTCTAGCTGATTGTTAAAGAGAAATAGTAATCGCAACTGTGCCACATTTCACACAGAGAAGGAGAAATGGATGCACATTGTTTTGGCTCTCTTGACCAGATGTCAAGGTATAAAAGCTCATTTACGTATCACTTTAAAGATACTCAACGTCTCATCTCATTCATCTGCAGCAGACCATATAATCTTTGTATTTTATTACTCATGAGTTGGTCCTAATTTGGGGCAAGGCAAATATTAAAGGCATTGGATAGAGTGGATGTGGAGAGGATGTTTCCACTGGTGGAAGAGTTTAGGACTAGAGGTCATAGCCTCTGAATTAAAGGACATTCCTTTAGGAAGGAGATGAGGAGGAATTTCTTTAGTCAGAGGGTGGTGAATCTGTGGAATTTGCCACAGAAGGCTGCGGAGGCCAACTCAATGGATATTGTTGAGGCAGAGATATATAGATTCTTGATTAGTACGGGTGTCAGGGGTTATGGGGAGAAGGCAGGAGAATGGGGTTAGGAGGGAGAGATAGATCAGCCATGATTGAATGGCGATGTAGACTTGACGGGGCAAATGGCCTAATTCTGCTCCTATCACTTATGACTTTATTAGACAGCAAATTGCAACGGTTAATTGGGAGTACTTGTTTACAGGTAAAGTGACGTTCCGAAGTGCAAAGCTTTTAAAAGTGAATAGGGAGAGTTCAAGGACAGCATGTTCCTGTTGGAGTAAGGAACAAGGCTGGCATGATTTGGGGAAGGTATGAGGAAGGATATGGAGGCATTGGTCAGGAAAAGGGAGGCTTATGTCAGGTACAGGCATCTGGGATCAACCAAATCCCTTGAGGAAGACAAGAGTTGTAGTTTTGGCAGATACGGTAAAGATGAATCCCAAGAGATTCGACAAGTGTAGATAGAAGTGCACTTTGTAGAGTATTATCTCATTTAATTAGAAAACATGCAAAACAAATATTTTCACTGTACCTTGATACACATGACAACAATACACCTAAAACATATTAAAGGGTAATTAGGGGAAGAATAGGCTCCCTTTTGTTAACAAGGTTAACATATTTTTGGATTACACCAAAATTGGTTGTGTACCATACAGTGAGAAAGGTAATCTAAGATTACAATAGGATTTAGATGATCTGGGGAAGCAGGCCAAGAAATGGCAAATGGAATTTAACTCTGACAAGTATGAAGTGTTGCATTTTTGTAAGTTAAACCAGAGTAGGATTTACAGAGTAAATAGCAGGGCTTGAGAGTGTGTAGACGAGAGAGACCTGGGAGTACAGGTACAGTTGTCATCAGGCAACTAAACCATCCTATCAACAACTACTGTGGTCCGGACTACCATATCTACCTCATTAGAGGCCCTTGGACTATTTTTAATCGGACCCTACTGGACCTGCACTATAAGGTATTCCCTTTACCCTGTATCTGTACACTGTGGACGGCTCGATGGTGATCACGTATAGTCTTTCCACTAACTGGATAGCATGCAACAAAAATGCTTTTCACTGTACCTCGTTCCACGTGAAAAAAAAACTAAACATAGTTCGCTTAAATTAGTGACACAGGCAGACAAGGTGGTGAAGACAAGTGTGCCAAACGCTTTCATCACTTTGCAAGTCGTTGGTGAAACAACATGAGTATTGTAGGGATCATCTGCTCACCCAACTGTAGAAAGAATGTCTGTAAGCTTGAAAGGGTGCAGAAAAGATTCACGAGGATGTTACCAGAACTGGGGGGGGCTTGAGTAATAAGAGGTTAGATAGACTTGGGCTTCCTCTGCTGAAGCAAGGAGGCTGATGAGTGACCTTATTGGGGGGGGCATAGATAAGGTGCCAACTGCCTTGTACCTAGTGTATTTAGTGCCTGTGGCAGGAAATCCAAATTTGTTTTTAACTGCAATGTTAAAATGGCAGACAAGAGGGTTTTTTTTAATACTTTTAAACGATTTACACCATCTTAATGTGCTGCACATTCTGTTGTTCCCCATTAGATAATGGTTTAGTGCCATAAATGGCAATGTGTTTGCAATCTAACTACCACAGGATGTAGATTTACTCATAGATTAACATTTTTAAACATTAGCCGCAAGTAGCGGCAAGCCCCACACAGACAAAAGTAATGAAAAGAAAGATTTTATAAAAGCAATACAAATCTCAAAATTCGATCCACATTTATTTATTCAATTGAAGTGGCTGATGCTAGGTGATTTTTATAATTATGAGTTTGAGAATTTATTATCAGTTTAGTTTTGAGATACAGCGCGAAGACAGGCCCTTCGGCCCACCAAGTCCCCACCGACCAGCGATCCCCGCACATTAGCACTATCCAACATACACTCGGGACAATTTTCCATTTATACTAAGCCAATTAACCTACAAACCGGCACATCTTTGGAGTGTGGGAGGAAACCGAAGAACTGAGAAAACCTATGCATTCAAGAGGAGAACGTACAAAATCCGTACAACCAGCACCCGTAGTTGGGATCGAACCCAGGTCTCTAGCGCTGCGAACGCTGTAAGGCAGCAACTCTACTGCAGCGCCACCATGCCAGAAGTTCTAGCATTAAGAATATCTACAAAATTTGGAGCGTATAACTTAAATTTCATACTACATCAAGCAAATATAAATTCTCTCAAAAGACAATAAGGACAGATATTTTGCAAACTAAGTTTCATGATTGAAACCTTTACCTCCGGATACCTTTCATAGAGTAATCATCCCTTCTTTTTTAAGGCTCAACAGAAACTAAGTTGTGATGTGAAAACCACGAGTACCCAAGCCGAGTCACCGACCTGAAGGTGCAAGAAAAGCCAATAGTGACTAACATTCAACAGATTAGATGAGATTTTTTAAATGGGAAACAACAAGGTTAACACTCCTACCCCTACTCCTATCCTGTGTAATTTTAGAGATTTGCTACTTATCATTAATTGGGTCTTATAATGTGACAGTCCAAAAATGTTGTCAGATAAATTCTAAACATCAAGGTTAAACAATAATTCAAACACAATTTAATACTTTCACTGAAATGATTTCTTAAATAACCAGCTGTTCAAAAACACGAGTTTAATAATTTTGGAAGATACCACTGAGATCACCACAAAATGGGAACCAATATTTGAACTGTTGACATGTTAATCAATCACATCCTGTGTAGTATTTTTTTTTTAAACTTTTAAGCTTTGTTTGATCCTGTTGTAGCCATTCCAGAGTAAATGTTCCATTGGAAGGGACATTTACTCTACTTAAGTATATTACCATCCTAAATGACAAAATAACACTGCCTGGTACACCAGTATGCCACAATAATGGAGCTAAAAAGGTCTTAAGTTTGCCATTCAATAGAGGTAGTTGATATTATACAAAGAGAGAGACAACCATCTGAGATTGAACTGACAATGGAGGGGTCTTAAACTGAAGCATTAACAGGCGACTGAATGTTTCCAGCAAGGGGAAAAAGAAGGACATTGTGTTAAATCAGGTCAAACTGAGAAGAAATAATGGTACAGCATCCCATGTTTTTTCTTGATTCACTTCAAGAGCAAGCTACTGATATCAGTGTATTCTGAGGCCAGGTAAAGGACATGCAATAACTGGCCTCTCCTATGGGAGGTTACTCACAATAAAGGGGAATATCACAACAGTTCAGAACCATTTTGATCATCAAGTACATCCTGTATAAACATAATCAGATAGATTATAATGACGACTGGTGCATCATTATTGTGTCTATAATTTACCTTTAATTTTATGCATGCTGTTTATCGTATGACAGTAAAGTGTGATTTTCACATGAAAATGCTCAAATACACAAACATTGTATATTAGAATTACCACAGGGTAGCTTTTCCTCATTTCCTGGGGTTTCCTGGGTGGCCAGCTCGCAAAGCAGGACTGAACTTCCTATTGTGAAACACCATTCATCTTTTCCTTGGACAGGAATTCATTCAGTGAGGGACCTCATTGAAACATACAGCATAGTGAAAGGCTTGGACAGAGTGGATGTGGAGAGGATGTTTCCACTAGTGGCAGAGTCTAGGACCAGAGGTCACAGCCTCAGAATTAAACGAGGTTCCTTTAGGAAGGAGATAAGGAGGAATTTATTTAGTCAGAGGTTGGTGAATCTGTGGAATTCTTTGCCACAAAAGGCCAAATCAATGGATTTTTTTAGACAGATATAGATAAAATTCTTGATTAGTACAGGTGTCAAGGGTTATGGGAAGAAGGCAGGAGTATGGGGTTACAGGGGAGAGATGGATCAGCCATGATCGAATGGTGGTGTAGATTTGATGGAACGAATGGCCTAATTCTACTCCTATCACTTATGACCTTACGAGGAAGCATTGCGCTGAAAATCTAAGGGTTCCAAATAACACCCAAAAAATTGTACCAGTTTGAGGGGCAGCTACGCTATCAAGTGAATCAGCCTTGAACAGCAGCAGAGCATCAGAAGAACACAAAGTCACTGAACTTAGACACAAAATAAAGCAGCATCTGCAGTTCTTTCCTACACAAGTCGCAGAATTTGCCGAGTATAAATTGTCTGCTGAACTCATTATAACAGTAACCAGCCTGCTTCCAATCATTCCAGGGGTCATGTAAAGTGCAATATCATACAAAGTTCTTTCAAAAATGTCGTGCAAACACATTTTCTTTAATCAACATAAATCTCAACACAACAGCTTTGTGCTGTAGATTCAATGCTTTTATAACATTAAAATCTGGAACACAGGTTGCTTCCCACAGGTAAAGTAACCTGATTAATGGGCCTGTCCCACTTGGCCGTCATTTGCGCCTCATTTATGCGTCATATGTAAAATAGGTTGACGCGTTGTGACGTACAGGTAGCGTGTGGGTAGGGCAGGACGGGCGCAGGGAGAGGCGTGAAGGAGTGTGGAGTTGTGCGCGGCGCTCTAGGATTTCGTCCTGTACGAAATCCTCGCGCGCCACCTGCGTGATGTATCGCGTACGCACGCTAACACATTTAGTACACACGCTGACACATTGGTGTCGCACGCTGCATCCCGACGTCTCACGTGGTATGGCACGATTACGTCACCGTGCTTAGCCGTGCGCCGCAGGGTATTCTAATGACGTCATGCTCACCAGACGACTTGATGACACGTGGTTTGCGCTCGACATCGCACGTAACGACGCATCGACCTATTTTACATATGACGCGTAAATGAGGCGCAAATGACGGCCAAGTGGGACTGGCCCTTAACTCTCCTTCCTTTTCCTATCTCACAGTTGAAAGCAACATCTTGCCCAGTAAAGGCACAATTCTACATCTTGGCACTAAGGTTAAAACGTTTGGGGAAAATTATTTAATCAATTACAAAATCAGCAACAGGAGAAATCATTATGCACAGTTGTAGATTACTAACATTCTTACAACCAAAGTTAACGCTGCATGTTGTGTCCATTTACTCTCAATGCTTTGCAGTATACAACTGGAGAGTCTCAAGAAAACACATTTCTGGATTTTCTTTTTGAACACAACAATTTACTGCAGATAATCCTTATGCCAAAGCTTAAATTAATAAATGTAATAATAAGGAATTGCAGACGAAATAAATGTTCAGGAAGGAATCTTCAGATGCAGATTTTACACTGAAGATAGACACAAAATGCTGGAGTAACTCAACGTGACAGGCAGCATATCTGGAGAGAAGAAATGGGTGAGGCTTCAGGTCAAGAACCTTCTTCAGACCTGTCAGAGAGTCAGCGGAGAGGGAGACAGAGGCATGGACGGATAAAGTGAGAAATCAGAGATCAAAAAGGACGATGATCAAGGTTTACCAAAAAAAAGACACACAATTCAGAAGTACCCCAGTGGGTCCCGGCAGTATCTCTGGAAAACAAGGATAGGTGATGTTTTGGGTCGGGTCCACTTGGGATGACAGTTTGGGTCTGAAGAAGAGCCCGACCCGAAATATCACCGATCCATGTTCTCCAGCGATGCTGCCTGACCCATTGAGTTACTCCAGCATTTTGTATCTTAATTTAACAAGTGATGACTTGAGATATGCAAAATTAGCACTCATGGTTTTGATAATTATGTAATAAGCTAATGTGTTGCAAGGTTGACGTTCTATCAAAACAATGACTTTGGATTCAATTAAATATTTTGTAAAAGATTCATGTAGATCAGTTCATTAATGAAATGAATGTTCTACTAATAAAAACAAAATACCAAGATTCCAATCCCACCCCCACACACACACCTCTTTTGGAAATCCACATATTTTAAACTTCAGAAGTTGACAATAACTAAAAATAACCATAGATGTGATGAACAACATCGGTCAACTGAACAGTTTATTTTGCAGCTTGCTATTTTTAGGACCAGGTACCCTGCTTTGCAAACGGTTGTGGCTGGGGAACTTTCCATTTAATTCCCCCTGGGCATACAGATGTACTTACAGCTATTTAATGCAACAAGAAAACAAGTAAGTGGGATGTTAAACAAAAAAAAAAAACACCCCCCGCCCCCCAGAAAGATGTTTGAACTTTTTTTAAAGCTGTACTGATGGGACAGGAAAATGTGTGTAAATTGGAAAGTGAAAATATTTATTCAAATCTGTATTTTTCGCAAAAGTAAAATTTACTCAAAAACAAATAGTTGGTCTTAAAAATAATCTTTGAATTTACATGAAACGGTACAGCACAGAAATAGGAGCCCACCTTGAGCCCACCGTGTCTGTGGCAATAATGGTGCCAATCTAACTAATCTCATCTGCCTGCAAATGGTATGAATTCCTCTATTCCTGCTTGATCAGGTACTTGTCCAAATGCTTCTGAAGGTTTTCTACCCTACCTACTCTGCCGCATCCCCCTGGCAGTGCATTCTAGGCACCTACCGTTCTTTGGAATAAAAATAATTGCCTTACAAATCCCTGTTAACATTTCCCCCCTCCCCACTAACCCCCAACCTGGACTTTTAAGTAGACAAGATACCAAAGCGCATAAATTACAACGTATTAATCAAGTAGCTTTCTCTAAACCAATGAGAAAAACACATTAGTCTTCATGACCTTCCTCCCAGGAGTATGCTCATTCTTACCCAGGATGTCAAAGAAAAGGATAAGACACAGAAAAAGGAAGGTGTTTTAAGAGCAAACGCTTCCCTTCCTTATCAATCACAGTTTGAAGGAACAGGACTGATATTTCAAAAGATAGTCACCAACTTTCATAGCATTTCTAGCCAAAAAGAGCTTGGATAATACGATTTTTCTGAATGGGCAAGAAAAAAAAAACTGGAAGCAATAGTATTTTTGTTATGTTTTTTGTTAAACGGGAAATTTTGCAACATTGTTTAAATTTTACATTTCTATGGTCAAGACATCCTTCCCCAATCTTTCTAAAAGGAAACCCACTTTCTGATAAACAAATAATATTAAAATAAAATGTTAAATAATGTAATTATTTTTGGCAAGGTTATATGGCTGAGAATTCAGTGCATTCAAGCTTCTTCTCTATACAAAACCACATAACCAAGTTTGCCAATGATACAAATAAAAAGGCATCATCAGCAATGCCAGTCTTAGTTTAGTTTAGAAAAACAGCATGGAAACAGGTCGTTCAATCTACCGAATCCACTGGCACCCATTGATCATTCACACCAGTTCTATATTATCCCACTTTCATATCCACTTCCTACACATCAAGGTCAATTTACAGTGGCCAATTAACCTACAAACTATGGCTTTGGAATATGGGAGGAAACCAGAGCACCCAGAGAAAACCCACATGATCACAGGGAGAACGTGCAAACTCCACACAGGCAGAACTAGAGGTCAGGGTCGAACCCAGGTCTCTGGCACTGTGACGCAGCAGTTCTACCAGCTGCGCCACTGTGCCGCCCACAAACCAATCGAAGCATAAAATTGCAAAGAGCTATTAATATATTAAGTGTAGGACTAAATAAAAACAACTAACTGATTTCAACAAAAAAGAACTACAAGGTCTCCCACTATAAATGTTCAAAGAAAAAGTGTGGGGAGTGGGTATCTACGTATGAAGATCATTAAAATGTCATTAAGAGGTCAACAGGACATGAAACAAGAGCTAATGAATAATTGGCCTGTGTGTCCACTGGATCACAATACAAGATGTCATAGGTCACATTGCAGCTTTGCAAAGCCCTGGCTAGATCACTCACACCAGTACTGAGAGCTCTTCTGGGTACCCCATGTTGGGATAAATATTCATTCACTTCAAATACACGAACAATTACACAAACTTTCCCTTGAATTTAGATGGGGAAGGTGCGATTTGTTTGCGTTTAAGATACTAAAAAGGAACTGATGGAGAGAAATTACTTCCATGAGTGGATATGTTAGAGCGAGAGGTATGAATGTTGATGTCTCTCATTTCAAGTAGCTCCGAATATTCCCCCCCCTCTCTTTCTCTCTCACTCCCTCCCCCACCCTAGTCGTTCTACTAGTTCCACTTTTCACTTCCTTGTATCCCTGTCATTGGTACATCCCCAGCCAACAATGGGTCATTATGGACGCTCCCTTCCTGAGGTCATCTATTGCCAGCCTTGCTTTGTTCTGGCGTTCACCATCTTTCAGTCCAAAAAAGAGCCTCGACCCAAAACATCACCTATTCCTTTTCTACAAAGATGCTGCTTGACCCACTGAGTTATTCCAGTATTGCGTGTCTAGCTTCGGTACAAACCAGCATCTTCAGTTCCTTCCTACACACGTCTGAGGGAGAAATTGGAACAGACTCTAATTTTTCAATTTTCAGGAGCGAAGGAAAGAAATGCTTCGACTCAAATGGAGTGGTGGTGAGTCATAGTGATACAGTGTGGAAACAGGCCCTTCAGCCCAACTTGCCCACACTGGCCAACATGTCCCAGATACACTAGTCCCACCTGCCTCCAAACCCGTGCTATCCATGTACTTGCCCACATGTTTCTTAAATGTTGGGATAGTCCCTACCTCAACTATCCCCTCTGGCAGCTTGTTCCATACACCCGCCACCCTTTGTGTGAAAAGGTTACCCCTCAGATTCCTATTCAATCTTTTCCCCTTCACCTTAAACCTATGTCATCTGGTTCTCGATTCACCTACTCTGGGCAGGAGACTCTGTGCAACTACCCGATCTATTCCCCTCATGATTTTATACACAAGGGAGGCAGCAAAAAGTTTGCCACTTGCTTTAGCAAACATTTGTGATAACTAGTTAATTTTCAATCCAGGGCTGATAGATTTGTCAGCAAAGCTACTTAGGGATATGGGGCAAATTGTGTTATTGGTATTTAAATAAGGAATTATTTATGACTTCACTGAATGGCAGAAAAAAGCCCGAGGAGCTAAATGGCCCACTCTTATTTCTATTTCAATACATACTGACTTTTGCCTGATCAGGGTTTTTTTTTTAATTTACAGTATTTTCAGTTTATATTTATTTCTGAATATAGGTAAATTCCACTTGAGTGGGAGTGCATCACCTGACTAAATCACTGAGCAAAATACATTTGTAAAGCATTTGGATTTTTTTGGGACATATTAAGAAACATAGAAAATAGGTGCAGGAGGAGGCCATTCAGCCCTTCGAGCCAGCACTGCCATTCAATATGATCATGGTCGATCATCCAAAATCAGTAAACCATTCCTGCTTTTTTCCCCATATCCCTTGATTCCCTTAGCCCCAAGAGCTAAACTCTCTCTTGAAACAGGTTATTATACATGTTAATACAGTGCAGACATATTATACAGGTTAATATTTTACAGGTTAATATAAAGTTAATAAATGAAGACTGAAGAACATTCAATATTTCTCAGAAGGCAGTCATTTTGAGTACTTTTCACACTTCTCATTTCCAAAACATGCTTACACTTAAAACCTGGGCTGGCTCACCCCATCAACTTTCACAACTTGCTCTATGGTTGAATTCCTTTCAGCACCTTTCAGACCTCCAAATGACTTTCAGTGCATGCTCCTCCCTCCATCCTACTAATGTCATGCCAGCACACACCTGCCTTCTGAAACCTTCAGCCTCACTGCTTCTGCGTCAATCTTTAAAAATCCATATAAACTCAACCTTCCTACCAAATTTTTTGTTAATTTTCCAATCATCGCTGCTAGATCTTTTTCTTTCCTTTAACCTAGATAATGTTTCTTGGTATAATTCCTCGCATGCTTTCTGCGCATTCTTGGTATAATTCCTAGCATGCTTGTTGTTTCTATCGTTCACAGCGCTGCCACTATATTTAATCACTATTGTGTTCAAGGATAATGGCCTCCTTTCATTTGCAACTGATGATTTTAGGTTTTCTCTGCTTGTATCAGAAGTGTTTACTCTTGAGTCAAAGATAGACACAAAGTGCTGGTGTAACTCAGCGGATCGGGCAAAGGAGAAGCAACGGTTCGGGCCGGAACACTTCTTTAGACTGTCAGGGTCGGGGAAAGGTAGGAGAGAGAGAAGGGGCAGGACAGAGCTGATGAACGCATGTGAGGGGGTTGTTTGAGAGGCAAATTGTTGGACAAGGGATAGAGATGAAGAGACAGGGAGGGCGTTCTTTGGGGTATAAATGGGAGGAATAGAGAGGCTGCTTAAAATTGGAAAGTTCAATGTTGAACTTTTCAATTTTAATTAAATATAACCCACAACAGCCTCCTTCTCCAAACACAAAATGCTGGAGTAACTCAGTGGGTCCATGTGCATCACGGATGCTGCCTGACCCGCTAAGTTACTCCAGCCTTTTGTGTCTCACTTTGGTATGAACTAGCATCTGCAGTTCATTGTTATTTCACTTTCAAGTCAGTTACTTGTCGTTTGCAAGTCAGAAATATAAATATTTCAATTAATATAACCAGCCATTCCTGTTTGCCACTGAAAGTGGAAGACCAAATACGTTTGCTCAGTTTCCTTTGCTCTACAAATGCTGATTAACTGGATATCTTACAGCACCCGAATTCCAGCATATTCTTTGATTGTGTTTTCTCTCTCTGATTGCTCTCATTAATCTATTAACTAGACAGCTCCAAAAGCACTGTATCACCTAGTCAACCTTGGCCTTCACATTATCGCAAATCTTTCCCTTTGTTCTCCCCACTAATCACAACTTCAAACTCACTTATTTTCTCACCTGGACAACATTGTTGAATATTTCCAGCACATGTCCATATTTTTTTTTAAATTTCTGATCTTTCATCATGCGTAATTCTTTGAATTAAATTGTAAGTATGTCAGCAATATACTGCATCTGATCAGTGGTAGACAAAAGTGCTCGAGAAACTCAGTGGGTGCAGCAGCATCTATGGAGCGAAGGAAATAGGCAACGTTTCAGGCCAAAACCCATCTTCAGACCGTAAAGGAAATAGGCAACGATTCGGGCCGAAACCCCTTCTTCAGACTTTTGTCTACCTTTGATTTTCCAGCATCTGCAGTTCCTTCTTAAACCCTTTATTCCTTGGAGTGCGGGAGAATGAGGGGTGTACAAAATTATGAGAGGAATAGATCGAGTAAACCCCATGCATTCTAAAGAAAAGTGAAAATCTCATTGCATAAATGTTTATATACTTTAAAAAAAAATATATCGAGTTTTTTATCCAGAGTAGAGGAACTGAGAACCAGAGGACGTAAATTTTAAGGTGAGGGGAGAAGGATTTAATAGGAACCTTTTAGGGGTAACTTTTGTACACAAAGGGTGGTGGGTATATGGAACGAGATGCCGTAGGAAGTAGTTGAGGCAGGTATTATCATTACAACAGCCAAAAATCTGTAGCCCCCCTATGATCTGGTATTTTGTTGGTTCACATGCTTGATCGATGGTGTTTTATCATTAATGTTTTATTATTATTAATGTTTAGTGTTTTCTGAGTAATTCGTAACTGTCACTGTATGCCATGTTGTTACCTGTGGGCGGAGCATCAAGGCAAATTCCTTGTATGTGAACACTTGGCCAATAAACTTACTTACTTTACTTACATTTAAGAGACATTTGGACTGGTGCATGGATAGAACAGTTTTAGAGGGCTATGGGCCAATGAAAGGCAGGTGGGACTAGTGTAGATGGGGCATGTTGGTTGGGGTGGGCAAGTCGGGCCAAAGGCTCTGTTTCAAGGCTACATGATTCTTGAGAAATGGCAAGCATGAGAGATTTATTTAAATGACACTGTCAAACTGCGATTACATTTGTGTGGATTCGGCTTCAGCGGGGCTATTCGGACACAGCGTTTATTGTTTATGATAAATAAGAATTTAAAATCTGTTGTATTTGCTTATGGGAGATTTAACAGTTCTCAAAATAGCATGGCAGTTTAAATAAAGAAGGGACACAAGAGACAGCAGATGCTAGATCTTATCAACAAACAAAGTGCTGGAGGAACTCAGAGGGGCCCTGATCTGAAACGTCATCTGTTCATTTTCACCAGATATGCTGCCTGACCTGCTGAGTTCCTCCAGCATTTTGTTTGTGATCAGTTGTAATAATGTGGCACAATTTTTTTTTTGTTGAAAGTGAAAAAAGATTCTGTAGTTTAAGCACTCAATTGTTTTCACATCAAACCAATTACTAAACTTTATTTTCACATATACCAAGGTACAGTTAAATTATTTTTTGCATTCAGTTGAGTAAAAGTATATGTCTGAAGAAGGGTCTCGACCCGAAACGTCACCCATTCCTTCTCTCCAGAGATGCTGCCTGTCCCGCTGAGTTACTACAGCTTTTTGTGCCTCCGGTTTAAACCAGCATCTGCCATTCCTTCCTACATACTGAACTTTACCAGTCATTTTCATTAGATTGGATAACGGTGAGACCAAGCGGAGGCTTGGCGATCGTTTCGCCGAACACCTCCGCTCGGTCCGCATTAACCAACCCGACCTCCCGGTGGCTCAGCACTTCAACTCCCCCTCCCATTCCGTATCCGAACTCTCGGTCCTGGGCCTCCTCCACAGCCAGAGTGAGCAACACCGCAAGTTGGAGGAACAGCACTTCATATTCCACTTGGCGAGTCTGCATCATTTGGGCTTGACCATTGAATTTTCTCAATTCTGTTAACCCTTGCTGTCTCCTCCCCTTCCCACCTCTCCCTCAGCCCTTAGGCCCTGGCATTCCCTCTCTCTCTATCTCCCTCCCCCACCCTAGTCACACCAGCTTCTCATTTTCACACCACAAACAGCTTACAATGGCTTGTTCCCTTCGTCATCGATACTTTTTTGCATATCTTTCATTCATTGTTCTTTATCTGTCCACATCACCGTCTATCTCTCGTTTCCCTGATCCCTGACCAGTCTGAAGAAGGGTCTCGACCCGAAACATCGCCTATCTCCTTCGCTCCTTAGATGCTGCTGCACCCGCTGAGTTTCTCCAGCCTTTTGTGTACGTTCATTAGATTTGGGGAAGTTTAAGTGAATAGATTATTACTATCTGTAACTGATCAGATGCAATGCTCAAGAAGGAACTGCAGATGCTGGAAAAGCGAAGGTAGACAAAAGTGCTGGAGAAACTCAGTGGGTGCGAAACGTTGCCTGAAGAAGGGTTTTGGCCCGAAACGTTGCCTATTTCCTTCGCTCCATAGATGCTGCTGCACCCGCTGACTTTCTCCAGCACTTTTGTCTACCTCCAAGGAATAAAATTCTAGCATGCTCAACCTCTTCCTTTCACTCAGGGCCTCGAGTGTTGGCAACATCCTCACTGAATTTCTACTGCTGACAGCAGTTAAACATCCGGGGTCCCACTTGGAATGGCAGACGTTCACAACTTTGTGGGTCAGAGATCATACTACTCATTTCTTAAGAGTACGATTTTACTACTTAATTATGCCCTCATAAAAACCTGTTCTACTTCTAAGTTGCAGCATGCGTAAATCGCTCTTAAAGATACAGCAATGAACTTTGCAAGTATATTCAAAAAAACTATGGCCTTACAATCAGATAAAATCAATGAACTGTTTTTAAAGTTTAACCACAGAATAAATTCTACACTCCACACAATGTTATCTGGATTCTCTAAAACAAAAGTAAATAGTCATTAAAAGAACAATGACAGGACTAAGTCTCAATGGATAAATATTGCAGAATATAAATGGTGTATTTTTGCTTATCTACCTTAAAGGTTTCTATAATTTCAAAGTGGAATTATGAACGCAATTCCCTTTTATTTACTATACTACAACTGAAGCTATATGCCTTTCCTTCTCTTCATCCAGCTTTTTGTGTCTATCCAGCATCTGCAGTTCCTTCCTACACTATATGCAGGAAAAGTCGTCTAAAAACTCCATGTATTGTGAAGAAAAGTGACAATCGTATTGCATAGATGTTTATATATTTTTTTAAAGATATATGCATGAGAAAGTGGGATAACATAGAACAAGTGTGAACGGTTTGCATGGACTTGTGGGCAGAAGGGCCTGTTTCCATGCTGTATCTCCAATAATATTTATATAAAATAAAAGACGTTGGCTAATGCAACATGCCCACATGTTTTTATTCCAGTTTTCTTTCATTTCCCTTTCACCACTTGAATCTTACTATCTTTGTTCTAATGAGGTTCAGTTATACAAGAATTTCTGCTTTCTCCAAGTGGTCATTATTCACAATTTTATTGCTTATAAACACGTAGCAGATCTTTGAACCACAGAGTAGATTCCAGTGAAAACCAATCTGGACATCACCCAGAAACTTAAATGTACTTTGAGTCAAAGACTGACACACTGCCATTGACAGCAGAGTCCTGGGTCACTTTTGAATTTATGGTACTGAAGCTGACTGTGCTGGTTTACTGTCATGTGTGTGCGAGATATACTGAAAAACTTTGTTTAACATGTTATCCAGACCAATCATACCAACACGAGTATAATCAAACCGTACATGTACAACAGGTTTTGCAACAAGAGAAAGAACACAGAGTGCAGAAATATAATCTTACAACTACAGAGATTGTGCAGATATAAAAAGGTGCAACAAGGTAGATTGGATGATTAGGAATCCATTCTTAGCTTATGAAAGGTCCATACAATTGCCTGATAATAGCAGGGAAGAAGCGGTTCTTGAATCTGGCGGTACGTGCTTTCAAGCTTTTCTATCTTTTATCCAATTGGAGCAGGGAGAAGAGGGAATGCCTGAAATGCAAGTGATTCTTCATTACGTCGGCAGCTTTCCCGAGGCAACGACGATAGAGTCTATGAGAGGGAGGCTAGTTTGTGCGATGCACTGGGGGGGGGATGCATCCACAACTGTGCCATGTCTTTTGACTTGGATTACAGCATGTGCCAAACGAGTTGTTATGCAGTTAGTGTAGGAAAGAACTGCAGATGCTGGTTTAAATCGAAGGTAGACACAAAATGCTGGAGTAGCTCGATATATATTTTTTTAAGTATATAAACATCTATGCAATGAGATTTTCACTTTTCTTTAGAATGCATGGGGTTTACCCGATCTATTCCTCTCATAATTTTGTACACCCCTCATTCTCCCGCACTCCAAGGAATAAAGGGTTTAAGAAGGAACTGCAGATGTTGGAAAATCAAAGGGTAGACAAAAGTCTGAAGATGGGGTTTCGGCCCGAATCGTTGCCTATTTCCTTCACGGTCTGAAAATGGGTTTTGGCCTGAACCGTTGCCTATTTCCTTCGCTCCATAGATGCTGCTGCACCCGCTGACTTTCTCCAGCACTTTTGTCTACCTCCAAGGAATAAAATTCTAGCCTGCTCAACCTCTTCCTTTCACTCAGGGCCTCGAGTGTTGGCAACATCCTCACTGAATTTCTACTGCTGACTGCAGTTAAACATCCGGGGTCCCACATGGAATGGCAGACGTTCACAACTTTGTGGGTCAGAGATCATACTACTCATTTCTTAAGAGTATGATTTTACTACTTAATTATGCCCTCATAAAAACCTGTTCTACTTCTAAGTTGCAGCATGCGTAAATCGCTCTTAAAGATACAGCAATGAACTTTGCAAGTATATTCAAAAAAACTATGGCCTTACAATCAGATAAAATCAATGAACTGTTTTTAAAGATTAACCACAGAATAAATTCTACACTCCACACAATGTTATCTAGATTCTCTAAAACAAAAGTAAATAGTCATTAAAAGAACAATGACAGAACTAAGTCTCATTGGCTAAAGTGTTAAAGAAGGATCTGCAGATGCTGGAGAATCGAGGGTACACAAAAAGCTGGAGAAACTCACCCCGCTGAGTTTTTCCAGCTTTTTGTGTACTCAATGGCTAAATATTGCAGAATATAAATGCTGTATTTTTGCTTATCAACCTTAAAGGTTTCTATAATTTCAAAGTGGAATTATGAACGCAATTCCCTTTTATTTACTATACTACAACTGAAGCTATATGCCTTTCCTTCTCTCCATCCAGCTTTTTGTGTCTATCCGGCATCTGCAATTCCTTCCTACACTATATGCAGGAACATTCGTCTAAAAACTCCATGTATTGTGAAGAAAAGTGACAATCGTATTGCATAGATGTTTATATATTTTTTTAAAGATATATGCATGAGAAAGTGGGATAACATAGAACAAGTGTGAACGGTTTGCATGGACTTGGTGGGCAGAAGGGCCTGTTTCCATGCTGTATCTCCAATAATATTTATATAAAATAAAAGACGTTGGCTAATGCAACATGCCCACATGTTTTTATTCCAGTTTTCTTTCATTTCCCTTTCACCACTTGAATCTTACTATCTTTGTTCTAATGAGGTTCAGTTATACAAGAATTTCTACTTTCTCCAAGTGGTCATTATTCACAATTTTATTGCTTATAAACACGTAGCAGATCTTTGAACCACTGAGTAGATTCCAGTGAAAACCAATCTGGACATCACCCAGAAACTTAAATGTACTTTGAGTCAAAGACTGACACACTGCCATTGACAGCAGAGTCCTGGGTCACTTTTGAATTTATGGTACTGAAGCTGACTGTGCTGGTTTACTGTCGTGTGTGTGCGAGATATACTGAAAAACGTTGTTTAACATGTTATCCAGACCAATCATACCAACACGAGTATAATCAAACCGTACATGTACAACAGGTTTTGCAACAAGAGAAAGAACACAGAGTGCAGAAATATAATCTTACAACTACAGAGATTGTGCAGATATAAAAAGGTGCAACAAGGTAGATTGGATGATTAGGAATCCATTCTTAGTTTATGAAAGGTCCATACAATTGCCTGATAATAGCAGGGAAGAAGCGGTTCTTGAATCTGGCGGTACGTGCTTTCAAGCTTTTCTATCTTTTATCCAATTGGAGCAGGGAGAAGAGGGAATGCCTGAAATGCAAGTGATTCTTCATTACGTCGGCAGCTTTCCCGAGGCAACGACGATAGAGTCTATGAGAGGGAGGCTAGTTTGTGCGATGCACTGGGGGGGGGGATGCATCCACAACTGTGCCATGTCTTTTGACTTGGATTACAGCATGTGCCAAACGAGTTGTGATGCAGTTTGTGTAGGAAAGAACTGCAGGTTTAAATCGAAGGTAGACACAAAATGCTGGAGTAACTCAGCTGATCAGGCAACATCTCTGGCAAGAAGGAATGGGTGACCTTTCGGGTCGAGACCCATCTTCAGACCGTTCTTCTTTCCAGAGATGCTGCCTGACTCGCTGATTTACTCCAGCATTCTGTGATGCAGTTAGGATGCTTTCTACGCTACAACAGTAGAAATTGGTGAGTGTCTTGTGGACATGCTAACTGAGCTGGTTTAATCTCTTTCTTTGGTCAATTCTCATTTCTTCATTTTATGAACAAGTGCACAATCTTTAAAGTTCCACTTAATTTCCAATTATTCCATTATTGTGGATTGCGCACCATCTGCAGTCTTCAAAATAGGACGACAGGGTCCTTGTTCTGCGATATCTGGCCTTTATTTCAGCAGGTGCCTGGGTCTCTTATCTTAAACATGGGTTTTTACCTTAATCTTTTGCTTTCCATCCTCTATTTCCAAGGCAGATATGTCTGACATGTGCAAACTACAATAATGAACATGCGAGCATGACTTTTCTGCAATCTTGCCACTCTAGTCCGCTATGTGGTTGTAGTCTTTTTGTTTGAAGTTTGTCTTAGGGTCAGGGTTGTCATAGCCCACAGATGTTCTCTATGTACTGGGCAAGGCACCGGAGGTCAACTGAGGTCCAGGCACCATACTTGACAAGGAGGCTATATTTTCAAAAAGGTGGCGGGGTGGGGTAGAAAGAATGAGAACTGACCAAAGATTGTCACCCAACCGTTTTCCCGAGTTTAGTTTAGAGGTACAGCCCTGAAACAAGCCCTTCAGCCCACCGGGTCCTCACCAACCGCACCATCCTACATGTGCAAGAGGCCAGAATTAGAAGAGTTTTCAGTTAATCGTAGGGTCGTATCTCGAGGTAACTAAGGTGTGAATGAGGGATTTCTGAAAGGGACTGGTGACATTATAGAGATGGAATCGGGCCAGAACAGTCTGTTCAGAACAGCCAGTGGACTGAAGCTCACTCAAGGAACAATTCTGACATGGATGAAAACAGACCATTTCAGAATTAGTTGCTCAGAAGTACATAGACTTAGAGACCAGCAAACAGAGTATGTGGCTCTGATCTTGACAATTTTTGGTTGGAGAAAACTTCTGTTGATCCAATATGAATATTGGACTAAGATGAACGATAGGTGGATTTGACAAGGTTGAGAGAGAGTTGGATGTTGCAAGTGTACATAGGGAACCTGGCGCACGAATTAGACAAAGTTTGTTTCTGATATAGTTGTGAAACTGTTTGAAAATAAAACAAAGCAGTAAAAATAAATTTCAACATAACTTTACATCACTGCATGAATCTAGGCAACACCAAATTCAGAAATAGCCACCAAAAAAATGTCAAGGACGCAATTTTTATCTCCCTCCAAGATAGGTGATTACATGTTCAAACCCACGCAGCACTTGAAGACATAAATGGCTCTGATCTTTCAGTTAAAAGCAACTAGATCAAATGCACATTAAAAATCACAATATAAAAAGGAACAGGAAAATCTCCTGTAATCCTGGCTGGCACTCCTTCCACAATAAATAGTACCATAACCGTTTATTGGGTAATCACCTCATTGATGTTTTGCGGCATTGCTGTAAGCATGTGTTTTATTTGAATTTGTTACTGAACTTCAAAATCATACTCATTTGGAATGACAGAATATTCTTTTTCTAAAAAGCCTCTTTTTTAGTTACCACTGCTTATCAAGATATCCTAACTTAATACCTAGAGTGACCCGTCTTAGTCTTGCAGCAAATTTGTGGGGTGGAAGATTGCAATCTTCACGTGGTCCGCCCTGTTTCGACGAATGCAATCAACCCGGCGTGCACAATCAAATAAGATCAAATAGAACAAGTTGTCCTACAACTTTAGGCTGTGCACGCCATACGCAAGAAGAAGAAGAAGGAAATTTGTAAGACATATCTCTACATCTGAATAGTGCATTGTCTAAAATATTTACTGGTCTTTAAACAAGACAGTTGCTATAATTTGAAGATATGATACTCCTCAATGTCAAATTTGATTTAATGGTTTACAATATAATCTTAACACCTCAATTAACGGTTGCTATCAACAGGCTCCAGAACCTGTCGTCTTCTGAACTGCCTTATCAGAATAAATTAAAATCTTCCAAGTCAATAATTTACAAACACGAATTAGGCATGCAAGAATTCGCGGTGGCGCAGCGGTAGAGTTGCTGCCTTACAGCACATACAAGCGCCAGAGACCCGGGTTCGATCCCGACTATGGGTGCTGGCTGTACGGAGTTTGTATGCTCTCCCCATGACCTGCACGGGTTTTCTCCAAGAACTTCGCTTTCCTCCCACACTCCAAAGACGTACAGGTTTGTATGTTTTTTGGCTTGGTATAATTGTCCCTAGTGTAGGATAGTGTTAGTGTACGGGGATCGCTGGTCGATGTGGACTAATGGGCCAAGGGCCCTGTTTCCGTGCTGTATCTCTAAACTAAACCAAAACATGTTTTCTTTGATATAACTTGAAACGCATTCCAAATTTTACCTGACCATAGTAATTAGATGCCAGGTGGGACTAGTGTAGCACGGACATGTTGGTCGGTGTTGGCAAGGTGTTGTTTACATGCTGTTTGACTCTATAACAAGCTGAGTAAATATCACAGATGGAAAACTGATCCAGACAGGTAAATCAAGTTTCCAAAAGTTGTAGAATTCAACCCTCGAGTCCAAAAGGATGATATGCACCCAGACAGAAGATGATGTGCTGTTCCTCATCTGAATTCTACAACAAGTCGGCAAACTGATTTCCTGGCCTATATCAGTCATCCATCCGTGGTATTCTTCTTCCATTTTGCTTTAAATCTCTCAGGGAGTGGTGAACATACAGAGCCTGACTGCCGCACATCTGCCTGTTCTGCTTTTCACTGCACCCACATTCTTTCATCTACCTTCTCACTCTCTAGCTGTTCCCATTCACTCATTGGGTAGATAACCTATGTACAGCATATCCCCATAGTCCCCCTGATTTACCCTCAGAGATCCATCACCATCACGCTCCCTGCACTTTACTAACTTTTTGTTTGTTTCCTCTTCAGTTCCGTCGAGGTGTTCCTAAACTGAAACACTGCTTGTTTCTCTTCCCAACGATGCACTGACCCACTGGGTACATCCAGCATCTTCCATACAAAATAGTGCTTTTTGGTAGTGTGTGTTCCTTCAGAGGCCGAATTAAAGGACGTTCCTTTCAAGAAGGAGATGAGGAGGAATTTTTTTTAGTCAGAGGATGGTGAATTACCACAGAAGGCTGAGGAGGCAAAGTTGAAGAATATTTTTAAGGCAGAGATAGATAGATTCTCGATTAGTAAGGCTGTCAGGGGTTATAGAGAGAAGGCAGGAGAATGGAGTTAGGAGGGAGAGATAATTCAGCCAGGATTGAATGGCGAAGCAGACTTGATGGGCCGAATTGCCTAATTTTGCTCCTATCACTTATGAACACAAATAAACAGAAAATGTGAAATATTCACATCATCCAATGTGATTGATTTGTAAGGATGCTTCAAATAGATTCTGCATTCCACTGAAAAGCTCAGATGTCACCCGACCTAAAATTTGTTGCCTTATCATTATGCTTCATCAAAATTTATTATAAACATGACTTGTATATAAATACAAAATGGAATTAAGCAAACCTATATTAATCCAAAATTAAATGGTCTCAATTTTACAAAAATCAACTCCGTACCAAAATATTAAATTATGAAGTTGAAAAACCTTAAAAGGAATGCCGAATGAGAGAACAGTGATTCAGTAGTCAATGACAACAAAAACTCAAACTTCATTTGGAAAACAAATTTGATCTCTAACTGACTTGGCAGCTTGGCTTTACTCACACACACACACCCGAGGATGTTGCCAGGTCTCAAGGACCTCAGCTACTAGAAGTTAGGCAGGCTCGGATTTTAATCCCTTGGGAGTGCAGGAGGCCGAGGGGTGATCTCACAGATGTGTATCAGACCAGGAAGGGGATAGGTAGGGTAAATGCATGGTCTTTCCCCCCCCCCCCCCCCCCCCCAGGGTAGGGGAATCAAGAACTAGAGGGCATTGGTTTAAGGTGAGAAGGGGAAAGATTTAATAGGAATCTGAGGGGCAACTTTTCACAATATATGGAACAAGCTGCCAGAGGAAGTAGTAAAGGCAGGTATGGTAACAAGATTTTTAAAGGCTTTTGGATAGATACATAGATAGAATAGGTTGAGGAATATGGACCAAACACAGATAATTGGACAAGTTGACCTGTTTCCATGCTGCATAATTCTATATTGTGGTAGACTGGAATTGTAGGCCATACAGGTATTATAATTAGTGCATTTATCCAATTCAATACCTGTCAATATTAAAATTGCTTCATAATAATATGACTATGTTCCAATTCATGGTGCTTTCAATCTAAAAAGATTCTTGGAAGTAAACAAAGCACATGGTGCACAACTCTAAACACGGGGTACCACATGTGTTTTGAGGTAGCATCCAATTGTAGCTAAGTTATTCCGAAATTCTGCACAAGGCAGAGGCTTAAGTATTAGGAATTAAAAGCAACAAAGTATAAATGCGAGAAGAAATACAAAGAAAACTACCCAATGGGTTAGCCGGTCATGTTTATAGAACAGATAGGTCTTAAATCAAGCTACGTCTTGAGAAGTAAACTCCAGAAAACAAGTATTTGAACAGAATTAGAAAAAGGGACAGGGGTAGAAGAAAATACACTAACCACGAAAAGGGTGCTACATTCAAGATGACAATTTTAAATTGGTCATTTATGGTCGGACTGTCAAACTCTTGAAAGAGTCAAATAATTAAGCATATTGATCTCGTTATTTCTTTTATGCATCATTGTATTTATATTTATTTTATATAAATCGTCTGCAATGATCTTCAATGGCATCCTCGAGAACCAGAGGATGTAGGATTAAGCTGAAGAGGGAAAGATTTATAGGAGCAAAGGGTGGTAGGTGCATGGAATGAGCAAGAGGAGGTAGCTGAGGCAGGGATTATTGCAACAATTGGACAGGTACATGGACAGGACAGATATGGAGGGATGTGGGCCAAATGCAGGCAGTTGGGACCAGTGGAGATGGGACACGTTGGCCGGTGTGAGAAAGTTGGGCTGCAGGGCCTGTTTCCACACTGTTTCCATGCTATGGCAGTCTGTACTGTGATTTTTCGTAAAGTAAATTCACAACAGCTGCACATGCGTTGAGAATCACAAGCTGCATTATATTACATTTTGTGGTGATTCACTTACTTTCTGCCCTCCTCCCACATAAATTCTGAGAGAACTGATTTTGTTCCTTATATCAAATTATTGGCAAGTTTCCATTACCCAAACATCTGTAAAACAAGAGAGCTGTCGTCATGCTCTCTCCTACATAATGCAGGACAAAATTCACAGTGTTTGCAAAAATAATATACCAACCATGCAACTACCTTTGGCATGACAAGCACAAACCTACTAGAGAAAAGATAGCGGTCACTGTACACTGGAATGGAAGTTCTGTCCTTTTTTTTTAAAAGGTTGCTCCTTTGAATCAATTTGGAAAAATGATCGATGAGGAAAATAAAAATATAATTGGGGAGTACTGTGTACCGACATTAAGTTTGACAGGAATATTTCAACATTTTCTGAAGTAGAAGCTAACTCCATGCCTTCAGATGAGGAAGTGGTGGTTCTTGAGGATAATTCCTTTGGGATTTCATGGCACAAATGTGGTAAGAAGAGGCATTGTTGGAGATGTAACAACATGAATCTTACATGGTGACCTTCAAAGATTAGAATTTTCTGATTAAGGCCTCAGGCAATTTTATTTTCCCTGTATTGAATTGAATACATTTTATTAGCCAAATATGTATACATACAAGGAATTTACCTTGGCGCTTTGCTCGCAAGTAACAACACGATATACAGTAGACAATGTAAAATAAACCATTACAAATTAAACATGTGAGGAATGAAATAAAATACCAGAGCAAAATGAGGCAACAGACTTTTGGCTGTTGAGTAGAGCTACTGCTCGTGGAAAAAAAGCTGTTTTTAATGTCTGGCTGTGGCGGCTTTGACAGTTCAGAGTCGCCTTCCAGAGGCCAAGAAATGACAAGCACTGACACTAACCTGTAAAAGCATGGTAAAGTGAAAACTGAGCACGCTAGAAATATTCAGCAGATTAAGCAGCACCAGTGGCGAGATGAACATAGTTAAATTTTCAAGCTGATGACCCAGTCAATTCTAGAAAGAATGAATTTGACTGTTTCAGATGGCCACTGTTAATCCTTGAAGGTTAAGTGGTGACACCTCAAAAGATGAAATGCTGTTTTAAAGCTTATGAAGGGCTTCACTGGAATTCTCCAAGAGTCCAAATACAGAGGTCAGAGTGGGGTTGAAAATTAAAGTTCAGGGTCATGCTTGCAGATTGAAGAGGTGTTCTACAAAGCACTGTTTACTCTGCTTTGACTTCTCTATTGTAGTGATCACGTTGCAAGTCATCTGGGTGAAGGCGACAGGGATAGCAAGTCAAGAGAATCCTCAAAGTCACAGAATATCAAGGGTCTGTTAAAGAAAAGATAGGAAGGATACGATGGGTATGAAGCACTGAAAATGGGAGAGGCTTTCAGGAGTATAAAGGGGGAAGAGAGGGTAGTTCAAAATAAATTAACTGGCAAACAGGACCCGGAAACATCACAGGCAGATAAGACTAAGGAAAATCCCAATACATCTCATAAATACATTAAGAGTTGGAGCACAACAGGGAAAGAATAGGACCCATTAAGTACCAAAGGAGCAATGTGTGTGTGTTGCCATAAGATATTGTAGTTGGGGATAGACACAAAATGCTGGAGTAACTCAGCGGGCCAGGCAGCATCTCTGGAGAGAAGGAATGGGCGATGTTTCGGGTCGATGTAGTTGGGGATGTCAGTTGAGATCATTAAATTCCAGAGCATGGCAAGAGTGGGTTTAGATGTCTTAGCGGGCGAAAGGTGGATAATTACCCCGGATCCAGCTGATCTGGGAGGCAAAAGAGGAAATTGATAGGGCAGTGATAGATATTTAAATCCATAAGCAAAAGTGCCAGATGATCAGAAGAGAGTAAATGTGATAACTTTATTCAAGGACGGAAGGCAAGTGAGCCCAATGTCACTGGCAGGGAAAGTATTGGAAAAGTCCTGAGACAGGATCAATCTACACTTAAAAGACACGGAACTAGGAACAGTTGGTGGAAGATCCAGTTGGACAAATTTGTTTGAGTTTTGCTGATGTAATTTACATTAACAACTTAAAAAGCGAGTATAGGAGGTATGAGGCTGAGTTTGCAGGTGACATGAAAAATGGTGTTGTTGATAGTGATGTGATTAGTTTTTTGCTACAGAATGATATTGATCAAGATACAAGACATGGCAAATGCTGAAGGAACGCAGTCAAGTAGTCTCAAGAAGGGTCCCAACCCAAAATGTTACCTGTCCATTGATGCTGTTCGACCCATTTAGTTTGTCCAGCATTTTGTATTTTGAATGATACTGGTCAGTTGACAGGTAGAATTATATAATGATGTGTGAATAAGGGGGGGGGGTGATTTCATAAGAGCAGGACATATACCATGAATGTAGACAGAATGGAAATTGGCAGCAGAGGGAAAACATTTAAACTCTGTACAAAAACAATCAGCAGCACCAATACAGACACCGTGTACCAGAAAAAGCAGGGAAGGTGAGGCCCAAGAAGGGCTGAAGCAAGGATTGCAAATAGTATTCTTCTACTAGAATAGAAAAATATTCTAGTAGAATATTCAGATGTAACTTGCATTAATGCAGACCAAAGAGCGTCTTTCACCGAGTTGGTGTATTTCTGTAGGAGTATGTATTTTGCTTGGGCAGCTTACAACCCAGCAGTATGAATATTGATTTCTCTAACTTCAAGTAACCCTTGCTTTCCCCCCTCTCTCCACCCCTCCCCTGCCCTAGTTCTCCAACTAGTTTCATTGTCCTAATTTTTACCGTTTGTATGCCTCGTTGTCACTAGACCATAGACCATACTACAATTCCTTGATCGTCAGCTTTGATCTGTCGTTTTCACACCTTATCCTCCTATACCTCCAGTTTCTCTCTCCCCTGACTGTCTGAAGAAGGGTCTCGCCCCGAAACGTCACCCATTTCTTCTCTCCAGAGATGCCGCCTGTCCCGCTGAGTTACTCCAGCATTTTGTCTATCTTCACTTATGCAGCTGGATATAGACTTTTACAGGTAACAGAAATTTGGGTCTGGATAATCTAAATATCCTAACATGCTATAAAAAAATCATTTTATGCTAGATTGTTATTTTTTTTTTAATTTTGAGCACCAAAGCTATAATAGACAATAGACTATAGGTGCAGGAGTAGGCCATTCGGCCCTTCGAGCCAGCACCGCCATTCAATGTGATCATGGCTGATCATCCCCAATCATTACCCCGTTCCTGCCTTCTCCCGATATCCCCTGACTCCACTATCTTTAACAGCCTTATCTAGTTTTCTCTTGAAAGTATCCAGAGAGCCGGCCTCCACCACCCTCCGAGGCAGAGAATTCAACAGACTCACAACTCTCTGTGAGACTAAGTGTTTCCTTGTCTCTGTTCTAAATGGCTTCCCCCTTCTTCTTAAACTGTGGCCCTGGTTCTGGACTCCCCCATCATCCGGAACATGTTTGCTGCCTCTAGTGTGTCCAAACCGTTAATAATCTAATATGTTTCAATAAGATCCCCTCCCCATCCTTCTAAACTCCAGAGTATAAAAGCCCAGCTGCTCTAGTCTCTCAGCATATGACAGTCCCGCCATCCCAGGAATTAACCTGGTGAACCTACACTGCACTCCCTCAATAGCAAGAATGTCCTTCCTCAAATTAGGGGACCAAAACTGCATACAATAGTCCAGGTGCGGCCTCACAAGGGCCCTATACAACTGCAGAAGGACCTCTTTGCTCCTATACTCAACTCCTCTTGTTATAAAGGCCAACATGCCATTCACTTTCTTCACTGCCTGCTGTACCTGCGTGCTTACTTTCATTGACTGATGAACAAGGACCCCCAATAGTAATTTGGTAATTTGAGGTTGTTAAAGAGGAGGTACAGGTGTGGGGTGGAATCGCCATGATCATAGTGACTGGGGGGAGACATGATGGGCCAGATGACCTGCCCCTGTTTCTTAGAATACCTACATTCCTACCCAGTATTCACTGACCAGAACAACCACATAAATATTGAGGTAACAAAGGTACGAAAGAGCCTGGCTAACCAGGAGAAGTTGACTCACGTCCTGACATCCCAAGTCCTTTGTCATCTACAAGGTGAAAATCAGATGAGAGAGTACAATCTTCACTACCATGGATGTGTGTAGCTTCAACTCCACCTTGGACAACAGTAGCCTGCCTGATTGGTAATCCATCCATCACCAGAACCATTCCAGCCACACCTTCACCTCAGCCAACAGTATTCAATGATTCTCTCTTCTCTCCATGGGTCATTATGTCTTGTAGGAGGGTAACTGAACCTTCGTCATTGGAGCACCGTGATAGGAGTGTGCATTGAGGAATGAGCTGCAGTTATTTGCCATACCTGCTCCGACTGCAATTCCCAACAACTACGTCCACCACTGCTGATAAAGATCAGCAAAGGCATAGAAATATCCTCGCCCAAAACTCCAGTCCAATTCTCACACCACCAAAACGTACAAATATACTGCCATTGCTTTATCACAACAGGATCTAAATCTTAAAGCCCTTCAATACAACAGTAGGAATACCATAAGCAAAGGATTGCAGCAGATTAATGCACAGGCAGACCAACATTTTATCAATGGTAATTAAGGATGAGTAATGAATGTTTCCCATGCCAAAGATGCCCACATCTCCAGATATATAGAAATATTTACCAAGGAACGTAGTTGCATCCTGCTTTCTCAAGAAAAGCCGCAACTGCATATCAAAAATATTTGCTCACAGTGCACAAGAGGTGTCATCCTAAATAAGACCTCAGTGAACAACCAGTGTTGACTTTAAACAGTGCCCACTTCTAAAGGCTGTAATAAAAGTGATGGTTAAATAGCATGCGTTATGATTGAGGAAAGAGATTTTAATGCAAAAAGTCACATGGAAATTATTTTATATAGTATTCAAACAGTAAATACCGCTTTATCCATTCAATATATCTACCAGTGATAATACCAACCATCTGACTTACAAGGCATTCATTCAGCTCACACATCCCAATCTGTCATGGAAACATATTTAAATTCCTCCCCTTCTGAAGATTATTTCACCGAAACATATTACATCAGCTAATCTGAAAACAAATCTTACAATAGAAAAATAAACTAAGATTTGAGTTGCTAGACTAGCTTCTGCATTGATCACGTGTTATACATAACCAATTAAGATTATGGAAATAAATTTGTTTTAAACGGAATTATATTTTTTCCTGAAAAGGAAAATTCTCAAGAGTCTTTTTCTCATTTGTTCACTCGAGTCTACTGCCTACAATAAGAAACACAAGAACCAATTTTCTTTCCTACGTAGATTCAGTGTGTCGAACCCAGAATGTTACCACAGAATGCAAACTCGATTGAGCATGACAAGACATTGGCACAGTATATGAAAAATTCCTGCATTCTTAAGCATGGTAAGCTGCTGTCATGGTATTTGACAAAGAATCTATGATGCAGGCATCTAAAAATGCGAAAACAAAATACAGCCAAATGCCTTGCACCCATTATTCCTTGTATTCTAGGTTATCGAAAATCATTAAACTTAGATAATACTACTTCAGAAAAGTAGATGACGCTACTGAAGGGTCTCGACCCAAAATGTCACCCGTTCATTCTCTCCAGGGATGCTGGCTGTCCCGCTGAGTTACTCCAGCATTTTGTGTCTATCTTCAGTTCCTTCCTACACATACTACTTCAGAAGTGTGCTCCATCTCATAACCTCTTTAGAAAAAGAGCATACTGAAACTCATGAAAATCAAATCAAAACAATTACACCTGCTGGAAATCTGAAAATGCTGGAAACACTGGTCAGGCAGCACATGTGGAAAGAGAAATAATTAAATTTGCAAGTCATTAGGACTGGAAAAGTGAGAAATGAAGGCTTGTTTTAAGTCGTAAAGATGACGTGAAAGGAATGAATAGAATAAAATGAAGTACTACTAGGGTTGCTATGGAGATAAGGAGCTGAAGAGGCTGCCTGATTGATAGATTAGGACGTTAGAAAGAGAAGACTGACAAAAGGACGTGAAAGCTGTGAAATGCAGATCGTTCCCATGGAAAAGAACAAATATTCTGTCCTACAAAGTTCATAAATATACCCTTGTTCACTCTTGTAGCAGTAACAGGCCATGATGATATGAAAATTCAATTACTGAAACCTGTTCTATTTGAACCAGAGATTTTACACTTGATCTTCTTGGTATGCCTCAGAGAAGTAAAGGATTCAGTCACAGCTTTTTTTAAATATCTCTTTTGCAACAATTGGTGCATAGGAAAAAATGTAAATATGCATTTTTCTCTAGCATTTCCCGGACCAAAATGCAGCCCAGTTCTAATCATCTGAACCGTACATGAGTTACTGTTCTTCATCAATTGAATCTTAATATCAATTGCTAACAGAAAGGGGAAAATACAACTTGCACTTCTATAATATCTGTAAACAAAATAAAAGGTGCAAAACATTACCAAGTATATTAAAAAAATATATAAACAGTCAAAAGAAAAATGAGAAGGTTGATTACAAGTTTGGCCAATTAAGCAACGAGGCAGAAGCTGGGAAGTAAGCATGGATATAGTGGAGAAGCAGCTGCTAACAGATTATCTGACCAATGGTGATAATAAGCATGTAAAAATGAGGTGAGATGAGCAGATGGTGTAAAGGAGGGGAGAAAGGAGAACCAAGGTGGGAAACATAGATTTCAAATATTATGGCATTGCACCGGATGTCAGTGCTTTAGAAGCAGCTTTCTGATATGCAGTCAATCGAGGCAGAACAAACTAACCCAATGTGAAGACTTTGAAAACAGCAATGGTGAAAAAGACCATTAAAGCAATTGGCTGCAAAGTAAATATTGGCCTGCACAATGGGAGGCAGTAACTGCTCTTTTTTTTCCATGTCATCTTCTACACCTAACTCAACTACAGCACTCTTTTGATACTGCACTGAAGTTTCAGCCAAAATCAAAATAACTTGCACGCACAACTCGTCGTTTCTGGAGCAAGAGTGCCTCCACGAACTCAACAGAATTTGAAATCAAAATCATGATAAATGTTGGTGAGCTAATAACCAAAAGTGAGTACCGGTAATGAAATAATAATGTTTATAATAATGATTGTATCATTGTCACCTTCTCCTAGTTAACACTGTATTCTACATTTTCCTTTGATGTCTCATTTTCATGCCTTACATTCTTTATCTGTACCTCCCTCTCCCCGACTCTCAGTCTGAAGGGTCTCGACCCAAAACATCACCCCTTCCTTCTCTCTAGAGATGCTGCCTGTCCCACTGAGTTACTACAGTATTTTGTGTCTATCTTCAATGTAAACCAGCATCTGCAGTTACTTCCTACACATGTTTATAACATTGTTTTGACAAAAGTATAAATGTTTTAAGGAATTTCTTTCTTGCTAGAGTAAAAATGTACCATATAAAAATATTACAGTGCAGAAAGGAACTGCAGATGTTGGTGTACATCTAAGATAGACACAGAGCACCGATTAACTCAGCAGGTCAGACAGCATCTCTGGAGAAAAAGGATGGGTGACATTTCGGTCGGGACCCCAAGATTACATATTAGATTAGAAACATACAGCACAAAAATACATTCTAATTCTGCTAACCAATATAGATTACTACATTTTTCAATGCAAGACAATGCAAATTCCATTATAATTATTGCTCGTCCCACAAAAGCAAATCACTAACCAAAAAGTACAAGAACCACATAAAAACAAACATATTGTAGATTCTAAGAGGTTATATGGCACATTAAAATTTTCTTCTTGAATGGCAGGATGATTTTTTTGGTTCTTCAAGTCACAGAAATAGGAAGGTCAAGGGATAGTTAAATAATTAAACAATATTGTTTTGAGTGTGTTACCATAGGTTGCAAGTATTCAGAGGAACGTCATAACATTTGTAAACTCAGTGGCCGGTTCCAAAATGAATCTCACCTGGCAAGTTTATTTCCAGAGCAGGCTTTAACAGAAAGCAAGGAAAGAACACCAAGCTTTATTTAAAGAATCCTACCTTTGTTTCACACTAAGTTTCACTAAATGCCTGGCAATAGGGGTTTCTGAGACCGGCTGGTCAAGGCACGTTGAAGAGTATAGACAACTGGAGACATATGACAAGTGCGGTAATCTGCAGGAAAAAAACAAACTACTGGAGGAACTCAGCAGCTCAGACAGCATCCGTGGAGGCAAAAGGATGGTCGATGTTTTAGGTCAAGGCTCTGTGTCAGGTCTCCAGAAGGCTATAGACGGTCTGTAACACATCTAAGATAGACACAAATTGCTGGAGTAACTCAGCGGGACAGGCAGAATCTCTGGATAAAAGGAATGGGTGATGTTTCAGGTCGAGACCCTTCTCCCCGCCTTAGTTCTCCAAATAGTTTCACTGTCCTCCTGTTTAATGTTACTGAATGGACTGATTGGGCTAAAGAATGGATCGACTGCTGATATTCACTTAAATTTAGACAGATGAGAGGGGATCTTAAAGAAACATAAAATTCTTAAGGGATTGGGCAGGAAAAATGTTCCCCATGTTGGGGGGTGTCCAGAACAAGGGGGTCACGGTTAAAAAAAATGAGTAGGCCATTTAGGACTGAGATGAGGAGAAACCTTTTCACCCAGAGAGTTTTGAATCTGTGGCATTCTCTGCCACAGATTCAGGCAGTGGAGGCCAATTTTCACTGAATGTATGTTCAGTTCAAGTTGAACATCTCCTAAATGTTATTGGGAGCTAAATTTATTCAAGTTGCACAAATAATAAATTCGTTGAAATTCACCCTCTTATTATTTCTGTTCCTACCACTTCAAGAACATTTAATTACACATGGTTTGAAGTGGAATCGGAGTCTTAGTACAGCACATAAATGGACCCTTCTCCCCACTACATCTACTTTGCCCATCTGCGCTTGTCCAATTTGCCTGCATTATGTCCCTATCTGTCCATGCTTTGCCCATTCCAGTGAATCCCTAAAACTCCTTACACACAGTACCTCCATCTGGCTCCACGATCTTCTTGGCAGTGCCAGGTATTCATGTAAAAAATAACTTTCATCCAAGTTCATTTCACTGCACTTCATTGTGTTTGTGACAAATAAATCTGAATATTGACTATTGACTATTGAGATCTAATTTAAAACTTCTTTCACCTTAAACCTATGCCCTCGCTTTTGATACCCTGGCATGGGAGCATGTTTCTACCCTACACATCTACTCCATCTATGTCTCTCAACATTTTACATACTATTCTTCCCTCTTTGGCCCCCGGGTGTTTAGTTTATCAGTTTCAGTTTAGTTTATTGTCACGTGTACAGAACTACAGTGAAAAGTTTTTATTGCATGCTAACCAGTCAGCAGAAAGCCTATACATGGTTACAATCAAGGTATTCACAGTGTACAGATACATGATAAGGGAATAATGTTTAGTGCAAGATAAAGGCAGTAAAGTCCGATCAAAGATAGTCCGAGGATCACCAATGAGGTGGATAGTAGTTTGGGATTGCTCTCTATTTGCGGTAGGATGGTTCAGTTGCCTGATAACAGCTGGGAAGAAACTGTCCCCGAATCCATGACTAAAGTCCTCCAGTCGGGCAATGTCCTGGTGAATCCCATATGCACCCTATCCAGTGCAATCACATCCTTTCTATAGCGTGATGACCAGAACAACACACCATGCTTGTCTAACCATTGTATGTAAAGTTGTAAATTGAATCCCGATTTTTATATTCTATTTCTTGACCCACGAAGGCCAGCATGAAGATGCCTTCTTGACCAGCCTATCCACCTCTGTTGTTACTTTCAGTTAATTGTGAACTTGACCCCAAGGTCCCTGTTCTACATTCCTCACGGCTTACTATTTACTGTAAATGCCCTATCCTTATCTGGATTCCCAAAAGGAAATGCCTCCTATTTGTCAAGATTAAATTCCACCTGCCAAGGCTCTGACCAACTTTCCATCAATCTTCCTCGCTCTCTGCAATACCACCAATTTTTGAACAAGCTCAAATGTACTAATTATACATCCTATATCCGCATCCAAAGTCATTAATATATATTACAAACATCAAAAGGTCCATGTACTAATTCCTATGGTATACCGTGGGTCATAGACTTCAGATCAGAAAACCATCCCTCCACCCCTTCTATTTCCATGTCAATTTTGGATCTTATTAGCCTGCTCAACTTGGATCCCATGTGTCTCAAGGTTCTGGACCAGCTTACCATGCGAGACCTTGCACAAAGTCCACGTGGACAATATAAGATCCTTAAAAAGCACAAACTACACTCACTGGGAAAACAAGTCAAATGCTTAAACCTACATACAAGTTAAAACGTCATCTAACATTGAGTACAGAATAATGTCAGCATAGAAATGACTGAATACAAACTTCCTGCGTAAAAATATACTCATCTCAGAGCTTTCAACCCTCCAAGATAAATGCAACCTTTACATGCCTGACCACTTCATGCAGAAAGCGAGTCTTGGTGTTCTTCAGATTATTTTCTTTCTACATTTCAAATTTTCATTCCAACCATTCCAATTATTATTACCTAAGTTCTAGAAGCAGAATTAGGCCATTTGGCCCATCAAGTCTACTCTGCCATTCACTCACAGCTGATCTATCTTTCCGTCTCAACCCCATTCTCCTACCTACTCTCCATAATCCCTGACACCCGTACTATTCAATTAATTCAGTTAAATCCCAAATGTTCCAAACATAAAGTCGATTGCCCTCAACTATTAAATGCAATCTTTCCTTATTTAGAGGAGCTGTTCATTAGAAGATTAATATTAAAAATGCATGCAGCCTTCAGGCAGTAAACAATAATACAACAATTAGCACCTGGCATACATGTTCACATGCGTCTTTAACAGCAGCGTTTCAACTTAACCCAGTTCTAAATGAGTCACTCTCAATGCTCTTATTTCTAACAAAGGGTGACATTTTGGACCAACAGAACTGGCTTAATAAAAGTCTGCAAAAACATTTAAATGTAACTGGCAAAAAAATCTTCCCTTAAAAGTGTGTTGGTGGCCTTGACTATCAGGTTATGAAGTCAAGACCGATGGAATGCCATCATAATACAGGTCCAATCACTTCAGCTGCCGCACCACACTGGGAACTTAATTAGGTTTTGGCTTAATTTATTGTCATGTCCACTGAGGTACAGTGAAAAGCTTTGTTTTATATGCTATTCAAACAAATCAGATAATACTGCACGTAAATACAATCAAGCCAAACGCAAGTAATAGGTAGAGCAAAGGGGAAGGTACAGAGGGCAGAATATAATTCTCAACATTGTATTGCACTGTCTATTTTTTTTTCCTCTCAGAGGGCTACAGGTCTTTGTACCCTCTTCCAGAAAGAATGTATGAGAGGCTTTGAATATTTTTAAGGAAGAGGTTGAAAGAATCTCGATAAGCAGGGTTACTGTGGGTAGATGCACAGTTGAGGGTGCAATCATCACACAATCTTAACTGAACGGGAGAGGTGATGAGACAGGCAAGGGGGCTGTGACTGCTCTGAATTTGCATGTTCCTACATTCTTCTCAGCTCTGCCCGCAAGTTCCAAGCAGCACACTTGTCTGCTTCTCAAATGTAAAAAAAAAAATCATAGTACTTGTGCATCATCTTTAGGATCTGTTCCAATGCTTTTAGTTACAAAGTGGATTCTCTACATCAATCCCCTCAAAACAAAATTACAAATTCTCAGCATAAAGATGAAACCAACTTCCCCTCATCTCTAGATCTAATTCATAAGCATAGCAAGTTTCAATGAATTACCCTATTTGCAGTCCTTTTACAAGATTTTTTTTAAACAAGCATTATTGCACCAATCAACAACTTTCCAAGACTTATACATTTCCAAATATACACAAGCTGACCTTCGTACCAATGAGGGAAAATAATTCAGCACATTTTTTTTTAAAGTTAATTAACATTCAATAGATATTTGGGTGGCATGGTGGTGCAGCGGTAGAGTTCCTGCTTTGCAGCGCCAGAGACCCGGGGTTCAATCACGACTACGGGTGCTGTCTGTATGGAGTTTGTACTTTCTCCCTGTGGCCGCATGGGTTTTCTCCGGTTTCCTCCCACACTACAAAGATGTACAGGTTTGTAGGTTAATTCGGCTTTGGTAAAAATGGTATATTTTCCCTAGTGTGTAGGATAGTGCTAGTGTACAGGGATTGTTGGTTACCGTGGACCCCGTGGGCTGAAGGGGCCTGTTTCTGCGCTGTATCTCTAAACTAAAAGTGAGGTAGACATTCAGGAAGTTCTACTTTTTGTTGTGATAAAACTTTTTTTTTTAAATAATCACTTAAGAAAATGGTTAGAGGTTATCATCCTTAAAGTAATGATGTGATGCAATTCCTTTTAAAAGTGAAGCCCAACTGCACTGCATCATAGAAAATTATAGTATGATGAAATGCAGTTTTCAGAAGAAACAAGAGTGTGATCTATGCCTAGATTCCATCAGTGCATGAAGTGTGAACTCATATTCATGTTGTTTTCTTGTGTATTTCCATATGAAAAATAATCAGACTAGCACTAGTTAAAAATATTCTAGCCTTTCCTCTTTACTCAACCACTATTTTCCATCATCACAATAAAAGTTGTTCATTAATTCCACCCAAGGCAATCACTTTGCAAAACTGGTAATTTTTTCCTGCAGATGCCAAATGAGCAGAAGCCAAACAGAAGCCATCATACAACTTCAATGTCAGCAACTGCAGAACCAAAGAGTGGTGATTTAGAAATTCAAATTTCCCCTGCCCCCATAATGAATGGATCATGTTACAGATGACAATGCATTACTAATATGCACTAAAATAAAAAACTGTATAACTTTGTGCAATTTCTCTAAAGTCTCTAATGTCAAAACATTACCGGCAACACAATAAGGGCAGTACATGATTGCCAATACTGGCAAGATACTATTCGCAGTTTTATTTCTAATTTTACAACTTCTACGCAATATGAAGCAAATTGGATTAAATATCCAAATGCTGGTACGAAGTAAGATGAGAGGTTGCTTAGCCAATGTTTTAAAGTGTTCATTAATTTTATCTGCAGATTTGGGCAAATTGACACAACGGAATTTCCCTTGCCCTTTTAAACGGTACAATTTTTCATCTTCACTGCATGCTTCTGAAGCCAGTCAGCCAGGGTACAGACATACAGAGCCCAAAATGAATAGACATCAAATTTCCAGTTACTTACTGTGGGTGAAAATTCTTTTCATGACAAGCAATATGTTAGATTTGACCATAAATAGACAATAGACAATACATGCAGGAGGAGGCCATTCAGCCCTTCGAGCCAGCACTGCAATTCAATGTGATCATGGCTGATCATCCACAATCAGTACCCCGTTCCTGCCTTCTCCCCATATCCCCCGACTCCACTATCTTTAAGAGCTCTATCAAGCTCTCTCTTGAAAGTATCCAGAGAACCGGCCTCCACTGCCCTCTGAGGCAGAGAATTCCACAGACTCACAACTCTGTGTGAAAAAGAGTTTCACACATCTCTGTTCTAAATGCCTTACCCCTTATTCTTAAACTGTGGCCCCTGCTTCTGGACTCCCCCAACATCGGGAACATGTTTCCTGCCTCTAGCGTGTCCAAACCCTCTCATTCTTCTAAATTCCAGAGTATACAAGCCCAGCCGCTCCATTCTCTCAGCAAATGACAGTCCCGCCATCCCGGGATTTAACCTTGTAAACCTACGCTGCACTCCCTCAATAGCAAGAATGTCCCTCAAATTAGGGGACTAAAACTGCACACAATACTCCAGGTGCGGTCTCACTAGGGCCCTGTACAACTGCAGAAGGACCTCTTTGCTCCTATACTCAACTCTTCTTGTTATGAAGGCCAACATGCCATTTGCTTTCTTCACTGTCTGCTGTAACTGCATACTTACTTTCATTGACTGATGAACAAGGACCCCCAGATCCCGTTGTACTTCCCCTTTTCCCAACTTGACACCATTTAGATAATAATCTGCCTTCCTGTTTTTGCTACCAAGGTGGATAACCTCGCATTTATCCACATTAATCTGCCATGCATCTGCCCACTCACCCAACCTGTCCAAGTCACCCTACATTCTCATAGCATCCTCCTCACAGTTCACACTGCCACCCAGCTTTGCTTCATCTGCAAATTTGCTAATGTTACTTTGAATCCCTTCGTGAAAGGAGGCACCAGCATTATTGAGGAATTATATGTTTGGTTTAGATTAAAGATACAGCATAGAAACCATCCCTTCGACCAACCGAATCCTCGGCAACTACTGATCACCCATTCACAATAGTTCTATGTTATCCCATTTTCTCACTTATTTCCTTCACATTGGGGGCAATTTCTTTGGAGTGTGGGAGGAAAGTGCACGCGGAGAAAACCCACACGGTCACAGGGAGAACATACATACCCTGTACAGACAGCAACCAAGGTCAAGATCAAACCCTCTCTGCCGATGTAAGGCAGCAACTCTACTGCTGCAACACTGAGCAGCCTTCTTAACTATTTATGCCTCTTCCAAATAAAAATAAGCGCAATTAAAATCATCTAACTTTATTGCAAATCTAAATAACTACAAATACAGAACACTCTCAAACATCGGAATTTGGGGGAAGAGTCGATCTCAAGTTACTTCACCCCTTCATTATATAGAACAAACCATTTACCTGGTAGTAAATGTGGTTCAGTTGAGAAAATAAGCAAGATTCAGGTTTTTTATCTTAGATTTGAGCTCCATCTTTCATGGAGAGACATAGTCATAGAGTGATACAGTGTGGAAACAGGCCCGTCAGCCCAACTTGCCCACACCGGCCAACATGTCCCAGATACACTAGTCCCACCTGTAGTATTTGGTCCATATCCCTCCAAACCTGTCCTATCCATGTACCTGTCTAAACCGTTTCACTATCCCAAGTGTTGGGATAGTCCCTACCTCAACTACCTCCTCTGGCAGCTTGTTCCATTTATCCACCACCCTTTGTGTGAAAAAGTCACCCCTCAGATTCCCATAAAATCTTTTCCCCTTCACCTTAATCCCATGTCCTCTGGTCTTCAATTTACATGCTCTGGGCAAGAGACTCTGTGCATCTACCCAATCTATTCCTCTCATGATCTTATACACCTCTATAAGATCACCCCTCATTCTCTTGCACTCCAAGGAATAGAGTCCCAGCCTACTCAATCTCTCCCTATAGCTCAGACCCTCTAGTCCTGGCAACATCCTCGTAAATCTTCGCTGTACCATTTCCAGCTTGACAACATCTTTGCTATAACACGTTGCCCAGAACCGAATACAATACTCTAAATGTGGCATCACCAACGTCTTACACAACTGCAACATGACCTCCCAACTTCTATACTCAATATTCTGGCTGATAAAGGCCAATGTGCCAAAAGTCTTTTTGACCACCCTATCTACCTGCGACACCACCTTCAAGGAACTATGCACCTGCACTCCTGGATCCCTCTGCTGTACAACACTACCCAGAGTCCTACCATTCACTGTGTTGGTCCTGCCCATGTTAGACTTACCAAAATGCAACATCTCATTTCTCTGCATTAAATTTCATCAACTATTCCTCAGCCCACTTGGCTAATCGATCAATATCCAGCTGCAATTTTTTACAACCATCTACACTATCTGCCAAACCACCACTTTTTGTATCATCTACAAAATTGCTTATAAACTTTCATTAAAAAACTTGGGCATTGAATCCGTATTTGTGTTCACCTTTTATTCATGATCGAAACAAATGCTGAATTATACCAAATATGTCTGCTGAAGCCATGTTCAAATTCTCTCCTTCATGATATTTTAGAAAATTGTTAAGACTGGCTATTTTTATTTGCAGAGCTCAGCAATAGTGAGTCAGAGCTAAACTATAATAACAGAGGAGGGAGCAACTTTCATGTCAGGCTTGAACAAGGTGGACATGGAACTGGAAACATCCACAATTTAGATGCAATGTGTTTTCTATCCCAACTTTCGGTACATCAAAGGCACACATGGAAAACTACTGGAGATGCCAATTAACTGGAACATTTATTTTCTTCTATTAAACAAAACTAAATTTTCATGAGGAAAGCTAAATTTCCTGGCATTTTCCTCCCGCATTTTTCTGGGACTATGTATATTTTTGCTTTTGGGCTGCATTTAGTTTAGATTAGACATGCAGTGTGATAACAGGCCTTCCGACTCACTGAGTCCATGCCGACCATTCATTCACATTAGTTCTGTTATTCAACTTTTTTATCCACTCCCTACACAGTAGGGTCAATTAACAGTGGCCAATTAACCCACAAACCCGCACCTCTTTAGGATTTGGGGAGGAAACCCGAACACCCGGAGGAAACCCAAGCAGACACAGGGAGAACCTGCATACTAGACATAGATGGCATCCGATGTCACAATCAAACCTAATTCTCTGGAGCTGTGAGGCGGCAGCTCTACCAGCTGCGTCAATATGCAAGAATAAAAACGTGGTCGAGATAAAATTGGAAATACATATGAAAATATGAAATATAAATAGAAAAATTGAATGGGACTGATTATACAAGTGAAATTATTTCAACATTTTACTGCACAAAATATTTTATCCTTAATAACTTGGGCATCCACTGCTTGCCACCTTTAGCATTTTTATTCTTTCTTCCATCAAACTGAACTAAAAATAGCCAAGCTGCACAAGAAGAAATCAAAACGAATACAAAGTTTAACAAATAATAATCTTGACATTCTGCAAATTAAAACTATCCAAAGAAATCACATTCATCAGGTGACCAGCAATAAAAAGGAACTGCAGTTGCTGGTTTATATCAAAGATAGGCACAATGTACTGGAATAACTCAGTTGGTGCAGCAGCATCTCCGGAGAAAATGGATAGGTGACGTTTCAGATCAGGACCCTTCTTCAGATTGATTGTAGTATGGAGAGCGAGGGGAAAAATTAGAGGGGCGGCACAATGGTGCAGCGATAGTTGCAGCTTTATAGCGCCAGAGACCCGGGTTCAATCCTGACTGTGGGTCCTATCTATATGGAGTTTGTACGTTCGCCCTGTGACTGTGAATTTTCACTGGGTGCTCCGGTTTCCTCCCACACTAGGACAAGTACGTGGTCGGCGTGGACTCGGTGGGCTGAAATGCCTGTTTTCACGTTGTTTCTCTAAAACTAGAGAAAACAAGGAAAAAAAATAAAAACTGGAAGCGAAGAAGAAACCACGATAAATCGGTACGGCAACACATGACCTCAGACAAGGGGCTTCCCTGATAGACTGACTGTTGACCAGAGACAGGTGTGATCCCAAGAGGGATACATCATTGCGAACTGTGGACCTAGTTAACCGACTTTTTTAGTGAAGGAAGTGGAATATGTAGATTTGTAGAAGTTACCTAAAATTCAAATTTTATACCGCTGGGTTTGTAAGCTTCACAAACAAAATATGAGGTGCTGTTCCTCCAATTTGCTTGCAGTCTCACTCGGACAATGGAGGGGCGAAAACAGCTTTTCATTTGGATTCCCGTGTCGGATTCTGGGAAACATTTGGAAAACTTTGCAGGAAGAGCAGCTCAAAGTTACCACAATTACATCAGAAATGCAGGATGTCACGGGGAGGCCTATGAACCTGCTGCTGGCCTCCTTGTGACAGGCACTGTTTAATAGAAAGGTTCAAGATCAAGAGGAGTTAGCTAAAGTAAGTAACAGAGACACAGTTTTCAGTAATGGAAGACCTGGTAACCAGAGAACACATATAATCTGCAAGCCTTTGGCAAAGATTCTACTGGCGAGCTCATTGAATTAATTCTTATGTTTGTCAGTCTATGATAGCTGTTTTCAAAGCATTGAAAATCTGTACACAGAAATGATGAAAACAGGATGGATGGGATGTACGTAACTGAATGCATTGCTTTAAATATTGCACCAATCTTTAGATTGTTCAAGATAGAACTTGCCAAATGTTTCTGTAACAGGTTTTTCAGCGTTAATGGGCTACGCCCATTTAGTTTAGTTTAGAGATACAGTGCGGAAACTGGCCCTCTAGCCCACCGACTCTATGTGTAGACCAGCGATCCCCACACACTAACACAACCCTACAGACTAGGGACAATTTTTACATTTATCAAGCCAATTAACCTACAAACCTGTACGTCTTTGGAGTGTGGGAGGAAACCGATTATCTCGGAAGAAAACCCACACAGGTACAAACTCTGTACAGACAGCACCCATAGTCGGGATCGAACCCAGGTCTCTGGCGCTGTAAACTCTGTGAGGTAGCAACTCTAACGCTGCGTCACCATGCCGCCCTAATTTGATCATTGAAAATATAGTCCACGTATTTTTGCCATCGAATCTGTTTCAATATTGTTGATTGGATATAACATGACTGATAACTTAGGGAACAGTGGGTGTGTTACCTGGGCTAAATTGGTTAAAACGCAACTTCAATTGGGAACAAGAAAAATCACGTAAAAATGACTATGGAAATTGACATGCATAAAAAAAAGCTGTCTTGGTGAAAAAAGCCTAGGCGAAAAAATAGTGTTCGCATGTAGCCTCCCTGCAGTAATCACACATGGATTCTATCTTGAGTTAGCTGTTAATTTCATGGTGAGTAGCTATTGAAATGAACAATCTCTTCTATTAAAACTTGTGCAATAATACTCTTATAAAAAAATGTAGCATACAGTCCTTTAATATATTTAGATCGTAGTAACAAAAATAAACCCATAGCTATTAAAAATAACTTCAAGTGCAAGGTGTCAAAGGTTACGGGGAGAATTCAGGAAAATGGGATTGAGAGGGAAAATAGATTGAGAGGGAAAATAGATTGAGAGGGAAAATAGATGGGTCAAATGGCCTAATTCTTCTCCATGTCTTATGACCTTAATTTTTTAGACATGATTCTATCATTGCGAACCAACCTATCAAGTCTCTAACCCTGTTTCCACGATTGACAGGTTTTTAATAACGTGAGGAACACAACTTTTGTTTTATGGCAGAAATACATTTACAGCATAATGGCAGTTTAAAGCAAAGATAAATCTCAAAGCATCAAGCTAAGAACTTTGGCTACAATAAACGTAGCATAAAAGCACCCAGACAAATCAAGACCATATTGTTAAATGGAAAACTCATGCTTGTATGAAACATTATTTATTACAAAACAAGATGTGGCTATCCAGTTCATGCCGACTCCCAACTGTACCATTTCATCAGTCCTGTTCACCTTATTTCCCTGATGCCCTGCAAACACTATCTCACATGCACACCTACTCCTCCTATGGAAATTCGATGAAGATAGAAAAATTCTTCGAGTGCCTTTTGCAATTTATTAAGTGTCACAATCAATATTTTCCACTTGGGCAAGTTTGGAAGGCACATAGAGCCCAAGAATTAAAGGGCTTAAAGTGCAGGAGTAACTCTGTAAGTCAGGAAGCATCTCTGGAGACAATCGATAGGCGTCGTTTCAGGTCAGGACCTGACTCCGACGAAGGGACCTGACCTGAAATGTCATTTATCCACGTTTTCCAGAGATACTACCTGAGCTGCTGAGTTACTCCAACACTGCGTCCTTGTGTGTAAACTAACATCTGCAGTTCCTCGTTTCAACAAGAAAATAATAACTAACACCCAATATCTCTGTTTGCTTTGTTGTTATCTTCTCCGAGCTAACAATGTTTTATATGACAATATAACAAGTTAAAAATACATTTCCTTGGCTGCATTCCCTTTGTCCTATTTTCACACCTTACACTTTGTTATCTACTGGACCAAGTGGGACCCGTTGAGTCCCTGTCACGCGGGAGGGCTGGTCCCCGAACGCAATATTCCACCACTCACCCATAGCCCACAACTGCGCAGTGGCGGCTGACGGGTTCCCGTTGTGATGCCAGAGATCCCCGTTGTCACGCGAGTCATGGCAACCCACTCCAAGTGCGCCTCGCCATCCCTCTTCCTACCCCTATCCTCCTCCAATCCCCCTCATCCCCAGCACTTCCGCCCCCTCCTCTAACCCTCCCTTTTCTTTTCCCCTCTCCTCCTCCCCTTCCCAACTCGCTCCTTCACTTCTCCCTCCTTCTCCTTTCCCCTACCCTCTGTCAATCCCTCCCTCCCTCCCTACCACCCTTGATGTCATTAGGAGGTGGAAGCTGCAGTGTTTTTTTAAATATGGAGTTTTTTTTAATGTAAATAAGCTCCCATTGTGATGTAATGGTGGAACGCTGCTGTGTTTTTTTTAAAAAGGGATTGTTTTGTTATGTAAATGAGATCCCATTGTGATGTCTCTGTGTGGTGGAACACTGCTGACGGGCAGTTTATGTAAATTAGATCCTATTGTGACATCATACGCTGCTAACTTCCTGTGCAGATGGAAGAGATTTTTGTCAAATTGGTTTTTGTAAAGATTAAAATGTGAATACCTTGTAAAATATACCATAAATCTGAACGAAACTTGATACAATACCACACAGGACAATGGTGAATAAGGCGGGCCAAAAACTGTAGTGCTATCGTGTAGTCTTTTGGCGTAATTTCAGGATCACACTCATCACAGACAGACAAAGAAAATAACAAGATGAGAGTTTCAGTAATATGTAGATAGATGTGTCTCCCTCTCCCCTGACATCAATCTGAAGAAGGGTCTCGACCCGAAACATCACCCATTCCTTCTCTACAGAGATACTGCCTGTCTCGCTGAGTTACTCCAACATTTTGTGTCTATCTTCGATTTAATCCAGCCTCTGCAGTTCCTTCCTACACACCTCTTATCAGGGTGGGCCATGTAGGATGAGATAAGAGGTTTCTTCACCCAATGTGCAGCAATATTCTCTACCCATGAGGGCTCAGTCTCTGAAATCATTTAAAATTGCAACGGTAAGATTTTTGGAAAGTATAGGGCAGGGGTCGGCAACCTACGGCCCCCGGGCCGAATGCGGCCCATAACCCGAAATCATCCGGCCCGCAGGCGTATTTTTCTTTCCATAGTCATCCGGCTGTGAGACTTCCTTCATCTCCGGTACCTCCCGGGCCCGAGGTGCCCAGGCACGGTGACGCAAGGAGGCCTGCGCTAGCGGCCGCAATTGGCGAGCAGTCGAGCTTTGAGCTCTGGCTGTACCGCATCCTGTGCAAAGCGCCGGCACAGCCGCGCACCTTCTGTGTCTGGGCTTCACTGTCGGGATCGGGGTTGTCAATAGGCCGGGGACAAGTGTGAGTAACCGCCTTCAGAACAGAGCCAAGGCAATGGTCCGTAGGTACACCGTGTTCATGAGCGCCCGTAACTAGGGGCCAGTGCTCCGGGTGGCGTCCTCGAATGAGCAGGATCTATGTGAACACGCGATAGATGTGGTCCGCCATCCGCTCACAGACATGCCACCCGGCCCCTATGCAAAACAAGGTTGCCGACCCCTGGTATAGGGGATCAAAGGATATCAGATTAGTATAGGAAGACAAGACCGAGTTTAAAGATCAGTTGTTTATTGAATGAATGTCAGAGAAGGTACGAGGACCCCTGTGGCCTACTTCTCCTCCTATTTCTAGCTTTCTCATCTATTCATTGTGTAAGAAATAAAACTATTCCTAAGATAAATCAGAGCCTCCTTTCAGTCAACATTCACAGAATTTAAGTGGAATTATTAGTTGGCGACTGGAGGGCCTTGCCTAATTTTTATTTTGCAGCAGTATCACAGCAAAATGGTGGATTCCAATGTTATCCTCCTGAAAATGTTGGTGCTTCAAGTAACATGGCCAATACTAATCTGTGCATTAAACTGCCTTCATTTTTTTCCTATGTAACAATATTACAATTTCCTATAAGCAAACTGTTTATATCAGTTCAAAATGATTAAAAGTAGGTGGAAAATAAATAATACCGTATTAACAACTTCTGTACATGTGTTTTGGTATTTTACGAGGATCAAGGTTGTTACAGAGACATTTTCAAAAGCGAGAAGATAAACTTGTAAATTGTGCCTCAGTGTAACACAAACAAAAAACATTAAAACCAAGGAAACAAGATAGCACACTAATAAACTCATTAGATTGTCACCTAATTTGTTTGTAAACAAAGTTTTATTTATTTTACCAATATACGCAGAACAAAGGGTCTGAACAAAATGTCAGCCATTCCAAGTTCAGCCAAAATGTCAGCCATTCCAAGTAGCAGTGACCATCTCACCCACCCCAGCTTTAGCAGGCCTTGCATAAAGTGACACACAGATAAGTTAAAACGTTGATTTAATGTAATCGCTCACCTATGAATTGGCGACAGCTGTCTCAAAAAGGTTGAAAGACACCCTGCCAAGAATTTGTCACACATCACCAAAGGACACCTCTATCTACAAACAATATGTCCCACATAAATCTGCCAAATGAAGTCATGATCCAGCCCCGAGCCAAACAACAGAGAGCATGGATTAGTGAACACAAACAGCAGGCATCAATACTGCAAAACAAAAACAGGCAACCAGAGGGAAGTGCACAGGCTGACATATCCAACATAAATGGACAGGACAATTAACAGACCTGCAACATGTAGTGTGCCTACAGCTTACTTTAAAATAGTTTAAATATAATTACACTACTTATCTCTCTGTGATAGATTCATCGGGTTGGGAATTTGCAAAGATAGTTACAGGGGCATGGGGGCGCAGCGGTAGAGTTGCTGCCTTGCAGCGCCAGAGGCTCGGGTTCGATCCTGACTACAGGTGCTGTTTGTACATTCTCCCTGTGACCTGCCTGGGTTTCCTCTGGTTTCCTCCCACACTCCAGGCTTGTAGCTTGATTGGGCTTCGGTAAAAATTGTAAATTGTCCCTCATCTGTAAGATAGTGATAGTGTGCAGGGCGATCGCTAGTCGGCGTGGACTCGGTGGGCCGAAGGGCCTGTTTCCGTGCTGTGTCTCTAAACTGTAAAAACTAATCTACAAGCTTAACCGGGTGGGGGTGAGGGGAGAAAATTTCCAGCAATGTACTTTCCAGAGCTCAGTCTGCACATGTTCCACAATATCTAACCCAATTAGCTTGTTTCAGATAAGAATAAGTGAGTTAGATCAAAATAAATTGTACTGAGTAAACAGCAATTCAACAGCACAATATTAATTGTTCTTCGATTAAAATAAAAAATAGTTGAGGCAACAATATAAGCATTCATAGTAGCCACACTTTTAACTATTATAACCGAAAGTGACATAGAGCAAATTATTATGTGTCTTCTCCACCCCCCCCCACCCCCCCCCCCCCCACACACACACACACACCAACACCATGAACCCCCACCCTTGCCCCTCAGATTCTATATTGGTTTGGTTAGTTGTTGACATTATATGCAAAATGATGGATTTGTGGTTATCAAATTCCAGTGAGGTTTTATCACGCATCATCTATCAATGATAACAAAATAATCAAATTCTGGGAAGACAGATAGCCACATGAGATGCAACGTAAATGTCACTGGCTAATCATGCTTTGCCTACAGCACAATATTGAGTAGAGAGCTGATTAAACCACTGATCATCATTATCGTGATGCATAAATTCCAAACAACATGAGCAAAAGGAATCAATAAGAAAAACAGGCATGCAAATGTATTTACATCAGCCAGTTTTGTCACGAACATTTTAGATGCTTCATGCCTCTTTTACCAATATCCTTAAACAGAGCTTTGAATGCCCTATCGGGTTCAAACCCTGTTTCAAACCCACCTCTTGGTATAACTTGCCATTGGAGGTGCAGCCATCTTTCAAGTGCCCAAGGCAACAAAAACTTCTTGATGAATTCTGCAAGAGTTGGCTGCTTTGATTCCACAAGGATTGGTATTTTGGAAACATTGATTAGTGAAGGATCTGCAACTTGAATCCTTTGTACAGTTCCAGAGAAGAGATAACACCAGGATTTAAGGGCCTGTCCCACTTTCACGTCCTAATTCATAACCTCTGCCGAGTTTGCCCTTGACTCATACTCGCAGCATGGTCGTTAGGAGGTTGTAGGAGGTCGTAGGTAGGTCGTGATGCTAGTCGTAGGTACTCATGGCATCAAGTAGGTCGGGGCGTTTTTCTAGCCCGATGAAAAATGTCCACGAGTAAAAAAGGTCATGAATTAGGTCGTGAAAGTGGGAGAGGCCCTTTAGAAACAATATCTTTCCAAAGATATATTTGCTTTCACTGAAGAAATGGACTTTGAGTCATTGAGTCACAGAGTCAGCACGGAAACAGGCCCACTACCCTCGCAGTGAAAACGTTGCCCCTCGGATTCCTATTAAATCTTTCTCCTTATCTTAAATCAGTGTCCTCTGGTTCTCGAGTTGCATAACGACTTTGAAATACATTAACTCAAATTGTCGTTAGGTGAAAATTGTGATATTCTTTACAACCAAGATCAGTCACAGTAAATTTCATGGTTAAAACAATCTTAAAGCACTACAAGAGTAAATATCAAAATATCAAAATCAAAAGGCCAATTAACACCAATTAAAGATCTTGGGCATTAAATTAATCTATTATTTTTGATGATTTAAAACACTAAACTGGTCTCTTTTTTCATGATTTCCCTTGGGAAAGTTATAGCCTCTCATAATGTAAAGACAGTCTCAGCGTGTATTATGTCTAATACTGAAGTGCAATAGAGGTTGAGCAATACCTCATCCTCGCCCTTCGCATGGGAACATTTCATGAAAGAGTTCACGAGGATTGCTCAAGTCTTGCATACGTTTGCTTTACTGTACAATATTTCCTAAGGGGAAAGAAGTGAGAAGGCTCCCAAAACTCATGATAGGAGTCATTGCTCTGAGAGATATTCAGACAAATTATTTTAGTCACAACTGAGTTTTGCTTTGTCAGATTGTTTTAAACAAATGCTAAAACCATTAAAATGGCCGCAATTTATGTAAAAATCTTTCCTTTCTAAAAACAGCATAAAGTTCCAAATGTACCAACTTCCACAAAAAAAAAAAACAAGAATGCATGACCCAAGTTATTTAATGTAAAGATCTCTTAACATTTCAGGACACAAGTGCTGGAGTAACTCAGCAGTCAGGCGGCATCTCTGGAGAACATGAATAGGTGATCTTTTTTTGGGGTCCAAAGCCTTCTATAGTCTGAAGAAGGGTCCCAACACGAAATGTCACCAACCCATGTTCTCCAAAGATGCTGTCCGACTCACCGAGTTACTCCAGTACTGTGTGCCCTCTTTGTAAACCAGCAACTGTAGTTCCTTGTTTTTACATATTAAATATTTCCGATATGTTATACCAAGTTTAGAGATGCAGCTTGGAAACAGGCCCTTCAGCCCACCGAGTCTGCGCCAATCAACGATCACCCGTACAGTTGTTCGATCCTACACATTAGGGACAATTTACAGAAGCCAATTAACCTACAAGCCTGCATATCTTTTGAACGTGGGAAGAAACTGGAGCAACCGGAGAAAACCCATGCAGGGAGAACAAGGTCACAGGGTGAACAAACGTACATATAGCACCAATAGTCAGGATGGAACCCAGGTCACTGGCACTGCAAGGCTAGTTTAAAGTTTATAGCTTAAAATCTTTATTTTAGTCTGATAATTATCAGCCTCATCCCTTATTACACTTCATTTATAGCCCTTATCAAAAATGTTACAATGCAAGCTGGCAGAATTTTACATCAATGAGAGTAATCGAGAGACATTGTGCAAGCCTGCACTGTTCCAAACACACATTCTGCAAGCAAGTAATATCATGCAACCACAGGAAATGCAACACCTGTCCCTATACCTCCTTCCTCAACTACATGCAAGGACCCGGACAGTCCTTTTAGGTGAGGCAGAGGTTCACTTGCACCTTCTCCAACCTCATCTACTGTATCCGTTGTTCCAGGTATGGACTCCTATATATCGGCGAGACCCCCTTTAATCTCTCATTTTCACACACCGTACCCATCCATATCTCTATGTCTTCAGAGTGAAGAAGGGTCTCGACCCGAAACGTCACCCATTCCAGAGACGCTGCCTGTCCTGCTGAGTTACTCTATCCTTGGTGTAAACCTGCATCTCCAGTTTCTTCCTACTCCATCCTTTGACATGTGCAATCCTATTAAACGGCCTAAAGTTGACCTTTTTTTGAATCTTATGGAGTGAGCACATGGTTTGAAAAACTCAAATCACATCTTCGATGAGAAAACTTCTAGAAACCACTGTCTCGGGCAAAAATCAAAACTAATTTGACGGCAGACCACAGCAAAAATGTTTAATTACAAGCGTCTGCAAATCTGTAGACACAAAATGCTGGAGCAACTCAGCGAGACAGGCAGCATCTCTGGAGAGAAGGAATGGGTGACGTTTCGGGTTGAGATGTCTAAAGAACAGCATTGTGTGTCTATCTTCAGTTTAAATCAGCATCTGCTGTAGTGTTCCTTCCTATACATTTCATCTAAAAATCTGATTTCAGTTCTCTTATGAAAGAGCAGACTGATAATGTTTATGCAACAGAGTTTGTATTCAAGATCTTTCCAAGTGTATTTAATAAAGTGCAACACAGCAAACACTTTGGAAACTGGAACCACATGCTTGATTGAATGAATTGATTGAAAGATACAACATGGAAACAAGCCTGCAGCCTACTGAGTCCACGTCTACCATCGATCACTCGTTCATCACTAGTTCTATGTCATCCCATCCCACTTTCAATTATCTATAAACCAGCTCGTCTTTGAGATGTGGGAGATAATCAGAACACCACAGGAAACACCCAAAGGTGGCCACAGGGAGAATGTGCAAACTCCACACAGACATCACCCGAGGTCCGGATCCAACCAGGTCTCTGATGCTGTGAGGCAACTGCTCTACAAGCCGTGCCACTGTGCTGCATGTCACAGAAGAAGAGGAGCTAACGGGTATATTAATAGTTAAAGAACAGGAGGAATAGTAGAAATAAATATATTTTTCCTGACAGAAAAATATGCAGTGGGATCCCCCGGGCGTTCAATAATAGGAACATTATTTCTCTTGTTATAAATAAGTGACCTTGACCTAGCCTTGGGGAATACATTTTTTAAAGTTTCACATGATATAGAATCAGGCAATGTAATAAATTGTGAGCAGAATAGTGGTCCAGGCAGCAGCGTTTATGGGGAAAAGTCTCAAAGGATATGGAAGAAATTTAGCAAGGATCAAGGAGTTCAGATGTGCACAAACTACCTACTCACCTACCCTGTCAGTCACAACCTGCCTCATTTGTGGAAGAATGGGGCTCCTACATAGACATAAATAGCCATCTCAGAACCCACAAAACCAGAATGGCAGCAAGTTGTAATCACCAGCATAATCAAGGACGAGTCTCACCCCAGTCACTCCCTCTTCTCCCCTCTCTCATCAAGTCAGAGGTACAGAAGTGTGAAAACGCACACCTACAGATCAGGGACAGTTTCTTCCCAGCTGTTATCAGGCAATTGGACCATCCTCTCACCAACTAGGGAATGGAACTGTGCCACTATCTACCTCATTGGGAGACCCTCAGACTATGTTTAATCTGACATTACTGGACTTTATCTTGCACTAAACATCATTCCCATTATATTGTATCTGTACACTGTGGATGGCTTGATTGTACTGATTGTACTATTCGTTTCGCTGACTGGATAGCCGCAACAAGAAAAAGCTTTTCGCTGTACCTCATTACACATGACAATAATAAACTAAACTAATCTAGAAGGATTGGTTAAGGAGGAGAAGAATAGAAGATTTGAGAAATTGGGATTGAGTGCAAACAATACTTTCAGCAGAAACGTTGCCTATCTCCTTCGCTCCGTAGATGGTGCTGCACCCGCTGAGTTTCTCCAGCATTTTGTGTACCCTCAATTTTCCAGCATCTGCAGTTCCTTCTTTAACACATGCATATTGAAACCTAGAAAACTGCCTAAAAGGGTGGTGGCTGTAGATTTGATCACCACTTTCAAAAGGCAATCGGTCGCATACTTGATGAAGGCTCATTTGCAAACATGAAATGCAAGGTCAAAATGCACAGGTCTTCTCAAGAGCCAGCACCTGCTGTGCCCCACAAAAGTATCTGGCTTCCAATGCTTCAATGAAAAAGTGGGCTTTATGGTCAAACTTTGTGCAATTAAAGAATGAAAGCAGAAAACTACGATCACCGTGAGTTTACTAACCAGTGTTTCAAGTGAAATAAGATTATCTGCAACTCTACCATCTTATTTATCCCATAATTGAGCTGCTGACACTCGATCCATTATCACATCCATTGCAGTAATATGAACGAATTTAAGGCCATCTGCTGCTGATATCCTGTGGATTTTATTAACTTCATCCTGTCAGTAGTTCTGCCCAGCAACATGCTTTTTTATTTTGCAGACTAACAAATCCACTCCTTTGTTACCTACATCATATCCAACATCAAGGGTCATACGCCCATTACATCTCACTGGCTCCAAGTTGACTTCCAGTCAATTGTAAAATGTTGCCTAGGGCCCTAATTTGGAATCGTTGCCTAGACCAATTTGGTTCTAAAGGATTGATCTTTTTGATCCTTAGTCTACCTCTGATCAAGATTTTGATCAGCCATTGTAACATTCTTCCTTTCACTCATCGTCTGGTTTATTTTTAAATGTGCTTGTAAGCACATTTTAAAAGGTTAAGAGTGCCAAGCAATTGTTCCCAATTGAAGAGGCTCCCAGCCTCCAGGCTGAGGTAGAACGCTGTGCCATGATTGTCCTTGATCTGCCATCTTTGTACCACCTTAATAATATGGATACATACATTCAGACTCACAAAATAATGGGCCAGAATGGTTTCCGTTGCAGACTGCTCCACAAAACAAACACTGTGCAATCTTAAATTAGATTTTGGAGAAAATTGAATCTCATTTCATTATGCCATCCCAAGGGCAAGGAGCAAGAACATTGTCAATAAAGTTTGTTCCTATTTTCAACATTATGTATTTCGATTTAATGCATTTGTGGTTCTGTGCATTTTAGTATCAATCAACATTTTCAACGGTTTGCCTTATATGCACATGTTACAATAGTACACTAGCTGCTTCCAACAGGATAATTTAAGCTAAATGAAAACCAATATCCGCTCACCCGATCACAAAGCACCACCTTAATCTTTGGCTTGTCTCAGTACGTCAAACACAAAAGCTGAATAACTATCGTCAAGGGAATCTGATCAAAGCCAGATAAATTAAGCTATTGACAGTGCCACAAGGATTAAATAAACTTTATGCAGTTTCAACAAAATGGACTCAAGGACCAAAAAAGACATAGTATATTTTCACAATGACCAAGTGCCAACATGGAATATCTTGAAACAAAATTGTAAAATAGCTCCACAGACCAAACGTTACTCAAGCTACCCTATATGCATTCTCAAGCAGTACAAGTGATGAATTTTAGCTCCTTCAGCATTCCCAAATTTGGATTTGTTATTGGTAGCTTTTCCATTCAAAATCCTATCCAACATCAAGGGTCGGACTTGGGTCTGACAGGGATGCTGCCTGTCCCGCTGAGTTACTCCAGCATTTTGTGTCTACTGTCAGACCCAATGACTTGGATTTCCTTCGCCAAACCTCCCTGGCTCTTTATTCCTTTAAAATCTATATTACTAAAAGTCTGATCATGATCACTTCCTGTTGTTCTGTATATTGATTTTTTTTTAAAAGCTGCCACTTACGGCTGTGATTTTTGGCCATCTTAGAGTCCTCCTCCGCTGCGCAGGACAAGAGGATTTTTTCCCCATCGATGAAAAATAAAAGAGTTATTAGTGTTTAAAAATGTTGAGATTCTCTCTCCTGAAGTCCACGCCCCTTCCGGAGGGACTATAAAACCCGGAAGTGTTGAGTGCCTCAGTCAGTCTCTACAAGATGGGGAGCGAGAGGGTCACGTCACGTCACTCAGCCTGAATAACACTGAACACATGTCTACTAAACAGTGAGTGGTTTTACTGACCTGTCAGTGCCCTTAATGTGGTTTGAAAATATAGTTTGGAAATGCTAAAGCTGTGTTGCTTTTGGTTTGGAAATGCTAAAGCTGTGTTGCCTTTGGTTTGGAAATGCTAAAGCTGTGTTGCCTTTGATTTGGAAATGCTAAAGCTGTGTTGCCTTTGATTTGGAAATGCTAAAGCTGTGTTGCCTTTGGGTTGGAAATGCCAAAGAGTTGCCTTTGGTTTGGAAATGCTAAAGCTGTGTTGCCTATGGTTTGGAAATGCTAAAGCTGTGTTGCCTAATTAAAGTTGCCTTGCCTAATTAAAGTTGCCTTGCCTTTTAATATAATTAAAAGTCTAATCTTGACCACTTCCTGTTTGCGCTTTATATTGATTTTAGAAAGAACACTACCACGAATGACTGTGATTTTTGGCCATCTTACTCAGAGTCCCCCTCCGTTCATCAGGTGCCAAGGATTTTTCCCATCGATGAAAAGTAAAATTTATTAGTGTTTTCAAAATGTTGAGATTCTCTCTCCTGTCAATCACGCCACGAAGGCCACGCCCCTTCTGGTGGAAGGGACTGTAAAATCCAGAAGTGTGGGCGTGGCTCAGTCTCTACAAGATGGAGGAGGGAGAGGTCACGACTCGCTGTCTTTAGTGGCCTTGCACCCTGCTTGAAATGTTATGAAACTGCACTTCAATTTGGTGGCCTTGCACTCTGCTTGAAGTGGTAAGAAACTGTACTCGAATTTGGTGACCTTGCACCCTGCTTGAAATGGAATTTCAAGAAATAGCCGCGAGTCAACTGCCAGCCCACCAGACAATCTGTTCTTTATCAAAATCATTTTGAATACAACTGAAACAAGATTACATTTTTGAATCCGTGCGTGTTTACTGCATTTTGAGTCAGCACTGTGCTAGATAATCCAAAAAGGATGTAAAATGGCAGCACCTCACTTCAAATTAGTCGAGTCGTTTAAGTACAGTAATAGAGTGGATGTTTCCAGTAGTGAGGGAGTCTAGGACCAGAGGGCACAGCCTCAGTGTAAAAGGACATAGATTGGAGATTAGGAGGAATTTGTTTGGCCAGAGGGTGGTGAATCTGTTAGAATTCATTGCCACAAATGGGTGTGGAGACCATGTCATTGGGTATTTTTAAGTGGTGATTGATAAAATCTGCATTATACAGATTTTCTCCTGCTTCATAATCATCTGAACTTTTCTATAGTAATAGCCCACAAATATTTCAATCATAATTACAACTCCACCGACTTTTAATCAGCTGGAAAAAAAACTCATCTTTTGCTGCTTCAGTTATCGTCAATTCAAACCTAGCATGCGACATTTGATAGAATTATTCCCATTATGTGTGGGGGACTGTCTTCTCACTTTCCCATCATCCAACTACTCGAAGAAGCAGAGGTATTAAACTTGTGGCACAGTAAATCGGGAAACCATGCTTGCAATTTAATCTTTAAAGATTTCTGAAATAAAATTAATTTTGGGCAGGCAGGTTAAACAGTCAAAAGTACACCTGCTGTGCCAGTTTACATGCCACAACATACATTTAATTCCTTTGAGGGTAAATGGATCAGAATCTCCAGTAAAACATTTAACAAGCAGGTGCATTTTGTCTGTTTCCAAATCAGATTGAATTTAGTTCCTGATTCTGAAATCATATGGAAATAAGCTCCCTTGCAACAAAAAAAGAACAGAGACCTGTTCATCCAAGGAGAATTTAATTCATCTATCATCCCACAGCAAGCAGTCTGTCGACACTTAGGATGCTAACTCTAATTTTCTATACCTATTAATATTTTACTGTCTCATAAAATGGGCAAAACGTCATAATTATGTTTGCATTTTGCTGTTTGACTAATCACCCACAAATGGTTTGCCAGCAAAATCATCTATTTTCAAGCAGTTTATTTGCACTGAACCTGTAAGTGGAACTCACAACCAACCCAGACACAAATGCTGGAGTAACTCAATGGGACAGGCAGCATCTCTGAAGAGAAGGAATGGGTTACGTTTTGGGTCGAGACCCTTCTTCAGAACCAACCAACATTAACTCTGTGTTCCATCAGTCAATGGGGAAATTGCTTTTTACCATTTCCATATGCTACCAGACTCGCTCGTTCCCATCTTGGATGGGAAACAAAATTATATTCAGAATTTGAAAACTGGTACTAGAGACTCTGCATTCTGAACATTTCTGTCCCATTGTAGCAAAAGGAAAATTAAAAATAATTAAAGTTCGCAAATAACCTTCTTTAAAATTAACATGCCAACTAAACAGATGGGTCGAATCACTGGCATCGTACTCTCACATTGATCCAAATCCAAATAGAGCCACAGATGTTAAAAATCTGACTTTAAAGCCTCTATGGTTATGTTTTAGAGATACAACACTTAATCAGGCCCTTCGGCCCACTGAGTCAGGGCTGACAAGCGATCTCCGTTACACTACCACATAATACACACTAGGATCCATTTACAATGTTTACCAAAGTCAATTAACCCACAAACCTGTACGTCTCTGTCGAACTCAGGCAAAACCCACGCGGCCATACAGAGAACGTACAAACTCTGTACAGACAGCAACCATGCTCTGGATCAAATCCAGGTCTCTGGTGCTGTAAACCAGCAACTCTGCCGCTGCGCCACCATGCCGCCCTATACAATGTTCTGTGCAATGCCATTTCACATTTTGTGTAGCCCATTCATTCATGCCATGAATCCACATGTACTAAAATTGTACTCTCTTTGTACCCTTTAATAGAGCCATACACCCAAGACTGAATCAGGCCCATGCCAACCATCCAGCACCCTTTAACAGTAATCCCATTAGTTTATTTCGTGCTCATCTCCTCCCACCCCCCCCATCCACAATTTTCTTAGCATGTACTTGCACAAGGGACAACATACAGTTGCCAATTAACCTATCAACCATGTGGGAGGAAATAGAGCACCAGGATGAAACACTATAGCTCATATACTCATATGGAAAAATGTGGATCTACAAAAGAGAAACGTATAAACATTTCCATTATTAATAAGTTTGTATGTAGGAAAATCCATCCAGCAAATCAGGAAAAAGCATTTAAGTTATTCACTCGTAAATCGAATGTCGAGAGATTATTGGAAAAACAAAGGTGGACACAAAATGCTGGAGTAACTCAACAGGTCAGGCAGCATTTCTGGAGAGAAGGAATTGGTGACATTTCGGGTCGAGACCTTTCTTCAGACTTCTACATTCGATTTAAACCAACATCTGCAGTTCTTTCCTACACATTGTAAAAACAAAGTCAACTTGATGGAAAATTAAAGCTCAGTAATTAAGCCCTTCCTAACAATACCAGGTCACCAAGCACATGAACAAAGAGGGGAACTGCATATCTAACAGGAAAGGAAAACAAAACAGCTGGACTTCCTCCAGTTACATGGACACAGAAGGCAGCCATGAAAGATTAGTGGAATTACCAATCTCTTAAGGGTGCTTGAGTTGGAAGATAACAGTGGAAGAATAGGGACCAAGGTCTGCCTGACATAGATAAAACAGCATGAAAGGTTATGCCATCTCTCTGCCAACATGATCATGCACAATGATATTTATCAATGCAGTGAACAGAAACATGCTCTCCTTTGCGAGTGGGCTGGGGTGCGAAAGATCAACCGTTCAACAAGGCTCATCAAATTCAACACATTTTATCTATCAATGCATTTTATATTGTATTCCAATCTATTCAGAGCACAATTGCTCAAGGGCAACTAACAATCATTTATTTTACTGCTATGAGAAGTAGCAGTAATACTTGAATATCATTTTCAAGTACTTATTCACTTACTAATAATCTGAAGATGTGATATATATCAAGCTGTTCACACACAAATAAATCTATTCAAACCGAGATAGAGCTTTTTCAGTTACAATACAACAATGAAAACTCTATGCAAAACATGAGTCTATATAGGACGATGATATAGAATATAATATAGAATATTCTTGTTAAATGTAAATGTCCTTTATTCCACTACATTATTCTTGTTAGATGTAAATAATATGATATAAAATATAATATAGAATAGCATTCTTGTTAAATGTAAATAATGATATAGAATATTATTCTTGTTAAATGTAAATGTTCGTTTCATTCCTTCGCTACACGATTGAGAAAACAATGATCATGAACTATTTCAGGTGATGAAATCTGCACCTCATTAACACTAATCAAGTTTTTCTACTTTTACACAACATCACAGGCATTCAGATTAGAGAAAATAAAACCAAGCCTGAATAATTTCTTTATCATGAAAATATTTGCTTATACAATTGGCTTAACTGTAGACCTCTTAAGGGTGCTTGAGTTGGAAGATAACAGTGGAGGAACGGGGACCAAGGTCTGCCTGACACAGATAAAACAGCATGAAAGGTTATGCCAACTCTCTGCCAACATGATCATGCATAATGATGTTTATCAATGCAGTGAACAGAAACATGCTCTCCTTTGCGAGTGGGTTGGGGTGCGAAAGATCAACTTTTGGCCTCATTATGATAATGCAAGAGGTAAACGAAGAATTTAAAGTGCGGGTAACGGAGCTCCTAGTCATTTCTATAGGCTGAATGTGGGTGCTTTGCAAAGTAGTTGCCCCATAGGCCCGAAACGTTGCCTATCTCCTTCGCTCCATAGATTCTGCTGCACCCGCTGAGTTTCTCCAGCATTTTGTGTGCCCCATATGCATTTGGTTCAAGTGCAGAAACAAAGAACTAACTGCAGATGCAGGTTTACAAAAAAGAAAGCAAATTGCTGGAGTAACTCAGCGGTTCAGACAGCATCTCTGGAGAAGATGAATGGGTGACGTTTCAGGTCGGGTCCCTTCTTCAGACTGGTTTCCTCATTGTATTCTGGGTGCTGAACGCAGATTGGAAGAGCAAGTGAATCATTATTTCACTGCTTGCATCCTGAGCTAATGGCAAGAGATGAGGTAAAAGGGCAATGGATCTGAAAATAACGGGAGTAACAAGATTAAACGGTTCAGAACTATGAGCTTTATTCAGTTTACTACACAAAATTGCACAAAAAATGGCAATTATACTTCAAGGATACGAAGTGGCTATTGCAAAAAAATTTAAAATAGATTAGGCTGAGATAATTAAGTTTGGGTTTTGGGCATGGGGCCATTTCTGGATTTGCACTGTAATCTAATTACAACATTCTGATTGTAATGCTAATCAATGCTAATACTACTGATTCTTATCAGCACAACATTTAAATTCATATTTAAATCCAACATGGATCCCAGCAAGTGAATCTGCTGATGTAACATTAACAGAATGGAATCTAACCTTATGCCGTTTAATCAGAGGAACAATATACAATTTAAGCAGCCATCAAGTGTACGTTCCCTCAGGTCAAATGGGAATTTTGGTGCACTAATGAAGACACTGGCATCAAAGAAAATTTCAATATCCTATAACTAAGAGATTGGCACAAATTCCTTTATCTTTTAAAACCACCAAACCACACTGCTCTAATAAATACAAAAAAACATGTTCAATGTTCTTATTAAATATTATTCTTTCATATTATATAGAATGTTATTTATTTATAACATATGTATAAATTATGTATTTAACAATATAATGTAGAATATATAGATAATAATATATTCACAAATATTATTCTAAATTAATATACAATAATATTGAATATTATTCTTGTTAAATGTAAATATGATACAGAATATACTATACTCTGGATTTTTAACTTAAGTATTGTGGGTTTTTTAAATATATAAATTATGATGTTTTTATGTGATTTACCATGATTTTATGTATATTTATGATATTTGATATGCAATGCATTTTTAATGTAATGTTGCCCCTTGTCTGGGCCTTGAGTCCGTAATAAAGTTATTATTATTATTATAGAATATTATTCTTGTTAAATGTAAATGTTCTTCGTTCCTTCACTACATTAGTTTTGTTAGATGTAAACAACATGATATAATATAATATAGAATAGTATTCTGGTTAAATGTAAATAATAATATAATAATAGAATATTGACTGGCCTTGAGGGGGATACGACATATATTGCCTGAAGTAGATTCATATTGCCCGAGTCGAAGACGAGGGCAATATGGATCTAGTGAGGGCAATATATGTCGTATCTCCCGAAAGAGGACAGTCAATATTGTTATTATTACCCATATCAGACATCTAGAGGAAAATTTGAACATCTCAGCTCGGCGGACTTCCACGTAAAATTTAACCAAAATGGACGCGGCAGTCTTCCTGTCTGCCGTTTGAATATTCTAAATTTACCACGCAGCGTCACGTTGCCAAGTTCCCGGATGTGAGACCAGGGGAATATAAGACTATATTCCCCGCTGTTTTAACAGGTAAAGTCCATAGGCGTTCGCAAGAAAGAGGAATACAAGAAAATATTCTCCTGTTACCCCTGCTGGCAGTAAAAACGAAGGGAATACAATTTTGTAAAAGCATACCTCAGATGTGTGATATGGGTAATAATATAGAATATTATTCTTGTTAAATGTAAATGTTCTATTCCTTCCTTCACTGCATGATTGAGAAAACAATGATGGTTAATCATTTCCAGGTGAGGAAATCTGCACCTCATTAACACTAATCAAGTTCTGTCCACTTTTACACAACATCACAGGCTTTCAGATTCGAGAATATAAAACCATACCTGAAAAAGACTTAAACAATATTTCTTTAACATGAAAATATTTTCTTATACAATTGACTAAACTGTAGAAGTAACAAATCCCTCATGTGACTATCAGCTGCAGGCAGACTTGACGTAGTAAAACTTAATGCAACAAGCTGGGGACAACGGTGATGCCAAATTAGCAGTTTTTATGGACCATCAAGGTTATTCTATTTTCCAAAGCATTTAGCTAACTTTTTTGATGTTACACAGGGGAATAATCATTTTCTCAGTGAATCCATTAAGTTTAAGTGAACGAAGAAAACAAAGGCCCAAGGTTTCAAGTGAGCACTGAGAACAGAAACAAGCAAGTTTGAAGGGAGCATGGGCAATGGGGCAGCAGTGCATCTACCCGATCTATTCCCCTCATGAGTTTATACACCTCTATAAGGTCACCCCTCATCTTCCTGCGCTCCAAGGAATAGAGTCCCAACCTACTCAACCTCTCCCTATAGCTCAGACTCTAATACATCAATATATATTTCAGTAATTTTCCTGCCAGTTATGTTTGGCTAACAGAATAGTTGCAATTTTCTCCCTCACACCTTTTTCACATTGTGGGGGCTAACATTTGCTATTCTAAAATCTGTTGGAGCTATCCTAAAATCAATAGAATTTTTCTAGTTGACATCAGTAACTCTACAAATATCTGGGATGTCTTTCAAAATTCTGTTATGTGCATCATTGAGTTGTAGGATTTTTTGGTTTTCAATTTCATCAATTTAACTAGCACTATTTGTTTTGCTTAATGTTTCCATCATTTATTTATTTCCAATTATAAATTATCTTGTCAGTCTGCAAGTGATCCATATTTGCCCTTTTTCTGTTCGCATACCCAAAGAAACTCCTTCAGTTTATACAGTCATTTCATTTTCGTATTATATCTTCCCTTTTTCAATTTTGTGTCTCTTTTGCCGAGTTCTAAAATGCTCCCAATCCCCAGGCCTGCTACTATTTTTGTTGAAGAAAACTGCATTAATATTGTGACAGATCACATCCCGTAGAATCATCTCAAAGCCCTTCATGTGCAATGAATTATTAAGCAGTGTAGTGACAGGTTATGCATAAATGCACATTATATTCACAATAACATGTGGTGATAAAACACTGCATAGATTAAACAGACCAAAATACTTGCCACTCAAGAGAAAGGCCTAGAAATGGTAAATAAGAACTTCTTGTAATCATATCATGCTTCTAATGCTGTAAAACATCTTCCATTTCACAGAATATACGAAACAAAAGTTGGCAATGTGCCACACAAGGTGATTAGGACAGATGATTAAAAACCTACCGTATTTTTCAAATGAAAATATCTTAATGGAAAAAAGGCAGAGGGATGAAATTCCACAAAATAAAGACAAAGCAACTAAAGGCATGACCAAACATTGGGAATATACAAAATGTCAAATATTGCAACAACTCATAAATCTCATAACAGGATAGATATTACAGAGAAAGGGAAAAGCAGACCATGGAAAGATTTGAAACAAATACTTTAAGACAAAAATATCATCTGGGTCTGCAGGTCTGGAACAGAATTTTAGATAACTTGGTGATATAGATGCCTCGGACAGGGTAGTATCAGAAAATAAAGGTGATAAATGCTCTTGGCAATGGCATAATGTGTAAGCTGAAGATCATTTTAAGGCCAAGCATAGTATCAATATTAATACCAATGTTGATACAGGCTCATAAAGGGGGGGTGAGCAAATGGAGCAGATTGTTGCTGTTGAAAGATTATGCTGCTCTGGAGCAGAGACCACTGTTGAATGCTGTATGAAAGAACTGCAGATGCTGGTTTAAACCGAAGATAGACAGAAAATACTGCAATAACACAGCAGGACAGGCACCATTTCTGGAGAGATGGAATGGGTGACGTTTTAGACCGAGATCCTTCTTTTGAATGCTGTTGTGCTATGTTTCCAGAATCAGTCCACAACACAGTAATTTAACCTTTTTAAACTATCTGAATAACATGACGTGAAGCTACTATCGTTTATAGAGATCCAGCGTGGAAACACGCCCTTCAGCCCACCAAGTCCGTGCCAACCAACAATCACACATACGCTAGTTGCATCCTACACACTAGGGACAATTTACTGAGGCCAATCAAACTACAAACCCGTATGTCTTTGGAACATGGGGGAAATCGAAGAACCCAAGGAAAATCCACGCAGTCACGGGGAGAACGTATAAACTCCACACAGACAGCACCCGTAGTCAGCATCAAACCTGGATCTTTGGCGCTGGAAGGCAGCAACAATACCACTGCGCCACCCTAACATTATTAGCTAATTTAGAGTTTTAAATGTGGAAGAACAAATCTTACGCGAACTTACAATTATTACAGCTGCATGGACAGGGATTACAAAGTCTAAAATTTACATTTACTGTGACAATCACACAAATTCATATGGTAATATTTATTTTAAGGATGCAAAACACAATCTCGGAAGACAGCTTTTAATCATTAAAAGTTAATGGGATTAGGGATGAAGGGAAAGATGATCTTTAGGTCATGCGACCCAGGGAAATTTCTTAAAAGTTTGTTGAACATATTCTAAAGTAGCAGAGCACTGCGGGAAGAAAATTCTTCCAAAATCTTAGAAGAATATAGAAAAGAAAAGTTGACTGTGCTCAAACATGTTTTGGTACTGAAGGCATAATCCATGAGAATAACATACCAGGAATGATTACCAGTATTTATTTTACTGCTTTTCAGACAATTCCACTTGGTCTTTTACATTCTCATGTCATGCCACAGCTCGATGATGAGGTTGCTTTTATTCAATTTAGTTTATTTTTCTGGAAAGAGTTTGTCCACTGTGCCAATAACCCAGACAGAAACTACAGACAATAATCATTGCATGACATTAGTGTTTCCCGTTTACAATTAGTGTTTCCTTTACGCCCATTTTGAACAGACAAACACCTTGGTCTATTCCTCCCCATCTTGTGCTGGTTCTGTCCCATTCATCTCAGTAGCAGAAGTCAGATCTGCTTTCACAAAAGGATAAATTCTGGGAAAGCGGCTAACCGACTGGAGTAACGACACCGTTTCCGAAATCGTGCGCCACCAGTCAAAGTGCTTTGAAAGATTGACAGTGGCTCACAACTGTATCGAACTTCCAGACAATACCGACCCCTTGCAATTTAAAAACAGGAAAAATAAGTCTACAGAGAACACAATCTCTCTCGCACTACTTTCAGCTCTGAATCACCCTGATAATAAGAACATCTATGACGGGATATAATCATTGATTACAGCTCATCCGTCAACACAATAATACTGAATAAGATCATCTCTAAACTCCTGCACCTTAGTCTTGGGGCCTCCATGTGCAACTGGCTTCTGCACTTCCTTAATGGCAGACCAGCTGGTCAGAATTGGTCATAACATTTGCTCCATGGTGACCCTCAACACTGGTGCCCCTCAGGATTGTGCGCTCAACCCCTTGCTCTACTCCCTTTACACCCATGACTGTGTGGCCAACAACAATGCCAACTCGATCTTTAAGTTTGCTGATGATACCAAGGTTGACAACTGGGTGAACAACAATGAGGAGATGAAGTACAGGGATGAGATCAGGAACCTTGCGGAATAGCATTAGGACATTAGTCGAGCCGTTAATGTCAGCGAGATGAAAGTGTTGGTTGCTTAACTAGAGGTTTGGGGTTGGGGGAAGAGCGGGGTCATCATCAACAGATCACCTTCAACAGAACTGCTGCAGAAAGAGCAGGTTGATGGCTTCAAGTTGCTAGGCATCCATATCACCAGCAAACTGAACTCGTCCCGTCACACTGCTGCACTCATCAACAAAGCACATCAGCGTATTTACTTTCTTGGGCATCCGAGATTTGGCATGTGCATGAAGATTCTTAAAAACTCCTACAGATGCACTATACAAAGTATTCTGCATCTACAGTGCCCTCCATAATGTTTGGGACAAAGACCCACCATTTATTTATTTGCCTCTCTACTCCACAATTTGAGATTTGTAATTGAAAAAAACCACATGGGGTTAAAGTGCACATTGTCAGATTTTATTAAAGGGCATTTTTACACATTTTGGTTTCACCATGTAGAATTTACAGCAGTGTTTATACATAGTCCCCCCCATTTCAGGGCACCATAATGTTTGGGACACAACAATGTCATGTAAATGAAAGTAGTTCATTAATTTAGACAGGTACATGGATCTGATGAATTTAGAGGGATACGGGCCAAACGCAGCAAGGTGGGACTAGTGTCGATGGGGCATGTTGGTCGGTGTGGGCTAGTTGGGCTGAAGGGCCAGTATCCACGCTGTATGATTCTATTAAAGGAACACAAATTCAGGAACTAAAAAGGTAAGGAAACAAACCAAATGGTCAATGTGAATAATAAGTATCAGCTATCATGAAATTGCATAACCAACACAAAAGCCCAGAAACAATTTAATGATATATAACCATATAACCATATAACAATTACAGCACGGAAACAGGCCCTCTCGGCCCTTCCAGTCCGTGCCGACCATTTGTTTTCCCCTAGTCCCATCTACCTGCACTCAGACCATACCCGTCCATTCCCTTCACGTCCATATACCTATCCACTTTAGTCTTAAATGTTAAAATCGATCCTGCCTCCACCACTTCTGCTGGAAGCTCATTCCACACAGCCACCACCCTCTGAGGAAAGAAGTTCCCCCTCACGTTACCCCGAAACTTCTGTCCCTTAATTCTCATGTCATGCCCTCTTGTTTGAATCTTCCCTACCCTCAATGGGAAAAACGTATCCACGTCAACTCTGTCTATCCCTTTCATCATTTTAAAGACCTCAATCAAGTCCCCCCTTAACCTTCTGCGCTCCAAAGAATAAAGACCTAACTTGTTCAACCTTTCTCTGTAACATAGTTGCTGGAACCCTGGCAACATTCTAGTAAATCTCCTCTGTACTCTCTCTATTTTGTTGATCCTGAAACAAAGTTTTCTCTTCAGCTAGAACTTTAAAAAGAGTGTAAAAATTAACTAGCATATTTGACACAACTACATGTCCACACAACAGATCTATGACCATTATTGGTTATTTGCCAAGGCACACAAAATTAATTAGATTACACTAGGGAGCTTCCGTATTATCATTCAGAGGAAACCTTGAAAACTTCACAAATCAAAAATGTGGAAATTGTTCCTCCGGGATCACTGAGGAAGTCAACTGAAAAGGAGCAATGCATGATTCCAAAAGCCAAATCTTGCAGGAAAGAAATGCAAATGTCACTTTTACAACAGAGTTTGACATCTAAATATGATGCTGCTGCACTCTGATAGTGCAAGGGGAGATAAGCAGAACATCAGGAGGTGAAGCAAAATCAATGTAGGCCTGCATTTTCATACCGTCCCAACATCTATTCCTTCCTACAAACAGTTCAGCAAGCAGCAGTCTTCTTAAGTTATCCTACTTTCAATAGGCTGCAAATAAGTCAACATTTACATTTTAATTTATTCTGACACAATTAGTACTGTAATCAAATGCCACCTTAACTAATCTAATTGAATGTAGCCACTAATTTTACCTCACTGAAATTGAATTACAAAGTTCCACTAAAGAAAAGTCAAACCCATTCAAATTCAAATGAAGTTACATATGTTCAAACATATCAGAGGGAAACCAAGCAGAACATTTATACAATTTTATCTCACTCAATAATCGCTATCACTAAATAAATGTTTATATAGCACTTAAGGATGTTGAAGTAAAATATACTTTTTCAGCAGTACAATACAAACAATGCAGGTTCTACTTTAGTTCTGATGAAAAGACATGGACTTCAAATGTTAACTCGGTTTCTTTCACTAAAAATGCTTTCTGAATTTCAACCTTCCATTCTCAATTTTCAGTATCTGTCTGGTTTAATATACCCATTATCTTTGGTTTAAATGTTGTGCCCATTACAGTCATGAACAAATGTAAAGAAATTACAGCACTGAGGGAGGGGAGAGAAGGGGGTCCAAATGTGTTAAATTATAGCAGAGATCCTAAAACAGTGCACATTTAGTTTTAATTTCATTCTATGTGTGGGTAATCTTGGATCTCGAAGTCTTGTGTTCAGTTATCATGATATGGAATAATTAGTTCAAAGAAGTTGGCATAGATTACAGAAGGCATAACCATGCTTTGTATGATGGGGGCAGTGTATGGGTGGGGTGGGCAGTGCATCAAAAATAAATTTAAATTGGTTAGAAGAGATATAACAAGGTGGAAGATTTTCCAGAGTATTTTGAAATGGGCCACAAGTTTGAATTCTGAGACCAATTCAGTTCACTGTAACGTTCCTTTAAGATTGTGATGTGAAAATGTGTAGATGATTGAGAGCATAAGGCACAAGTCATTTGGAAAATTTAAATGTTTAACTAATGTACTGCTCAGACAACGATAAAGAATGAAAATGAGCAAACTATGCATACCATGTCAGAACACAGAACTAAACAGAGGCAAAGCAAGATATTGTCCATACAAGCATACACCAGTCAATCTGACTTCCTGCATTCTCCACCTCAAATGCAATAATATTTTTGGGAATTGTGTGGAAAACAAAATAGAAAGCACCCCAAAGATCAAACACATCAAACAAGCAGCACATTTTTTGTCTAAAAATCAACATGGTGAAAATTCTGGAAAAAAGTTCCACAAGTCAGAGCACACATGAGCAGACAGACTAACATTCAGCTGGACATAAGATAGACACAAAACGCTGGAGTAACTCTAGCGGGACAGGCAGCATCTCTGGAGAGAAGGAATGGGTGATGTTTCGGGTCGAGACCTTTCCTCAGACTGGTTAGGGACAAGGGAAATGAGATGTTGGATGAAAATGAGAAGCTTGTGCAACTTGGGTGGGGGAAGGATAGAGAGGGAATGCCGGGGCTACCTGAAGTGAGAGAAATCAATATTCATACCACTGGGCTGTCAGCTACCCAAGCAAACTATGAAATGCTGTTCCTCCAATTTGCATTTTGCCTCATTCTGACAATGGAGGAGACTGAGGACAGAAAGGTCTGTGTAGGAGAATTAAAGTGTCCAGCAATTGGGAGATCAGGTTGGTTCACATACGGCTGAGCGAAGGTGTTCCGCGAAATTATCGCCCAGTCTGCATTTAGTCTCGCCGATGTATAACAGTCCACATATCCTGTCATATGATACCAAAGTCCAAGCTCTCCACTTCCACAAGAACAACATTTTAATGGAATGATTCTACAGATGCACAATTTATTCTGCAGATTAATTTCCCTTCGTACAGTTTCTGCAAGTCTCTAAACTCAATTTCTGCTATCATATCTCCCGTCACCTTCACCTCTATCCTCCTTCAGTCCTTTAACCCTTCAAGAACTCTACCCACCTCCAATTTTGGCTTGCAACATTCCCAACTTCATAGGCTCCTCATCAAACATAACATTGGAATGATAGAGGAGGAAGCCACTTGACCCCCATCCTGGTTCACTATTCAATGAGATCATTTGCTCCACTTTCCTGTGCAAACTCAGTCTCTCTCAATTCCCCAATTAAAAAAATCTGTTGAATGCAGTCTTGACAGGCATCCCTTTCACCGTTAAGAATCACCAATGCTCGCAAATCTCCTCAAAGAATCACTGTCTCTCTGCAGCTTAGTTTAGTTTAAGTTTAGAGATATAGCAAGGAAGTAGGACTTTCAGCCTGCTATGTCTGCATCTACCAGCAATAACCCATACACTAGTTCTGTCCTACATGCTAGGGACAATTTACAGAAGCCAATTCACCTACAAACCTTTGGAATGTGGGAGGAAACTGGAGCACCTGGAGAAAACCCACAGGCTTACAGGGAGAACACACAAACTCCGTATAGACATCACGCGCGGTCAAGATTGAACCTGGATCTCTGGAGCTGTAAGTCAGAAACTACCTCTGTACAGGTGCATAAAAAGCAGTTCTTCCTCCAAGTTCAATAAGCCATTGTGCTATTACAGGAATCGATTGCTGTCTTCATTTTAACTTCAATACGCTTGGAGTCATCTGTATTTTACGATAAGTTAGCAAATATTCCCACAGCATCCTGTATACGCAGCAGACTTTTACCAGGTTAACGGAAGAAATGATTCAATCACCTTCTCTACACCGCCTTGAGATAAATGACTGTCCCATGACAACTCAAAATGGAGTAACAGCATTTGAGATAGCACTGAGCTCCATTTGTCAGGAACACACAAAATCCAATGTAAATGACAGAGGAAGCAAATGACCTCCCAAACTACTGCAGACCAACTCTATCAAGCGCCCATCTGTGCCACAATCTGGACATTGGCCTCATTAATCACTTCAGAACGCAAAGAACTGGAGCAAAATGAAATCATCCTCAAACCCAAGACACTACATAAGTTTTAAAAAACCCGATTAAAAATAGAACAGTGCAGTGTAAATAAACTAACTCAGTATTCTTACACTCTGCTACAGAACTCATTACACAAATTTGTATACAATGCCGGGCAAATCTACACTGAAAAGTTAAATCGGTTTAGTGTTCCGAACAAGAAATATCCTCGACCAACAGGATGCAACTAAGTTGGCCGAAAAATGCAGGAAATCCCACCCAGTACATGTAGTTACTCTTCAACGACCAACCTGTTTTATAAAACAAATCCAGTTTTTTTTAAAAGTATATCACAATGCTTATTAGCGTCAAAAACCCTGCTTTGAAAACATTCATAAATCGCGAAAATCCCACGCGTTTGAAAGCTTTGAATCAGCCCTGTACCTTTCTGCGGTGGTGGCATACACTTATGTTCATTAGACGAGGAGGAGTTGGGTTCTATTTTTGGGAACAGCCGCAACGCTACACGCAAAAGCACCACAGCTCGCACCAGTATCACTTCACGGCTCGATAATCCAGAAAGGGCTTTATCGTTCGACTACCACCCAAGGTCCACAAAGCTGATCGCGTCTCAAACAAAACTTCCAAGACTACAATGATCCACACACCACCACCACCATTGTCTTCATATTGGTCAAATCTTAAGTTATCATTGATTGAGCAATTCACATTAAAAATATATTTTAAAAAAGTTATAGAAATCAACACATCATATTAAAGTGTGCGATGCTCCCAAGATTGCTCCCCTTTTCAAAATAAGTGCTTACAAAACGCAATCGAGTCCTGCAACGCCGCGGCGTCTCATGTCTGTTGAAGTGGGTTAGATGCTGATCTCATCGGCGTGTGTGTCTGTGTGTGTGTCTGCACAGCACAGGCCTGTCGCTAGCACTGGGATTATTTCTGAAGAGGTAAAGGGGAAGGGCGAGGGGGAACGGCTGCGCAGCTTTCCCAATAATCTTCAATTTAAAATAAAATAACCAGCAGTATTCCTGATATGTTGGGAGAAACTGCGATTCCTCCCCCTCCCTCCCCTTTCAATAGCCGATGACACCACTCATGTCTGTCTGAACGTGCTTAAAAACATTTGCAAGCGAGTTGTGACAGCGGCTTACAGAGATCAACAACAAAAAATGCTGACATCGTAATAGAAGACGCACAACACACACATTAAAAAAAATTGTTAAGCCATCTGTGAAACTTCAGCGAATCCTCACCAGCAGCTCCAAAGTAGTACGTCTTTTCGGCTGCAATGCTGCTTAAAACAAAACCATATCTGCTTACCAACATGTTGGGGGGGGGGGGGTCGCGATAAAGAGTTAACGCCAGCTGTTGGTTTTAGTTACACCCGTAGCCAGGTCGAGGAATGATACCATTAATGACTAATCGTGCGAAAACTTGAGATTATCACACGTAATATTTGGAGATTATAATCTCCTTTCGCTCTACGAGTTTCTATGAGTATCCAATACAAACTTGGCTAACACAAAAAAAAACATTTGCAAACCAGAAACTAAACACAATTTCAAGCCTTTCAATCTTGTAATAATTTACAACGTGGGTGCAATTTATAAGCTTATTAGCACATTCTAACATGAGAGCAAAATCAATTGGTGAACGCCAGACAAGAGAGGGGTCTATGTTATGTGCTCAAAAGGCGCAGACAGCAATGTATGTATTTGACAGCCCTTGGCACAGAGCAGGTGCAATATGTGGATTATCGCTGTCATAGGAAAATCCTTCATAAATAAATTCATTAGTAAACAGACGCTGCTGGGTTGCGTTTTAAACCTATTGTTTTATTTCCTCTTTTGTTATCTATATTTTGTAATTTTAAATGGGGAGGGGGGGGGGTTGTACAGTATGTGAGACTCTCCCCTTCTCCACCGTCACCAATGATCAACTCGTCGGCTTGCCCTAAAATGCTCCCTTGGGCGCATTAGGAAAACAGAAAGGACTGTTTTACATTTTAAAGCTACTCTCGGTCTATTCCTTTTAGTGCCCTTGTTTTTTAAATTTGCAGGAGAGGGGGGGTAGGGAGGTTGAGAGGCTCTGCAAATGCAAGAATCCCTTCCTCCACTGCCCTCTCTCATTTCAGCTTCTGCCCCCACCCACCCCTATGACAATCAGTCTGAAACATTACCGATCCATGTTCTCCAGAGATGCTGCTGCCTGACCCACTGAGTTACTCCAGCACTTGGTGATCCTTTTATTTCGTGTGTAAACCAGCATCTGCAGTTCCTTGAATTTTATCCCAAGGTGTACTGGGTCTGCATTTGAAAGGTGTTGGGATATTGCAGACCACAAATCCACAGAGCAGAGATCAAGACCACACACCCAGCACGGTGGCACTGCACTGTGGCACCCATCCACCACCTTTAAGCAAGTCTGGGAGGTTGGAGGGAACAGTGGTCATCACAGCTGAGTCTGGACTCCCAGAGCAAAGGGGACACCATATTACCTCAAGCATGCGGATCTCCTGTTGCGTCAGGTCGTTGGACGCGGCGCATTTGGTCCTGAGCCCCTCCAGACTGGAGATGCTGATGTCGATCATGTCCTGGTTCAGTTCGCACTGCTGCATGGCTTTAACCAGGCTCAGCTCCCCTTCCTCTTCCTCCTCCTCCCCCTCTTCTTCTCCTTCCTCCTCCTCCTCCTCCTCTCCTTCCTCTTCTCCCCCTTCTTCTTCAGCAACTGCAGTCTTCTTTATCCTACCACCGCCCTTGGGTTTGAGACCCTTCTTGTTCTCTTCAGCCATTCCTAAACATTCGGCCTGTTTTTGCAGTTCAATGCAACCCCCCCCCCCCTTTTTTTTGCAAGAAAAAGGAAAACAAGAACTGCACAAATAAGTTTTCCCTCTCACTGAGAAATTAATAGTTTTCTTTTGCAAAAATGCCAATGCAAAAAAAGCAGGGCAGCGCAAGAGCGTAAATTTGCAAATCTCTCCTTTAGCAGCACATCCGAGGCTCGGCACCGAGGACTGGCTCCTTTCTCCTCCTCCCTCCCTGCTGCTGCTGCTGCTTCTTTCCCCTTCAGCAGGTGGGGGAGGGGAGAAGGGGCCGAGCGGTTGGTTGCTAAGGTCACGCGCGGCGCACCCTGGGACTTGTAGTCGCACCGCCCATCGGGCTGGGCGGCGACAGCCGGCGAACTACAGCTCCCACAAGGCGCCGCGCGACCTCCGGCCACCCTGGGGCCCCGCAACTTGGACCAATACGGCACCTTGCTTTCGCAGATTCGCTGCATGGCACTGGGACTCTCTTGCAAGAATAACTCTTGTTGCATTTGGCTCTTCTGGAAAGTACTCTTTTTTTCCAAACAATAAAATTATCTTTACTTCACTAAACTGCAAAACCTCTGTTGCTTTCCCTCTTTTAGAAAGTATACTTTTTTCAGACAAATAATATTATCTTTACTGCACTAAACTGCAAAACCTCTGTTGCTTTTCCTCTTTTAGAAAGTATACTTTTTTCAGACAAATAAAATTATTATCTTTACTGCACTAAACTGCAAAACCTCTGTTGCTTTTCCTCTTTTAGAAAGTATGCTTTTTTCAGACAAATAAAATTATTATCTTCACTGCACTAAACTGCAAAACCTTTTTCTCTTTTAGAAAGTATACTTTTTTTCAAACAAATAAAATAATTGTCATTCCTGAATTAAACTGCAAAATAATAACTGCCAAGTTACCTGATCATTGTCATTTAGCTGACAAAAATGTTGGAGAAACTCAGCGGGTGAGGCAGCATCTATGAAGCGAAGGAACATGTGACATTTCGGGTCTGAAGAAGGGTCTCGATCTGAAACGTCACCTATTCCTTCGCTCCAATGATGCTGCCTCACCCGCTGAGTTTCTCCAGCATTTTTGTTACCTTCGATTTGTCCAGCATCTGCAGTTCTTTCTTAAACATTATCATTTGGCTGGTCACAGGAGCTTGTACAGATTACTTGGAATGGAGTGGTAACGGAAACTACAACTTTAAAATGCTCCTTTAGCTGCAGCGCACTTTGGAACAAATGTGCAAAATGTCAAATAAATATGTCTTCCTACTTTATGGTTTGAATATAGAACTTTCACACAGTCCATCGTGATTTCTCTGAAGTCCCCCAACTCCACATCACTTCAGATTTAACAGCGGATTCAATTTACAGTTTACTGTTGACCCATTAGGGCCAATAATATCTCTCAAGGAACAGTTGCTTAATCTAAGTTTAATTTTCGGGGTGGAAGATTGCAACCTTCACGCGGTCTGCCCTGTTTCAACGAATTCAATCAACCTGGCGTGGACAATCAAATAAGACCAAATAGAACAAGTTGTCCTACAATTTAGGCTGTGCACGCTATACGCAAGAAGAAGAAGTTGAATTTTCCAACCAATATGAAAAACAAAATAAATATAGAACTGAAACTATGGGCTTGATCTCCCATCATCGAAGGGATCTCAAAAGCAGTCAATATCATCAAAGACCCACATCATACCTGGCCATGCTCTCATTTCACTTCTATAATCGGGAAGAAGGTGCACGAGTCCAAAAACCATGACCACCAGGTTTAAGCATAGCTTCTTCCTAACACCATCAGGCTCTTGAACACCACACCTCACAAACCTCAACCATGAACTTCTATGGACTGCCTATGGCTGCACTTAGAACTTAGGTATTTTTTAAATTTATATTAAATTATTAACTTATTTATTTCTTGTTTGTTATATATTATCTATGAAGAGTGCATTTACACACCTATTCATCTGCTGCAAGTAAGAATTTTATTGTTCAGTTGTTGGTGCATATGACAATCAAACACTCTTTTTCTTGACATTTGACTTTCTTCGAAGTTCCCCAACTCCACATCATCACTTCAGATTTAACAGTAGATTCAAATTGCGGTTGTTATTATTTCTCGCACATCTGGTAACGCCTGCATTCTCTCTATCTCCATCCCTCCCCAACCCAAGTCGCACCAGCTACTCGTTCTCACCTAGCAAACAGCTAACAATATAATTGTTATGTTTTTGCATATCTTTCATTCATTTGTTCCGTTTCCCTCTACATCAGCGTCTATATCTCTCGTTTCCCTTTCCCCTGACTCTCAGTCTGAAGAAGGTTCTCGACCCGAAACGTCACCCATTCCTTCTCTCCAGAGATGCTGCCTGTCCTGCTGAGTTACTCCAGCATTTTGTGTCTATCTTCAATTTGCAGTTTACTGGTGACCTATTAAGGCTAATAATATCCAAGAGACTGTTGCTTGATCTAAGTTTAATTTTACAACCAATATGAATGACAAAATAAAAATAAAACTGAAACTATTGTAAATTTGAACAAGTATTTCTATTGCCTCACAGCTCCAGGGACGTAGGTTGATCCTGAACTCTGGTTTTATCTGCATGGATTTTGCACATTCTCCCTGCGATGACATGAGATTACCTTTGTGGCTCCAATTTCCTCCCACATCCTGAACATGTGCTAGTCAGCAGGTTTAGGTTTAGGTTTATTATTGTCATGTGTACAGTGGTGCAGTGAAAAGCTTTGTTTTGCATGCTATCTAATCAAATCAGATAATAGTATGCATAAATACAGTCAAATTCAAGTACAATAAATAGCGCAAAGAGGAAGATACAGAGTGCTGAACATAGTTCTCAGCATTGTAGTGCACCTGTTCCATAGTTCAGTTCAGTTCAGTTTAGTTTATTGTCACATGTACTGAGATACAGTGTAAAGTTTTTTGTTGCGTGCTAACCAGTCAGCAGAAAGACAATACATGATTACAATCGATCCATTAACAGTGTATAGATACATGATATGGGAATAATGTTTAGTGCAAGGTAAAGCCAGCAAAGTCCAATCAAGGATAGTCCAAGGATCATCAAAGTGGTAGATAGTGATAACAGCTGGGGAAAAAACGTGTCCAATGCCCACAATGGGATAGAAGTGAATTGGACAGTGCCCTAGTTTATGGAAGGAGCATTCAGAAGATTGATAACAGAGAGGAAGAAGCTGTTCTTGAGTCTGGTAGCTTTTAATAGCTTAATGTAACAGCAATTTTTATTCATCTCACTAAATTTAACTTGAGACGTACAAAATGGTCCTAATTTATCAACTATCATTTATTTGATTTAATATAATTGTAGCAAATGTTCCCAAAAAAGTTTCCCAAAAAAGATTTTCCCTAAAAAGATTATTGTTGTATATAAAATTACGGGATAGCAAGTTTTTCAATTTCCGTTGATCATTATCTTCCAAGTATCCAAATGTCCACTTATTCAATTATATAATTTTCCTTAAAACAACAAAGTAGGCAATCCCTGCCTCAGTCACTAACTCCATCCGTGTATTTACTGTTACTACACTCCGATAAGCTTCTAAAATTTAACCTTACATTTATGCCTCCTTGTTCTGGAATCCTGTATCTCCAGATGTCGATATATATTTTTGAACTATCATTTCCAAATTTTAAACACCAGTATCATAATCTTCTCAGTTCTAATATAAAAACACCAACATTTTCATGTCATTTCCCTACTTAGTTGCAATGACCGTGAATCTTTTCATAACCTCATTTTCAACCCACGCATTTTTACAACCTGTGGTTAAAATAAAATATAATGTTTGTTGAGATTCATCTTCCCAACTTTGATTTTCAATACCTCTCAATATAAAACCCACGATGATCCTAAAATTATGAGAGCTCAAAAATAACGCAATGAAAATACCAGCAATTTATTGTTTAAGAAGGAACTGCTGATGCTGGAAAATCGAAGGTAGACAAAAATGCTGGAGAAACTGAGCGGGTGAGGCAGCATCTATGGAGCATAGATGCTGCCTCACCCACTGAGTTTCTCAAGCATTTTCGTCTACCAGCAATTTATTGTTTGTTTGATGAATCTCTAACAGTTAAGTCAAGTTTACTGTCATATGCACGTACAGTGAGGTACAGGTACAATGAAAACCTTGCTTGCAGCAGCATCACAGGCACATACTCAGATAACACACAAATTAAGGATAAATTATTAATAGATTATACAAGACAGTGAAAATGTGTGAAAGATACATCTTCTAGGTGCGCTGGGACGCATCCTCAGTGATGCGACCTGGGGTCATCGTGTGTTTCGGATCTCATAACATCAGGCACCCTCGCCCAGGCGACCCAGCCGGGGTTGATCAGGCCCCGACTTGTGTCCCAGCAGCAAACGCCCACGGATCAGCCATCTTAATCCAAAGCCACCTAGTGGCTTTCTCTGCGGCTGTGTTTGTGGATTGAATGGCCCTCTTCTTTGCCAGCCCCGTAATGCCCAACTGGTTGAGGACTTTGCAGAGTGAGCGTCCTGCAAAGCCTCTACAGCCCACCTCTATGGGCTCATAGTATGTCTTCCAGCTGCTGTCCTGGCACATCTCCACCGGTTCCTGGTACTTTGCGTGCTTCCTCTCATTAGCCTCTTCATTACGCTCTTCCCAGGGCACTGTCAGCTCCAGAATGATCAGCTGTTTTGTCACTTCGGAGGTGATGATCATGTCTGGCCGGAGTGATGTTGCTGTGATGTGATGTGGAAATTTCAGCTGTTTGCCCAGATCGATGTGCAGCTGCCAGTCAGTGGCCGTGTAGAGGAGACCCGTCCTTGTTTTTGGTTGTGGTCGGGGTTTCTCTCTAGCTTTGACAAAAGTGATTGATTTCTTTGGGGCATATATTGTATTCTTTGTAAAAGAACACAATGGTGCAAAAACAAGTCATTCATACAAAATACAATTGGAAAACAAGCTAATAGTCGTGCAAGGTCTGTAGTATTCCATTGCTGAGGTAAGATTTACTTTATTTTAGACTTTAGAGATACAGCGCAGAAACAGGCCCTTCGGCCCACCGAGTCCGCGCCAACCCGAACGCTGACACTATCCAACACACTCGGGACAATTTTACAATCCTACTAAACCCAATTAACCTACAAACCTGCACGTCTTTGGGATGTGGGAGGAAACTAGAGGCCATGGAGAAAGCCCACACGGACACAGGGAGAACATACAAATTCCGTACATAGTCAGGATCAAACTCAGGTCCCTGGCGCTGTTAGGCAGCAACTGTACCGGTGCGCCACTGTGCCATCACATGATGTGGGCCAAGGATCAGGTGTGGGAAAGAAGCTGTTCCTGAACCTGATAGTGTGGGGCTTCAGCTTCTCGATATCCTGCCGGATGGTAGCAGCAAGAAGAGGGCCTGGCTGGGTGGTGGGGATAGTTGATGATTATCAAGTATTCCTCCTTCTGGAGTCAGCACCTAATGTAGCTGCTTTGGGTGGTGGTGAGTGCTGTGCCTTTAATGAAAGGGGTTGAGCTGATGTGAAAATAGATTTTGAGAATTTTAACCTGTCACACGTTAATGGAATATGGGCACACTCAATCAAAATTGTATATGTTTTTGTTTATTTTGTTGCATGTTTTTGTCACAACCATATCCTTACTTGACAACCTTAACACAATGTCATTATGGTCTCAGGTATGATCAATATCTCACTGCAGGACCCATGCCAGTTCTCATTCTTATTTGTTAATTTCTCTGGATATAGACATTGCTAACAAGGCCCATCTTTCTGAAATTGCCTGCAACGAATGTGGTTTAGTTTAGTTTAATTTAGTTTAGAGATACAGCGCGGAAACAGGCCCTTCGGCCCACCGAGTCCACACCGAACAGCGATCCCCGTGCATTAACACGATTCCACACACACTAGGGACAACTTCATTTACACAAAGCCAATCAACCTACATACCTGTACGTCTTTGGAGTGTGGGAGGAAACCAAAGATCTCAGAGAAAATCCACGCGGTCATGGGGGAATGTACAAACTCCGTACAGACAGCACCAATAGTCGGGATCGAACCCGGGTCTCTGCCGCTGAAAGCGCTGTAAGGCAGCAACTCTACCACTGCGCCACCGTGCCGTCGTCGTGAGCAAACATCTTGAACCACAGCGGTCCCTCTAGTGAATGTCATTTGTATATTGTTCCTGAGGGTCAATAAGCTATTCTGATAGGAAAATATTAATCTCACCTGTATCCACCGATCCTCGCCAGGCTTCGTCCTGCCTCTCCTCTCTTCCAGCTTTCTCCGCCAACCACAATCAGTCTGAAGAACAGTCCTGACCCGAAACATTGCCTATCCATGTTCTCCAGAGATGCTGCTTGACCCGCCGAGTTTCTCCAGCACTCTGTGTCTTGTTTTGGAAAATATTCATAGCCTGGCTTGCTCGAGGTCTCACAACAATCTCTGGATAATGATTAACTGAGGGAACATTAGATAACTTTTTCCTACTCTTTTTAGCACTGAAAACTGTAGACGTATAATGATAAGCTGTTTAGATCTGATCAGACCATTATGTTTCTACAATTGGCAGTGTTAAAAAGGGAGGGGAAAAAATATCTAATGTTCCCTCTCTTAATCATTATCCAGAGATTTACTGTATGAATGAGATCTCTAGTAAGCCAGACTACAATACTTTTCCAGTCAGAATACCAACACACCTGGACGTTTTCCAGTCATTTGCACTGTTACTCATTGGAGTACCTTCAGGTATTGAGAAGGTTATTTTTATCTTCTGTCATAAATTGTCTTTATTCATTAATTAGGTTATTAAAAGACAAGGGCGTTGGGTACCGCGGAATATTTGTGGGTCAGCTTCTCACAACACCTTCACACCAGGTCATAATCCACCCTGGTTTAGATATAACAAGTCCGAAGAAGGGTCTCAACCCGAAAGGTCACCCATTCCTTCTTTCCAGAGATGCTGCCTGGCCCGATGAGTTACTCCAGCATTTTGTGTCGATCTTTGGTTTTAACCAGCATCTGCAGTTCCTTCCTTCTGATTTAGATATATATCGCCATTGCTGAGTCTAAATCTGGAAATGTCCTTCCTACGTGGCACTGTGAGAGTCTGTACACCACGTGGATCTTGTAGTTAAAGAGTGGAGATCTGAAGAATCAAGGGCTTCTAAAGTCTGAAGAAGGGTCCTAACCCGAAACATCACCTATCCAGATTAGTGCTGCCTGATACGCTGAGTTACCAGCACTATGTCTCTTCCCTTGTCGTTAAAATATCAGATTTATCACCACCTTCCCCTGGCCAATAAGAGACTTGCAATATATGTCTGGAGAAGGGTCCTGACTCAAAACGTTTCTATCTATGTCCTCCAGGGATGCTGCATGACCCGCTGAGTTACTCAAGTACTTTGGGTTCCATGCAAGATTCCAGCATCGGCAGTTCCTCGTGACTACTCACAACAAATTCTGGCTTAGCTAATAATGCACTTATCATAAGAATGAATGACAAAACACAGGCACAATTCTATCTGTTTTCACTCCACCATGCTCAGCAATATCCCCCATCCTAATTTCGATAGGCTGAATGGTCAAATTCTGCTCCTATCTCTTACGAATGCACTTTCTGGGCACACTTTGTGGATCACCAGTGCAAACTATTATGTTTCCTTGGTATTCTGTCACTTCTTACTTGCACACTCGCAACACCTTCTGAGAGCTTCTTCCCACCTTGGTGATAAAAACTCCTTACCTCTGCCTCCTTTTAAACCCTTTAATTTTTGGATTATTATTTTGCCATTAATCAACCAACTCTCTGTGAAGCGCATTTCAGGCAAAGTTAAGCAGTTGCTTCCATTACTAATATCTGATATGTTTGGATAGCATGCAAAATAAAAGCATTCTGGCAGGCAAGTTTGCCACTACTACACGGGTGGTTTTAGACGATAGAGTTAAAGGGAAAGAGAGTAAAGGGATGGTTAATGACCCCAGAATTAACGGGAAAGGAAGCTCACAAAGGGATAGGAGAGTATGGCCAAGTGTATTAGGGACCGATGTGAAAGGTGAGATGCGTACGGAATTAAAAGTATTATATATGAATGCGCGAAGTATAAGAAGTAAAGTACATGAGCTGAGGCTCAGTTAGAGGTTGATAGATATGACATTGTGGGGATTACTGAGACGTGGCTGCAGGACAATCGGGCCTGGGAACTTAATATTCAGGGTTATACATCTTATAGAAAGGACATACTGGTGGGCAGAGGAGGGGGGGTAGTTCTGCTGGTGAGGGATGGAATTCAGTCCCTTGCGAGGGAAGACATACGGACTGATGAGGATGAGTCACTGTGGATTGAGTTGAGGAATTGTAAAGGCAAGAAGACACTAATTGGTGTTATTTATAGACCCCCAAACAGTAGCCCGGATGTAGGGTGTAAGTTGCAGCAGGAGTTAAAACTGGCATGCAACAAAGGTAATGCCACTGTGGTGATGGGGGATTTCAATACGCAGGTAGACTGGGAAAATCAGGTTGGTTCAGGACCCCAAGAAAGAGAGTTTGTAGAATGCCTCCGAGATGGATTCTTAGAGCAGCTTGTAATGGAGCCAACCAGAGAAAAAGCAATTCTGGATTTAGTGTTGTCCAATGAACCAGATATGATAAGAGAACTCGAGGTAAAGGAACCGCTTGGAGGTAGTGATCATAATATGATTAGTTTTAATCTGCAATTTGAGAAGGAGAACGTTAAATCGGAAGTGGCAGTGATGCAGTTGAACAAAGGGGACTATGAAGGCATGAGAGAGGAGCTGGCCAAAGGAGACTGGAAAGGGATCCTAGCAGGAATGATGGTGGAACAGCAATGGCAGGAATTTCTGGGCATAATCCGGAAGACGCAGGATCATTTCATTCCAAAAAGGAAGAAAGATTCTAAGGGGAGTAGGAGGCAACCGTGGCTGACAAGAGAAGTTAGGTATAGAATAAAACTAAAAGAAAAGATGTATAACACAGCAAAGAGTAGCCAGAAGCCAGAGGATTGGGAAATTTTCATAAGGAACAGAACAACAGAAGGAAACAAAATGGGCAATACCGGCTGAAAAGATGAAGTATGAGGGGAAGCTGGCCAGGAATATAAAGAAGGACAGTAAAAACGTATTTAAATATGTTAAGGGAAAAAGAGTAGCAAAGTCAAATGTGGATCCATTGAAGGCAGACACGGGTGAAATTATTATGAGCAACAAGCAAATGGCAATAGGATCTTTCTTCACTAAGGAGGACACAAACAATCTCCCAGATGTAATGGAGGACAGAGGATCCAAGGGGGTAGAGGAACTGAAATCATTTTTCATTAGGTGAGAAATAGTATTGGTTAGGCTAATGGGACTGAAGGATGATAAATCCCCTGGGCCCGATGGTCTGCATCCCAGGGTCCTCAGGGAGGTGGCTCTAGAAATAGTGGACGCATTGGTGATCATTTTCCAATGTTCAATAGATATCAGGATCAGGTCCTGTGGATTGGAGGATAGCTAATGTTATCCCACTTTTCAAGAAAGGAGCGAGAGAGAAAACGGGGAATTACAGACCAGTTAGCCTGACTTCGGTGGTGGGAAAGATGCTGGAGTCAATTATTAAAGAGGTAATAATGGAGCATTTGGATAGCAGTAAACGGATTAGTCCAAGTCAACATGGATTTATGGAAGGGAAATCATGCTTGACTAATCTTCTGGAATTTTTTGAGGATGTGACAAGTAAAATGGATGAAGGGGTGCCAGTGGATGTAGTGTGTCTAGACTTTCAGAAAGCCTTTGATAAGGTCCCGCATGGGAGACTGGTGACTAAAATTAGAGCACATGGTTTTGTGGGTAGGTTGTTGACATGGATAGAAAATTGGTTGGCAGACTGGAAGCAAAGAGTAGGAGTGAACGGGTCCTTTTCAGAATGGCAGGCGGTGGCGAGTGGAGTACCGCAAGGCTCGGTGTTGGGGCCGCAACTGTTTACCATATATATTAATGATTTGGAAGAGGGAATTAGGAGCAGCACTAGCAAGTTTGCGGATGACACAAAGCTGGGTGGCAGTGTGAACTGTGTCGAGGATGTTAGGAGGTTGCAGGGGGACCTGGACAGGTTGAGTGAGTGGGCAGATGCGTGGCAGATGCGTGGCAGATGCAGTATAATATAGATAAATGTGAGGTTATCCACTTTGGCGGCAAAAACAAGGGGGCAGATTATTATCTCAATGGGGTTAGGTTAGGTAAGGGGGAGGTACAGCGAGACCTGGGTGTCCTTGTACACCGGGTACTGAAAGTTGGCATGCAGGTACATTAGGCAGTGAAGAAAGCTAATGGAATGTTGGCCTTCATAACAAGAGGATTTCAGTATAGGAGTAAAGAGCGTTCTTCTGCATTTGTATAGGGCTCTGGTGAGACCACATCTGGAGTATTGTGTACAGTTTTGGTCTCCTAATTTGAGGAAGGACATCCTTGTGATTGAGGCAGTGCAGCGTAGGTTCACGAGATTGATCCCTGGGATGGCGGGACTGTCATATGAGGAAAGATTGAAAAGGCTAGGTTTGTATTCACTGGAGTTTAGAAGGATGAGGGGGAATCTTATAGAAACATATAAAATTGTAAAAGGACTGGACAAGCTAGATGCAGGAAAAATGTTCCCAATGTTGGGTGAGTCCAGAACCAGGGGCCACAGTCTTAGAATAAAGGGGAGGTCATTTAAGACTGAGGTGAGAAAAAAACTTTTCTACCCAGAGAGCTGTGAATTTATGGAATTCCCTGCCACGTAGGGCAGTGGAGGCCAAATCACTGGATGGATTTAAGAGAGAGCTGGATAGAGCTCTAGGGGCTTGTGGAGTCAAGGGATATGGGGAGAAGGCAGGCACGGGTTATTGATAGCGGACGATCAGCCATACTCACAATGAATGGCGGTGCTGGCTTGAAGGGCCGAATGGCCTCTTCCTGCACCTATTTTTCTATGTTTCTAAAAGCTTATCATTGTACCTCAGTACATGTGACAATAATAAACCTAGGCCTTTGGGCTTTAGACATTAGAGATACGGTGCGGAAACAGGGCCTTTAGCCCACTGAGTCCATGCCAACCAGCAATCACCGTGCACACTAGCACTATCCTACGAGCCCAGAGAAAACACACGATGTCACAGGGAGAACGTACAATCTCTGTACAGATGGGACCCGTGGTCAGGATCTAAGCTGGGTCTCTGGTACGATAAGGCAGTAACTCTATCGCTGCACCACCTTGCTGCCCTTACCTGAGCCGATTTAGATTTGTAATTAGTAACATTAATTTGTAGTCGCTGTGTTGAAAGTCAGAATGGACGCTGAGTGGACTTTAGCGCTGCTGCCACACAACGCCAGAGACCCAATTTCGATCTGCACCTCGGGTGCTGTCTGTGTGGAGTTTGCATGTTCTCTCTGTGACTGCCTTTATTTCCACCGGATGTTCCGGTTTCGTCCCACGTTCCAAAGTTGTGCAGACACAAGGAACTGCACATTGCAGGTTTACAAACAAACTACACAAAGTAACTCAGCAGGTCAGGCAGCATCTCCAGAGAACAATGGATGGTTGATGTTTCAGCTCAGGACCCTTCTTCGGTCCAGCACGTTGTGTCCCAAAAACATGCGGGTTTGTAGGTTAATTGGCCTCCGAGGGTGTAGGGAGTGGATGTGAAAGTGGGATAACACAGAACTAGTGTGAACGATGGTTGGCGTGGACTCTGTGGGCCAAAAGGCCTGTTTCCATGTTGTACTTCTTAACTAAACTAGACTTTACAGTAAATAACTGCTATCTCCCTTCCCAGTGCCGTTACGGGTTCCAGGAAATGAGCGGGTAAGATCATCACTGACCCCTCTCACCCTGGCCACAAACTCTTTGAATCACTTCCCTCTGGAAGGCGACTCCGGACTGTCAAAGCTACCACAGCCAGACATAAAAACAGTTTTCCTTTCCACGAGTAGTAGCTTTACTCAATAGCCAAAAATTTGCACCCTCCTTTTGGTCTGGTATTTTGTTTGGTTTACATGTTTGATCAATGGTGTTTTATTATTAATGTTTAGTGTTTTATGTGTCATTCGTAACTGTCACTGTATGTCATGTTGTCACTTGTGGGCGGAGCACCAAGGCAAATTCCTTGTATGTGAATACTTGGCCAATAAATGTATTCATTCATTCAATCGTTGACTTGAAGTGCTAATGCAGCTTCTTCATTCCCAGATGCTGACTGACCTGCCGAGTGTTTCCTGCGGTTAGACGCAAAATGACGGAGTATCTCAACAGGACGGGCAGCATGGGCGCCCACGGCGGCGCAGCGGCTGATTTGCTGCCTTACAGCGCTTGCAGCGCCAGAGATCCGGGTTCGATCCCGACTTCGGGTGCTATCTGTACGGGGTTTGTACGTTCTCCCTGTGACCGCGTGGGTTTTTCTCCGAGATCTTCTCTTTCCTCCTACACTCCAAAGACGTACATGTATGTAGGTTAATTGGCTTGGAGTATGTGTAAAAATTGTCCCTGGTGTGTGCAGGATAGTGTTAATGTGCGGGATCACTGGTCTGAGCGGACTCGGTGGGCCAAAGGGCTTGTTTCCACGCTGTATCTCTAAACTGAACTAAGACAGGCAGCATCTCTGGAGAGAGGAACGGGTGACGTTTCCTGTTAAGACGCTTCTTGCATTTTTTTCTGTTCTATTATCAGCCCCACTCAGTATTTGTTGCTGAGTCAATTGCCTCGTCGACCACGATAGCCAAAGACTAGATAAGGAATTAGATCCTGGGGACCAGAACAGCAGGTTGGACAGGTTCCGCGGAGCAAGACACAGAGCTCATGTTTCAGTGATACCTGCACATGGCAAGGGACCAATGCTGGCAATTGGGACTATCTTAAATAAGGCATCTTGGTCGGCGTGGGTGAGTTGGGCTGAAGGGCCTCTTTCCGTGCTGTATGACACAACTTGATTTTACACAATATAAGTGAGATGCAAACTGTTTTCAACATTACTTTGAAGAAATCAAGTAAAAAAATATGCTCGCACAAGGAATTGCAGATGCTGGTTTACAAAAGAATGCACACATTGCTGGAGTAACTCAACAGGTCAGACAGCATCTCTGGAGAACATGGAAAACACACCTAATGGTGTGAACATTGAATTCTCCAGTTTCAGGAAACGAACCCACTAACAACCGCAACCCTCTTTATCTTCCCCATTTTTCTTCCCTGCATCCCGCCTGGATTTGGACCCATATTTTCCTTCCCCCTTCCCCTTCCCCTTCCACGGTACATGTGACCACATACATTCAAAGTAACATTAGCAAATTTGCAGATGACACAAAGCTGGGTGGCAGTGTGAACTGTGAGGAGGATGCTATGAGAATGCAGGGTGACTTGGACAGGTTAGGGGAGTGGGCAGATGCTTGGCAGATGAAGTTTAATGCGGATAAATGTGAGGTTATCCACTTTGGTAGCAAAAACAGGAAGGCAGATTACTATCTAAATGGCGTCAAGTTGGGAAAAGGGGAAGTACAACATGATCTTGGGGTTCCTTGTACATCAGTCTATGAAAGTAAGCATTCAGGTACAGCAGGCAGTGAAGAAAGCGAATGGCATGTTGGCCTTCATAACAAGAGGAATCTAATATAGGAGCAAAGAGGTCTTTCTGCAGTCACACAGAGCCCTAGTGAGACCACACCTGGAGTATTGTGTGCAGTTTTGGTCCCCTAATTTGAGGAAGGATATTCTTGCTATTGAGGGAGTGCAGCATAGGTTTACAAGGTTAATTCCCAGGATGGCGGGACTGTCATATTGTAAATAGCTGGGGTCCCAGCACTGAGAAAGTGAAGAAAGTGAATGGCATGTTGGCCTTCATAACAAGAGGTGTTGGGTATAACAGCAAAGAGGTCCTTCTGCAGTTGTTTAGGGCCCTAGTGAGACCACAGCTGGAGTATTGTGTGCAATGTTGGTCCCCTAATTTGAGGAAGGACATTCTTGCTATTGAGGGAATGCAGCATAGGTTTACAAGGTTAATTCCCAGGATGGCGGGACCGTCATATGCTGAGAGAATGGAGTAGCTGGGCTTGTACACTCTAGAGTTTAGAGTGATGAGAGGGGATCTCATTGAAACATATAAGATTGTTTAGGGCTTGGACACACTTGAGGCAGGAAACGTGTTCCCGATGTTGGGGGAGTCCAGAACCAGGGGCCACAGTTTAAGAATAAGGAGTAAGCCATTTAGAACGGGGACGAGGAAACACTTTTTCTCACAGAGAGTGGTGGGTCTGTGGAATTCTCTGCCTCAGAGGGCGGTGGAGGCAGGTTCTCTGGATCCTTTCAAGCGAGAGCTAGATAGGGCTCTTAAAAATAGCGGAGTCAGGGGATATGGGGAGAAGGCAGGAACGGGGTACTGATTGTGGATGATCAGCCATGATCACATTAAATGGCGGTGCTGGCTCGAAGGGCCAAATGGCCTCCTCCTGCATCTATTGTCTATTGTCTATTGTCTATTGTCTGTACTTTACTAAACTAAAAACTATAAAAAGTATCAGATCGCCTCTTTCCTTATCTCACACTTTTTGTCTCTTCAATTCTGGCCCGTCCAACCATCTACCTTGAGTCTCGACCCGAAACGTCACCCATTCCTTCTATCCAGAGATGCTGCCTGTCTCGCTGAGTTACTCCAGCATTTTGTTTCTATCTTTGGTTTAATCAAGCATCTGCAGTTCCTTCCTACACATACAGTAAAATCCCCTCACCTGTACAATGGTCTGAAGAAGAGTCTCAACCCTAAACATCACCTATTCCTTTTCTCCAGAGGCACTGCCTGTCTCGCTGAGTTACTCCAGCACTTTGTGTCTATCCACCTACAACTCACCTGGCTTTGTCCTGCCCCCAACTCTTTTCCATCTCTTCCCCCACCCTATCATAATAAATGTAAAGAAAGTACCCGACCCAAAACGTTGCCTGTCGATGTTCTCCAGAGATGCCGCTTGACCCACTGAGTTACTCCAGCCCTTTGTGTTTTTTTAAAAATAAATGTAATTTACCTTCTGTGAAGATATGGTGTATAAGCTTGTCTCACGAATGTTATATTTTCCAATATCTGTGGTATCACATTAAAAGCAATGCCCATTCTTTGCATGAATAATGAAAACATTATTGTATGGTAGCACTTTGCCATGCACTTGAATATATAATCCAAACACATGAGTTTAAGTGCATCAAAGTAACTGGCGAACTAGGGCTGTCCTACTGCGGCGACCTAATCCGCGAGTTCTGGCGAATTTGCCCTCGACTCATACTTGCAACATGGTCGACACGAGGTCCTAGGAGGTCTTTGTAACTCTCCTTCATTCTCGAGCGTAGTCCCCGCGTACTCGAGGCCTCAGCTAGGTCGCGGCGTATTTTTCAACATGTTGAAAAATGCCCGCGAGGAAAAAAAGATCGCCATGGAAAGAAATCGATACTTTTTTTACTCGTAGGTTTAGTTGAAGGAGGTCGTAGTAGGTCGGCATGTTAGTCGTAGGTAATCGAGGGCAGTCGAAGGTAATCAAAGGTAGGCATAGAAGGTCTTCAACACAACATTTTTTCAAACTCTCCTAAACTCTTCTAAACTCGCCAATTAGGTAACCGCAGTGGGACAGCCCCTTTATATTGTTAATTAAATATTTTAGAACGATTAGTGTCAAATTTGTGACCAGAAAGCTAAAAGACCCATCTGGTTCATTCATCCCTTTCAGAGAACTATACCAGTTAGACCCTTTTTCCCCCAGGGTGGAAATGACAAGAACTAGAGGGCATAGCTTTAAGGTCAGAGGGGCAAAGTTGAAAAGAGATATGCGGGGCAAGTTTTGTTTTACTTGGGTGCCTGGAACGTGCTGCCAGAGGTGGTGATGGAGGCAGATATGATAATGACGTTAAAAATACTTTTAGATAGACAATAGACAATATATGCAGGAGTAGGCCATTTGGCCCTTCAAGCCAGCGCTGCCATTCAATGTGATCATGGCTGATCATCCCCAATCAGTACCCCGTTCCTGCCTTCTTCCCACAGGCACATGGATATGCATGGGATAGCGGGATATGGATCACATGCGAGCAGAGGAGGTTGTTTGGCGCCGTGTTTGGCACAGACATTGTGGGCTGGAGTGGCTGTTTCATGCTATACTCGACTATGTTCTATAAGCTTCCATTACTCAGTCAGGCTGTGAGCAATGTGATTAATTAATAGCCCTTTGAAACAGTAACTCAGTTCAAGGGCACTTAGGGATGGACATTAAATTTTTGCAGCCACCCATGGTCGTAAATTGAACTTAAAAAAAAGGAAATAACTTGTGTCACAAGATTTTTTCAATTCGCGAGCTATTTTCATGAGCTACTCAGATCTCAGAACCACCAGTGAGTGATTGGTTACAGCTCTAATCATTCACAAACAGCTGTCTGAGAATTTCCCCCAGACTGACCCTTCTTTGAATTTCCTGTGATAAAAATCTACTGTGGAATCCAAAAGAGTAAAAATAATTTTATTCAACGTTTGTTGGCTTAATGTTCCATGCACGGGAATTGCCTGTTCAATTCATTATCACCCGGGAACATAAATTCAGCATTTGATTATCATATTCTACAGAGGAGCATACGTGACAGGTATTGTGAATGCTCTTGCACATTTTAAAATGTTATCGGTAATTTTAAAAAGCAGGAAATGGGCATGTAAAATATCACGAAAATCAATTAGTGTCACAGAGTCAACCAGCACGGAACCAGGCCCTTCAGCCCAACTTTCCCATGCTGGCCAAGATGCCTCATCCACACTCGTCCCACCTGCCCGCATTTGGTCCATATGCCTCTAAACCTTTCCCAATCTTTTCCCTATCAAAATGTTATTTTAATGTTGTCATGGTACCTGCCTCAACTACCTCCTCTGGCAGCTCATTCCATACCCACCATCCCTTGCATGAACACAATTGCCCCTCAAGTACCTTTTAAATCTCTCCCCTCACACCTTAAAACTATGTCCTCTGATTCTGGATACCCCATACTCTGGGTAAAAGACTGTGCATTCAACCTGTTTATTCCCATCATGATCTTATACGCCTCAATAAGATCACCCCTCAGCCTCCTGTGCTCCAAGGAATAAAGTATTAGCCTGCCCAACCCCTCGCTAGAGCCCAGTCCTAGCAACATCCTTGTAAATCTTCTCTGCACTCTTTCCAGCTTCATGACATCCTTCCTATAGCAGGGTGACCAAATCTGAACACAGTATTTCCAAATGTGGCCTCACCTCACCATTTATGTGGAATAACACAAATTCTCTTGCTTATTGAATTATTGTTCCATCCTACAAGCCTAATCATACAACCCAAAGGTAAATTGAATGGGCGTTCCACAATCTTACGCAAAAAGCCTTGAGCAGTTTCTGAGTTGAAAGGGTAAATTTTTCCATGAAATACAAATCTTACACTATCATACAAATGAGTTAGAAGGTCGCCTTTTCACAGAGAATGGAGCAGATAAGGATATAGCAGATTTGGGCAGCACAGTGGCGCAGTGGTATTGCTGTCTTACGGAGCTTGCAGCGCCAGAGACCCGAGTTCGATCCTGACAATGGGTGCTGTCTGTATGGAGTTTGTACGTTCTCCCCCGTGACCTGCGTGGGTTTTCTCCGAGGCCTTCGGTTTCCTCCCACACTCCAAACACATACAGGTTTGCAGGTTAATTGGCTTGATATAAATGTAAATTGTCCCTAGTGTGTATAGGAGAGTGTTAATATGCGAGGAGTGCTGGTTGGTGCGGACTCGGTGGGCCGAAGGGCCTGTTTCCCCGCTGTATCTCTAAAACTAAAACTAAAAGATATATTCACTGTGGTGTGATTTGGAATCTGGGGGGTTGGAGCTGGATGTTTCTCGGTCCAAAGAACTGAGTCTCAGCTTACAATGAATGTCACATGAATAATTTTAAGAATTAGAACTGTTTAAATCGGCCAATGCCGCACAACATATTTCTAAAGTACTTTTAATAATTTGCTGATGCAAATCCTCTGAAGGGTGGGGGAAAGAAAATCATTCTAAAAGAGCATACATTTGCCAAACCTTTTAAATGCCTGCAGAAATTACTGGAAGTACTCTGCAATAAATGTGTCCACCCAAAACCGCATTCCAGATTATTTTCCTCCAATCTGGAGATTGTTTGCTGTGTAAGGGCATATCTGTTCAGCTGAACATGTTTAGTTTGTTTTTTCATTTGGGGACACTGCTACGCCACTGTGGCCGCCTTTAAAACAAAAGCTTTCAAAGTAACATTAGCAAATTTGCAGATGACACAAAGCTGGGTGGCAGTGTGAACTGTGAGGAGGATGCCATGAGAATGCAGGGTGACTTGGACAGGTTGGGGGAGTGGGCAGATGCATGGCAGATGAAGTTCAATGCGGATAAATGTGAGGTTATCCGCTTTGGTAGCAAGAACAGGAAGGCAGATTACTATCTAAATGGTGTCAAGTTGGGAAAATGGGAAGTACAACGGGATCTGGGGGTCCTTATACATCAGTCTATGAAAGTAAGCATGCAGGTACAGCAGGCAGCGAAGACAGCAAATGGCACGTTGGCCTTTATAACAAGAGGAATCGAATATAGGAACAAAAAGGTCCTTCTGCAGTTGTACAGAGCCCTAGTGAGATCACACCTGGAGTATTGTGTGCAGTTTTGGTCCCCTAATTTGAGGAAGGACATTCTTCCTATTGAGGGAGTACAGCGTAGGTTTACAAGGTTAATTCCCGGGATGGTGGAGTTGTCGTATGCTGAGAGAATGGAGCAGCTGGGCTTGTACACTCTGGAGTTTAGAAGGATGAGAGGGCATCTCATTGAAACATATAAGATTGTTAAGGGTTTGGACACGCTAGAGGCAGGAAACATGTTCCCGATGTTGGGTGAGTCCTGAACTAGGGCCCACAGTTTAAGAATAAGGAGTAAGCCATTTAGAACAGAGATGAGCAAACACTTTTTCTCACAGAGAGTTGTGAGTCTGAGGAATTCTCAGCCTCAGAGGGCGGTGGAGGCGAATGCATTCTCTGGATGCATTCAAGAGAGAGCTAGATAGAGCTCTTAAAAATAGCGGAGTTGTGGGATATGGGGAGAAGGCAGGAACGGGGTACTGATTGGGGATGATCAGCCATGATCACATTGAATGGCGGTGCTGGCTCGAAGGGCCAAATGGCCTACTCCTGCACCTATTCTCTATTGTCTATATAATGACAATCGATATATAAAAACCCACATGAGAAAACTCTGCCTCTACGATATGAGCTGGTTAATAAGTTGGTATTTTTCTTGTATAAACAACATGGCAAGTTTCCTCCATGATAATAAAAGATGCCACAACTTCGAATCTGAGGCCACTGCTTATTGAAACAAAGAAGATCGACACAAAATGCTGGAGTAACACAGCGGGTCAGGCAGCTTCTGTGGAGAACAGGAATAGGTGACCCTTCGTTTGAAGAAGGATCTCGACCCGAAACGTCACCTATTCCTTTTCTCCAGAGATGCTGCCTGACCCGCTGAGTTACTCCAGCATTTTGTGTCTATCCTTGGTGTAAACCAGCATCTGCAGTTTCCTTCCTACACAACTATTTTAATACATTTCCTTGAGGAAAGAACCAAACTACATTTCAACCCTTTATCCATGCACTGTAGACAGCTTAATTGTATTTATGTACAGTCTTTTCTTTGACTGGATAGCACACAAATAAAAGCTTTTCAGTGTATCTCGGTACATGTGACAATAATAAACTAAACTAAATTAACACAATACAATTTCACCTCAATGCCACAAGTGCTTTATGCCTAATTCCGTCAGGCATTTAGTTTCGTTTGGAGATAGAGCGCAGAAACAGGCACTTAGGCCCATCGAGTCTGCGCCGACCAGCGATCCCTGCACACTAATGCCCCTGTCCCACTTAGGAAACTTCTGGAGACCTTGCGCCCCACCCAAGGTTTCCGTGAGGTTCCCGGAGGTTTTGGTCACTCTCCTTAATAGTCGAAAGTGGTTCCCGCGTAGTCGAGGCTTCTTCTCTGTTCCCGCGATTATTTCAACAAATTCAAAACCGGCCACGACTAAAAATAGGTTGCCGTTTGGTCGAAGCCAGTGGAGTGGGGTCGCTATTTACTTACAAGCAGTCGAAGGCCATCTGCTTCGCAGTCCGGCCATTTTGATTGGCTCATTGGAGTTTTCAGTGGTTTTCAGGACCTAGAAGATGGCCACTAATTTTATTAAACTTCTTAAAACTGTCTCCACTCCTTCTTCCCCCCCCCCGCTTCTCTCCCCTTCTCCCCTTCTCCCCCTTCTCTCTCCCCCATCTCCCCCCATCTCTCCCCTTATCTTCCCCTTCTCTCACCCCTTCTCTGTCCTTGTCTCCCCTTCATTCCCCTCTCTCCCTCCCTCTAAAGGACTTACCGTGCTCTGTGGCAGCCGTTTACCTTCCTCTTCATCGCGCAGACAGCGCTCCTCCGCTGTCCCTGGCCCCCACCTTCGCGATGTATTTGTGTGTGTGTGTGTGTGTGCGGTCGGTAGCAAAGATCCTGGAGGATCTCTGGTCAGTAGATGCAGCTCATGCTTCGGTCGAGGCTTTCCAGGCTAGTGACCAAAACATCTGGCGACCTCATGGAAACCTTGGGTGGGGGCAAGGTCTCCAGACGTTTCCGTTCAGGTTTCCTAAGTGGGACAGGGGCTTAACACTATCCTACACACAGTAGGGACAATTTACGACTTTACCAAAGCCAATTAACATTCAAACCTGTACGTGTTTGGAGTGTGTGAGGAAACCGGAGCACCTGGAGAAAACCCACGCAGGTCATGGGTAGAGCGTACAAACTCCACGTATAGACAGCACGCGTGGTCAGGATTACTCCAGGGTCCAAGGCAGCAACTCTACTGCTGCGCCACTAAGCCATCCCTTCGACAAGGTCGCACATGGAATGCCGATCCAGAAGGCTATTGCACAAGAGATCCAAGGCAAACCGAATCCGGAATTTGCTGGATGATTAGAGGAAGAGGGTTGTGGTAGATGGGTGTTTTTCTGACTGGAAGTCTGCAACAAGTGGTTCACCACAGGGATCAGCGCTGCAACCTATGTTGTTTGCAATATGCGTAGATGACTTGGACGTGAATGCCAGTGGACTGATTGAGTAAGTTTGCAGAGGACACAAAAATGGGAGGATTTGTAGCTAAATGAAGTAGGTTGTTCGTGAGACGCAGGTCTGCTGGAGAGTTGAGCGAAGCAGTGGCAGATGGACTTTAACCTTGACTAGTGTTAGCTAACGCACTTTGGGAAGTCCAATTCTGGCAGGACATACAGAGCAAATAGCACAGATAGGCATCGATAGACAGAGCCATGTTGGGGATGCAGGTCTATGGCTTACTGTGAGTGGCGACAGAGGTGGGTGCTACAGCAAATAGATCATTTAGTATATAGCCACAAGGAACTGCAGATGCTAGTTTACAAAAATAAACGGAGTAACTCAACGGGCCAGACAGCATCTCTGGAGGACATGGATACGTGACGTTCTGAAGAATGGGCGCAACCAAAAATGATGCTTATCCATAACATACTGTATGCTAGCCTTCATAGGTTAAATTATTGAAAGTTAGAGTTGGGATGTCATGTTGCAGCTATACAAAACTGCACCTAGACTGCACTTGAGTATTGCGTGCAGTTCTGGTCACCACACCACAGAAAGGATGTGGTCGCAGTCGAGAGAGTGCAGAAAGCAGAGCGCAGAGTGCAGGATGGAAATATCAAATTCTAGAGGGCATAGTTTTAAGCTGGGGGGTGGGGTACAAAGTTGAAGGGAGATGTGCGGAGCAGATTTTTTACACAGAGGGTGGTGAATGTCTGGAACATACTGCCAGGTTTCATGGTTGAGGCAGATATGATGGTGGCATTTAAGAGGCCTTTAGATAGGCATGGGAATATACAGGGGATGCAGCAATATGGATTACGCACTGGCAGGTCAGGGATGGTCACAAAAGAGACTGAAGAAGTGTCTCAACCTGAAACGTCACCTATTCCTTTTCTCCAGAGATGTTGCCTGTCCCGCTGTTACTCCAGCATATGTGTCCATCTTTGATGCATCTAAACCAGCATCTGCAGTTCCTTCCTACACATTTAGATAAAAGGTGGTCTTGCATCATATTCAGCATAGACGTAGTGGGCCGAAGGGCCTGTTCTTGAACTGTACTGTTCTATGATCTTGGACGTTCACCAGGATGATGTCTAGAATGGAGGGCCATGGTGACAAGGAGAGATTGGATAGCTGGATTGATTTACATAGGGATTTATAAAATTATAATGGGCATGGTTGGGAGTGTTTGAATCTTTATCCAATCACAGTTAAATCTAGAAATAAAAGGCAGAGATGGGAGAAATTTAATGGAGATTTGAGGAGGGATGGGTATCTGGAATGACTGCCAAAGGAGGTGGTGGAGGCAGATACAACGACACCATTAACAGGTATTTGGAAAGGAAATGGATAGGAAAGGCATTATTGGATACAGGCCTAATGCCGGCAGATGGGATTGTCTTAGATGGGATCGCAGTTAGCAAGGACTAAGTCAGATGAATGCGCCCATTCAGGTGCTACAGCAATGTCTGATTGTATTAATATACTTTTCAAGTGCAGTCATGATTATAACACAGGAAATCGTGCAGCCAGTTTGCACACTGCACGGACCCCCAAACAGTGTGAGAACTAGCAAATAATATTGTTTACTGATATCGGCTGAAATAAAAATATTGACTTGAGGATAGGTCATTCAAAGTCGTGTTGCGTTATATTTTACATATGGTGGGTATATGGAACAAGTTGCCAGAGGGGGTAGTTCAGGCAGGTATATAATAACAGTTAAAAAGGTAAACTTGGACAGGTACATGGATAGGAAAGGTTTAGAGGAATATGGGCCAAACACTGGCAAATGGGGTTAGCTTGGTTGGCATAGACGAGTCGGGCCAAAGGGCCGGTTTCCGTGCTGTCTGACTCAATCGACCTGAAAGAGCAATCAAAATTTGTAAGAAGGAACTGCAGTTGCTGGTTTACACCGATGACAGACACAAAAAGCTGGAGTAATTCAGCGGGTTAGGCAGCATCTCTGGAGAAAAGGAATATGTGACGTTTCAGGTCAAAGGGCAGACAGGTTGGTTGATGTTTGCACCAAGTACTGGTAAATGGGATCAGTTTAGAATGGTATTTGATAGTCAGCATGGGCCCGATGGGCCGAAGGGCATGTATCCCTGCTGTTTGACACAATGGGAAGTTGCTCATTATTGCACTGTGGTGAATGCCTTACTGTTCTCGTTAAGTGTGGCTTGAAATGGAATGTGTAGGAAGGAACTGCAAATGTTGGTTTCAACCAAAGATAGAAACATAGAAATATAGAAAATAGGTGCAGGAGGAGGCCATTTGGCCCTTCGAGCCTGCACCGCCATTCATTGTGATCATGGCTGATCATCCACAATCAGTAACCCGTGCCTCCTTCTCCCCATATCCCTTGATTCCGCTAGCCCCTAGAGCTCTATCTAACTCTCTTTTAAAATCATCCAGTAATTGGCCTCGACTGCCTTCTGTGGCAGAGAATTCCACAAATTCACAACTCTGGGTGAAAAAGACACAAATTGCTGGAGTAACTCAGTGGAACAGGCAGCATCTCTGGAGAGAAGGTATGGGTGACATTTCGGGGTGAGACCCTTCTTCAGACTGATGACGTATCGGGTCAAGACCCTTCTTCAGATGTTCTGCTTCAGAGGCCGGATGAATACCAAGTGAGCAACTGTTCACACGGTGAACTACGGTCCCACCAGTGGGATCATTAACAACTTTCACCTTGTTCATTTTGAGTGAGTGTTAGTTTATCTTGGCATCATGTTCAGCATAGACATAGAGGGCTGAAGGGCCTGTTCCTGTACTGTACTGTTCTGTGTTAAGTCACTGGTATTAAAACTAACTGAATGTTGGCCAACGCTACTTGGCTTTTCAAATAGTCACACCTTTCCTTTCATGAAGCACGCATTAAGTTCAGCCCAGTGGCGTAGCTTGCAGAGCTGCTGCCTCTCAACGCCAGACACCTGGGTTCGATCCTGAACTCAGATGCTGTCTGTGCAGAGTTTGCACGTAGATAGAAACAATATGCTGGAGAAACTCAGCGGGACTGGCAGCATCTCTGGAGACAAGGAATGGGTGACGTTTTGAGTCGAGACCCTTCGTAACACCCTTCTTCTCGACCCATTCCTTCCAGAGATGCTACCCGTCCCGCTGAGTTACTCCAGCATTTTGTGTCTATCTTCGAATTAAACCAGCATCTGCAGTTCTTTCCTACAGAGTTTGCACATTTTCCCTATGACTGTGTGAATTTCCTCCGGGTGCTCCGGTTTCCTCTCACATCCAAAGACGTGCGGGGTTTGGCCTGTGCCAAATTGCCCCTAGCGTGTCGGGAGTGGATGAGAAAGTGGGATAATATAGAACTTGTGTCAACAGGTGATCAATGGTCAATATGGACTCACTGGGCCAAAGGGCTTGTTTTCATGCTGTATCTCTAAGCTTAAAAGACAAATTAAAAAAATTAAACTCTGGAAATATTAATTACCAGTTATTGAAATTAATATATATTTTTTAAACCACATACAGGAACATTCCTCAGATAAATTGAAACTAGACATTGTGATGCCAATGTGGTGCAGTTCTGTGGCTTACGAGAAGGTGAATCTGGATTGTGATGACATTGAACAAGAAAGATGTGTTTTAGCGAGTTATCAAGTCACTTGGAAATGTGTCAATGTAATGCACAATTAATTAAATCAAAGTGTGGCGATTGATAACGTAAACAGTCCCGACAGCTAATTTGAAGCTGCTAAATAGACAATAGACAATAGACAATAGGTGCAGGAGTAGGCCATTCGGCCCTTCGAGACGGCACCGCCATTCAAAGTGATCATGGCTGATCATCCCCAATCAGTACCCTGTTCCTGCCTTCTCCCCATATCCCCTGACTCCGCTATCTTTAAGAGCCCTATCTAGCTCTCTTGAAAGCATCCACCTGCAAGAACCTCCCTCCTCACCGCCCCCCATTTAAATAATAGTCCTCTGAGTGGCAGAGAATTCCACAGTTACTCACAACTCTCTGTGAGAAAAAGTTTGTTTTCCTCGTCTGGAAGTCCAGATATTCCTTGGTAAATGGCTTAAGGGCCTGTCCTACCAGCATCCGACTCCATGCGGTGAGCGCGACCAAACCGGCAGCGGGGGATCCCTGTACAGGGCCGAGCATGTGCCTGCATGCGAAGAGGCGCCCAAACCGGCAGCGGGCGGCAGTGGCGCAACGCGGCGCAAAGTGAGGCGAACTTGGAGCGAAGTCTTAAAGGTACGTCCGCCAGGACAGAGAGGGACACACAGAGAGGGGCACAGAGGCACCTACAGAGAGGGTCACGGAGGCACCTACAGAGAGGGTCACGGAGGCACGACGTCGAGGCGGTGTGTAATGTGTCGAGGCGACTGCGAGCCGACAAGCCGTTGCCGCGCGGAATTTTTGAACATGGTCAGTTTTTCGGAGCCCCGCGCGATGTCGGGACGAACTCCGCACAATTCCGCACGGCTCCGGCGATCGAAGTGGGACCGGCCCCGCGACGCTGGACGGCTCAAGTGACCACGTTAGGTCGCACTCATCGCATGGAGTTGCATGCTGCTGGGACCGGCCCTTTACTCCTTATTCTTAAACTGTGGCCCCTAGTTCTGGACTCCCCCAACATCAGGAACATATTTCCTGCCTCTAGCATATCCAAACCCTTAACAATCTTATATTATTCAATAAGATCCCCTCTCATCCTTCTAAACTCCAGAGCCGCTCCTTCCTCTCAGCATATGACAGTCCCTCCATCCCGGGAATTAACCTTGTAAACCTACGCTGCACTCCCTCAATAGCAAGAATGTCCTTCTTCAAATTAGGGGACCAAAACTGCACACTATACTCCAGGTGTGGTCTCACTAGGGCTCTGTACAACTGCAGAAATGATACAAGATTCACCACAGGGAAATGATCCGTTCATGGCACCTCGGTGCCCACTGACTGGCAGCAGAGAGATAATGGAGAGGAAACTTGGGCCAGGTCACACACAGAGAGATGGTTTAATGATCTGATTATTAGCACACTATTTCACTGTACCTTAGCTCGGATGCAAACATGAGCGTACCCAACTGTGCTGCCCCTTTGGAAGCAAGGAACTGCAGATGCTGGAGCTGGAGTAACTGAGCGGGTCAGGCAGCGTCTCGAGAGGACATGCCTAGGTGATGTTTCGGGGTCAGGACCTTTCTTCAGTCCTTTTTATGTTTCAGAAGACCTCAGAAGCTATTAATGATGTTTATCCATTTAGGAAGATTTGGTCATTTCTAAAGGTTGAAATTGTGTCAAGAGTCAAGAGTGTTTTAGCTTAGTTTAGTTTACTTTACTTTGGAAATACAACACAGAAACAGGCCCTTTGGCCCAGCGACACTGCACCAACCAGTGATCCCCGCACACTAACATTATCCTATACACACACTAAGGACAATTTACAATTTTACCAAAGCCAATTAACCTACAAAACGGTACGTCTTTGGAAAGTGGGAGGAAACTGGAGCACCCGGAGAACACCCATGCAGGTCACGGGGAGAACGTAGAAACTCTGTACAGACGGCACCCGTAGTCAGGATTGGACACGGGTCTCTGGCACTGTAAGGCAGCAACTCTACCGCTGTGCCACCCGCTTAATTGTCATATGTCCCAAAGAGAACATTGAAACTCTTACTTGCAACAAAGAAACATAGAAAATGGGTGTGGGAGTAGGCCATTCGGCCTTTCGAGCCTGCACCGCCATTCAATATGATCATGGCTGATCATCCAACTCAGTATCCTGTACCTGCCTTCTCTCCATACCCCCTGATCCCTTTAGCCACAAGGGCCACATCTAACTCCCTCTTAAATATAGCCAATGAACTGGCCTCAACTACCTTCTGTGGCAGAGAATTCCACAGACTCACCACTGTGTGAAAAAAGATCTTCCCATCTCGGTCTGAAAAGACTTTCCCCCTATCCTTAAACTTCCCCTTTATCCTTAAAAGTCGGAGCAGGTATGGCAAATAACTGCAGCTCATTCCTCAATGCACACTCCTATCACGGTGCTCCAATGACGAAGGTTTAGTTACCCTCCTAAAGACATAATGACCCCTGGAGGGAAGAGAGAAACATTGAATACTGTTGGCTGAGGTGAAGGTGTGGCTGGAATGGTTCTGGTGATGGATGGATTACCAATCAGGCAGGCTACTGTTGTCCAAGGTGGAGTTGAAGCTACACACATCCATGGTAGTGAAGATTGTACTCTCTCGTCTGATTTGCACCTTGTAGATGACAAAGGACTTGGGATGTCAGGACGTGAGTCAACTTCTCCTGGTTAGCCAGGCTCTTTCATACCTTTGTTACCTCAATATTTATGTGGTTGTTCTGGTCAGTGAATACTGGGTAGGAATGTAGGTATTCTAAGAAACAGGGGCAGGTCATCTGGCCCATCACGTCTCCCCCCAGTCACTATGATCATGGCGATTCCACACCACACCTGTACCTCCTCTTTAACAACCCCAAATTACCAAATTACTATTGGGAGTCCTTGTTCATCAGTCAATGAAAGTAAGCATGCAGGTACTGCAGGCAGTGAAGAAAGTGAATGGTATGTTGGCCTTTATAACAAAGAAGAGTTGAGTATAGGAGCAAAGAGGTCCTTCTGCAGTTGTATAGGGCCCTAGTGAGACCGCACCTGGACTATTGTATACAGTTTTGGTCCCATCATCTATTGAGGGAGTGCAGTGTAAGTTCACCAGGTTAATTCCCGAGATGGCAGGACTGTCATATGCTGAGAGAATAGAGCGGCTGGGCTTTTATACTCTGGAGTTTAGAAGGATGGGGAGGGGATCTTATTGAAACATATAAGATTATTAAGGGTTTGGACATGCTAGAGGCAGGAAACATGTTCCGGATGATGGGGGAGTCCAGAACCAGGGCCACAGTTTAAGAAAAAGGGGAAGCCATATAGAAGGTTACACAAAAAGCTGGAGAAACTCCGCGGGTGCAGCAGCATCTAAGGAGCGAAGGAGATAGGCGACGTTTCGGGTCGAGACCGTTCTTCAGAACTTCACCTCAGTACTTCACAAGCCATTTAGAACACTGCCTCAGAGGGTGGTGGAGGCCGGCTCTCTGGATACTTTCAAGAGAGAACTAGATAAGGCTCCCTCTTAACTCCCTCTTAAGTATAGCCAATGAACTGGCCTCAACTACCTTCTGTGGCAGAGAATTACAGAGATTCACCACTCTCTGTGTGAAAAATGTTTTTCTCACCTCGTTCCTAAAAGACTTCCCCCTTATCCTTAGACCATGACCCCTTGTTCTGGACTTCTCCAACATCGGGTATAATCTTCCTGCATCCAGCCTGTCCAACCCCTTAAGAATTTTGTAAGTTTCTATAAGATCCCCCCCCAATCTTCTAAATTCTAGCAAGTACAAGCTAAGTCTATCCAGTCTTTCTTCATATGAAAGTCCTGACATCCCAGGAATCAGTCTAGTGAACCTTCTCTGTACTCCCTCTATGGCAAGAATGTCTTTCCTCAGATTAGGAGTCCAAAACTGTACGCAATACTCCAGGTGTTGTCTCACCAAGACCCTGTACAATTGCAGTAGAACCTCCCTGCTCCTATACTCAAATCCTTTTGCTATGAATGCTAACATATCATTCGCTTTCTTCACAGCCTGCTGCACCTGCATGCCTACTTACAATGACTGGTGTACCATGACTCCCAGGTCTCGTTGCATCTCCCCTTTTCCTAATCGGCACCATTCAGATAATAGTCTACTTTCCTGTTTTTGCCACCAAAGTGGATAACCTCACATATATCCACATTATACTGCATTTGCACACTCACCCAACCTATCCAAGTCATCCTGCAGCCTCCTAGCATCCTCCTCACAGCATAACACTGCCCCCCAGCTTCGTGTCATCTGCAAACTTGGAGATGTTGAATTCAATTCCCTGTTCCAAATCATTAATATATATTGTAAATAGCTGGGGTCCCAGCACCGAGCCTTGCGGTACCCCACTAGTCACTGCCTGCCATCCTGAAAAGGACCCGTTTACTCCTACTCTTTGCTTCCTGTCTGCCAGCCAGTTCTCAATCCACATCAATACTGAACCCCCAATACCCATGTGCTTTAAGTTTGCATACTAATCTCTTATGTGGGACCTTGTCGAAAGCCTTCTGAAAGTCCAGATATAACACATCCATTGGTTCTCCCTTATCCACTCTACTAGTTACATCCTCGAAAAATTCTATAAGATTCGCCAGACATGATTTACCCTTCGTAAATCCATGCTGGCTTTGTCTAATGATTTCACCACTTTTCAAATGTGCTGCTATCCCATCTTTAATAACTGACTCTAGCCGTTTCCCCACTACCAATGTTAGACTAACTGATCTGTAATTCCCCGTTTTCTCTCTCTCTCCCTTTTTAAAAAGTGGGGTTACATTAGCTACCCTCCAATCCTCAGGAACTACTCCAGAAACTAAGAGTTTTGATAAATTATCACTAATGCATCCACTATTTCTGGGGTTACTTCCTTAAGTACTCTGGGATGCAGCCTATCTGGCCCTGGGGATTTATCGGCCTTTAATCTATTCAATTTACCTAACAGCACTTCCCGGCTAACTTGGATTTCACTCAGTTCCTCCATCTCATTTGACCCCCGGTCCCCTGTTATTTCCGGCAGATTATTTATGTCTTCCTTAGTGAAGACAGAACCAAAGTAGATATTCAATTGGTCTGCCATGTCCTTGTTCCCCATGATCAATTCACCTGTTTCTGACTGCAAGGGACCTACATTTGTTTTAACTAACCTTTTTCTCTTCACATATCTATAAAAACATTTGCAGTCAGTTTTTATGTTCCCTGCCAGTTTTCTTTCATAATCTATTTTCCCTTTCCTAATTAAGCCCTTTGTCCTCTTCTGCTGGAATTTCTCCCAGTCCTCTGGTAGGCTGCTTTTTCTGGCTAATTGGTATGCTTCATCTTTTGTTTTGATACTACCCCTGATTTTCCTTGTTATCCACGGATGCACTATCTTCTCTGGTATATTCTTTTGCCAAACTGGGATGAACAATTGTTGTAGTTCATCCATGCAGTCTTTAAATGCCTCCCATTGCCTATCCACCATCAACCCTTTAAGAATCAATTGCCAGTCTATCTTGGCCAATTCACTTCTCATACTTTCAAAGTTACCTTTGTTTAAGTTCAGAACCCTTGTTTCTGAATTAATTCTGTCACTCTCCATCCTAATGAAGAACTCAACCATATTATGGTCACTATTGCCCAAGGGGCCACGCACAACAAGACTGCTAATTAACCCTTCCTCATTACACAATACCCAGTCTAGAATGGCCTGCTCTCTCGTTGGTTCCTCTACATGTTGGTTTAGAAAACTATCCCGCATACATTCCAAGAAATCCTCTTCCTCAGCAGCCCTGCCAATTTGATTCACCCAATCTATATGTAGATTGAAGTCACCCATTATAACGGTTTTACCTTTGATGCACGCAATTCTAATTTCCTGTTTGATGCCATCCCCAACTCCACTACGACTATTAGGTGGCCTGTACATAACTCCCACTAACGTTTTCTGCCCCTTAGTGTTTCGCAGCCCTACCTATATAGATTCCACACCCTCCAAGCTAATGTCTTTCCTTTCTATTGCGTTAATCTCCTCTCTAACCAGCAACGCTACCCCACCTCCTTTTCCTTTCTGTCTATCCCTCCTTAATATTGAATATCCCTGGATGTTCAGCTCCCAGCCTTGGTCACCCTGGAGCCATGTCTCCGTTATCCCAACTATATCATATTCATTAATTACTATCTGCACATTCAGCTCATCCACCTTATTACGAATGCTCCTTGCATTGAGACATAAAGCCTTCAGGCTTGTTTTTACAACACTTACCCGTTGCACAATTATATTGAAAGGTGGCCCTTTTTGATTTTTGCGCTGGATTTGTCTGCCTGCCACTTTTACTTTTCACCTTGCTACCTATTGCTTTACCCCCATTTTACACCCTTCTGTCTCTCTGCTCACACATTTAAGAAACCCACCACCTCTTATTCTCTGTTTATTATATTTTTCATCTTTCTCCTATACATGTTGGGTCTGAGTGCTTCCCTTCTCTGGCTCCTGCCTCACACACTGTCTACTAGCTTTCTTGATTTGAGTCCCTCCCCCCCAACCGTTCTAGTTTAAAGTCTTCCCAGTAGCCTTTGCAAATCTCCCCTCCAGGATATTGGTCCCCCTTGGGTTCATGTGCAACCCGTCCTTTTTGTACATGTCACACCTTCCCCAAAAGTAGTCCCAATGATCCAGAAACTTGAATCCCTGCCCACTGCACCAGTCCTTCAGCCACACATTTATCCTCCACCTCGCTCCATTCCTACTCTCACTGTCGCGTGGCACAGGCAGTAATCCTGAGATTGTTACCTTTGCGGTCCTTCTCCTTAACTCTCCTCCTAACTCCCTAAATTCTCCTTTCAGGGTCTCTTCTCTTTTTCTAGCGATGTAATTGTTACCTATATGTACCACGACCTCAGGCTCCTCTCCCTCCCATTTCAGGATATCCTGGACACGTTCAGACACATCCCGGACCCTGGCACCAGGGAGGCAAACTACCATCCAGGTCTCCTTACTGCGTCCACAGAATCGCATATCCGACCCCCTAACAAAAGAGTCCCCTATTACTAATGCCCTCCTCTTCTTTTCCCTACCCTTCTGAGCAACAGGGCCGGTCTCTGTGCTAGAGGCCCGGCTGCTGTCGCTACTTCCAGGTAGGCTGTCTCCACCAACAGTACTCAAACAGGAGTACTTATTGCCAAGGTGTACAGCCACCGGGGTACTCTCTAGTCCCTGCCTCTGCCCCTTGCCTCTCCTAACCGTGACCCACTTGTCTGCCTCCCGTGGTCTTGGAGCGACCACCTCTCTGTAACTCCTCTCTATGACCTCCTCACTCTCCCTGACCAGACGGAGGTCATCGAGCTGCTGCTCCAGGTTCCTAATACGGTCCCTTAGGAGCCCCATCTCGACGCACCTGGCGCAGATGTGGACGTCTGAAGGGCTATCAGACTGCATGACCTCCCGCATCTGACATCCAGAACAGTACACTGCCCTGGGCCTCATACTCCCCGCTTACCCAGGATACAATACAAAGTGCTGGACGAAATCAACAGGCATCTGACTCCCAATCAGCTTCTTCCTCTAGTCCTCTTCCACCAATCAGCGGCTTCCTCAAGTCCACTTGTTTTGAAATGCGGATGGAACGTTACAGAGTTGGGGACTCCTCCCTCTGCAACCGCTCCTCCGCCTCTGTGGAAACAAGCCCCGCAGTCGGTTTTTGAACCTACCGCCCGGACGTCGCTCCTCCCTCTGCAACGGCTCCTCCGCCTCGGCAACAGCACAACAGAATATATAAATATAGACGACTGCATTGGGGCTAACACCTGCACCCATGCAGAACGCACGGCCTTCATTATCTTCACTACTAATTTCCATGCTGCACTCAAATTCACTTGGACCATCTCCGACATCTCCCGACTGTTTCTTGATCTCACTGTCTCCATCATAGGAGATAAACTATTGATTAACATCTATGATAAACCTACTGACTCCCACATCTATCTAGACTATATTTCTTCCAACCCTGCTTCCTGTAAAGATTCTGCCCCCTACTCGCAATTTCTCAGTCTACGCTGCATCTGCGCCCAAGATGAGGTGTTCCATTCCAGGACATCTGAGATGTCCTCGTTATTTAGGTAACTGGGGTTCCCCTCTACCATTATAGATGAGGTCCTCACTAGAGTCTCCTCGATATCATGCAGCTCCGCTCTTGCTGCCCCTCCCCCCAGTTGCAACAGGGACAGAGCACCCTAGTCTTCAACTTTCACCCCATCAGCCTTCGCATACAGCACATAATTCCCTGACAATTTCACCACCTCCAACCGGATCCCACCACTAGCCACATCTTCCCATCTCCACCCATTTCTGCTTTCCGCGGAGACCGTTCCCTCCGCAACTCCCCGGTTAACTTATCCCTTCCCACCCAAACCACCCCCTCCCCAGGTACCTTCCCCTGCAACCGCAGAGGATGCAACACCTGTCCTGATACCAGTGTCTTCTTTAGCTTAGATGGGGCATCTTGGTCAGCATGGACAAGTTGGGCTGAAGGACTTGTTTCTGCGCTGTATGACTATGATTCTGTGAACCAGCAATCCAGAGCCCTGGTCTAACATACTGTTGACATGACCTGCAGTCCCAGTATTCTGGACTTACTATAGAAGCAGACACCTGAACTAAGTGACTCACATTGAGGACAACTAGATATTGATGCTGGCATTGCCCTTGTTAAAGATTAGAGTTTGCATTCTCATGTTTGCCTCTTCCTTCATATTTATTCAGAAGCATAAGCCCCTTGTCCCCTGGGACACTATCGTCAATTCTGCACAGTAACTCACAGCTTTATAATCTTCGTGTTACCGAGCGACCAGACCGGCTTTGATCCCTTTCCGTGCAGTTTATTGGCCTTTAGTCCGACATACACACAGATACTGTTCTACTCCTATGGTGACACCAAGATAGCAGCTGCTCCCAAGTCACACACTCACACGCACACGTACGTAAATATACAGGCCCACACACACACACAAACACACACGTAAATACACAGGCACACACAAATACAGACATATGTAAACTGGTGGACACACATTTAAACTCACAGACAAACATTCAAACACAGTGACACAATAGTGGTCACACACACATATATATTTATATACAGTGGCTTGCAAAAGTTTTCATACCCCTTGAACTTTTCCACATTTTGTCACGTTACAACCACAAACGTAAATGTATTTTATTGGGATTTTATGTGATAGACCAACACAAAGAGGCGCATAATTGTGAAGTGGAAGGAAAATGATACATGGTTTCCAAATTTTGTTACAAATAAAAAACTGAAAAGTGTGGCATGCAAACGTATTCTGCCCCCCTGAGTCAATACTTTGTAGAACCACCTTTCGCTGCAATTACAGCTGCAAGTCTTTTGGGGTATGTCTCTACCAGCTTTGCACATCTGGAGACTGATATTTTTGCCCATTCTTTTTTGCAAAATAGCTCAGGCTCAGTCAGATTGGATGGAGAGCATCTGTGAACAGCAATTTTCAAGTCTTGCCAGAGATTCTCAATTGGATTTAGGTCTGGAATTTGACTGGGCCATTATAACACATGAATATTCTTTGATCTAAACCATTCCATTGTAGCTCTGGCTGTATGTTTAGGGTTGTTGTCCTGCTGGAAGGTGAACCTCCGCCCCAGTCTCAAGATTACCCTGTATTTGGCTCCATCCATCTTCCCATCAACTCTGACCAGCTTCCCTGTCCCTGCTGAAGAAAAGCATCCCCACAGCATGATGCTGCCACCACCATGTTTCACAGTGGGGATGGTGTGTTCAGGGTGATGTGCAGTGTTAGTTTTCCGCCACACATAGCGTTTAGGCCAAAAACGTAATTTTGGTCTCATCAGACCAGAGCACCTTTCTCCACATGTTTGCTGTGTCCCCCACATGGCTTGTGACAAACTGCAAATGGGACTTCTTATGGCTTTGTTTCAACAATGGCTTTCTTCTTGCCACTCTTTCATAAATGCCCGATTTGTGGAGTGCACGACTAATAGTTGTCCTGTGGACAGATTCTCCCACCTGAGCTGTGGATCTCTGCAGCTCCTCCAGAGTTACCATGGGCCTCTTGGCTGCTTCTCTGATCAATGCTCTCCTTGCCCAGCCTGTCAGTTTAGGTGAACGGCCATGTCTTGGTAGGTTTGCAGTTGTGCCATACTCTTTCCATTTTCGGATTAATGGATTGAACAGTGCTCTGTGAGATGTTTAAATCTTTATCCCTGACCTGTCTGGTGTCTTCCTTGGGCTTCATGATGCTCTTTGTTCACCAATATTCTCTAACAGACCTCTAAGGCCTTTCAGAGAACAGCTGTATTTATACTGAGATTAGATACACACAAGTGGAACTAATTAGGTGACTTCTGAAGCAAGTGCACCTAAAAAAAATTGAAAACCATGTATCATTTTTCCTTCTTCACTTCATAATTATGCGCCACTTGTGTTGGTCCTATCACATAAAATCCCAATAAAATACATCTATGGAAAAGTTCAAGGGGTATGAAAACTTGCGAGCCACTGTATATATATATATTTTTTTACGCAGGGTTGGGGGGAGGTCGCGGCGAGGGGAGGGCTGGTCCCCGGTCACCCCACAGGGCTCACCACTCCCTAGAGAGGGAGTGGGTAGAGAGGAGGGGGGTTGAGAGGGAGGGGGGGTAGAGAGGGAGGGGGGTAGAGAGGGAAGGGCAGCAGCGAGGGAGGGGTGGCAGAGGGAGGGGGTGGAGAGGGAGGGGGAGGGGGGTAGAGAGCAGGGGGAGGGGTGGAGGGGCGTAGTGAGGGAGAGGGAGGGGGTAGGGAGGGAGGGGGAGGGGTTGGTGGAGGGGGGTGAGAGGGAGAGGGAGGGTAGAGGGAGGGGGAGGTGATAGAGAGGGAGAGGGGCAGAGAGGAAGGGGGGTAGAGATCCTACCCCATCACCCTCCTCCTCATTTCCCTCATCCCCCTCCCCTCACTCCCATTCCCTGCCCCAGGACCTACCCAGGTCATAGAGCAGTGCCAGGGGTTGGACAGCTTGCGAGCCCATTGTGATCGATGCACTGTGAGTGGCATTGTGACATCATCACAGAACGCTCTCTGAGAAAGCGGTTTTGGCTTTTTTTTGTAACTTTAAATCATGAATAACTTCGGAAATATAGGTTGGAATGTGAAGGGAAGATATTTATCGCTTAGACGGGAAAAATTTGAGTAAAATATGTGAAAATAGGAAGGCTGTGGCACAGGGCGTTTGGAAGAAGATAGGAAAAAGCAGAGCAGTGACACATTGTTGGCACAAATTTTAAATTGTGCCTCGTGTGTAGGATAGTGATAGTATATGGAGTGATCGTGGTTGGCATGGACACGGTGGGCCGAAGGGCCTGTTTCCATGATGTATCTCTAAACAAAAGTAAAGTAAAGCTCCAGCTTTATCTCATTGGTTGAATAGAAATCCCCCAGCTGGTTTTGTTAAAATGTATTTGTATCTGGGATGCAGATGTGGCTGGCTAGGCCATCATTTCACACCATTCCCAGAAATATCCTTGGACGGGGCCAGTTCAGACAGGGCCAACTTCAGTAATAGCTCTGAACTGCGGGAAATTGAATCCATGACCCCTGTCTGGTAACCCTGATCTCCAGATTACAGTAAGTTACACAGACACTATGCTGCTGCAACCACAGAGTCGCAGCACAGAAACAGATCCGACTGTCCATTGAGTCCATACTAAACATTAAGTATAAATGAGGTTTCCTTATCCTTCTCTCCAGAGATGCTGCCTGACCCGCTGAGTTACTACAGCATTTTGTATCTATCTTCAGTATAAACCGGCATTGGGAGTTCCTTCCCAAACATCTAGCACCCGTTTACAATAACCCTACCCTCACCTATCCTATTTTCCTCGCATTCCCATTAACTCCGCCCATTAACTTAGCACATGCGGGACAAATTACAGAGGCCAATTAACCTCCCAACCGGCACGTCTTAGCGGATGTAGGACGAAAACCGGAGCATAAGGATATTGCCAGGACACGAGGGCCTAATCTACAGAGAGAGGTCGGGCAAGATAGGACTTTATTCCTCGGAGCGCAGGAGGATGAGGGGTGATCTTATAGAGGTGTATAAAATTATAAGGGGAATAGATAGGGTACCCAAAGTAGGGGAATCAAGAACCTGGGGGAAAAGGTTTAAGGTGAGAGGGGAAAGGTTTAATAGGAGGGTGGTGGGTATATGTAATGAGCTGTCCCAGGAGATAGTTGGGACAGGTACTATAGCAACATTTAAATAATGTATGGACAGATAGTTGGAGACAAAATATTTTGAGGGATTATGGGCTAAAAGCAGGCAGGAGTAAATGGGGCATCTTGTGTTGGAAGACCTGACGATCTCTCCACAAACAGAAGATCAAACAGAACAAGTTGTCTACAACTTTAGGCTGTGCACGTCATACGCAAGAAGAAGACAATGTGGTGAACTCATATCTGTCAATTCTGGTGCAGGCAGCGCGCACACACGCACACGCACACGCACACGCACAGACACGCGCGCGCACACACTTGGACACACACACAGGGGCGGAAAACCCGGAGAGGCTAAAGGGGACACGTACCCTCCATGTTTTGAGAGGTGGGGGACATCCCCCCAAGTTTTTGTAATCCGGATTTTAAAGTCTCCGCTTTCCGCGAGACAGTGGAGGTGGGACTGCTGATCGAGGGCGCCGATTGGCTGAGAGAGACGTCAGTCAGCAGGTAATGGTGGTGGGACATGATGTGGGTGAGTGTGCGCATACGCACATGTGTGGATAAGTGCGGGGCCGCCAAAAATTTGTGTCCCCTGTCCCCTCCATGTTTTTATAGCGAGTTCCGCTCTTGCACACGCACACATGCTAGCATGCATGCACACACACGCAAACACGCACATGGTCAGATGCCAACATGCACTCACACATAAAATGTATGCATACAGGAAACATACACAAACACTGCACGCAAAGAGGAGGCATAAACACACAAATTAACATATAAAAAAGAAATATACAGCCCATGTACACACAGCCAAAAATCTGTAGCCTACTTTTCATCTGGTATTTTGTTGGTTCACATGCTTGATCAATGGTGTTTTATCATTAATGTTTTATTATTATTAATGTTTAGTGTTTCCTGAGTCATTCGTAACTGTCACTGTATGTCATGTTGTTACTTGTGGGCGGAGCACCAAGGCAAATTCCTTGTATGTGAATACTTGGCCAATAAACTTACTTACTTGCAAACATGTGCGCACACCCACTTAGAAACACATAGAAACAGCTCATCAGATGGACGGACACAAACATAGACATGCACAACCACACACTCATACATAAACACTTGCATGCAGAAGACACATATGCAAACAATCACACACAAAGAGGGGAACACAAACACACTTAGACATCAAATAAATAAGATATCTGCAGTCAAGCACTCAGCCAAATACACACACACACACACACATTACACATCACATATAGGCAAACGCATAGACATGCAAACACACCACACACTCCCACAAAGACCTACACCACAAACCTCTCTCTCTCTCGCTCGCTCTTGCTCTCGCTCTCGCTCTCTCTCGCTCCCTCGAAATACCTTTCACTTACAATAAAATAGTCTCACATTAGGATGAAGCAATATGAAGCAGCAATAAGATATTTAGAATCATAGAGTCATAGAATGATTCAGTGTGGAAACAGGCCCTTCGGCCCAACTTGCCGACACCGACCAACATGTCGCAGCTACACTAGTCCCACCTGCCAGAGTTTGGTCCATATCCTTCCAAACCTGTCCTATCATGTACCTGTCTAACTGTTTCTTTAATGTTGGGGTAGTCCCAGCCTCAACTACTTCCTCTGGCAGCTTATTCCATACACCCACCACCTTTTGTGTACAAAAACCTACCCATTAGATTCCTATTAAATCTTTCCCCCTTCACCTATGTCTTCTGGTCCTCAATTCACCAACTCTGGCAAGAGACTGTGGGCAAGAGACCTAATATATACACCTCTACTAGATCACCCCTCATCCTTCTAAACCATAGATGCTTTCTACAGCTAAATCATAGTAAAAATTGAACTAACGATTCGTAACGTAAAGGGTTGTGGTTTACCCTCAGACGTTTCCATGGTAAGTTTTACCTTTGTCTTGCGACAACCTCTGTAGATGGATCTCTGAAACAAAGCCATCTTCTGAATGAATTCACAAGCTACTCAGTTGGTAGCTCGCTCATCATCAGCATCTTAAACCCAACCCCAGTCTTGTGTTCAGTCTGCAGGAGTGGCCCTGAGTTCCTCATTGTCTGCAACTTAAATTCTCCATCCCTCTTCCTCTGAAAGATCCTGTCCATGGTCCCCTGCATTGTTATAACAAAGCCAAACTCAGGCTTGAGAAACAACGTCTCATCTTCTACTAAGATAGACACAAAAAGCTGTAGTAACTCAGTGGGACAGGCAGCGTCTCTGGAGAGAAGGAATAGGTGACGTTTCGGGTCGAGACGCTAATTCATCTTCTACTAGCCATGTTATCGTCTGCAGCAACACACACTCTTCCACTGACACAGTTAGTGTCAGAAATGCCCACTTCTGCTCAAAGTTACCTCTGTGATTTTGGCTCAGTCTTTTTTAGCCTCTCCAACTGGCATTTACCCTTTCTATTGAGTCGTTTTCCTCCCTATAGACTGTAAAAGGGATATGGGCCAAACATGGACAGGTGAGGCTAGTTTCGATGGAGCATCTTGGTTGGCACGAGCAAGATGGGCCGAGGGGCCTGTTTCCATGCTGACCCTCTTGCACTGACTTACTATTTGCATAACAAAACAACACAGCACACTTCTTTGTCACCCTTAAAAGACAATTATCTGCTGTTATCAGGCAACTGAACTATGCTACCAACAACTGGAGAACAGTCCTGAGCTGCTATCTACCTCATTCTCGATTATCGGACTTTACTGGACTTTATCTTGCATTAAACATTGTTCCCTTTATCATGTATCTGTACACTGGATGGTTCGATTTTAATCATATATTTGTCTTTCTGCTGACTGGTTAGCATGCAACAAATGCTTTTCACTGTACATTGGCACACGTGACAATAAACAAAACTAAATTTATAGGATAAACACAAAATGCTGGAGTAACTCAGCGGGACAGGAAGCATCTCTGGAGAGAAGGGATGGATGATGTTTCAGGTCGAGACCCTTCTTCAGACTAGTCAGGGGAAAGGGAAACAAGAGGTATAAACAGTGATGTAGGGAGATAGAGAACAAATGAGTTAAAGATATGCAAAAATGTAACGATGATAAAGTCTGTCCCTGTCTGCTTTCCGCAAAGACCGCTCCCTCCGTAACTCCCTGGTCAATTTCCCTTCCCACCCTTCCCACCCTTCCCACCCCCTCCCCAGGCACTTTCCCTTGCAGCCGCAAGAAATGCTACACGTTTCCCTCTCGACTCCATTCAAGGACCCAAGCAGGTGCGACAGAGGTTCACCTGCACCTCCTCCAACCTCATCTATTGCATCCGCTGCTCTAGATGTCAGCTGATCTACATCGGTGAGACCAAGCGTAGGCTTGGCGATCGTTTCGCCGAACACCTCCGCTCGGTCCGTCGGTCCGTAATAACCTACCTGATCTCCCGGTGGCTCAGCACTTCAACCTCTCCCATTCCGAATCCGACCTTTCTGTCCTGCGCCTCCTCTAAGGCCAAAGTGAGCACCACCGGAAATTGGAGGAGCAGCACTTCATATTTCGCTTGGGCAGTTTATACCCCAGCGGTATGAACATTGACTTGTCCAATTTCTGGTAGCCCTTATTGTCTCCTCCCCTCCTCAGTTCTCCCTCAGTCCTCTGGTTCCTCCTCTTCCTTTCTTCTTCTCTCCCCCCACCCTACATCAGTCTGAAGAAGGGTTTTGGCCCGAAACGTTGCCTATTTCCTTCGCTCCATAGATGCTGCCGCACCCGCTGAGTTTCTCCAGCACTTTTGTCTACCTATGATAATAAACGAAGCAGGCCATTGTTAGCTGTTTGCTGGGTGAGAACTGGAACCTGGTGCAACTTGGGTAGGGGAGAAATGTAACTAAATTTCGAATTCATTAATGAATTAATTAAACGTTTAATTATCATTAACAATTCATCACCACAGGGACCCTCGCCTCATCCTATCACAGACATTCCCTTTGTCCTGTCCATCCCTCCATCTTTTTTATCCTCTCGTTTAAAACTATGTTTTTTTGCTCTTTCCTACTTCTGAGAAAGTGCATGAATATTGACACTGCTTCTCTTTCCAAACCTGCTGATTGTTCCCAGCCTTTTCTGCATCTCAGATTTTTATTTTCACCACTAAATAGGAATTGGACACAGATAACAATGGACCATTTCCTTGATCATTGTTAGATCATTTGCATATCTTTCACTTCTTTGGTCTATATCTCTCTATATCACCGTCCATGTCTCTGGTTTCCCTTTCCCCTGACTCCCAGTCTGAAGAAGGGGCTCGACCTGAAACATCACCCGTTTCTTCTCTCTGGAGATGCTGCCTGTCCCACTGGGCTACTCCAGCATTTTGTGTCTACCTTTCTTATAATAAATGGTAATTCCTCTTTGTCATTTGGCTCACTAGCATGCTGGAATAGGCTCTGGGTTGTGGAATTTAGTTGTGAAATGTTTCAAAGACTGTTTATAAACCAACCCTTTGACATGTTGAGCATTTCTGGTTACATTGGAGTGTCAGTGCTGACAAGCCCATTGAACCTTTCCCAGACAACCCCCTTTGCTGAGTATCTTAGCAGCTGCATTTATAAATAGAGCACTGGTGTTTATTTATACTCTGCCTTGGAAACTGTGTCAGAGACCCGGATTCGATCCTGACCTCGGGTGCTGCTGTGTGGATTTTGTACGTTGCCCCCTGCGACCACGCGGGTTGCCTCCGGGTGCTCTGGTTTCCACTCGCATCCCCAAAACAGGCAGGTTTGTAGGTTAATTGGCCTCTGTAAATTGTCCCTGGTGTGTAGGAAATGGATGTGAAAGGGGGAGAACACTGAGTGACCAGGTGATTCGATGGCCAGTAGACACACAGTGGGCTGAAGGGTCTGTTTCCATGCTGTGTCTTTCAATTAATCAATTAATAACTGTGGTGAAGCTGCTGCCTCGTAGCTCCAGTCGCCCTAGATTGATCCTGCCCTTTGATCCTGTGTTTGTGTGGAGTTTGCACGTTCTCCCTGTCACCGCGTGGGTTTCCTCCAGGTGCTCCGGTTTCCTCCCACATCCCAAAGACGTGCAGGTTTGCAGAGTATATGGCCCGCTGTAAATTTCCCCCCGTGAATAAATGAAAGGTAGAATTTGGAGGTAGTTGTTGGGAGTGTGAGGAGGACAATCTAGTTTCGTCTAGTTTAGAGATACAGTGAGGAAACAAGCCCTTCGGCCCACTGAGTCCGCACCTGACCAACGATCACCCGCACACTAGTTCCATCCTACACACTCAGGACAATTTACTGAAGCCAATTTGGACTGTGGGAGGATACCAGAGCACCTGGAGAAAACCCACGCTCTCACAGGGAGAACGTACAAACTCTGTACAAATGTCAGGATCAAACCCGGTTCTGGCACTGTAAGGCAACAACTCTAACTCTGTGCCACTGTGCTGCCTCATATAAATCGGTGCATGATGGTGGTATAGACTCGGTGGGCCAAAGAACGTGTTTCCTTGCTGTATGAGTCTTCGATTCAATAACCCCAAACATCTGATTCCCTTCTTGATTTCCGTTTGTGTTTCAGTGTTGCCGTTGCCTTTCCCTCTGGGTTCAGATTTAGTTGACAGTGTGTTATTTGATCAAAGCTATGTTTGATACATTAATTACTATAATAAGCTTGATTTGCAGAACCTCTTTAAATATCACAAAGGGTGTTTGGTTGTACAAATGACTCCAGGTTAAGAACTGGGTGATATTACAGAATCGTTAGAGCGCTGAAAGGCTATTCATCACTTCGAGTTCACGTTGATCCCTAAAATCCAATCCAGTCAGTCTCATTCCATTGCTTTTGTTCTGTAGTTTAGTTTAGTTTTGAGATAAAGCGGGGAAACAGGCCCTGCGGCCCACCAAGTCCGCGCTGACCAGCGATCCCCGGACACTAACACTATCCTACACACACTAGGGACAATTTACATTTATACCCAGCCAATTAACCTACAAAACCTGAAGCGGCTTTGGAGTGTGGGAGGAAACCAAAAATCTTGGAGAAAACCCTGGCAGTTCACGGGGTGAACATACAACCTCCTGTAAATTCTTATCCAATTCTGTTCTGAAAGCACTGAATATTGTTTCCACAATCATAGAGTCGTAGAGTGATACAGTGTGGAAACAGGTCCTTCGGCCCAACTCGCCCACACCGGCCAACAATGTACCAGCTACACTAGTCCCACTTGCCTCCAAACCTGTCCTCTCCATGTATCTGTCTAACTGTTTCTTCAACAAAGGGATAGTCCCAGCCTCAACTACCTCCTCTGACAGCTTGTTCCATACACCCACTACCCTTTGTGTGAAAAGATTACCCCTTGGATTCCTATTAAATCTTTTCCCCTTCACCTTGAACCTATGTCCTCTGGTTCTCGATTCCCCTACTCTGGGCCAAAGACTCTGTGCATCTACCCGATCTATTCCTCTCATAGTTTTGTATCCCTCTATAAGATCACCCCTCATCCTCCTATGCTCCATGGAATAGAGACCTGGCCTGCTCAACCTCTCCCTATAGCTCACACCCTCTAGACCTGGAAATATCCTCGTAAATCTTTTCTCAACCCTTTCAGGCTTGACATGGTGCCCAGAATTGAACCCAATATTCTAAATGGGGTCTCACCAACATCTTATACAACTGCAACATAACCTCCCAACTTCTATACTCAATATAGAATATAGGTCTCAATATAGGTCTGAAGAAGGGTTTGGCCTGAAACGTTGCCTATCTCCTTCGCTCCATTGATGCTGCTGCACCCGCTGAGTTTCTCCAGCATTTTGTGTACCTTCTATACTCAATACTCTGACTGATGAAGGCCAAACCTAAAAGCCTTATTGACCACCTTATCTACCAATGACTTGACCTTCAAGGAACCATGCACCTGTACTCCTAGATCCCTCTGCTCCACAACACTACTCAGAGACCTAACATTTACTATGTCGGTCCTGCCCTGGTTCGACGTCCAAAAATGCAACACCTCACACTTCTCTGTATTAAATTCCATCAACCATTCCTCCACCCACCTGGCAAATCGATCCAGATCCTTCTGCAATCGTTCACAACCATCTTCACTATCTGCAAAACCACTCACTTTTGTTTCATCAGCAAACTTGCTAATCTATCCTTGTATGTTCTCATCCAAATCATTGATGTAGATACCAAACAGTAACGGGCCCAGCACCTAACCCTGAGGCACACCACTAGTCACAGGTATCCACCATTACCCTCTGCTTCCTTCAATGGAGCCAATTTGCTATCCATTCAGTTATCTCTCCTTGGATCCCATGCGATCTAACCTTCCAGAGCAGCCTACCATGCGGAACCTTGTCAAACGCTTGCTGAAGTCCATCTACACAACATCTACAGCTCTGCGCTCATCAACCTTTTTGGTTACGTCTTCAAAAAAATCAATCAGATTTGTGAGACATGGCCTCCTACATATAAAACCATGATGACTGTCCCTAACCAGCCCTTGCCTTGAGTCGGGCCCAGAAGATAACTTTCTGCTCAATGAAGATCTACTTTGCATCATAGAGATGCAACATTTGGTCTTTGGACACTTAAAACAGGTAAATACCTCAGAAGGGGGTAGGGAGAGATTAAAGATGCCCCTGAACACTCCGGCTAGTTGGTCCGCGCAGTTCCCAAGGACAAGGCTAGGGACTCCTCCTGGATCAGTTGCTTTCCGTGGGTTTACCCTGAGGTTCCTCAGTTATTATGTGTACAGTGAATGGCTCAATTGTAATTGTGTATTGTCCTTCCGCTGACTGGTGGGCACACTACAAAAGTTTCCCGCTGTACCTCGGTACACGTGACAATACACTAAACTGAACTGAGAAACTATACTGAACTGAGAAACATTAATAGCCCATTATCTGTTTATTTGCACTTTATCTGTTTTATGTATTCATGTGTGTATATATTTATATAATGGTATATGGACACACTGATCTGTTCTGTATTCATGCCTTCTACATTCTGTTGTGCTGAAGCAAAGCAAGAATGGCATTGTCCTATCTGGGACACATGACAATAAACTCTCTTGAATCTCTTGAATCTTGAATCTCGAAAGACTACAACACTAACCCTGGAAAAGGCATACTCGAGTCCTACAGGACGAATATCATTGCCCCATTGGCCTTCTGCTGAAAGTGAGCGTAGAATGCATTGTTCATCAGCTAGAATCATGTAATTCATCAAATGCATTGTTTGTTGCTGCAATGTGCACTTTGCAGCCAGTTGTAGTGTTCACTGCACCTCATTGGGTCTTTTGAGCACACCAAATCCACCTCCCTGAGTCCTTGAATCAGACTCTAATGAAAACAGCTTAGTTTAGTGTAGTTTTGTTTACAAGTTCACAAGTTCACAAGTTATAGGAGTAGAATTAGGCCATTCGGCCCATCTAGTCTACTCCACCTTTCAAACATGGCTGATCACCGCCTTCTAATCCCATTTTCCCCATAGCCCTTGACACCCATTCCAATCAAGAATTTGTCTATCTCTGCCTTAAAAATATCCACTGACTTGGCCTCCACAGCCCTCTGTGGCAATGAGTTCCATAGATGAACTACCCTCTGAATAAATAAGTTCCTCCTCACCTCCTAATTCAAGGGTCACCAATGTAGATAGTAATTCAGGAGCTTATCCCATCTAAATCCACCACTAACTGCACCCCCTATGCCCAACCTCCTCAACAAAACTAGAAGTGCTGGAGTAACTCAGTGGGCCAGGCAGCATCTCAGCAGAACATGGATAGATCAAGAACCTCTTGCTCCAGGGAGAACACCTCCATGTTCACCATTCTCACCTCTAAGCTGGAATTCCTCATCACTGCAAGTGTTGTTACAACTGGGTCACTGTCGTTTTGAACCCAGCCCAATTCTCCTGCAGTTTTCAATACCAAAGTATAAGATTTCTGGGATCAGACGGTACAAATAAACCTGGAGCCAGTGACCAGACAGGTGTTAATGCTGACAAGAGGAACTGCAGATGCAGGTTCACCAAAAAAGACACAAAGCGCTGGAGTAACTCTGCAGTTCAGGCAGCATCTCTGGGGAAAATGTCGGTTCAGGTAGGGACCCTTCTTCAGGCAGCTGAGACAGTTCCTCCCCCTAATGCTTAACAATGTTCAACCAGTTCCGAGTGTCTGAGGAGAGGTCCTGGTCTGGATTTCCTTTGCACCTGCCAGCTGGTCTCCTGAAATGGTTTTAGACGCTGCCTGCATTCTGCAGAGAATCGCAAGTGAGAAGTGTAGAAAATGGAACATTGCTTGTTAATTCTTCTTGGCAAGGTTTGGTTGAATCAAGTCAGTTCTTTATAAAGCTGGGCACAGCAGTGTTGCAGCTGGTGGGGCCACCTCCTCAGAGCAGCATTGGTCTGAGTTTAATCCTGACCTCGGGTGCCGTCTATGTGGAGTTTGCACGTTCACCCTGTGACCACTTAGACCTCTTATGGGTAAGAGTCGTAGAGCAATACAGCACGGAAACAGGCCCTTCGGCCAAACTTGCCCACGCCAACACAAGATGCCCCATTACACCTGCCTGCTTTTAGCCCTTAATCCCTCAAAATATTTAGTCTCCAACTATCTGTCCATACATTATTTAAATGTTGTTATAGTACCTGTCCCAACTATCTCAGCGGGTCAGGCAGCATCTCTGGAGAGAAGGATACGGAAACCTTCTTCATACTTAATGTTCAGTGTGGACTCAATGGACAGTCGGATCTGTTTCTGTGCTGCAACTCTGTGGTTGCAGCAGCATAGTGTTTGTGTAACTTACTGTAATCTGGAGATCAGGGTTACCAGACAGGGTTACCATGGATTCAATTTCCCGCAGTTCAGAGCTATTACTGAAGTTGGCCCTGTCTGAACTGGCCCCGTCCAAGGATATTTCTGGGAATGGTGTGAAATGATGGCCTAGCCAGCCACATCTGCATCCCAGATACAAATTTTAACAAAACCAGCTGGGGGATTTCTATTCAACCAATGAGATAAACCTGGAGCTTTACTTTACTTTTGTTTGGAGATACATCATGGAAACAGGCCCTTCGGCCCACCGAGTCCATGCCAACCACGATCACTCCATATACTATCACTATCCTACACACGAGGCACAATTTATAATTTATAGAAGTCAATTAACCTACAAGCCTGTACAATTTTGGAGTGTGGGAGGAAACAGGAGCAGCCGGAAAAAACCCACGTGGTCACGGGAAGAACGTACAAACTCCCTACCGACAGCGCCAGTAGTCAGGATCTAACCCGTCTCAGGCGCTGCAAGGCAGCAAATCTACCGCTGTGCCCTGTTCACACTAATTCTACATCTTGCCATTTTCACATCCAGATTATTAAATACAAAATTGAATTATTTCAGCAGTTTGTGTAAAATGAATATAGTGTGTGTGTGTGTGTGTGTGTGTGTGTGTGTGTGTGTGTGTGTGTGTGTGTGTGTGTGTGTGTGTGTGTGTGTGTGTGTGTGTGTATATATATGTATATATATGTGTATATATATATATGTGCGTGTGTGTGTGTGTGGGTGTGTGTGTGTGTGTATATATACAGTGGCTTGCAAAAGTATTCATACCCCTTGAACTTTTCCACGTTTTGTCACGTTACAACCACAAACGTAAATGTATTTTATTAGGATTTTATGTGATAGACCAACACAAAGTGGCGCATAATTGTGAAGTGGAAGGAAAATGATACATGGTTTTCAAATCTTTTTATAAATAAAAAACTGAAAAGTGTGGCGTGCAAAAGTATTCAGCCCCCTTTACTCTGATACCCCTAAATAAAATCCAGTGCAACTAATTGCCTTCAGAAGTCACCTAATTAGTAAATAGAGTCCACTTGTGTATAATCTAATCTCAATATAAATACAGCTGTTCTGTGAAGGCCTCAGAGGTTTGTTAGAGAACATTAGTGAACAAACAGCATCATGAAGCCCAAGGAACACACCAGGCAGGTCAGGGATAAAGTTGTGGAGAAGTTTAAAGCAGGGTTAGGTTATAAAAAAATATCCCAAGCTTTGAACATCTCACGGAGCACTGTTCAATCCATCATCCGAAAATGGAAAGAGTATGGCACAACTGCAAACCTACCAAGACATGGTCGTCCACCTAAACTGACAGGCCGGGCAAGGAGAGCATTGATCAGAGAAGCAGCCAAGAGGCCCATGGTAACTCTGGAGGAGCTGCAGAGATCCACAGCTCAGGTGGGAGATTCTGTCCACAGGACAACTATTAGTCGTGCACTCCACAAATCGGGTCTTTATGGAAGAGTGGCAAGAAGAAAGCCATTGTTGAAACAAAGCCATAAGAAGTCCCGTTTGCAGTTTGCCACAAGCCATGTGGGGGACACAGCAAACATGTGGAGGAAAGTGCTCTGCTCTGATGAGACCAATATTGAAGTTTTTGGCATAAATGCAAAACGCTATGTGTGGTGAAAAACTAACACTGCACATCACCCTGAACACACCATCCCCACTGTGAAACATGGTGGTGGCAGCATCATGCTGTGGGGATGCTTTTCTTCAGCAGGGACAGGGAAGCTGGTCAGAGTTGATGGGAAGATGGATGGAGCCAAATACAGGGCAATCTTGGAAGAAAACCTGTTAGAGTCTGCAAAAGACTTGAGACTGGGGCGGAGGTTCACCTTCCAGCAGGACAACAACCCTAAACATACAGCCAGAGCTACAATGGAATGATTTAGATCAAAGAATATTTATGTGTTAGAATGGCCCAGTCAAAGTCCAGACCTAAATCCAATTGAGAATCTCTGGCAAGACTTGACAATTGCTGTTCACAGACGCTCTCCATCCAATCCGACTGAGCTTGAGCTATTTTGTAAAGAAGAATGGGCAAAAATTTCAGTCTCTAGATGTGCAAAGCTGGTAGAGACATACCCCAAAAGACTTGCAGCTGTAATTGCAGCGAAAGGTGGTTCTACAAAGTATTGACTCAGGGGGGCTGAATACTTTTGCACGCCACACTTTTCAGTTTTTTATTTGTAATAAAATTTGGAAACCGTGTATCATTTTCCTTCCACTTCACAATCATGCACCACTTTGTGTTGGTCTATCACATAAGATCCCAATAAAATACATTTACGTTTGTGTTGTAACGTGACAAAATGTGGAAAAGTTCAAGGGGTATGAATACTTTTGCAAGCCACTGTAGGTCTTTGTGCCAACAATGTATCACTCTGCTCTGCTTTTTCCTATCTTCTTCCAAACGCTATGCCACAGCCTTCCTATTTTCACATATTCTACTCACATTTTTCCCGTTGAAGCGATAAACATCTTCCCGTCACATTGCAACCTATATTTCCGAAGTTATTCATGATTTAAAGTTACAAAAAAAAGCCAAAACTGCTTTCTCAGAGAGTGTTCAGTGATGATGTCACAATGCCTCTCACAGTGCACCGATCAAAATGGGCTCTCAAGCTGTCCAGGCCCTGGCACTGCTCTATGACCTGGGTAGGTCCTGGGGCAGGGAATGGGAGTGAGGGGAGGGGGATGGGGGAAATGAGGAGGAGGGTGATGGGATAGGATCTCTACCCCCCTTCCTCTCTGCCCCTCTCCCTCTCTATCCCCTCCCCCTCCCTCTACCCTCCCTCTACCCTCCCTCTCTCCCCCCTCCACCTCCCTCCCTACCCCCTCCCTCTCCCTCTCTACGCCCCTCCAACCCTCCCCCTGCTCTCTACCCCCTCCCCCTCCCTCTCTACCCCCTTCCCTCTCTGCCACCCCTCCCTCTCTGCTGCCCTTCCCTCTCTACCCCATTCGTCGAAACAGGTGATCTAAGCACTTGTTTAACAAGCATTAACCTATTTAGTCACGGATCTGTCTTAAAGGCGCAACCACGGAGAAATACAAACTCATCTTTGAAGAATTAGCTGGATCACAAAAAATGGATCAAAAGTTACAGCAGAAATGTCATAAATATTTAAAAAAATTGTGAGACTACAATCAAATTAATTTTGGTCACAAATACAATTTGAATTCGGAGATAAACCACAAAAATTATTGGCTCGTCAATTACGAAAATTGGAAGGAGAAAAATTAATCCATAGGATTAAATCAGACAAAGGGGAATTATTAGTACAAACTAAAGATATAAATGAGAGATTTTTGCAATATTATAAACCTTTATATTCAGCCAAAACGACAGAAAATCGAATAGGAGTAGAAACAATTTTTAAAAATTGTAATCTAAAAGGACTTGATTCAGAAAATGGAGAATCACTCAACGCTGAAATAACTACTAATGAAATCGAAGTAGGTCATTAAAAAATGGTAAAACTCCAGGACCGGATGGTATTGGATCAGAATTTTATAAAACATCCTATGATATGATAGCTCCATGTTTGAAGACACTTTATGAACACATTTATGCACAACAGAAGTTACCAGAAACATTAAATGAATCTATTATAACACTTATACCTAAATTAGATAAAAATCTGGATGATCCAGGGTCGTATAGAGCCATAGCTCTTTTAAATACTGATCAAAAAATATTAACCAAAATACTAGCACAAAGACTAAATACAGTGATTAATAAAGTAATTCATTCAGACCAAACAGGATTTATACCAAAACGATACTCCTCAAACAACCTGAGAAGATTATTCAATATTATATACTCAAAAAGAAACATTAATAAAGATTTATCAATTATTTCGTTGGACGCAGAGAAAGCTTTCGATCAGATTGAATGGTCTTATTTATTTTCGGTTATGGAAACTTTTCAGTTGGGAGAGAAGTTTATAACATGGGTTAAGCTACTATATACCAAGCCAACAGCTAGAATATTAATAAATCAAATGTTAACAACTAAATTTAATTTATTCCGCGGCTGCAGACAAGGTTGTCCTCTATCTCCACTACTGTTCGCACTGGCAATTGAACCATTAGCACAACGCGTCAGATTACATCCTGAAATATACGGGTATGAAACCAAAGAAACTGAAAATAAAATCTCTTTATACGCAGATGATGTATTACTTTATATTAAAACATAAATAAGCCAGAAATAAGTATTCCTAACATTAGATTTAATAACTCAATTTGGATTGATTTCAGGATATAGAATTAATTGGAATAAAAGTGAACTTATGCCAATAATGGGAAATAACTCACATATATTACAACAATATCCTTTTAAGATAGCAAATGAAAAAATCAAAAATCTTGGAATTCATGTAACAAAAAGATATGATTCTTTATTTAAATTTAATTTCCCACCCCTATTAAATAAACTACTTACAAATATCCTATATTGGAAAACATTACCTATTTCAATGCTAGGTAGAATTAATGCGATAAAAATGATTTTTCTTCCGCAATTATTATACCTGTTTCAACTGATCCAGATATATCTTCCAAAAAATTTTATTTAAGAAAGTGTACTCTATAGTTACCAACGTTATTTGGGATTATAAGAGCCATAGAATAAATAAAAAATATCTATGTAAATCAAAAATGAATGGAGGTTTTGCATTGCCTAATTTTATGTTTTATTATTGGGCAGTTAATATTAAAAATATGAACTTTTGGTTGGAAGAAGTAGATAAACAACCAAATGGTTAAAAATGGAAAAGGAAGATTGTTCACCTTTTGAAATTAGCTCGATTTTATTTGCTAATACTAAAATACATTAAAAAAAGTTATAGAGGAAATCCAATAATAGAAAGTGGCATACGTATTTGGAAACAATTAAAGAAAACATTAAAATTAGAAAGTATACCACTGGCTCTTCCCATTGCAAATAACATCACTTTTAAACCTTCAATGATGGATAAAGGTTTTTTTAAATGGAAGAACTATGGAATAAATAAGATGGGTGATCTCTACAGGGAAAGTTTATTCCTTTCATTTCAGGAATTACAACAAAATTATGGATTACACTCAAAAGAGTACTTTAGATATTTACAAATTAGAGACTATGTTAAATCAAATACACAGGATTTTAGAAATAGAAAGACTGAAATTTTAGATGAATGTCTAAATAAATATCTGAATACAAAAAAATTAATATCATATATTTATAATATTTTACTGGAAAATGATTTACCAAACTCGGAAATATATAGGCACGCATGGGAAAACGAATTAGGACAAACAATTAGTGTAAAGTATGGAATGAAAGTTTACAACATATACACCACTTCTCATTAAATGCCAGACACTCCCTGATACAATTTAAAATTTTACATGGATTACACTTTTTGAAATCCAAATTAAACAGAATTTTTTCAAATGTTTCTGCTATATGTGATAAATGTCAGCATTTAGAAGCTAATCTAACGCATTCATTCACAAAATGTATAAAAATTACTAATTTTTGGATAGCAATTTTTAACATAATCTCAAAAGTAGTTAATGCAAATCTGACTCCAGACTCAAAATTAATCATATTAGGAATAATAGAAACGGATCATCTACTAACAACACAGCAAATAATTTTTATTGGTTATAGTTTAATAATTGGTAAAAAACTAATACTAAGATTTTGGAAAGGTCCTACATCCCCCACAATCAAAATGTGGATTACAGAAATGTCGGAGACACTTCATCTGGAAAGACTAAGACTTGTCCTCTTGGACAAGCTAGATTAATTCAGAGGAATACGGCTCTCCATTTATTGAATACTTAAAGGGTCCAAGGAGACCGGTTCGAGGGCCTGACTGAAGCCTGAATGAAGGAATAGATGAAGAACTATATACAATAGACCACGCATATATCTCCAATGAAGAATATCTTGCTTTATACTCCACTCATTTTATCGATTTTCTACTTCTATTTTATTTCTTTTTATTATCTCTCTTTACTATTTTCTTTCTGTTATAAAATAATAACAAATATAGAAGTATAAATAAGAATGACTGTAAACTTTAAAAATATTAAGAATGTATGTGACGAATAATATGTTTTTTCTTTTTTGATTTTATGTTATTCCTTCTTAATATGTATTTACTTCTAATAAAAATATTTTACAAAAAAAATAATAATTTTGGTCTTTGAAGCATATTCACCATCCCCTGCGATTTAGTAGACATTTGGTTGGGGGTGTGGGAGGGAGATGAATAAACAGAAGCTTTTCCGCAAATACGCATACAAGGGATCATGGACTCAGGAGTATTAGGTAATTTAGAATGACAAGCAAAAGCAGGTTAGACAAGTAATATGAGAGGCCGAGAGGGAGTGAGAAAACCCAGAAGATTAAGAGGAACAGAGCAGGAAACAATGACGGGTGTTTTAATGCAGTTCCAGCGTTGGCCCATTAAAATGGGAATGAAGAGCTGGAATCCAGCATCAGAGAGATTTCGATTAGTTTCATTGTGAAAGGGAGAAATTGCCTTAATCCAAATAAAATTACAACAATAACTTGCATTTATTTCGCTCCTCTGGCATTCTACGGTGTTTGACATGAAAATTCCCAAATTAAATTTAGCATCAAACTTCATGAAAAAATATTAGGGGCAGATGAGCAAAGGTCTGGTCAAAGAGGGAGATCTTAGTTAGTATCCAAACAGAGGAGGGTACAAGCTGCAGCATGGCACGATGGAGGAGCTGGTAGAGCTGCTGCCCCGCGGCACCAGAGACCCAGGTTTGATCCTGACCTCAGGTGCTGTATGTGTGTGTGGAGTTTGCTTATTCTCGCTGTGACCACATGGGTTTCCTCCAGGTGCTCCATTTTCCTCCCCCATCCCAGACACATGTTTCCACACAAAGGGCCGTGGGTGTATGGAACAAGCTGCCAGAGGAGGCAGTTGAGGCAGGTACAAACCCAACGTTTAAGAAACAGTAACAGAGGTACATGGATAGGACAGGTTTGGAGAGTTATGGGCCAAATGCGGGCAGGTTGGACTAATGTAGCTGGGACATGTTGGCCGGTGTGGGTTGAAGGTCCTGTTTCCATGCGGCATCACTCCATGACATGTAGGTTTGTAGGCGAATTGGCCTCTAGAAATTGCCCCTATTGTGTGTAGGGGGTGGATAAGAAAGTGGGATAACATAGAACGAGTGTGGAGGAGTGGTCGATGATCAGTGTGCGCTCAGTGGGCTGAAGGGCCTGTTTCCATGCTGCATCTCTAAACTAAGCCAAGAGAGAAGGACTTTCAAAAATTAGGTTCTAAGGAGCGGAACACATGATTTATGGATGGGAGATTGAGATCAGAAATGCTCTGGTGCACAATGGAGATGAGGTAAATTCTCCTTTAGACTTTGCTTTAGTGATACAACGCGGAAACATGCCCTTCTGCCCACCGGGCCTATGCTAACCTCAATGATCACTAACACTATCCTACACACTAGGTACAATTTACAGAAACCAATTCACCTGCTCGTCTTTGAAGTGTGGGTGGAAACTGGAGATCCCGGGGGAAACCCATGCAGTCACAGGGAGAACGTGCAAACTCTGTGCAGACAGCACTCATAGTCAGGATCGAACCTGGGCCTCTGGGGCTGTGAGGCAGCAACTCCATTGCACTTCAACATAAATGTTGAAGTGTGCACCCGTTTATAAGGAGGTCCTTTTAAACGGGGCAGTGTACGTGACCCAGCTAACACCAATGTTAACAATCATAAAAATCACAACATTATTGATCATTCCCACCGATAAGTCGAGCCCCCCCCCCACACCTTGAAGGGCCTGTCCCACTTACGCCACCTTTACAGGCGACTGCCGGCACCCGGCGACCAGAAAGATGCAACGACCACGGTCGTGAGAGGTCTCCTATGGTCGTGAGAGGCCTCCAAAGGGTCGTAGCACCTTTCTGGTCGCCGCTGAATTTTCAACATGTTGAAAATTTCGGCAACCTCTCACGGGCGCCGGCAGTCGCCTGTAACGGTCGCGTAAGTGGGACAGGCCCTGTACATACTAGGAAAGTTCCCCGTGGTTTCCAGCGGAATCTTTCTTGGTAACCTCCAGCCTGATACCTGGAACCATCTTGTTTTGTGTATAGTTAACCCGTCTCAGGAGGTCAGTAAGATCATTCTTGCGATGGGATGACTGACCGGAATGCTCACTCACAGTGCTCGGAACCAAGCTCTCTGACTCGTTACCTATTCACCACACACTGTGAACACAGCTCGTGTTGCGAAACTGATTATGCAAGCGGTGATCTAGCATCGCCAAGCTCAGCGATTCCAGCGCTGAACACTGCCAAAGGCTTTGAGGCTTTGATGTCTGCAAGTTCCGTCGAAAATAGAGACGAGCTGCCTTTTTTTAATACCTGAGATAATATTAGCCTTCTGTGCTGCAAAATATATTGAAAAAATGCTAACATGCACTCCATTGTAAACACAATTTACGCCGCCTGCATAAGGCAGAATGGACAATTCACTCAGTGTTGGTAGCCACATGACAGATAGCTCAGTCGTTTTTACAGCGACAGCTTGGAGTCAAAGTAAACCACAAACCTCAGCGTGTGTCTGACACTCTGAGCCGTTTACAGCCCGGCTTTACACAGTTCAGAGCACACGATAGCCTCGGAGGTGGGAACAATAGCAGCCAAAAACTGGCAAGGGTCGACAACGAGGAGGAAACATAATCCCCGACTCCAACCTCCGTCGCTTTATGTTAAAAATCAAGGCTATTTGTTTGTCATACGCTCACAGAAGGTGGGTGTACGGAACGAGCCGCCAGAGGAGGTGCAAACAAGGAAGGACAGATGCTGGTTAATACACAAAAGGACACAGAGTGCTGGAGTAAAGGGCCTGTCCCACTTGCCCGTCATTCGCACGACGTTTACGCGACCTCGTCGGCGCGTTGGGACGCACGGGTAGCGTGTGGGCGGCGCGGGACGGTCGCATGGAGAAGCGCGGAGGGGTATGGAGTTGCGTGCGGTATCGCATGGCGCTCCAGGACTTTGTGGTGCCCAAACACGCGGTCGTTCGCTGACGTCCTGACCTCGTACCTACCTAGTTGATTCTGTAGTATATGAATCAACTATTCACGAATATCTTGATTGTACATGCTTTTGTAGGTGCATTTTGCGATGGAGTTTGAAATCAGAAAGTCCCCAGAGAATCAGTCATCTCTATTGAGTCATTTGCCTGTATACATGTAGGTAACATTTTGCGGTCGGAGATCTGCAACGTTTGATGCTGATGATGATTCATTAAAAATTGCGAATATTCAGACACTTGACACTCTTTTATAGAGTTTAAAACATGTTCAACGGGCAGCTGCACCGATACTTGAGTTTGCGGCGCAAGGTTCAATGTTAATGCAAGGTCAGGGAGTCAAAGAACAATATTCGGTATTTTGCTCATACACTGAGTTGGCTCTGATTATTTTACCTGTTTATTTATTTTTTGTTCCAGCTTCACTCACAACGTGTCAAGTTCGCGTCATTTCGAACCCCCATCCCACACCCCTAATGGAACGCGCGAAAGTCACTTAGTTAATAGGTGTTTCGCCATTTCCCCAGTGTGGATACCATCCGCAATACAGCGATTGGAACCAATACCATTTGTACTGAGCACGGAGCAAACATGTATATTCCGTGGGGGGGCGGGGGAGGGGGAGGATGAAAACATAACCCAAAGCGACCAATTTACTGAATTATACCATAATTCGAAAGGAAATACAGTATTATGCACTAAACAACTTTCCACTGGGTATTCAAATGACGTCACGCGCTCCAGACGGCTGTGCTGACGCATTAAGACGCGCGCATCAGTAACTACCGGCTTGTCGCGTAAATGACAGCCAAGTGGGACAGGCCTTTAACTCAGCGGGTCAGGCAGCATCTCTGGATAGGTGACATAGTTTCTATCCATGTTCTCCAGAGATGCTGCCTGAGCCGCTGAGTTACTCCAGTACTCTGTTTCCTTTTGTGTCAGAGGAAGGAGTTGAGGCAAGTACTTTCACAACATTGAAAAGACATTTAAAGGACTGATACATGGGGAGGAAGGGTTTAGAGGGATATGGGATAAATGGAGGCTAATGGGACAAGTGTGGATGGGGAATTTTGGTCAGCATGGGCAAGTTGGGCTGAAGGGCCTCTTTCCATGCCGTGTGACTCTACAGAGCAATTTGAACTAGAACAAATACATTCTTACTTGCTGCATCTTAATAGGCACATTGGGTGCAACAACAACAATAAATATACAAGAAATCATCGGTCATTCCAAGAACCTGGATCACGATAGTGCAATAAACAAAGTTCTTAGAACAACCACGATAACGCAAAGCTTGTTGTGGTTCAACGCTGAGATATGGTTGTGGTTAGGCTTGTGCAGGGCAATTTACAGTAAGAACCTGATGGTTGATGAGAAGAAGCTGTTCTTGAACCTGGATGTAATGGTTCTCAGGCTCCTGTACCTTCTTCCCGATGGTAGCAACAGGACTAGAGTGTGGCCAGGGTGGTGGTGGTCTTTGAAGATATTGACTGCATTCTTGAGGCAGCACTTTCTGCAGATCGCTTCAGTGGAGGGGAGGTCAGTACGCTTGATGGTCCACCATCTTTGGTTTAGTTTAGAGATACAGCACGGAAACAGGCCCTTCGGCCCACCGAGTCCGCATCGACCAGCCATCCCCGCAGATTAGCACTACCCTACTCACACTGGGGACAATTTTACATTTATACCAAGCCAATTAACCTACAAACCTATACGTCTTTGGAGTGTGGGAGGAATCCGGAGCTCCCAGAGAAAACCCACGAGGTCACGGGGAGAACGTACAAACCCCGTACAGACGGCACCCGTAGTCGGGATCGAACCCGGGTCTCCGGCGCTGTGAGGCAGCAATTCTACCGCTGCGCCATCGTGGTTCCACGGGACACGGGAGCTTAACACGAGCTCAAATCCAACCTCAATTCATAGAACACAGAACATAGAGCAGCACAGCACAGGAACAGGCTCTTTGGCCCACAATATCTGTGCCTAACATGACGCTAAATTAAACTAATCTCCTCTGCCTGCACGTGACCATTATACCTCCATTCCCTGTATATCCATGTGCTTAACTAAAAGCCTCTTAAACACCATTCTTTTATATTTGCAGATACAAGGAACTGCAGATTCAGTTAGGCTTTTAACAAAAAAAGACACAAAGTGCTTTGTGGAGTAACTCAGCAGGTCAGGCAGCATGGATAGGTGACATTTTGTGTTGGGACTCCTTATTTTAGACAGTATAGAAGGATTCTGGCTCAAACTATCCACTCGCCATTTACACCATAGATGCTGCCTGACCCGCTGAGTTATTCCAGCCCTTTTTTTTAACCATGGTATCTGCCTCCGGCAACCTCTGGCAACGCATTCCAGGCATCCACCACCCTCTGTATGAAAAGATTTGCCCCCCATATCTCCTTTAAACTTTGCCCCCTCAACTTAAAGCTCTGTACTTAAAGTTTACTAAATTTCAAGCAATTAAGTAAAGTTGGAATAAATTAGTATCAGTGATGGTAACTACGAAACTCCCCAATCAACAAAAAATATATAGTTTTAGGAGTGGGACATGCCAACTTTAAATTGTCTAGCCTTTGTGTGTGTCTAACTCCGGGATTGTAGTTTGGACTTTAGACCTTAGAGAAACAGCACAGAAATAGGCCCTTCGGCCCATCGAGTCCACGTGACCACCCCGTAGACTAGCACTATCCTACACACACTAGGGACAATTTGCACTTTGCAGAAGCAAATTAACTGAGAACCCAGTGCACGTTTGGAGTGTGGGTGGAAACCGGAGCACCCAGGGAAAACCCAGGCAGTAACAGGAAAAATGTACAAACTCTGTGCAGACAGCACCCATCGTCAGGATCGAACTTGGGTCTCTGGCACAGTCTAGTTGATTCCTGCCTGTCTTCGTGTCATAGTCATAGAAACATAGAAACATAGAAAATAGGTGCAGGAGGAGGCCATTCAGCCCTTCGAGCCAGCACCGTCATTCATTGTGATCACGGCTGATTGTCCCCAATCAATAACCCATGCCTGCCTTTTCCCCATTTCCCTTGATTCCACTAGCCCCTAGAGCTCTATCTAACGCTCTCTTAAATCCATCCAGTGATTTGGCCTCCACTGCCCTCTGCGGCAGGGAATTCCACAAATTCACAACTCTCTGGGTGTAAAAGATTTTTCTCACAGTCTTAAATGGCCTCCTCTTTATTCTAAGACTGTGGCCCCTGGTTCTGGACTCGCCCAACATTGGGAACATTTTTCCTGCATCTAGCTTGTCCAGTCCTTTTATAATTGTATATGTTTCTATAAGATCCACCCTCATCCTTCTAAACTCCAGTGTATACAAGCCTAGTCTTTTCAATCTTCCTCAGCCATAGATTGATACAGTGTGGAAACAGGCCCTTTGGCCCAACTTGCCCACACTGGCCAACATGTCCCAGCTACACTAGTCCCTCCCACCAGCCCATGTTTCGTCCAAATCCCTCCAAACCTGTCCTATCCATGTACCTGTCTAACTGTTTCATAAATGTTGGGACAGTCCCTGCCTCAACTACCTCCTCTGGCAGCTTGTTCCATGCACCCACCACCCTTTGCGTGAAAAGGTTACCCTTCAGATTCCTATTAAATCTTTTTCCCTTCACCTTGAACCCATGTCCTTTGGTCCTCGATTCTCCTACTCTGGGCAAAAGACTATGCATCGACCCGATCTATTCCTCTCATGATTTTGTATAGATAAGAACTCCCCTCACCCTCCTGCGCTCCATGGAATAGAGACCCAGCCTACTCAACCTCTCCCTATAGCTCACATCCTCTAGTCCTGGCAACATCCTTGTAAATCTTTTCTGAATCCTTTCAAGCTTGACAATATCTTTCCGATAACATGGTGCCCAGAACTGAACGCAATATTCTAAATGCAGTCTCACCAACGTCTTATACAACTGCAACATGACCTCCCAACTTCTATACTCAATACTCTGACTGATGAAAGGCAATATGCTACCAAAATACTTTTTGACCACTCGATCTGCCTGCAACTCCATCTTCAAGGAAATATCTACCCAGAGGCCTACCATTCACTGTGTAGTTCCTGTCCTTGTTAGACTTCCCAAAATGCAACACCTCACACTTCTCTGTATTAAATTCCTTCAACCATTCCTCCGCCCACCTGGCCAATCAATCAAGATACTGCCACAATCTTTCACAACCATCTTTTCTATCTGCAAAACCACCCACTTTTGTATCATCTGCAAACTTGCTAATCTTGCGATGTATGTTGTCATCCAAATCACTGATGTAGATGACAAATAATAATGGGCCAAGCACCGAACTCTGAGGCACACCACTGGTCACAGGCCTCCAGTCCGAGAAGCAACCTTCCACCATCACCCTCTGCTTCCTTCCATGGAGCCAATTTTCTATCCATTCAGCTATCTCTGCTGGGATCCCATGCGATCTAACCTTCCGGAGCAGCCTACCATGTGGAACCTTGTTGAATGCTTTGCTGAAGTCCAGGTATACAACATCTACAGCTCTGCCCTCATCAACCTTTTTGGTCACGTCTTCAGGCACGGAAATCGCTATCAAAACATGGGGGGGATCGGGAGACCAGGGACACACACAATTTCTTGGCGGCCACGCGCGCACAAACGCACACACGCACGCACGCACACACGCACACACACGCACACACGCACGTGCACACACACACACGCGCACACACACACACACGAGGCTTCGGAGGCTTCAGCCGTGGGCCCTGTGGATGGTAATTACGGGAACGACAGCCCAGGCTTACGGCCAGCACGGAGAAGCAGCGCTAAATCCAGCTCAACTCTGCCTGTCTCGCCGGTTAACCTACAGCCCTGCCTGGACACCAGTCTGGAGCCGTGGAGCTAACACTGCTTCTCTGCGCTGGCTGTAAACCTGGGCCATCTTTCCCGTGGGGGGGGGGGGGGGGGGGAACGTGGCCCCCCGGGATTTCCGCCCCTGCATTTCCTCAAAAAACTCAATCAGATTTGTGAGACACGACCTCCCACATACAAAACCATGCTGACTTTTCCTAATCAGCCCTTGTCTGTCTAAATGCCTGTATATCCTATCCCTCAGAATACCCTCCCGTAACTTTCCAACTACAGATGTTAAGCTCACTGGCTTAGAGTTCCCAGCATTCCCCCAGCAGCCCTTCTTGAAAAGAGGTACAACATTTGCCACCCTCCAGTCTTCCGGCACCTCTCCTGTATTTAAAGACAATTCGTAAATCTCAACCAGATCTCCCGCAATTTCCCCTCTGGTTTCCCTCGGATATATCTGATCAGGCCCTGGAGATTTCATACACGATAGTACCTTCAGAACCGCTTCGACAGTAACACTGCCTGCTCTCAAGAGACTGCCCCAAGTTCCTCCGTCCTCCTGTCTTTCTCCTCGGTAAATACAAAGGGGTTTCCACTATCTCTCTAGTTACCCTTTTCCCCCTTATGTATTTATAAAATCTGTTGGGATTGTCCTTAATGCTATCAGCCAGAGCTATCTCCTGGCCCCTTTATGTCCTTCTGATTTCCTATTTCACTTCGCTCCTTAGTTCCCAAAACTCCTTCAGTGATACACTTGATCCCAGCTGCCTATACCTGTCCCATGTGTCCATCTTGTTTTTGACCAGTGCCTCAATTTCCCTCGTCAGCCAAGCTTCCATACCTTTGCCTGCCTAGCCCCACTCAAACAGGGGCATACACATCCTAAGCTTTTGTCAGCACACTTTTAAAAACATCCCACTTGGCTGATGTACCTTACCCCGCAAATAACCTGCTCCAGTCAACTTGAGCGATGCTTTCTCTCATACCCTCAAATTTGGCCTTACCCCAATTGAGTAGTTTAATACATGGGCCCTCCCTGTCCCTATCCATAACTATCTTAAACCTAATCGAACAGTGGTCACTGGTCCCAAAGGGTCATCTACAAACACTTCATTCACTTGACTCTCTGTAAATTGCCCCGAATGTGCGGCGAGTGGATGCACAAGTGGAATAACGCAGAGCTAATGTGAACGGGTGTCTTAGAATCATGGGGTCATACACCCCGGAAACAGGCCCTACGGCCCAACTTGCCCACACCAACTTGTCCCATCTACACTAGTTTAACCTACCTGCCGGGGGGGTGTGGGAAGGGGGGACGTGGTCGCAGCAGACGCAGCTCACACTCTGCTTACCCCGCACCCTCAGCCTCACCGGTCCCACTCGGACTTCACTCAGAGGCTTCCGGTTCAACTTGCTCCCTGCCCGCTCACTGCTCACGGACTCAGCCCCGCCTCCGGGGTTTTATTCTCCGCAGGTGCCGGAAGGGGCGTTACCTTTATGGTGACTAACAGGCGAGAAGACCAATCTGCTGCTCACGATTGTTTAAACATTCATAACATTTCTAATATTTCACTGATCGGAACAAAACTTGGTGTGCTTGGAACAGGGGAGAACGGTGAGTAAAGTGGCAAAAAAACCCCTATGAATATAGGTTACCATTTTTGCGCAAATTTTAAATAAACGCAAGAGAAGAAGCTAGATTAGTTTTGTATTATGTGCGGGGTGGGGGAAGCTTTTTTTTAATCTCTTTCCTCGACGGAGATGTGACTTTTTCCGTATCGTATCTCTATCCACGCTGCGGCCTAAGATCGTGGAGCTGGTGGTCCCTTTACTGGGGATCGACTTCTGGAGCTCCAACGTGGGAGCCTGCGGACTTAACATCGTGGAGCTTGCGATCCCTTTGTCAGGGATCAACTTCCGGAGTTCCAACCATAGGAGCTTCGTCTGCCCCAATCGTGAGAGCTTTGATCACCCCGACGAGAGAACTTCGATCGCCGGCTGTGGGAGTTTCGACCGCCCCGACTGCGGATGGTTCGACTGCCCCGATCGCGGGAGAAAAGGAGGGAAGAAGATAATACGTTATTGCCTTCCATCACAGTGGATGTTTATGTTGATTTTTATGTAGTTTTGTGTCTTGTTGCTTTTTTGGTATCAAATCAAATTCCTTGCATGTTTTTACATACTTGGCTATTAAATTAATTACAATTACAAAACCTGTCCTATGCATGTACAGTACCTATCTCATTTTTTTCTTAAACTTTGCGATAGTCCCTCCCTCAACTACCTCCTCCAGCAGCTCACTCCATGCACCCACCACCCGGTGTGTGAAAAACATACGCCTCAGATCCCTACTAAATCTTTTCCCCTTCACCTTAAACCCATGTCCTCTGGAAATAGACGGGTGATCGATGGTTACCCTGGATTCGGCAGTTCGAAGGACCCGTATTTCTAAACTATACCAGATGGAATTAACAGGACACAAAGTGCTGGAGTAACTCAGCAGATCAGGCAGCATCCATAGAGAGCATGGATGGATGATGTTTTGGTCAACCCGAAACCTCACCTTTCTATGTTCTCCAGAGATGCTGCCAGACCCGATGAGTTACTCCATAATTGTACGTCCTTTCGTGCATTCTCCAACATCGGCCGATTTTTATTTCTACTTCTGGAATTAACAGACGCGCAAGATGAAAAGACGGAGACAAGGATGGAGTTGAGGCCAGGCCAGGAAGATAAGCGTGAGAGGCTGGAATGGAGAATGATGCGAAGGATGAGGCATGAAGACTGGGACGGGAGATAAGACCGTGAGGAAACAGGATGCACTGAGGCTCTGGTGACTGAGAACAGGAGAGCAACAAAGGATGTGATGCAGAGACTGAGCAGAGACAGGAAGCTCTGGATAATCTGCAGTGGAAGAGCGACATGAAGAGGGATTTGGCTGCAGGGGAAGAGAGAGGAAAAGTAAAAGGAAATCTAGCAATCTCTAAAGGATAAGGTGCAAGCTGGAAAATAAATATATTGGAGGGTTCTTGTTGATGTCGGCTGCTAAGTGATTAACATGTTTTTGCTGAATTCTGTGAGGAATGTGTGTTTCAAATTGCTTAGCATTAATAAAAAATCTGAGCTAAATCCGATCCCACCTGAGTTTATATTCCACTTATCACAATGTGCCCGTGCTTCAAATGTTTGTAAAAAGCTTCATTTGTTCTTCGCCATGACATCTGGCTCCGGATCTTTGTTGACCATCTCCAGTAAAGGTCGTATAGAAAGGAACTGCACTTGCTGGTATGTACCGAAGATGGACACAAAGTGCTGGAGTAACTCAGCGGGTCAGGCAGCATCCGTGGAGGTGATTTTTCAGAATTATCGGCCCGTCCATTCCTTCCACGGATGCCGCCTGACCCGCTGAGTTGCTCCAGCACTTTGTGTTTAGAGGTGGGGCCCATCTGGGATGAGTTGATGGGAATGGGAATAATGTAAGATGCGTATAAATGAGTGCTTGATGGTGGCGCAGAGGTAGAGCTGCCATCTCACAGCGCCAGACACCCGGGTTCGATCCTGACTATTGGTGCTGTCTGTACAGAGTTTGTACATTCTCCCCGTGGCCTGTGTGGGTTTCCTCCGGGATCTCCGTTTTTTTTTCCCACACTACAAATATGTGCAGGCTTGGTAAAATTAGTGTAAAGGGCTGTCCCACTTGGGCGTCATTTGCGCGTCACGCAGATGGCGTGCAAAGATTTTGTACATCCCAAAATCCTGGGGCGCCGCGCGCTACTGCCTACGTCACCACGCACCATGCGCGCATCACGTGCGTATCGCGGCGCGCGCCATCGTGCGTCGTGACGCGCAAATGATGTCGCGTAAATGACGGGCAAATGACCCCCATGTGGGACAGGCCCTTAAGTGTGCGGGGTTCACTGGTTGGTGCATACTCGGTGGGCCAAAGGTCTTGTTACCACGCTGTATCTCTTAACTGAAACACAACTAAGCTAAAACTAGGCTGATCAAAAGCATGGCACTATTGGTGGGGAGTGGCAAAGCTTCTGCTCTGTTCCCTCCCCAGACGCTGCCCGACCCACTGAGTTCCCCCAGCACTTTGAGTCCTAGTTTTTGCCCGAGGATGCAGTTGAGGCAGGGACTGTACAATGACAACATTTAAGAGACATTTGGAAGATACATGGATAGGAAACATTGCAAGGAAATGGGCCAAACGCGGGCAAGTCCATCCCATTACCTGTCCACGTCCTTCTGCAGAGTCCCTGCTTTCTCTACGCTATCTGCCCCTCCACCTGTCTTTGTATCATCTGCCTACCTGGCCACAAAGCCTTCAATCCCCTCGTCTAAATCATGAATCTACACCGTGAAAAGTAGCGGCCCCGTCACCGACCCCTGCGGAACTCCGCTAGCCACCGGCAGCCAACCAGAAAAAGCCCCCTTTATTGCCACTCTTTGTCTTCTACCATTCAGACAACCTTCTATCCTTCACCATCTACTATTCCCAGAGAGGATCTACTACCATCTGATACAATTGCTCTTCTCTTTTAAATCTCTCTTCTACCTGTAAGTATTGCCCGCTATGCTCTACCTACTGTATTGAGTTTGACTTGATTGTATTTATGTTTCGTATATCTGATTGGAAAAAATGCAAAACAAATCTTTTCCCTGTACCTCAGTACATGTGACAATAATAACCTGAATCCGAACCTTTACATAAGCATACGGACATGCAGTAAATGGAGGGATATGGACAGTGATGGTAATGGGTTTTAGGAACTAGGGGTACTCTAAGGTCCGTGAGGCTGAGGTTGGGACGGAAGGGGGGAGGATTTTTTATATGCGGTCATACCCATGTAAGAGTACGCGAATGCATGACTTGTTTATTGTGTATTCATAATATAGTTTATGGTGTATTATATGTCATAGCTGCTTTCTTGCATCTCTCTCTCTCTCTCAGACGGACGAAAGCAGTGATCATAGAGTGGAATAGATGACTTTTCAGGGCGAGACCCTTCTTCAGACTGACAGTCAAGGGAAAGGGAAATGGGAGATATAGGCATATCTTCCATTTTACTTCGGGGTCACGTGAGTGACTACGTGAAGGCCCCGACAGCACGCATGCGCGACATATTGTCCAACGCATAGGCAGGGAGGAGCGTCGCACCTCCAGCGGTAGGTTTAAAACGGACCTGCAGGTAAGTTTTTACTATTCTGAGGTCGTTTTTTGGCCGCTCTGTATAATTTATTTTACAGAGCAAAACCTACTATGGACAAGTCTAGGACGAAGTCCAAACGGACCACAACAAAGCTGACTGCGGAGGACCGCGGGAATGCGGGCAGTCAGCAGCGGCCGACTTCACCTGAGCTGCTAACCGTACGGCCAGCAGCCCCCGACTTGGCACCGCTACAGCCCGCAGGTGTACCTCGGACTGGCGGTAAAGCCACTCGAAAGTCGGACAGGCCCGGAGACTCGGCAGGGTCCGGGCTGGAAGATTCACCGACTGCGGATAACGACAGTGGCCGTTTATATCGCATTGGAGCAGTTGATGGAGCAACTGCTCCAACGTGACCTACTCCAACAAACGGAGTCTGGTCACCGTGGGTCTCCTCAGACGCCCATGGCAGCACCTTTTACAGGGCTGCCAAATATCTCCCTCTCCTCAGAGGGGAGCATGAGGAGTCAATACTGGGCTGACTCTGAACATGGGGATTTGGCTGAAGATTCTTCCAGCATGCTAGGGGTGCAGAAGCAACAGGAGCTGTTCGGCATGGTATCCAAATTTGCAATGCCTTCGCAAAAGGGACTGCCGTTACAGCCGCAGCTGGCAACCAGCTGCAGGAACAAGCCATGATTGACACGGCTGCTAAATATTTAGCACCAGAGAACTGTGTTTCACTCAATGATCCTGCGGTGAACAACCCGATCTGGGGAAACATCGGTGCTGGCATCAGAACCCAGGAAATAAAGATACAGAAGATCCTTAAACTACTGGCTTCCGGAATAACAGCATTTGCCAGGTCAGTGGGAGAACAACAGGACGCCCTGGCACTCTTCTGCAATGCGCAGTTTGAAATAAACTATTTTAGGAAGAGTGTTATCCGACCTGCTCTAAACCCCAAATTTGCGGGATTGTGCAAGACCAGCAGCACGCAACCACCTACTTTACTGTTCGGGGACAACCTGCCGAAGCAGGTTAAAGACCTCGACGAGGAGGCAAAAGCCATCGGCCTAATGAAAGCGCCGTCCACTGCCAAGACCTCGTATCCTCGGCGGCAGCACCCCTACGCATCCACCAGCAAGCCAACATACTACAACGAAAGAACAGCAGCTGGTGAAAGCTCCAATGGCCGTACATTCAGGTCAAAGGTCTTTTATAGACCAAGGCCCAGAACGGCCTTCGTGGAAGATGCGCCAACCCCACACCACACCCCAGTTTAGAAATGCATGGAGCTCCATGAACTCTGATCCTTTTATACTGCAAAGTATCCAGGGATACAAAATTGAATTAATTCACAAACTCCATCCCTCCGGTTCAGCATGCACCTAGCCGAACGTTCGTGCTTTCACAAAAAGAAAGATTGGAAGGTCATGCAGAACTTTTGAGGTTACATAGAAAAGGAGTTATTGAGAAATCCAAACACGAATCTCTTGAGTTTGTGTCAAATATTTTCACAAAAAACAAAAATGATGGTGGATGTCGATTCATCATTGATTTGACAAAACTGAATACTTTTGTGCAGTGTACCCACTTCAAAATGGAAACTTTTGTTACTGCCAAACAATTAGTTTCCAAAAGATACTTCATGGCTTGCATTGAACTAAAAGATGCATACTATTCAGTACCAATAGAGAAGGGCCACCACAGATATCTGAAATTTAACTAGATGGGGCAGCTCTGGCAGTACAAAGTGCTGCCTAATGGATTAATATCAGCCCCCAGAATATTTACCAAAATATTGAATCCAGCCTTGGCGTTTCTCCGAAAACAGAAACATATCGTCATGGCATATCTGGATGACATCTTAATTGTGGGAAAAACTCTGGAGTTGGCCAAATTGGCTGTTTCAGCCACTAAGCTCTTATTTGAAAAGTTGGGGTTTATCATCCATCCAGATAAATCCAAGTTAACGCCTTCTATGAAAATGGACTACTTGGGGTTCACAATTTACTCTGTTCATATGTCTGTGACTTTGCCAAAGGACAAAGCAACAGACTTAATAGAGGCATGCAACAGCCTTGTTTGCGTCAGTCAACCATCTATTCGGCAAGTAGCCAGGGTCATTGGGAAGCTCGTGGCTGTGTTCCCAGCCACACAATTTGGACCCTTGCATTACCAAAATATACAGAGGGCCAAGATTGAAGCACTCAAATACCATGCTGTCCATTTTGACAGGCCAATGCAGTTACCAGTCAAAGCAATTTTGGAGTTGCAATGGTGGATTAACAACACTCGACACTGCTCTAATCCCATCATAATCAACAATCCTTCAGTTGTGTTACAAACCGACGCCAGCGCTCACGGCTGGGGAGCAACCAATACCACCTCCAGTTGCGGTGGTAGATGGAATGCACATGAGTTAACTTTACTTCAGACACTGGGAATTAATCATCTAGAGATGTTGGGAGCGTTCCACAGGCTTCGAGCTTACTGTTCGGACATGCGCCATCTGCATGTTCGCCTACAAATAGATAATACCACCGCGGTGGCATATATTAATCATATGGGTGGAATTAAGTCGATATCTTGTGATGAATTGGCCAATACAATCTGGCACTGGTGCATCGAAAGAAATATCTGGGTGTCAGCTACTTACCTTCCAGGTAAGCTCAATACAGTGGTGGACACCAGGTCACGCAAATTCAATGACAACACCGAATGGATGTTGGACCACCAAGTATTTACTGACATTGTAGCTCGGTATGGAACACCAGATATCGATCTATTCGCATCCAGACTTAATCACCAATTACCAACATATGTTGCATGGTGAGTAGCGATGGATGCTTTCTCGCTACACTGGGGGGAATTGTTTTTCTATGCATTTCCCCCCTTCTGCCTCATCAGTCGGGTCTTGCGGAAAATACAACATGACTCTGCGTCGGGTATCTTGGTAGTACCCGACTGGCCTACTCAGCCATGGTTTCCTGTGGTACTCGACATGGTCTCGGAACCATGTATACCCGTCTCCAAGCGCCCGAGTTTATTGGTTCATCCTGTGACAGGCGAAAGTCACCCATGCCATGACAGAATAAACCTGTTGATTTGCAGGATCTAAAAAGACAACTCCTGGAATTTGGACTGTTGGACCAAACCATAAACATCATCACGGCAGCCTGCAGAGAGTCCACCAGGAAACAATACCTCTCATATATAAAAAAAATGGGAGATATTCTGTACCAGGGCAAACATCACTTAACATGCGGGCTACTATAACGAATGTGCTGGAATTCTTGGAGAGCCTACACTTTGATAAAGACTTCAGCTACAGTGCCATCAACTGTGCTAGGAGTGCCCTATCATCATACCTGGGACAGGGTTTAGGACACCATGGGGTTGGATCTCACCCGCTAGTATCTAAACTAATGAAGGGTATTTTTTACTCTAATTCCCCCCAGGCCTAGGTACTCCCAGACCTGGGATATTGGTATTGTGTTAACCCTGCTCAGTGGTTGGGCACAAACTACGTCCCTAACACTAGCGAAACTAACATATAAAATGGTGATGTTGATGGCACTAGTAACGGCACAACGGGTCCAGTCTCTGCACAAATTAAGACTGGACGCAATGGTAACATCCAAGAATAAAATAACTTTCTATATATTTGAGTTACTTAAACAGAACAGGCCTGGATCGTCTGGCTTAAAATTGGAGTTCCTGGCATACCCCATAGACCTTCGTCTATGTATAGTGACCCATCTATTACATTACCCAGAGGTCACCAAAAACCTAAGAGGCACGGAAACGGCTTTATTAATAAGTCATAAACGTCCTCATAAAAGAGTGACCGTGCAGACCATTTCAAGATGGCTTAGACGGGTATTAGGTGCAGCAGGGGTGGACACTGATGTCTTTAAATCCCATTCCACCAGGGCTGCAGCTATATCAGCAGCAAGAATGTTGGAAGTTTCCATGGACCACATCCTTGCAACGGCGGGATGGTCTAACGAAATAACCTTCCAACGGTTTTATAATAAACCCGTTGCCAGACCTGAGACATTTGCAGACACGATTTTGAGTTCTGTATTATGATTTTACCCTGAATTAGGGGTCATTATTATTTGTTAATAAATGCATCATTGTTTTTCAGCAACCGATTCATGTCTGAATACGTTAACATACTTCCTCCATTGGTCATTATGGCAGTGTGTGAGCATGGACTTGTTTCCACGGCATGAAATCACAGAGCTTTGAAATCTTCACGTAGTCACTCACGTGACTCCGAAGTAAAATAGTAAGATTAAACGAGAACTTACCAGTTTGAAGTTTGATCTTTATTTTATGAGGAGTTACGTTGAGGGATTACATGCCCTCCGCTCCCAACCCTCTATTTTAAAGGTCAACTGGTATTCTAGTTCTCTTATCTTACTATATTTAGTCAACTTCTGTTATCTGTGATTTCACACTGCTGCTTTGAAGAATGTCGCGCATGCGTGCTGGTGGGGTCTTCACGTAATCCCTCAACCTAACTCCTCATAAAATAAAGATCAAACTTCAAACTGGTAAGTTCTCATTTAATCTTACTATTCATTTGTCCTTAGTACCGTCTATATCTCTTGTTCCTCTTTCCCCTGGCTCAGTCTGAAGAAGTGTCTCGACAACACAATATTCTAACAATGGCACAACCAATGATTTATACAATTTTTCTATTAGCTTCTTAAGCATTATTTCCCATTTGAAAATGTTGCATATCATTTGCGTTTAAACGTTTGTATATCTGAACTCTGATTTTTTAAATGTGCACATTTTATGCATCTCGTTTCTCCAAAATACCTCCCAAAATACATCATCGAGTTTTTGAGAGCGGGCAGAGCGGGGGAGAGAGCAGGCAGAGCGGGGGAGAGAGCGGAGAGCGCGGGAGAGACACGGAGGCAAATAAAATAACGTGGAATAATAAAATAACTTTAACTGACTTTAACTGAGACCATGCTCGCGGTCCGGTAGCCCTGACAGTGAGTTTAAGAAATTCTCCCTTGAATTTTATTCAAAGGAACGTGGTGTTAAAACACAATTACATTTACTGAGGAATGTGGATCGATGTATTGATGACACATTGTATAACTACTGTTAACTACTGGCTGTTAACAGGTGCTAACAGTGGCAGTTAAATCGTTTTCATCTGAATTGAATAAAGTGAGAAACGGTTTGAATCTTTCTGCAGTGCTCAAGCTGGAAATTGAAAGCTAGGGGAACGCCTTACCCTTGCGTACCCCCCCCCCCACCCCCCCCCCCCCATTTCCATCACTGGATATGGATTATGTGCAGGCAGATTGATCAAGGCTGCAGCACCTGCAGTTCCTTGTGTCTCCACGGTTTCCTTTAATGTGATCACAGGAGGTTTATTCGTGTCTTTGATCAGGGCTGTCTTAGTGATGTGGTAGAGAGGCACAACAGATTGTCGGGATTCCATCAAAGAGTTATAGGAAATATGACACTGGTCTGTCAGGCCAGTTTCACGACTGCTGTTTTCCAGGAGACGGAACTGGTGCCTGAGGAAAGAGTCAAGTTGGCGTGTGCCAACAAAGGGAGCCGGGAGGGGAAATCTGTGGCATGCAGTGTGGGAATGGTTAGAGCAAAGCTCCTCTATAGGATCTTTGGGTTAGAGTCTGGTCTGGTTCATAAGAACAGTAGGTAGAGGGAGTAGCCACAATAGAAAGTTGCAAGATCAGAACTAGTGTTGGATGAAGGCGTTCGTGCCTTTGACTGCTGCAAGACCTTTCCAATCGGTTTAGTTTAGTTTATTTTTATTATTGTCAGATGTACCGTGCAGAGAAAAGTTTTTCGTGTCGTGCTATCCAGTCAGCGAAAAGACTAGACATGATTACAAGCCATGTTTAAGAAAGAACTGCAGATGCTGGAAAATCGAAGGTAGACAAAAATCCCTGAGAAACTCAGCGGGTGAGGCAGCATCTAAGGAGCGAAGGAAATAGGCAAAATTTTGGGTCGAAAGAATCAGAGCGATGATTACAAGCCATCCAGAGTGTACAGATACAGGATAAAGGGCACAATATATAGTGTAAGATAAAGCTTAGGTTAGTTTAGTTTAATGTCACGTGCACCGGTGTACAATGAAAAGCTTTTGTCGTGTGCTAACCAGTCAGCGGAAAGACAATACATGATTACAATTGAGCCATCCACAGTGTACAGATACATGATATGGGGAATAATGTTTAGTGCAAGATAAACTGCAGTGGAGTAGAGGAGAAGCGCGCGAAAGAGTGGAGCGATTGCGTGCGCGCGGTAACGCGTGATTACAAGATCAGTTACCGTGACCGTTTGCACAACACCTGGTTTGGGTGCCATCTTGGAGATTTTCCAAACTAGCGTAAAGTGTAATTGAAGATAGTTTGAATGCCTCAAGAGGTAGGTTAGATTGGAAAGTCGCACGCGTCTCTAGTTGTCAATAGGAATGGTTCAGTTGCCTGATAACAGCGGTGGGAAGAAACTGCCCCCAGAGTCTGGAGGGGATGTGTTTTTCACACTTCTATACTCTTACTCTTGCCTGATAGGAGAAGGGAGAAGAGGGAGTGGGCCGGGGTGAGACTCCCAGAAGCGCAGGACCCAGAAGTGTTGTTTCAGTCAATCAAGCTCTAGTATTAGAAATTTCCAGCAGGAGAATGCCAAAGGAACAGTCAAAGTTGCTTAACCTTGCACTAAAATTATGATCCTCTATGCATGCATCTAGGCACTGCATATGACTCGATTGTAATCATGTTTTGTCCAGATTCACACGACTGGATAGCAGCATGCAACAAAAGTATTTCACTTGTACCCTCATACACCTGACAATAAGCTAAACTGTAGTTAAACTTCCACTGGAGATTTTAGGTTTGGATTTCCAGCATTTGTATTTCTCTATGATGCTAAAGAGAAGACAAGGATCAGACCTGAAAATGTCACCTATCCTTAGTTCTCCAGAGATGCTGCCAGGCCCGCTGAGTTAGCGCCCAGCTTTTTGTGCCTATCCGAATGAGGACACTTCAGCCTACCGAGTCCCCACTGAGTACAACCCACCCATAATCTTTCCTGTGAGAAATTTTTTTCCTCTCATTTTCTGGGTGTGTTGTTAGAGGATAGAGTATCTAAGGAATGCAGGTACATAGTGTCCTTGAAAGTGGTGTCACAGGTAGATAGAGTGGTCAAAAGACGAAGGAGGAGGCCTTCATCAGTCAGAGTACATAACATAGTACGGTTGGAGGTCAATTTGCAGTTGTATCAGTTTAGTTTATCGACACTTTGTACCCAAGGAGCAGTGAAAAGTGTTTGTTGCGTGCAAACCAGTCAGCAGAAAGACAATACGATGATTAATATGTATGAGACCACATTTAGAGTATTGTGTTTTCAGTCTCTGGGACACCTTGTTATGAAAGATGTTGTCCAAGCTGGAAACGGTAACATGGAAGATTTATAAGGTTTGTTGCCAGGACTAGATGGTCTGAGCTATAGGGATAAGTTGAGTAGGCTGGGATTCTATTCCTTGGAGTGCAGAGAGATAGGCGGTGCGGTGATCTTATATTGGTGTACAAAATTGTGTGATAAATGAATCGGGTTGATGCACAGAAAAGTCTCTCACTTGCACCAGAGCAGGGTAAATTGAGAACCAGTAAACATGGGTTTAAGGTATGCGCGCGCGCGGGGGGGGGGGGGTGGGGACCGGGGGGGGGGGGGGGGGGGGGGAGGGGGGGGGGGGGGGGGGGGGGGGGGAGGGGGGGGGGGGGGGGGGGGGGGGGGGGTGGGGGGGTGGGGGGGGGGGGGGGGGGGGGGGGGGGTGGGGGGGGGGGGGGGGGGGGGGGGGGGGGGGGGTGGGGGGGGGGGGGGGGGGGGGTGGGGGGGGGGGGGGGGGGAGGGGGGGTGGGGGGGGGGGGAATATATAATAGGATCCCTGAGGGGTAACTTTTTAACACAAAAGAGGTGGGTGTATGGAACGAATGCTGCCAGAGGATGGCTAGTTGAGCCAGGTAATATCGCAACGTTTAAGAAACATTTAGACAGGTACATGGAACAAGGAATCAAGTTTAGAGGAATTATGGCCAATATAGGCAGATGGGACTAATGTAGATGGGCATGTTGGTTCGGCTGACCCCGTACAGGGCGGTCCCCCACCAGCATGCGCCTGCAATGCGGCCGAGCGCGACCAAACCGGCAGCGGGGGCCAGCGGAGGTCGGTGAGTGGCGCGACGTGGCGCGGTTGAGGCGCAGTTGGAGCGTAGTCCCGCGGTAAGTTTCGCAAGGACGAGAGGGATACACAGAGAGGGACACGGAGGCACACAGCGAGGGTACCACGGAGGCACACAATAGAGGGTCCACGGAGGCACACGAGCGAGGGTCACGGAGGCACACATATAGAGGGTCACGGAGGCACACACGAGGTCACGAGTCACACATATAGAAGGTCACGAGGGCACACAGCGAGGGTCACGGAGGCACACAGAGAGAGGGCCACGGAGGCACACAGAGAGTAGGGTCACACACACGGAGCACACAGCGAGGGTCACGGAGGCACACAGCGAGGGTCACGGAGCACACAGAGAGAGGCCGCGGAGGCACAAAGAGAGAGGGTCAACGGAGGCACACAGAGAGACGGAAATTTTTGAACACGGTCAGTTTTTCGGAGCCCCGTGCGATGTCCGGACCAGCTCTGCACAACTCTATAACATCTCCGGCGATCGAAGTGGGAGTGGCCCCCGCGAGGCCGGACAGGCTCAAGCGACCAAAAAGTTAGAGTCGCGCTCTCACCGCATGGAGTCACATGCTGGTGGGACGGCCCTTAACCTAGAATAGAATAGAATAGAATGCCTTTTATTGTCATTCAAACAGCTTGGTTTGAACGAAATTGCATTTTCTACAGTTTTTACATTACAAAAAAACCCAAGACCCACACTTAACACAGTTTACACAAACATCCATCACAGTGAATCTCCAACCCCTCCTAACTGTGATGGAAGGCAAAAGTTTTATCTCTTCCTTTTGTTCTTCTCCCACGGTCCAGCAGTCCAACTGCAGCATCGAGGCGACTGGGGCTCCCGATGTTAAAGCCCCCACGGGCGATGGTAAGACCCACGGCCATTAAGCCACGCCGGGCGATGTTAGGCCCCTCTCCAAGTCCTTTAAACCCCGCGATTCCAGCGGGAGAAACTCTACCACTACGCCACCCTTGTCTTGCATGCTGCACCACAGCTGATCTGTGCAAGTCCCAAATAAAATTATGCCTACTTGTTTCCCCAGATAAAGATAATGTGGGTGTAATTCAAGGAGAAGGCACCAACAAAAAAAATCCTCTATAATTTTTTTCCCCTCTTCTGCCTCTGAACATCTCTCTGCGAGTTAGGGTGTGAGTTTGCCTCCCCCCGTGTCTCTTATTCTCAAGGGATGCTGAGGTTGTGCAAAATGGTGAGGGAAATCGTAGACGCACAGTGACCGTAGCGATTCAGTTGCTGCCCTCACATAGCCAGAAGACCCGGGTTTAATCCAGACCCTGCACTTTGTCTTGTACGAGGTTGCAACTTTCTCCATGTGACCTGCGTGGGTTTTCTCCGGTGCCTCGGTTTCCTTTCCTCCCACACTCCAAAGACTTGCAGGTTTGTAGTTAATTGGCTTTGATATCATTGTAATTGTCTCCCAATTGTGTGGAGGACAATTTACACTGAAGGCCTGTTTCCGGCTGTATCGCAAAACTAAACCAAACGTATGGTGTGGATGACGGAAAGCCTTTTGACCAGGATTGGGGTCCGGCAACTGGGGGGGGGGGGGGGGGGGGGCGGGGGGGGGGGGGGGGGGGGGGGGGGGGGGGGGGGGGGGGGGGGGGGGGGGGGGGGGGGGGGGGGGGGGGGGGGGGGGGGGGGGGCGGGGGGTGGGGGGAGGGGGGGGGGGGGGGGGGGGGGGCAACTGGGGGGGGGGGGGGGGGGGGTTTTTGAGATGTGGGGAGAGAGAGAGATTTGGGGGAAAATGGGAAGGGGCCTGTTTTTTTTTGCATTTAAGGCAAGAGTGTTTGAAGGACCTTTGGACAGATACAGGGACGGAAAAAAGACAGTGGTATATGGATGGAATAGCAACAAATGGGACCAGCATAGATGGGCATCTTGGTCGTATGAATCTGTTGGGCGGTGAGAGGCCCGTTTCCATGCTGGAGGACTCTATGATTCCATGACCTCCTCTGTTGGACTGGATTCATGGTCCCTCTCTTCCGTGTGCATGCACTGCCTAAAGTTGTTGTTGACAACATGGTCTATTTGATCTTTCTTCCGTTTGTTGCACGTCGAGTTGATTGCATTAGGTCGAACTACCGGGGGCGGACCACGTGAAGGTTGCATCTTCCACCCCAATCTTCCACATGGTGAATCTGTCGAATTCTTTGCCATGGAAGGCTGTGGAGGCCAAGTGAGTGGATATTTTTAAGGTAGAGATAGATAGATTCTTGATTAGTACAGGGGGTCAGGTATGGGGAGGAATGGGGTTAGTAGGGAGAGGTAGATAATCACCCATGATTGAATGGCAGAGTAGACTTGATGGGCCGAATGGCCTAATTCTACTATCACTTACGATTTATCCCCCATGACATGAAGTAACATGACATGCCTTTGACATGAAGTAAACAGGGTTTACACTGGAATTTGGGAGTGAGGTTAAGTTTGGGAATTGTGTTCAGTCGGACTAGGGAAGGAACAGGGCTTGGAAAGGAAGGGAGGAGAAGGGTCATGTCGTGAGGTTTGGGTTGGGAGTGGGTGGGAGGATCAATGTTTGTGTCTTGGATTGAGGTATTGAGGGTTTGCGTCTTTGGTCAGTGGGAGGAAGAGTCACTGCTTTGTGCTTTGACCCCAATGCAAGGACGGAGGTCTTGACCCGGTCATGGGGTGCATCTGGATCATCAGGGAAGTAATGGGGCTCAGGGCCAAGAAAGGTGCCAGGATCGCAGCTACAGTTCGGGGTGATGGTGACGTGGGAGTTAGGGAGGGAGAGGGTTGGATTGGCAATCATAGCCCCGGGAGAGTGGAGGTCCCATACGAAGAAACCTTTATCCTAATGGTCCATGTCTCACGGTGCGAGTCTTCCCATGAGTGACCCCAAGTGAAAGAAAAAAAACAGACTCGTGGTTATGTACGAGATTCAAGTTTATGATCAAGTGTTTGAACGAGTTCCCACGGGTATGTCATTTGCTGCGTATGTTCCAAGTTCCCTCTCCGATTTACCAAGTTCCTCTCCCGTTACTCTTGAGCCAATCCGTGAATGAAGTATGTGTGTAGGGTGTGAGAAGTCCATGCCGGGTGCCGGCCGCAGCCGCTGTTTCTTTCACATCAGTTGCACATCAGATTGTTGGGTAGACGGAGCTCAGGGTTCGCCTCCTGAGCTGCCTTGGGTGCCACAGGGCGTAAGTTGAGGTGGAGGTGGTTGGGGGTGGGGGGTGACAGACAGACCAAGCTCATTGGGTGCTAGGATCATTCTCTGGCGGGAAGGTCTTAGCGCGAGACATGTGTAGGAGAGTGGTGTGCTGACTGCAGGCAGACACTTTGGTAGTGATTGCCCACCAGCTGTATCAAAAGCCCGCTGTGTCTCCCCCTGTGCCCTATGAAAGCAGGGGGCAATCAAGCAGCACAATAGCCCCCTCCCCCACTTCACGCCACACACAAAGGGCAACGATTCCAAGGCTTTAGGGGCAGAAGTAGAAACAGCGGGCAGGCGACAATCACCCGCCATAACGCGAGTGAGATCATGCGCTATTGTAGTCTCCTTTGCACTCGTCGGTGTTTCTGTATTTCTCCATCTCATTGTTGTTTGGCCTGACTGACTGTCACCAAACCCCATCCCCACCCCCTCTGCTTCCCACCGGTCCATGTGTGTGACCCTTCCCTCCCCTCATCCAGCTCCCCGGTCCCTTGCAAACCGGGCGCTCAGGGGCTTCGCACCGTCTTCATGTCAGCGACGATCCCAAGGCTTTGGACGGAAAGGCAGACACAACAAGCTGGAGTAACAACACGGGCCAGGTAACATCTCTGGAGAAGGTGACGTTTTGGATAAGGGCTCGTCTTCTGAAGAAGTGATCGTGACCCGAAAAGTCCACCCTATTCTTCTCTCCAGAGTTGCTGCCTGACCTTCCTGAGTTACTCCAGCTTTTTCGTTGTAATATGGGTGAACGTTTCATGGTCGAGACCTTTCCTCCGGACTGAAATAATACTTGCCTCGCTTGAAGCAGTTTGTAAATTAAAACATAAAATCAAGAAATATTAAAGGTTGACTCATTTATGTGTTGCTGATATTCATTCACCTGGCCTATTGCTGTCCTCCCTCCGTCAACACGTGAGCGCTGGACAACTCAACCCGGATGGAAACCTCCCGCTGCATCCCCAGGGCGGAGGGCGATGATCACCGGACTGACGGCAATGTAGAGCGGGGCGCGGGTCGGCCAAGCCCGGCTCCCTGCCAGCGGGGATAGACACCAACTACTGGAGTAAACTCAGCGGGATCTCTGGAGAAGTCTGAAGTAAAGGTCTCGACCCGAAATAATCTCACACCCATCCCATCTCTCCAGAGATGCTGCCTGTCCCCTGAGTTACTCCAGCATTGTGTGTGTCTCATCTCCGGTGTAAACCAGCATCTGCAGTTCCTTCCCAATCCCTCACTCTCGGCCCCGGGGGGTGGATGGAGCATCACACGTGGACACATCCCACCCAACCATACCCCAGACTTGCCCCTTCGGCAGGTCTTTAATCGCGTCCTCATGAGGACAGAGTGACGAATACGAAGCCAACGGGGCAGGCGCCTCAGTAATAAAGACAAGTGGCAGATCATCGCAGAAATGGCCGAAGATAGACACAAAATGCTGAGTAAACTCGCGGGAAAGGCCGCATCTCTGGAGAGAAGGAATGGGGTGGCATTTCGGGTAAGTACTGAAGAATGGGTCTCGACTCCATTCCTTCTCTCCAGAGATGCTGCCTGGTCCGCTGAGTACTCCAGGCATTTTGTGTCTATCTTTGGTTCAGTCTTTTACCTCGAGCAAAAGAACAGATTATTAAGTTCCCACGGTAGACTCAAACGAGACACTAAGATAATACGCACGGGCCACTACGTTATTACAAACGAGTTTAAATGTTTCCATTTTTAACTTGAACAGCTTAATTTGACTCGTGGAAAAAAATCAAACATGTTTGAATTTTTCCAGAGTTAACAAGATTCCCCGCAGTACACTGCATGTACCGTTAGCCGCACGAGTCGATAAGTTGCTCGTCGCGAGTTCCGACGTTCCCGTACGTGGATCACCAACGTGTGAAAACTCGGGGTCACTCGTGGGACAACTCGCACAGTGAGACAGGGGTTTAAGATGTGCCCTTGGTTAACAGATAGGCTGCCCTGAGCATCATAGAGTCAACAACGGCATGGAACCCAGGCTCGGCTCGAAGAGACCAAGAGCACGGACCGGACACTCGGCCTACGAAGCAGTGGCAGCAGCGGCGGGCAGGAACACCACGGCAACGGAGGTGCAATGTTGCCGGGACAACGGGCCTTCACAGTCAGATCAAGAACCCTGCACTTACAACAAGTGGGACTTGAAAATAGCACCAAATCTGGTGACTCTGTAAACTTTCTCAGTGTACTGTATCTGAGATGCTTATCTGTGATGTATCTGTGCTTATGTATAGCGATACTTGTACTGAACTGTATACAGAAATGAATGTCACTGTAACACGATACATGGGACAATAAAGTACTATTGTAATTGTAATTCAGTCTAACTTGTCCACACTAACCAAGATGCTCCATCTAAGCTAGTCCTATTTGACCCTTAAAGAATGCCTTAAAAGCCAGATGAAGAAATGTGACATTGACATCGACAATTGGGAAACCAATGCCAATGACCGGAAACTCTGGTGAGCCATCATCCACAAAGGAACAGGGACCTTTGAAGCCAACGGACGCGCAGAATTAGAAGAAAAGAGAAGCAAACGGAAAGAGAGGCAGCAACAACCAAAGCCCGATCTGCCATCTGGAATGACCTGTCCTGAATGCCGAAGAACATTCAAAGCCAGGATTGGACTCATAAGCCACCTGAGAGGCCATAAAAACAACGGAACGTGGACCATCATCCTCGACCTCGAGGGACAGCCACGACGATTTGACACATGCCCCTCTAAACCTTTCCCCATCCAGGTACCCGTCCAAATGTCTTATAAATGTTATACCACCTACCTCAACTATACACTGGCTTGTGGCCAGTCCAACTCCCTTACACTTAATGCCCGATACATGGTGCCAGCTACAGACCTCTTGTGGGCACGGCAGGAACTGAAGGTGGGCCAAGGACTGCTTCTTCAACAGGGCGTTACGCCACAGTCTAGCCCGGCCTGTGATTACCAGGAGCCATCCCCCTAAAGTCATCCCCTTGACATCTGATGAAAGAATGGATCGACTGGGCTTGTATTCACTGGAATTTAGAAGGATGAGAGGGAATCTTATCGAAACATAAAATTCTTAAGGGATTGGACAGGCTAGATACAGAAAAAATGTTCCCCATGTTGTAGTCCAGAACCAGGGGTCACAGTTTAAGAGTAAGGGGTAGTCCATTTAGGACTGAGATGAGAAAAAACTTTTTCATCCAGAGAGTTGTGAATCTGGAATTCTCTGCCACAGTGGAGGCTAATTCACTGGATGTTTTCAAGTGAGAGTTAGATTCAGCTCTTAGGGCTAACGGAATCAAGGGAAAAAGCAGGAACGGGGACTGATTTTGGATGATCAGTCATGATCATATTGAATGGCAGTGCTGGCTCGAAGGGCCGAATGGCCTAATCCTGCACCTATTTTCTATGTTTCTATGTTTCAACATCATTGTAATTAGAGCAAGCAGCCTGAAATTAATCAGAGTTTGATCTTAGCCCCATTGAGGGAGGTTTTTGTGGCTTGGCAGAATTTCCACTGCAGACCTGAAAGGTTAGTTGGAAATGACTTTGCTGAAAAATTCTTGACGTCAAGAGATGTGGCTCTCGGTGGGAAATGGTCGAACCTTTCCATGTAAAGGAATGGACCAAGGGGAACCCGGGTTTAATCCCATTTAAACAGATGTGAGGCAATGATCAAAGTGCCCGGCCCCAGGTTGTGGAGATGTGCGGGCTGCGGTGTACGGCTCGTAGCTGCGTAATGTTTATTGTTTGTCTGCAAGGTGCTAGTGTGTGGGTTGTGCCCTCCCTTTCACTGGTGGGAACGTGAGTCATTGCTGGCTTCTGCAGATGACTGTTAAAATATCATTGAATCCCAATGATGTTGTCGTGCGGGAATGACTCAAAGTAGAGACTGGGTCTGAAGAAGGGTTTCGCCCCGAAATGTCACCAATTCCTTCTCTCCAGAGATGCTGCCTGACCCGCTGAGTTACTCCAGCATTTTGTGCCTATCTTCGGATTAAACCAGCATCTGCAGTTCCTTCCTACACACAAAGAGACTGGGTGGCAGGGAGCAGGGGATGAGACTGCAGAGGGGTGGTGACTTCAACCTGCAAGCAAACCGCACTCTAATGGTGAGCTGCACAGTGGAGCAGTGGGTAGAGCGGCCGACTCACAGCGCCAAGGACCCAGGTTCGATCCTGACCTCGGGCGTTGTCTGTATGGAGTTTGCATGTTCTCCCTGTGAACGTGTGGGTTTCTTCTGAGGGCTCCGGTCTCTTCACATGTCCCAAAGACATGCAGGTTTGTAGGTTAGTTACCCCTCTGTAAATTGTCCCCAGTGTGTAGCAAGAGGATTATAAAATGGGGTAACTTAGAACTAGTGTGAAGGGGTGATCGATGGTCCATGTGGACTTGAGGTACAGCATGGAAACAGGCCCTTCGGCCCACCGAGTCCTTGCCAACCAGCAATCACCCAGTACACTAACTAGGATCAATTTACAAATTATAGAAACCAATTAACCTGCAAACCTGTACGTCTTTGGAGTGTGGGAGGAAACTGGAGCACCCGGAGAAAACCCACGCAGTCACAGGAAGAACATTCAAATTCCACACAGACAGCACCCGTAGTCAGGATCGAACCCGGGTCTCTGGCGCTGTAAGGCAGCAACTCTACTGCAGCGCCACCGTGCCGCCCACTTGTGCACTTGGTAGGCCAAAGGCTCTGTTTCCATGCTGCGTCTCTAAACTAAACTAAACGCTAAACTATATTCTGCACCCTTTGCTGTATCTATTGCACTTGAGTTTAAACTGATTGTATCTAGGTATGATTTCTTTGATCTCTGTGGAAAGCATGCAAAACAAAGCTTTTCGCTGTACCTCGGTACATGTGACAATAATAAGCCTAAACCTGAAACATATGTATCATGGTTAGTTTAGTTCAGTTTAGAGAAACAGCGCGGGAACAGGCCCTTCAGCCCATTGACCAGCGATCCCCGCACATTAACACTATCACTACACACACTAGACAATTTACACTTGTATCAAGCCAATTAGCCTACATATCTGTACCTCTTTGGAGTGTGGGAGGAAACGGATAAAGCCCACGCGGTCACGGGGGGAAACTCCATACAGACAGCACCTGTAGTTGGGATCGAACCCGTGTCTCTGGTGCTGCCAGCACTGTAAGGCAGCATCTCTACCGCTGCGCCACCATGCCGCCTTGATGTGTAACTAATTCTTCCAACTTCCATCTGGCTCTTGAAGTCAATTGTCCAGGTCCCGGCTTTTTGCTCTGCTGCGTTTTTGCCTCGAGCAATAATAGATCTACGCAAATATATTCAAACTCGATATATTAAAATCTACTCCAAAGGGCTTCATGCTGTCTAATAACAGCAGCAGGGACTGGAATGGCCCATTTCTGTGCAATATCTTCATTAATACGTTGAACAGTCCAGGACAGGGGCAGGCCCTTCGGCCCACAATGTCGGTGCTGTACATGATGCAGAGATAACGTGGTTTCAATCTCCCTGCACGTGATCCATATCCCTCCATTTACTGCATGTCCGTATGCCTATGTAAAGGTTCAGATTCAGGTTTTTATTGTCACATGTACTGAGGTACAGGGAAAAGATTTGTTTTGCATTTTTTCCAATCAGATATACGAAACATAAATACAATCAAGTCAAACTCAATACAGTAGGTAGAGCATAGCGGGCAATACTTACAGGTAGAAGAGAGATTTAAAAGAGAAGAGCAATTGTATCAGATGGTAGTAGATCCTCTCTGGGAATAGTAGATGGTGAAGGATAGAAGGTTGTGTTAACGAAGAAAGAAACTGCAGATGCTGGAGAATCGAGGGTTACACAAAAAGCTGGAGAAACTCAGCGGCTGTGCAGCAGCATCTAAGGAGCGAAGGATGATAGGCGGCGTTTCGGGTCGAGACCCTTCTTCAGACCACGGATAGAAGGTTATTGTCTGAATGGTAGAAGACAAAGAGTGGCAATAAAGGGGGCTTTTTCTGGTTGGCTGCCGGTGGCTAGCGGAGTTCCGCAGGGGTCGGTGACGGGGCCGCTACTTTTCACGGTGTAGATTCATCTGCGTTAGACGAGGGGATTGAAGCTTTGTGGCCAGGTAGGCAGATGATACAAAAGACAGGTGGATGGGCAGGTTTAGCGCTAGAGGAAAGCAGGGGACTCTGCAGCAAGGTGGTGTGGACAGGTAATGGGATGGACTTGCCCGCGTTTGGCCCATTTCCTTGCAACGTTTCCTATCCATGTATCTTCCAAATGTCTCTGAAATGTTGTCATTGTACAGTCCCTGCCTCAACTGCATCCTGGGGCAACGAACAAGGAATCAAAGTGCTGGAGTAACTCAAAGGGTCAGGCAGCATCTAAGCAGAAAATGGATAGGTGACGATTCGGGCCGGGAGCCTTATTCAGACGTCACCTATCCATATTCTCCAAAGATGCTGCCTGACCCGTTGAGTTACTCCTTTTCTCTGAACCAACATCTGCAGTTCCCCGTGACTATACCTCCTCAGGCAGCTCGCTCCACACACCCACCACCCTCTGTGTGGATAAACTCATCCTTAAACCCACCCCATTACTCCCCTCCCATTAAAACACCATGTTTCCTCGTGCCTTCAGCATTTAGCATCATCTGCCCTCCATCCTCTCGTGGGACTTCCCTTTCTTTCTCCACTCCACCCTTCCTCTGCGTTTTTATAACACACCCATCTCCAACTGCTGCCTGCCACGCTTTGTGTTACTCCAGCATTTTGTGTGTCTTATTGCGGTTCCTTCAGAATCATCCCCAACTTTTCCCAGTTGTGATGAAAAGTCGTCAACCTGAGACATGAACTGATTCTCTCCCCTCAGTTGCTGCCTGAAGCACAAGAAGTCTCCTGTACTTTCCATTCTTATTTCACACTCACTCTCTTGTCAGCAGTTTGGATCTGCATTATTGTTACTAATGTTGCTTCACTTCTGAAAATACATCAGAGGAGGCTTTAAATAATAGAGTTACCTCTAAACAGAGTTCCATGTGAATCAAACTGCAGGCAGCGTATCGGCACCACTTGTAGAGCTGCTGCCTCACCGCTCCAGAGACACAGGTTCGAGCCTGACCTCAGGTGCTGTCTGTGTGGAGTTTGCACATTCTCTCCATGCCCCTGTGGGTTTCCTCCGGGTGCTCCGGTTTCCTCCCACATCCCAAAGTCGCAAGTTTGTAGGTTAATTGGCCGCTGTACATTGAAGAAGAATCTGAACCGACCTGAAACGTCACCTATCCATGTCCTCCGAGAAGCTGCCACACCTGGTGAGCTACTCCAGCACTTTAAACTTTTTTTTGTAAACCTGCAGTTCCTGTGTCTACAAATTGTCCCTAGTGTGTAGCGGAGTGGTAGATTCTGGGAGGAATTGGGAATGAGTGAAGGTTGGAAGGAGACCTGATAGAAGTATATAAAATCATGAGAGGCGTAGATAGAGTAGACAGTCAGAACCTTTTCACTAGGTTGGAAATGTCAAAGACTAGAGGGTGTTGCCTTAAGGAGGGGGGGGGGGGGGGGATGGTACTACGCCAGAAGTGAGTTGGTGGAGGGCAGATGGTTACTTGCCGTTTAAGAGGCTTTTAGATGGGCACTGTGCGACCATGCAGAATGGAGGGATATGGTTCTCTTAGGCAGATGAGATTGGCTTAGGTTGGCATCATGTTCAGCACGGGCATTGTGGGCCGAAAAGCCTGTTCCAGTGCTGTACTATTCTATGTTCATGAAATGGGTTACAGAAGGTTTAGTGTAAAAAATAGATGAGTGAATGTCAGCACAGACTTGGTGGGCCGACGGGCCTGTTTCCATGATGTATCTCTCTGTGACTCTACGACAATAGATTCCATCTTCAGGGTCAGAGCTGCTTTGGTAGACAGTGGAGACGACCGCCATGTTACAAAGCATTGACATTATATGTGGATGAACTAACTTTGGCCCCAGTCAAATGTCTGTCACTCTGCATCAACGGGTCAGGTGTGCACTGACTGCAACAGGTTGGAGTGAATCAGCCACCCCACCTTCTGACAATGAGGGATTGAAGTTACTACGGCACCAACATGTTGTGCCACAGCCAGTGCCCAACCCCCGTGAGGTAAACTGGTTTGTACAAATGCTTGTTGATTGATTGAAGGATGGTGTAGCAGGCCCTTCGGCCTACCCAGTTTGCGCAGACAACCATTTTCTAACCAAACCTTCCCGACCATTTCTCTAAACCAGTCGATCACTCCGTTCACACTAGTTCCCTCGTTCTCCCACTTTCAAATCCACTCCCTTACATCGCCAGAGCAATTTACACAAGGGTCAATTAACTAACCCGGCGCATCTTTTGGAATGCGCCCAGAGGAACCCACAGATCACAGGGAGAACGCGAAAACTCCACAAAGGATAGCACCCGAGGTTTCAGGATCTAACCCGGGTTGAGTACCACACTGACCAGACTACTGGATATATTGCCCTTATTCTCAACAGTCCTAACAGGGATCATTCAACTTCCATGAAGGTAGAAGAGTAGTAACCTCCAGCGGGGCTATGGCAAACAATCTCTGGAGTGAAGGAGACGGTTGTACGTTTCGGGTTGAGACCCTTCTTCAGACTGATCTTCTATCTTGGGTTTAAAGCAGCATCTGCAGTTCCTTCCTACACATTCAACTTCCATCTGCAAGAACAGCCTGACTTGATTAGAAAGTCTTCCCCTCAGACAGGGCAGCACCCTCAGACAACAGAGTTTGCAGATGTGGGTACTCTGGGAATTGAACTCACAACCTTCTGACTCAGAAGCACGAGTGCTACCCACTCATCTATAGCCGACACCTCAGCTGCACCTGCACTGTAACTGCAGATGGCAAGCTAAAACTCGTCCACACACTCGCCTCACTAACTACTTAAGTGATTCCCGCCCAGTAGAAACACCACCTCTCAGTGTTCTCCAGGGACACTGCTGAAATCCCGTTCACCAAGGTCCAAAGCGATCCTTGTTCTACCACCCTCCCCCTAATCCTCGTGTCCTCCTTGATTCCCCCAAAGATGCAAGAATACATTCCACCCAGCTCGGAAATTCTCGGGCACTGAGCACCTGAAGACGTCTGAGCTTTACACAGACTTCACGGCAGCCTCAGGCATGTCGAAGCTAGAGAAACAAAATTGCTTCCCAATCTGCTGCTTCTTCAGCCAAGGAACCTCACAAAATGATCCCAGATGGAGAGGAAAAAATCCTGCGGGCTCCCATTTCCTGAAATCTTCAGAGAAGCAATCTGCCACACCAGTAAATACCAGTCATGTGCTTTGAAAACAGCTCAGAGACTAACATAGGCGGTGATGGGACTGGGTGTGGGCTGGAGTGGTGATTGAGGGAGAGTGTGTGTGTCTGAGGCTGTGATCCACAGACGGGTGCTGTATGCACAGGGTTTGTATGTTCTCCCCGGTTTCCACCCACACTCCAAAGACGTACACAGGATTGTAGGTTAATCTGCTTCAGATTATGGACTTTAGAGATACAGCGTGGAAACAGGCCCTTTGGCCCGCCAACTAGGCTTGAAGGTTAAATGGCTTCAGGGAAATTGTAAATTGTCCCTAGTGTGCAGGGGACTTTTTTTAGTTTGGGCTTTTTAAGTGAAACGGGGTGAGAAAGTTGTAGAGCGGTGTGATCGATGGTTGGCGTGTACTCGGTGAGTTGAGGGCCTGTTTCTGCGCTGCGCCTCTAAAGTCTGAAGTTAAAGAGCAAACAGTATGTGACCCCTCACCCGCCACTCCCTGGAGTTGGCTTGTCCACAAGCAAAGTGGTGAAGCCTCTCTGACCACTTTGTGCTTTGTGGACTGAGGCAGGGGGCACTAACAGCCTCCAGTGGAAGTGCAACTATAAACCACTTCACAAGAGGAATCGCCCAGTAACATTTGGCACCAAGCCACTTAAAAAATTATCTGCCAAACACAAAGAGCTGGAGGAACTCAGCAGGTCAGACAGCATCTGTGGAGGAAATTTTGTTCAGTTTTCGTTTAGTTTAGAAAATACAGGTGGGAACAGGCCTTCGGGTCGGGGACCATCGTGTCCATGCCAACCATCGATCATCCATTCTCATAGTCCTATGTCATTCTGTTTCTCATCCACTCAGCCAGTTTGGCGGACAACATTTCGGGCGGAGAGCTTCTTCATATGGGGGGGGGGGGGGGGGGGGGGGGGGGGTGGGAAAAGGGGAGAAAGCTGAAAGAAAGCTAGGGAGCTAGGGCCCTTCGCCCAACAGTTAATGCTTTGGGCGTCTCTCTGGACAGAAAAAGGAGAAGTCTGGGGGGGAGAGGAAAGGGAAATATCGGCTGGTCTGCAGGTTTGTAGCAACTGGAGCTTTAACACCTGTCTGAAATCAGCTTACTAAGTGAGCGTCGGATAATGCTTACTAAACGTGATTTTCAATTCTGCTTTTGCCAGGTAATGAGTGGTGTTTGTCCAAAGCGAGAAATGCACTGTGCCCATCTTCAGGCCGTTGCTAGAAGACGTCTACTACATGGAACATTAGAACGTCCGGCACCAGGAACTGGCCCTTGGCCCACTAATATACTTTTCAGAGAGATTGAGAGCTAGATAGGGCCTTAAAAATAGCGGAGTCGGGGGATATGGGGAGAAGGCAGGAACGGGGTACTGATTGGGGATGATCAGCCATGATCAATTGAATGGCAGGGTTGGTGATAGTGTGGGAGTTTGGTACATGGCTCGAAGGCGTCCAAAGATGGCCTACTATCTTGCACCATTTGTCTATTGTCTATCTGGCACACCACCACCCACAGAGTTCCCACTGCCAAATCTCACCCAGCAATACCGGGAATTTTAAATAAAATCCTCAGCTGATCAGACAGTGTGTCTCCAGAGAAAGAGAGAGCTGGAGACAATCTTTCAGATCAATGATCTTGGCAGAACATAGAAAATAGGTGCAGGAGCAGGCCATTCGGCCGTTCAAGCCAGCACCGCCATTCAATATGATCATGGCTGATTGTTCCTGCTATTTCCCCATGTCCCTTGATTCCGTGCATAGATCATAGAACAGTACAACACAGGGTGGAGCAGCGGTAGAGCTGCTGCCTCACAGCGCCAGAGACCCTGGTTCGATCCTGACTATCGGTGCTGTATGTGCGGAGTGTGTACGTTTTCCCTGTGACCGTGTGGGTTTTCTCCGGGCGCTCCGGTTTCCTCCCAGACTCCTAAAATGTACAAGTTTGTAGATTAATGGCTTCACGGTTTTAAAAGTCTTACATATGTGTAGGATATGTAGGAGTAGGATAGTGTTCATGGTGATCCGCCTGGTGCTTGGTCACGGCGTGGAGCAGTGAGCGGCAGGGTCTGTTTCTACGTTGTATCTGTAAAGTCTAAATTCCATACCCCTCCATTCCCTGCATATCCATCTACCTATCTAAAAGCCTCTTATATGCCACAGTTCTATCTGCCTCCACCACCACCCCTGGCAGTGTATTAGATTCAAGATTCAAGATTCAAGAGAGTTTATTGTCGTGTGTCCCAGATAGGTGAATGACATTCTTGCTTTGCTCCAGCACAACAGAATATAGAAGGCATGAATACAGAACAGATCAGTGTGTCCATATACCATTATATAAATATATACACACATGTGAATAAATAAAACAGATAAAGTGCAAATAAACAGATAATGGGCTATGAATGTTCATCCACCTCAGCCTCGGATTACATAAAAACAATTGGAATGTAGGTTGCAGGAGAAGGGCCATTCAGCCCTTTGAGGTCACACCGCCATTCAATGTGGATCATGGCTGATTATCCAAAACCAGAACCCGATTCCTGCTTTCTCCCCATATTCCTTGATTCCATTAGCCCTGAGAGCTAATTCTAACTCTTTCTTGAAAACATCTAGTATAATGGCCTCCACTGCCTTCTGTGGCAGAGAATTACACAGATTCACAACTCTCTGGTTTGGTGCAAACATTTTTCCTCATCTCAGTCCTAAATGGCCAACCCCTTATTCCCTGTTCCAGGAACCGTTCATTAAATTCCCCTGCACATCTCATTTACACTTTGCTCCTCACAAGGCAACGTTATAGTCTTACCTTAGATAAGGTGCCTCTTATACTTGGCACCATAGACTTGGGGGCATTGTTTTTGTCTTTTTCTGTTTGTTTTTACGTGTACATGTATATATATATGTTGTAAGCTTATAAGTTGTGAGCTTATATGCATGTGTACATGCTTGCTTGCGTGTTTGTGTGTGTACATGTACACACACACACACACACACACACACACTGATTTTTTTTTTTTGTTCATTATATTGTTTACAGTGTACTATGTTAATTATTCCGTTGTGCTGTTTTGCAAGTATGAATTTCATTCACTTCTTCTCATGGGCTGCCGCTTTAAGAGAGAGAACAGAGAGATCTGTCGGAGTGGAGAGGATAACACAGCCCGTGGCTCTTTCCCATGGGAAAGTTGGATTAAGCAAATTCTGAGCTCAACAGAGCTTAATAAAACAGGCCCCCCAGACATTTCCCGTCGCTTTCCCCACTAGCCTGGACCCATTCCCAGGATTTAATTTCATCTTGAAAGACGACTCCAAGCGCATGGATTGACTCAGCGGGATGGGAGAACGCGGATTGGAACTATTCGGGTCGGAAAGGTCGAAACTCTTCTTCAGATGATTGCAAGTGGGGAGTGGGGGGGAGGAGGGGGAGGAAGCTAGAAGAGAGGAGAGGGGATGGGACAAAGTTGGGTGAATGATGGGACGTTACAGGTGCGGGGGGGGGGGGGTGTTGGTCAGCAGATGGGTGGACAAAGGGCAGAGGATAAAAATAACACAAGGGGTGAGGAAAGGAGAGAAGGAGAGAAGAGTGGGATGTGTGAAGCCACTGGAAGGGAAAGGGAGCGGGGTGGGGTGGGGAGAGGAGGGGAAAGAGGAGAAAGGAACACAAATCCAGGTGGGACACAGGGAAGGGGGGGAAAAGAGGAGGGAGGGGTGCTGTTGGTTAGTTACCAGCTGATTGTAGTAGGGTGAATTAAGGGGGGTTGCTTTTCTTCAACAGTTTACTATTGTTGTTCCTCATTCAAAGTGCTCAGGCTGCTAAGGCTCACTGCTTTTCTAACATTACCCTTGACACCCTTCCTCATCAAAGATTTGTCGATCCCCACTTTTAAAAAAAGGGTAATTTTAAGGCGGGGGATAAAAGGAGGTACCTTTAGAAAAGAGACGAGGAGGAATTTCTCTAGTAAGAGGGTGGTGAATCTGTGGAACTCATTGCCACAGACCGAGTCATTGGGTATTTTTACAACGGAGATTGATGGGTTCCTGATTAGTGCGGGTGTCAGGGGTTACGGGGAGAAAGCAGGAGAGTGGGGCTGAGAGGAAAGATAGGTCAGCCATGATTGAAAGAGTAGGCCAGATAGGCCGAAAAGCCTAATTCTGCTCATATTACTTATGAACTTGATATTTTTTTGTACAGAGCTGATACATACAGGGTTAGGAGGGTTGTAAAGCATATATGCTTCCATCTTCTTCCTGATGTCTGCGGATGGTGCAAGGCAATGGACTTGGGCACTGGGCAGGGGACGAGGAACACAGGACATGGCGCATGGATCGCGGACCAGAGAGGGCAGGGAATGAAGTGGGCATCAGGTGAGCAGGGTGCAGGGCACAGCCTACAGTGCGTGGATCAAGGGACTGCAGAGTGCAGGGAATGGATCAGAATTGGAAGATACAGCGCGGAAACAGGCCCTTCGGCCCACCGAATCAATGCCAACCATCGATCACCCGTTCACGTCAGTTTGAATCTGATCACGACCTGAAACATTCACATAGCCAGGGCGGATTTAGATGAAGAGAGGCCTAAGCCATTTCACTTGTGGTGCCCCCCACCCCCCCACCCCCCCATCCAATCCCCCCACCCCACACGACTAGAGGACGTGGACTACCGACAGTGACCAGTTCTATGTTGACACTATTTAGATCCTCTCGTTATGTTGTCATTAAACATTTGGTTTTAATAATACACATTGGGGACTTCACCTGCGGAGCGGGGTATGCCTTACCTGGATCGCCATGTTTGAAGCTCGGGTGTTGGGCCTGCTTGTTCAAACATCATGGAAGCTGTGGTTTGCGGAGTCCCAGTTCTGGGCACGCGCTGGTTTTCAACATAGCGGAGCCCTGGGATCCCTTTGCCGAGGGCCGCAAGCTTTGAATCTTCCACCCTGTCAGCCTGTGGACTTCGGGAGCCGCAGGGTGGCAGATCTCAGAAGGACCAAGCCGCTGAGTATGTTCTCCCATTCCGAGTGGATGGTGACCCCCAAATCTCTTTGTACCAATGGCCAAGAGGGGGGGTTCAGAGGAGGGGGGCCGTTGGAAGATGGGGAAAAGGGATCAACCAAAGGGCTTGGCGAGGGACCTTCCCATGGAAGAATCGGTGTGAGGCGGGGAGGCGACAGAAGAAGACCTCCAAATCGCGTCTGGGCGCAGAACTCATTGAGGTTGTGGCAGATGGGGACAAAGGTGAGGCAGGGCCAGCTTAAGTCGATTGAACCGAATTTGCTCCCATTGGGCCCCACGAGTAAGGGGGCCCCACGCCAGCGTAATCTACTCTCGGTCGGGTAGATTTTTAACCCGGGTGGAGGGGGGAGAGAGGGGCGGAGAGAGAGTAGAGGGGTGGAGGGGGGTGAAAGGTGTAGATGGGGAGAGGGAATGGAGAAGGGGGAGAGGGGGAGGTGGGTCGTTACTCACAGTCCGGGGCAGCGCTCCCGCCATCCATGTAGCCGTGCTTCACGCACCCCCCCAAACAGGGCCCCAGCTCACCCCACTCTCTCCCCGGGGAGACAGGTGAACATACAGGGAGGGCATGGTAAGCGGCCGGGGGTTGGAGCAATGTTTACAACCTCGGCTCTCAGCTCACACCCATCCTGCATCCAGGCTCCTGCGCCGGCCTCTTCCCTCCCATCTCTCCCTCCTTTCTTCCCTCCCTCCCTTCTATCTCTCCCCTTCTTCATGGAGGGGTGGGTTGTCTGCAGCGTGGACAGCTTCAGGGCCCGGTGCTGTCCAAGGCTGGCAGGTAGGGAACAGGCAAGCTGCGGGCCTGCTGTGAGGGCGGTGGAGGTGGCCAGGGTCAGAGGGGCAAAGAGGGGTGATGGTTCCCGAAGTGGGCGGAATGTTTCGTGGGATGGCGAGGGTTCGGTCGGGTCCGGTGAGGGCAGTGAGGAGGTAGGCCCCCTAGATTCCCGAGGCATAAGCTTTAAGAAACTTGTCTCAGTTATACGTAAATCTGGCCCTGCACATATCCATGTTCTCCAGAAATGTTGCCTGACCTTTTGAGTTAGGCCAGCACTTAGTGTCTTTTTTTGTAAACCAGCAACTGCAGTTCCTTGTTCCCGAGTGTGTAGGGAGTGAATGAGAAAGTGAGATAACAGAGAATTCTTTACAATAGTTCTGGGCATTAACAAGCAGTTTAACGGTGAGCAAATGCCACTTGATAGTACATTCAACAATATTTTCCATTAGATGATTGGAAGTGAATTAATTGAGCTATCGATCATATTAGATTTTTGAGCAGGATATAAATTGAATTGAATCACACAACATGGAAACAGGTCCTTCGGCCCACCAAGTCCACGCTGACCATCGATCACCCATATTATAAATATCCACCGACTTGGCCTCCACAGCCCTCTGTGGCAAAGAATTCCACAGATTCACGTCCCTCTGTCTAAAGACATTTCTCCTCATCTCCTTCCTAAAAGAACGGTTCCTTTTAATTCCGAGGCCTATGAGGCGTGGTATGGTGGGTGCCCTGGAACCATGCTGCCAGGGGGAGTGTGGTGGGAGCAGATACAATAGTGGTATTTAAGAGGCTTTGGAGATGGGTGCATGGAATATGCTGGGGAAGGGGGGATATGGATCAGGGCAGAGCAGCGGCGGCGGGGGGGGGGGGGGGATGAAGTGTTATCTTGGCATCATGTTTGGCGAAGGACATAAAGGGCTTGAAGGGCCTGTTCTTGTGCTGATCTTTTTCCATGTTCTATATTCTGTAGTTTTTTTCTGGGCTCGTCTGAGGAGGAAAACAGCCTTCAGCCATCCAGCACTCACAAAGGGTCACGTAGCTGAAAAGTCACCCATTCATTCTGTCATGAGATGCTATGCGCTGTCCCACTGAGTACTCCGCATTTTCGATGTTACCCTACGATGTAACCGCACTGCAGTTCCTCTACAGTACTCAGAATTTTACTTGTTTCACTAAAAAAAAATCTTCTCATAATCATAAAAACTCCAGAGCATTCAGCCCCATCCTTCAGTTTCATAGAAAGAAATGGCAGGAATCAATTTTGACTTAATAACTTACAGATGTTGTGTGTGAGTTGGTGTGCACAAATTCATGTGGTGTTTACTATATTACCAATGGTGTTGTGTATCGGTTTAATATTGTCCGGATACTGAGGTACACCCCCCCCCCCCCCCCCCCCCCCCCCCCCCCCCGCCCCCCCCGAAAATCTTTTGTTTGCTGCTGCCCTCTTAAATCAAGAACGTACTACCACATGAGTACATCATGCCTACACATGTTACAGGTAGAATAGACAATAGACTATAGGGTGCTGGGATGTAGGCCATTTGGCCTTCGAGCCAGCCCCACCATTCAATGTGATTCATGGTGATCATCCCCTATCAGTACCCTGTTCCTGCCTTATCCCCATATTCCTGGGTCCGTATTTTTACGAGGCCCTACTTAGTTCTCTCTTGAAAGCATCCAGTGAACCGCCTCCACCACCCTATGGAGGCAGAGAATTCCACAGACTCCACACTCTCTGTGGAGAAAGTGTTTCCTCGTTCTCCGGTTCTAAATGGCTTACTCCTTATTCTTAAACTGTCGGCACCATGGTTATGGACTCCCACAACATGGTACATTGTTTCCATGCCTCTAGTAGGTGTCCAAGCCCTTAACATTCCTTAGCCATTTTAGAACAAAGAGAAAAATACCACAGTGCAGAATATATTGTTGCAGCTTGTAGTGTAAACCGGTTTTAGAGTTACACTAAAATCCAGGGTCCCACAACAAAGTAGCTTGGAAAGATTGGGACTAACCCTAATTTAGTGGCAGGCGGAACAGTGGTTGCAGCGGTAGTTAGTAGTTGCGGCCTTTACAGTGCAGCCAGAGACCCAGGTTCGATCCTGACTTACGGGGTGTTGTCCGAAGGAATTTGTTAACGTTCTTCCCCGTGGTCCGCGTGGGTTTCCTCCCAGGAGCTTGGGTTCCTCCCACACTCCAAAGACGTGCAGGTTTGTAGGTTAATTGCCTGCTGTAAATTGTCCCTAGTGTGTGTGTAGGATAGAACTAGTGCATGGGATGATCGCTGGTCGGTGCGGACACAGAGGGCCAAAAGGCCCGTTTTCGCACTGTAGCTCTGTATCTCTAAACTAAACTCGGCAGAATAAACCATCAGACGACTTCTCTCATGCACCGTGGTCAGGCTTTAATAACACTGACGCAAGTACTTTTATTATCCGAGTTTTGTTTTGGAATTCAAAGTTTATTATGAGAGAGCAACGAAGATAACTTATCACAAAATGGAATGCATTCCATGGTGCTGAGATCCATTGTTTGGATTAGCTGCCTTAATTCTTTAAAATCCTGGAATTGTTTGCTAGTTCTTGCAAAGAATAACAGAACAAGCAGACTACTTGAGTCTGTTAGCTGAAAGGAATCTCGGGACATAAAACAAGACTGTTACCGACCGCTCGGGCCGCTTACAACCCAGCAGTATGAACGTTGATTTACCTCATTTCAAGTAACTCTTGTATTACCTTCCCTCCCCCTCTCCCTCCCCTCCCACCCCTCCCCCCCACTCCTCCCCCATCCTCCCACCCTTGTTGTTCTACCTGTTCTACTGTTCGAATCCTTGTATCCCTCTTGTAATCACACCTTCCCCAGCCAACAATGGGCCATTGTGGGCTCTACCCTTCCTGAGGTCACCTGTTGCCGATTTGTTCTGCCCTTTTCTCCTCTCCATTTTCCATGCCGTAGCTCTACACTAAAAAACTTCACGTGCGAGCCACACAATTCTAAAAGCAGAATAAGTCCTGTGGATTCTGGCATCCTGCATTGCAAGCTTTACACGGGCTGTGGTGACAACGTAAAAGCATTTCACTGGCTTTCGAACATGCCAAAGGGATGCAATGCTCTGTATAGTGTTTCTTAGCTCCATGCAAAAACTAAGGCCCTTAATGTCTGTCAGGAAGATTAAACCACAGGAGAAGTTAATCACATGGTTGTCAATAAGTTGACGTCAAAGAATTAAAGGGCAAACATCTATTAACAGAACACAGTGCAGTGTCCACCTTGCAATCTCGTCTTGCGACTGCCATCAGAACTCAGTGACCATTCCACAATGGTGTCGAAATTTATTGCTTTGCATTGAAATTGGTTTGGTTTTTCGTTCAAGGATCTATTATGCAAAAGCGCTTTTGTTTAGTTTAAAGGTTAAGAGCAGAAACAGCCTTGGGGCACCATGTCCGCGACGACCAGTGAGCCCCGCACTCTTAGCGCTATCCTCCGCACAATAGCGACAATTCTCTAATTTTTACCAAAAGGCAATTATCCTACAAACCTGTAAATCTTTGGAGGTGTGCGGGTCGGAAGCGGAAGCACTCGGAGAACCCACGAGGTCACGGGAAAAATTGTACAAACTCGGTAAAGGAGCACCCCTATGATCAGGAGCGAACCCGGGTTTCTGGTGCTGTGAGGCAGGCAACCTCTACGCTGTGCCATTGTGCTGCCCCATAGATATTAAACTGTTTAAGAACAGGTACTCAGGGTGCGCAACAAATGGGTGAGAGTTGGGATGTGAGAAAATTGCGAGGAGGGTCTAAGCCGAGGGGAGCGTAGTGACCAGGGGTGTCTAGTGGGAGGTTGGGCGTGTCTCCTCCCATTGTACGGTAGCTTTTGTTATTTTTCAGCTTGAAATTGTGTTAAATTATGTTGGCGCATATTGTTAGCGAGTCTTTTAAAAACTTACACTTGAATGCCAGTTTATATATGCTTTATAATTGGATTAGTATAGAGAGATAAGGTTTAAACACAAATTCATTCTTAATTACATTCCCCCAGTAGAGCCCAGGTTCTGATCAACAGGTGCAGCACATGAATGATCTTAGTGTGTTAATGTATGGGAAATCAGATTATAATCAAATACGGCCCTGTTGACCAACCTGGGTCTCACTAGCACACTGGTATTAACGCCTGACCCTGATCAGTTGAATACATCTCTCACTCCTGACCCCGAGTCCTGCCTTAGACCTGACCCCCCCCTCTTCTACCTCATAGCTGCTTACTGCTTAGGTTCCAGTGCTGAACATTCACCTAGTCCCTGTCTTTGACTGCACGCCATAGGGTACTATTCCAGGACCTTGGACTCTGGATGCACACTACTGGCACCTTGCTCCTAGCCCCTCTGCACTGACAATATATCTGGCCCACACATAAAGTCCCATTACTGACCCCCTGGACTTAACCTATTACGTTCATCCCACAGATGCTTATCTAAGGGGCACTTCACAGATCAAACTATCCATAACAAAATTTGCTACATCCATTGGCTTCCTTGTTATCTAACATGCTAGTTACTTTATCAAAGAAGTCATCAATTGGTGGAACACAATTTATCATCCATAAAATTATACTCACTCAGCTGTACAAGTATTCTGTTACCATTTCTTTCCTGTCCTGAAGTCATTTTCACCCCCAATATTTTCAGTACTTTGCTGTCTTCCTCTCAGCTGGGACTTTTCCGAAATGCAAAGCCCAATAACTATATATTTCAGCAATATTATTCTGTTAAATGTGATCTTGAGAGTACATAATATTTTCTGTGGTATTCATAACACAACAACGATAAAAAGACGATAAAAAGATCTTTGTTTTCACTACACCTACCCACATGCATACATTATTATTTTACAGTTAATATGTACCGAGGGCAATTTTTTGTTCCAATGCTCCCCATTCCCAACTACTTTTACATTGAAATGATTGAAATCCAAGTGAAGTTGCATCATAAAAGTCAAACCTCTGGAATGGATGATATTCATCACATGGTTGGTTGGGGTCAGTATCAGTACAATTACTATATTAACCTTTGAATCTTCAGATGTCCTGGTTCAACTAAAACTAAAGCAACTAATAATCTCCGTTCATCACAAATTCCCCTACAAGTATCACTGTTTCACTCCTTTAAATATTCCCTTCTTTGAACAAGCTCACTTTAATATCGCATGGTTCGAAATCAGTTCCATCTGTACACTCCTTGAGGATGTTCATCTATGTGTTCAATTAATAAAACAAATGGAGATTGGGGAAACATTTTTATTCACCTGTCAAAGGAATTGCGGGGGGGGGGGGGGATTTAGAAATAGTCAGTCCAGGTAAACAAAATTAATGTTGAGTGGCAAATGACAATAGTGCTACCTTCCCAATATTTAACTGAAGGAAAATAATGGGTTATCGGGGGGCGTATGTTGTGACAGACAGCTGACACTCTTGCAGGTCATTTTAATATTACACTTATCCCATCCCCCTGGATATTCCAGATTAATAAATTAAGGTTTTCTCAACTAATTACAAATCAGGCTAATTACAAATCAATAACATTAGCCAACTCCGAAAATTGAAGCGCCTGAGCATTGGGGATCCAGACGTCATGGACAACTGGCCTCAGTTCCCCGCTCACATCTGGCAGTGTTCTCCATCTGAACCAAAGGGCCGCGGAGCGTTTTTGAAAATGGGGAGGCTGAGCGATTACTGATCACTGGCCTTGGGGGTACTTGGCGAGGGAGTGGGAGCAACGAGTTGTGGAGAGGGTGTGGAAGTGGGGTGTCCCCCCACTCAGGCTAGGGACTTTTTGAAATTTGATGTATTAAAATCATGTTTTAGTGCATTGTAAAAGTATGATTTCAATGTTTTTTGTATGAATTATTTTTAAGAGGTAACTTTTTAAGGGGTAACTTATTCCACACAAAGGGTGGTGGGTGTATGGAACAAGCTGCCAGAGGAGGTAGTTGGGGCAGAGACCATCTGCCAACATTTAAGAAACAGTAGACTGATAATGGATAGGACAGGTTTGGAGGGATATAGTGGACCTAAAGGCGAGGTAGCATAGTGGGACATGTTGGGGGTGTGGGCATGTTTTGCCAAAGGGCCCGTTTTCACACTGTATCACTCTATGACTATATTATACCTCCACCATGCATGAATGCTTCCAAATCAAGTGATCGAGTTTTATTGTCATATACTCAAGCATAGAAACATAGAAAATAGGTGCAGGAATAGGCCATTCGGCCCTTCAAGCCAGCACTGCCATTCCATATGATCATGGCTGTTCATCTAAAATCAGTACCGCTTTCTTGTTTTTTCCCCATATCCCTTGATTTGATTAGCCCCAAGAACTAAATGTAACTCTCTCTTAAAAATATCCAGTGAATTGGCCTGCACTGTGTTCTGTGGCAGAGAAATCCACAGATTCACAACTCTCCGTGTGAAGAAAGTTTGTCTTCATCTCAGTCCTAACTGGTCTACCCTTTATTCTTAAACTGTGACCCCCTGGTTCTGAACTCCCCCAACATTGGGAACATTTTTCCTGCAGTTACAGTAAGTGAAAATCTAGCAGGCAAGCAGGATGCTTTCTCCAACCACACCCATTTGAAGTCCACTATCTTCCACCGTTTCTACCCAGTGCCTGGTACTTACTTCCAGCAGCACTGGTTGTCCTCCAGGATGCACGAGCTGCTGCCTGCCTGATCCATGCCGGTCACCTGGGCGAATTTTAGGCACAGGAGACTCTCACGCCCCCATAATGCAGCGGCGCAACGCTTCCAACGCCTCCGACAGCCCGGGACTCTTGCACTGAGGCTGCTCCATGGCCGGAGTTGCAGTGAGCGACCCGCCAGCCCAGCAAACACTTGCCAGCCCGGCAAACACTCGCCATCCCCGCTCCCCGTCCGCACCTGTCCCTGCCGCTGCTTCTGCTTCCAACTCCCGTGGCCCATGCAGTTGATATTAGTTTTCAAATTTTCGTTGATCACAGAATTTCTCACGACAGAGCGTGAGAAATTTGCGATCAGCGTGAGAATTTGGCAAAATGCGTGATTCCCATGCTCAATGCACGGGGGTTGACAGCCCTGCCTCTATAATCCCCCTATCTCTCTCTATACCCCTCCCTTTCTCCCCCACTCTCTGTTCCCCCCTCTCTCTCTCTCCCCCTCTCACCTCTCTCTTCCCCCTCTCTCTCCCCCTTAACTCTACCCCCACCACTCTCTCTTCCTTCCCCCCTCTCTCCCCCCCTCTCTCTCCCCCTTCTCCTCCCCATCCCTCTCACCCCCATCTCTCTCCGTCCCTCTCTCCCACCTCACTACTCCCCCCCTCACCTCCCCCTCTCTCTCTCCCCATTCTCTCTCCCCTGTCTCACCCCCTCTCTCTCTCCCACTGTTCTCCTGTTTCCTGCCCCTCTCTCTCTCCCTCCCTTTGGAGTCTCTGTCCCTTCGGCACAGAGACTCTCACGGCAGTGCGCGCAATTTGGGGATGCTCTCATGGTCGGGCTGCTGCAGCGAGCCCACTCGCCAGCACCGCAAACCTCGCCAGCACCGCCAAACACTCGCCAGCACCGCAAACACTCGCAGCACCGCAAAACACTGCAAACACTCGCCAGCCGGCAAACACTCGCCAGCTCCGCAAACACTCGCCAGCACGGGGCAAACACTCGCCAGGCCCGGGCAAACACTCGCCAGCCCCGCAAACACTCGCCAGCTCCGCTCCCGGCATCTGTCCCCGCCCGCTGTTTCCATCCCTCCCTCAGCCCTGGCTCTCCAACACCCGCAGCCCATGCAGTCTATGAGTTTTGAATTTTTCGTTGATCACAGAATTTCTCACGACAGAGCGTGAGAAATTTGTGATCAGCGTGAGGGCGTGAGAATTTGTCAAAATGCATTATTCCCACGCTCAAAGCGTGAGAGTTGGCAGCCCTGAGATACTACACTTGATTTTAGCCAAAGGGCCGAGAAGCAATGGTTTTAAATGTTGAAACAAGGAACACAAACGAAGAACTGCAGATGCTGGTTAATAGACAAAAAGACACAAAATGCTGGAGTAACTCAGCCAGCCAGACGGCATCTCTGGAGAACATGGATAGGTGGTATTTCAGGTCAAAACCCTGCCCCTGTTCCTTTCTTTAGGCTTTAGAGATACAGCGTGGAAACAGGTCCTTCAGCCCACCGAGTCAGCACCGACCAGCGATCACCCCACACACTAGCACTATCCTACATAATCTCCTTCAAGAATTCTTGTTCCAGACCATTGTCTTGAAACCGCAGCTCATCATACAGCAGGGAACCCTTGGCCTTCGGTCTGAACCATGGGAGAGGCAAGTGATAGGGTCGAAGAGTCATACAGCATAGAAACAGGCCCTTCAGCCCATCGCATCCATGCCAACCAAGATGTCCCAACTCAACTAGTCCCATTTGTTCCATATCCCTCTAAGCTTATTCATATCCATGTTCCTGTCCAAGTGTCTTTTAAATGTTGTTATTGTACAGGCCTCAGCTATCCACTCCTGCATCTCATTCCATACACCACCACTCTCTGTGTGGCAAAAGCTGCCCCAGAGGAGGTTTACAAGAATGATCCCAGGAATGAGTGGGTTAACATATGATAAGCATTTGACAGCACTGGCCTGTACTCGCTGGGGTTTAGAAGAATGAGGGGGGACCTCATTGAAACGTACCGAATAGTGAAATGCCTGGATAGAGCGGATGTGGAAAGGATGTTTCCACTAGTGGGAGAGCCTAGGACTAGAGGTCATAGCCTCAGAATTAAAGGACGCTCCTTTAGGAAGATGAGGAGGAATTTCTTTAGTCAGTGGGTGGTGAATTCATTGCCACAGAAGGCTGTGGAGGCTGTCAATGGATATTTCTAAGGCAGAGATTGACAGATTCTAGATTAATACAGGTGTCAGAGGTTATGGGGAGAAGGCAGGAGAATGGGGTTTGGAGGGAGAGATAGATCAGCATGATTGAATGGCAGAGTAGACTTTTTTGGCCAAAAGGCCTAATTCAGCTCCTATCACTTATGACCGCGGGTTCCTTTTAGAGGGGCGTAGCGGTAGTGTAGCTGCCCTACAGCGCCAGAGACCCGGTTTCGATCCTGACTATGGGTGCTGGCTGTACGGTGCTTGTACATTCTCCCTGTAATCATGTAGGGGTTCTCCAGGGGGGGGGGGGGGGGGGGGGGGGGGGGGGCGCTCTGAAGATACACAGTTTTGTAGGTTAATTTGGGTTTAGCAACGATTGTAAATAGGATAATGCCAGTGTATGGGGATCGCTGGTTGGCACGGATTCGGTGGGCCGAAGGGCCTGTTTCTGCGCTGTATCGCTAAACTAAACTAAACTAGGAGGCGGTAGAGGCAACAAGGGTGCAGATGCCTGGACATAAATCCATGCTGGTGGGGGGGTTAATGTGCAGAACCTTTTTCCTCCGAGTCAGGACCAAGAACGACTTGCGTCCACTCTCCATCCGTGGCTTCTGAGGTGGTTGACGTGGGCGAGGTCTGGAACACGAAATCTCCAGACAATGGGATGGGCGGACATTTGGTTGCAGTTGTTGCCTCCATTGGTCCTCGGCCGGACTCAGAACCTATTTCGCTGCAAGCATCAGTTTCTACTGCCATTGGCGAATGGTCCCTGAATCTCAGCCTGACGAGTCCTGACTGCGCCGTCTGCAAGAACATGTTTGAAAGTTGACACTGCGCTGCTCTCTGAAACAATGTTTCCCTTTATTCTTTGCTGTTCAATTATTGACAGCAACGGATTAACTCTCTTGTGGTTTAATATGCCAAGAGACATTACTGGCCTTTTCACATGGTGCTAAGAAACACTATACCAGGTGCAGGAGGGGGCAGAAGGGTCCCGAGAGATGGGCGAGTTCTTCTTGCGTTGTGTTCTTCTTCCGACGTTTATCCCGAGCATTCTACTTGATCCTTCAGCATTGGACTCAAAATCCTTCGCCTCCATTTTGAGTGGACATAGGTCAGGAATTCTGCACCCTCAAAGCCTCTCCATCCTTCACGTAATGTGGAGACCAGAATGGCAGACAATACTCCAAGTGTGGCATAGCCAAAGTCCTAACGTCTTCCGAATGACTTCTTGACTTTTATACTCAATGCCCCGACCAATTAAGGCTTACATGCCAATACAGCTTCTGTACCACTCCATCTGCTTGTGTTTCCAATTTCAGGGAGCTGTGGACGGACCCAAAGATCCTTCTGTATATCAATGCTGTTAAGGGTCTTGCCATTAACGGTACACTTTCCCCTACCATACGCTCCCAAAGTGCAACAGCTCACTTTTGCACAGATAAATTCCATCGGGCCATTTCTCCACCCATTTCTGTGGCAGATCCAGTTCAGTTCAGTTTATTGTCACGTGTACCGAGGTACAGTGAAAACCTTTTAGTTGCGTGCTAACCAGTCAGTGGAAAGACAATACATGATTACAATGACTCCCGCTTGGGGAGTCTGCATCCTCTGGGCTTGAACATTGAATTTTCTCAATTCTGTTAACCCTTGCTGTCTCCTCCCCTTCCCACCTCTCCCTCAGCCCTCGGGCCCTGGCATTCCCTCTATCTCTATCTCCCTCCCCCACCCTAGTCGCACTAGCTTCTCATTTTCATACCACAAACAGCTTAAAATGGCTTGTTCCCTTTATCATTGATACTTTTTTGCATATCTTTCATTCATTGTTCTTTATCTCTCCACATCACCGTCTATATCTCTCATTTCCTGATCCCTGACCAGTCTGAAGAAGGGTCTCGACCCGAAACGTCGCCCATCTCCTTCGCTCCTTAGATGCTGCTGCACCCGCTGAGTTTCTCCAGCCTTTTGTGTAACCTCGATTCTCCAGCATCTGCAGTTCCTTCTTTAACACATGATTACAATCAATCCATTTACAGTGTATAGATACACGAGAAGGGAATAATGTTTAGTGCAAGGTAAAGCCAGCAAAGTCCGATCAAGGTTAGCTCGAGGGTCACCAATGAGGTAGATAGTAGTTCAGCACTGCTCTCTGGTTGAGGTAGGATGATTCAGTTGCCTGATAACAGCTGGGAAGAAACTGTCCCTGTATCTAGTGGTGGGCGTTTTCACACTTCTGCACCTTTTGCCTGATGGGAGAGGGGAGAAGAGGGAGCGGCCGGGGTTCAGACTCGTCCCTGATCGTGCTGCTGGCCTTGCCGAGGCAACGCGAGGCATAAATGGAATCAATGGAAGGGAGGTTGGTTTCTGTGATGGTCTGGGCTGCGTCCACAATTCGCTGCAAACCGAGATCCATGTCCTGCTCCGCAATTTGGCAACCTCCCTCATTGTGTGCAAATCAAGTCTTGGTGTTGTCTGCCAGCTTATTATTGATGTGTTCAGCACGGAGGCCAAATGGTATAGAATTAGTTTATTATTCTCATGTATAGGAAGGTACAGTGGGAAAACGTTGTTTTGCATGCGATCCAGATAAAGAAGATCGTACACGAGTACAACAGGTAGTGCAAAAGAAAGGAAACAGAATGCAGAATAAAGTGTTACAGCAAACTGGAAATTGCAGATTTTAAAAAAAAATCGAGCCCAGGTCTCTGGCGCTGTCAGGCAGCAACTCGACCGCTGCGCCACTGTGCTGCCCAACGTTCGACTTATGTAGGGAAGAAGCGGTTCTTGAATCTGGTGCTACATGCTTTCAAGCTGTTGCATCCTCTGCTAATATTAGGGGGCTCAGAACGGCGAGATAGTGCGGGCTGAGCAGGGCAGAGGCAGGCAGTGCTGGAGTGGGAGTTAAATACAATGAAGGGTTCCAGTCCGGGAGGGACTAGTGGCAGCACTGAGGTGGGTAGGGCTGGGCTGCTTGAAGCACGGTGCCTCTCTACCTCCCCCTGCTGCCCACACACAGCAGCACGCGGCAGCCCGTCCCAGGGGCAGTGCGATGGCCACACTCTTTAACAAGAGGTGATGTCATGCAGCGAAAGGAAGTGAATCAGAGAGCAGCGGGGTCGGGGCTAGGTCCAGTGACTCAACCCTTTTCAAAACAGGAACAAACCACAATGGAAGGAAAGGGCCCCATTAAATGCGAGAAGAGCACTGGAGTCTCATCCCCCCCCCCCCACCTTTTCGCAAGAGCTTTATTACTTAAATTTAGAGATACAGCATGGAAACAGGCCCTTCGGCCCACCGAGTCCACACTGACCACACATCACCCGTTCACACTAGTTCGATGTCATCCCACTTTCTCAGCCACTCCCTACCAATTCGGGGCATTTTGTTTGGAAACAGCTGGAGTAACTCAGCGGGATCTCTGGAGAAAAGGAAAAGGTGATGTTTCGGGGCGAGAACCTTCTTCAGGCGGAGAGTCAGGCGAGAGGGGAACGAGAGATATAAATGGTACTTAGTGCAAATGAATGGAAGATATGAAAGATATGCAGAAATGTGGAGTCCACAATGGTCCATTGTGGGCTGTGGGATAGGTGATAATGAGTTAAGGTAGACAGAGAAACAACCAGAGAACAGTCGTGAACTACTATCTACCACGTTGGTGATCCTCGGACCACCTTTGATCGGACTTTGCTGGCTTTACCTTGCACTAAACATTATTCCCTTATCATGTATCTATACACTGCAAATGGATCGATTGTAATCATGTTACCTTTCCGCTGACTGGTTAGCACGCAACAAAAGCCTTTCACTGTTAGCGTGGAAATAAACTAAACTAAACTAAAACAGGACAACAGTAAAACTTGTATGCGTGGGAAGGAACTGCAGATGCTGGTTTAAACTGAAGATGGACACAAAATGCTGGAGTAACTCAGCGGGACAGGCAGCTTCTCTGGGGGGAAGGAACAGGTGACGTTTCGGGTCAAGACCCTTCTTCAGACTGAAGAAGGGTCTCGATCCTTCTCTCTCTGGGGCATGAATGTTGCTCTATATTCACCCACCCCGTTTCCTTTTCATTTGTTATCTATGCTATCAGGGTCCTCAGCTGCGCTGCCCGGTATTAGTATTTAATGTTGGGCAAATTTAGGCCGCCTTTTAGTTTTCATAGGGTAAATGCACCGAGTCTTTTACCCAGAGTAGGGGCAGCAAGAACTGAGGTCACCGCTCTCCAGGAACATCTGCTGCCACTTTATGCCGTGCGCCCGGGGGGGGGTGGGGGGGGGGGAGGGACCAGGATAAATACCGTGACTTGACAAGAGAGAGTCAGCACGACATGCGTTTCAACACATCCTGTCACCTTGCACCACACTTGCCAGTCGAGAGTGTTTTATTTTCATATGTCCCAGACAGAACAATGACATTCTTACTTGCAGCAGCATGAACAGCACCTCCTATTTCGCTTGGACAGCTTACAACCCAGCGGTATGAAGATTGGTTTCTCTAACCTTGAGTAACCCTTGCATTCCTTCTCTCTCTTTGTCTACAAAGCCCTCAATGGGCTTGCCCCCACCTACATTAAAAGTCTTCTCACCCACTACACCACCTCCAGGTCCCTCAGATCGGCCGACTTGGGGTTGCTGAATGTCCCGCGGTCTAGGCATAAGCTCAGGGGCGACCGCGCCTTTGCGGTTGCAGCTCCTAGACTGTGGAACAGCATCCCCCTCCCCATTAGAACTGCCCCCTCTATCGACTCCTTTATGTCTAGTCTAAAAACATATCTGTTCTCCCAAGCCTTCCCTGATGTCCTCTGAGCGAGGGCTATTTGTATATATGTATGTAGCCTGCTTGTGTATACTACTCTTATAACAAATGTAAAGCACTTTGGTCAACAAGAGTTGTTTTTTAAATGTGCTATATAAATAAATGTGACTTGACTTGACTCTCCATCCCTCCCCCACCATAGTAGTCATTCTAGTTCTACTCAGCGGGACAGGCAGCATCTCTCTCTCATGACGCTGTGTACGACGTTGAGACGTTGCGTACGGCCCTCAATGCGGCGGGGAGGGGGAGGGGGAGGGGGAGGGGGATCGAGACCATTCTTCAGTGTGAAGAAGGGTTTCGACCTCGCCTATTCCTTCTCCCCAGAGATGCTGCCTGCCCCGCTGAGTAGTAGTACGATGACTATGGTCATTCCACAGATTCACAACAGTCTGGGACATATGACAATAAAACACTCTCGACTGGCAAGTGTGGTGCAAGGTGACAGGATGTGTTGAAACGCATGTCGTGCTGACTCTCTCTTGTCAGGTCACGGTATTTATCCTGGTCCCTCCCCCCCCCCCTTCGGAGGCCCGGCCGCGGGCCCAGTGGACGACATCGTCGGGAGCTTGCGGGTCACAAGTTGGTGACCTGTTTTTCCGGAGCTCCCGCGGCAACAGCTGCGTCCGCTGGACTGGAGGGCGGCAGCTTCGACCGCCCCGGGCCGCGGAGTGGAACCGGCCCGCTCGCAGAGCGCGGTTCACCCGCGGGACTTATTTACATCACCCGGTGCGGTCACAACATCGGAGGCCCGGGTCGCCTCAGCGCAGAGGAAGAGGAAGAGGAAGAAGGGAAGAGACAAAGACAAGATTTTTGCCTTCCACCACAGTGAGGAGGTGTCTGGTGAACTCACTGTGGTGGATGTTAAATATGTGTTTATTGTGTGTTTTTGTTATTTACTATATGCATGACTGCAGGCAAGGAAATTTTGTTCAGACGGCAAGGTCTGAATGAAAATAAAGTTTTCCAATTCCCCCCCAGAGCGCACGGCATAAAGTGGCGGCAGATGTTCCTGGAGAGCGATGACCTCAGTTCTTGCTGCCCCTACTCTGGGTAAAAGACTCGGTGCATTTACCCTATGAAAACAAAAAGGGGGCATAAATTTAAAGCCACAAATGTTCAGCAGTGGAGGGAAAGACTGAAAAGTGTATATTTGATGGGAAACATAACAGCTAACCTCCAGTTAAGGACTGATGCTTTCAACATTATGTGGATACCGATATTCAGGGCCTGTCCCACCAGCATGCGTTTGCATGCGGCGAGCGCGACCTAACGTGGTCGCTTGAGCCGTACGGCCTCGCGGGGCCGGTCCCACTTCGATCGCCGGAGCCGTATGAGTTGTGCGGGGCTGGTCCCGACATCGCGCGGAGCTCCAAAAAACTGACACTGTTCAAAATCCCGCGTGGCAACGGCCGACAGGCCCGCAGCCGCATTGAGGCCGTACGCAGCGTCATGACGTCGTACGCAGCATCATGACGTCGCACGCAGCGTCTTGACGGCGTATGCCTAGCGCGTGGCCTTGCGTGATGGCGTCACCGCCCGACTCCGTGCGACGTCCAAATTCACTCGGCCCGCCTCCTGCCGAGCTGATTGGTGAGTATGATGTCGGGACCAGCCCCGCACAACTCCATACGTGGTTAGAAGTGGAACCAGCCCCACGAGGCCGTACGCCTCAAGCCACCACATTTGATCGCGTTCGCCGCATGCAGTCGCATGCTGGTGGGACAGGCCCTTTACTACAACTGCCAAGACTGATTAAGGACACGATTTCTCCATAGCCCCAGTGGAGGGGAGGAGTTTGACTGGTACTGTATACGTGTATTTGGAACCATATGTACATGATCGTGACTGTGTATAAGTGCGTACATAGTGGCGATCAATGACAAAATATGTTCATGTGGCATACAAGTGTCTGGTTGAACATAACGGGTGATTATATGTTAAGTAGGATTAAATATGACGAGGGTACACAAAAGGCTGGAGAAACTCAGCGGGTGCAGCAGCATATAAGGAGCGAAGGAGATATTTCGGGCCGAAACCCTTCTTAAATATGTTGAGCTTGTTCGGTGCCTGTGAATGTGATGCTTCTGCGACAGAACTCTAGGATGACCTGATGTGAAAGTTTGTACGTGTACTTTGTCTTATTAATAAATGTTGAGTAAAAAATAAAAATAAATTAAAAAAATAATTAAATGAAATTTAAAAAAAAAAAAAAACCCTCATGATTTTACACACCTCGACACCCTGGGGGTCAAATGAGATGGAGGAACTGAGTGAAATCCAGGTTAGCCAGGAAGTGGTGTTGGGTAAATTGAATGGATTAAAGGCCGATAAATCCTCAGGGCCAGATAGGCTGCATCCCAGAGTACTCAAGGAAGTAGCCACAGAAATAGTGGATGCATTAGTGATAATTTTTCAAAACTCTTTAGATTCTGGAGTAGTTCCTGAGGATTGAAGGGTAGCTAATGTAAAAAAGGAGGGAGAGAGAAAACGGGGAAATACAGAAAAAAGGAGGGAGAGAGAAAACAGGGAAATACAGACCAGTTAGTCTAACATCGGTAGTGAGGAAAATGCTAGAGTCAGTTATTAAAGATGGGATAGCAGCACATTTGGAAAGTGGTGAAATTATTGGACAAAGTCAGCATGGATTTACGAAAGGTAAATCATGTCTGACGAAACTTATAGAATTTTTCGAGGATGTAACTAGTAGAGTGGATAAGGGAGAAGCAGTGGATGTGTTATATCTGGACTTTCAGAAGGCTTTCGACAAGGTCCCACATAAGAGATTAGTATACAAACTTAAAGCACATGGTATTGGGGGTCAGTATTGATGTGGATAGAGAACTGGCTGGCAGACAGGAAACAAAGGGTAGGAGTAAACGGGTCCTTTTCAGAATGGCAGGCAGTGACTAGTGGGGTACCGCAAGGCTCAGTGCTGGGACCACAGCTATTTACAATATATTTTTATGATTTGGACGAGGGAATTGAATGCAACATCTCCAAGTTTGCGGATGACACGAAGCTGGGGGGCAGTGTTAGGTGTGAGGAGGATGCTAGGAGGCTGCGACTTGGATAGCGGGCTGGTGAGTGGGCAAAGGTGATGCAGTATAATGTGGATATATGTGAGGTTATCCACTTTGGTGGCAAAAACAGACTATTATCTGAATGGTGGCCGATTAGGAAAAGGGGAGATGCAACGAGAACTGGGTGTCATGGTACACCAGTCATTGTAAGTAGGCATGCAGGTGCAGCAGGCAGTGAAGAAAGCAAATGGTATGTTAGCATTCATAGCAAAAGGATTTGAGTATAGGAGCAGGGAGGTTCTACTGCAGTTGTACAGGGCTTTGGTGAGACCACACCTGGAGTATTGCGTACAGTTTTGGTCTCCAAATCTGAGGAAAGACATTCTTGCCATAGAGGGGGTACAAAGAAGGTTCACCAGACTGATTCCTGGGATGTCAGGACTTTCATATGAGGAAAGACTGGATAGACACTCGGCTTGTACTCGCTAGAATTTAGAAGATTGAGGGGGGATCTTATAGAAACGTACAAAATTCTTAAGGGGTTCGAACAGGCTAGATGCAGGAAGATTGTTCCCGATGTTGGGGAGGTCCAGAACAAGGGGTCACAGTTTAAAGATAAGGGGGAATTTTTAGGACCGAGATGAGGAAAATATTTTTCACACAGAGAGTGGTGAGTCTCTGGAATTCTCTGCCGCAGAAGATAGTTGAAGCCAGTTCATTGCCTATATTTAAGAGGGAGTTAGATGTGGCCCTTGTGGCTAAGGGGATCAGGGGGTATGGATAGAAGGCAGGTACGGGATACTGAGTTGGATGATCAGCCATGATCATATTCAATGGCGGTGCTGGCTCGAAGGGCCGAATGGCCTACTCCTGCACCTATTTTCTATGTTTCTACAAGGCGGGTTCATGGGAGGTGGTCTTGGAGGGGAGGACTGCAGAACATCCTAGATAATACAGCTCACCCCCTCTGTGACACACTGGTCAACCTGAGGAGTACCTTTAGCAACAGACTGGTTCCACCAAGATGCAGCACAGAACGCCACAGGAGATCCTTCTTCCCTGTGGCTATCAAACTGTACAACTCTTCCCCCTTCTGTCGTGGGGTAGACTGAGGCTGCCTCACCCCCCCCCCCCCCCCCCCCCCCCCCCCCCTCCTAATCTTTGTACATCTCCAATCCTTTCCATTCGTCACTATAATTTAATGTTTCATATATTTTGTGTTTCGATGGCTGTTGGCAGATCAATTTCCCTCCTGGGATAAGTAAAGTACTATCGCATCGTGCCGTATCGTAAGATCACCCTTCAGCCTCCGATACCTCAAAAGCACAGGCAGAGAACAGCAGCATCGATCCGTGGGGCCGAATGGCCTGCCACTGCATTTGAGTCCTTTAATAGGTCTGTCCTTCCAGAGCTCCACCAACCTCCAATGGCAACTCTACCCTCACTCTATCTCTACCCCGGTTGGTCGCTGATCCCATGGCTTGCGGGATCTTGCCTTGCACAAATTGTCTCCATGACAACGGCAATCGCAAGCCACTGCCAGCAACACAGAGGGCATCACGGTGTCGCAGCGGTAGAGTTGCAGCCTCACAGCGCCGGAGACCCGGGTTCCATCCCGACCGTGGGTGCTATCTGTGTGGAGTTTGCATGTTCTCACCGTGGGTTTTTTTCTGAGATCTTCCCACACTCCAAAGATGTACAGGTTTATAGGTTCATTGGCTTGGTGCAAATGTAAAATTGTCCCCAACGTGTGTTGGATATTGTTAATGAGCGTGGATCGCTGGTGCGCTTACGGGCCTGTTTCCGCACTGTATCTCTAAAACTAAACTAAACACACTCTGACAAGCTTGACAGCAGGTACCAGCAGACACATTCCCCAATGTCACCAAACTACTGAACGCACCTCCCATATGCCAAGGATGAATTCCCAATCTCCCAATCTAGGGAAGGGCGGCTAATTTGGGAGTACATGGAATGGGTACAAAAGGACACATCCCAAAGACAGACGCAAAAAGCTGGAGTAACTCAGCGGGACAGGCAGCATCTCTGGACAGAAGGAATGGGTGACGTTTCGGGTCGAGACCGTTCTTCAGGTCAAAAGGTCTGAATACTTTGCTAGACTGAATTTCATCTGACACTACTCTGCCTGCTCTCCGAACCAAACCAAACCCTTCCGCAGAGTCCCTGCTTCCTCTACACTGCCTGCCCCTCCACTTATTTTAGCATCATCTGCAAACCTGGCCACAAAGCCTTCAATCCCCTTGTCCAAATCATTAATATACAACGTGAAGAGAAACGGCCCCAGCTCCGGCCCTTGCGGAACTCCGCTAGTCACTGGCAGACAACCTGAAAAAGAGCATTTTATTGCAACTGTTTGCCTTCTGCCATTCAGCCAACCCGCTATCCATGCTAATATTTTCCCTTCAATATCGTGGGCCATCACCTTCCCTAGCAGCCTGACATGCGGCACCTTGTCGAAGGCCTTCTGAAAATCTAGGTAAACAACATCTACTGTACAGCCTCCCCTCTGTCTGTCCTGCTAATAACTTCCTCAAAGAACTGCAGCAGATTCGTCAGGCATCTTCCCTCCACAAAACCATGCTGACGTCGGCCTAATTTACCATGAACTTCGAAGTACTGCGTAACCTCATCCTTTATAATTGACTCTAAAATCTTACCAACCACCGAAGTCAGGCTAACCGGCCTATAGCTTCTGCACATCTTTGGGATGTGGGAGGAAATCCAGAGGAGACTCACGAGGTCACAGGGCCAACCTGCGAACTCCGCACAGACTACACCTGAAGTCAGTATCGAACCTGGGTCTCTGGCTCTGTAAGGCAGCAACCCTACTGCTGCCCTGGTGCGAGACTTGCAAATTGTGAAGCTGGAGGAAGGAATGAGGGGGGGGGGGGGGAGAGAAATGGGTGCAAGTCCAGATGGGGCACAGGGATGGAGGGGGGGAAGAGAGCCGTGTAACACAGCAGCAGAAGAGAGCAGAGAGGGCGGGAGCAGTTCTGCTAACCGATTCCTTCTATACTCCGCAAGACACACAGAGAAATGGGTCACACTTCGTCGAGTTGAAACCCGAAACGCAAGCTCAGTTTCCGTCCCCGAGTATTTCCCATCCCTCATCGCTGCTGTGAATTTACAACATTTTCATTGTTTTTAGTCGGAGCAAGGAACTGCAAATGCTGGCATCCGGGAGCAAAAAAACACCAAGTGCTGGGGTAACCCAGCGGGTCAGGCAGCATCTCCGGAGAACTTGGATTGGTGAAGTTTCCGGTCGCCATCCTTCTTCAGAATTTCTGCTTTTACTTCAGATTCTTGGCAACTGGAAGATGCATTCAGTCCTATTCCCACCAATGTACGCCTCAAGGTGGCGATCTTTGCAATTCCGTGCCGAGTCGGAGGCAGATAGTGGATAGAACAGTACCATGCACCACGGGAACAGGAACAATGCCTGTGCCAAACGTAGACATGTCTGCACATGATCGATATCCCTCCACATCCATGTGCCTAAAAAGTTACTTACATGCCACTATCATATCTACTTCCATCACCACCCCGGCAACACATTTCAAAATATTTGACCCCCACATCTCCTCTAAACTTGGCCCCATTCACCTTTAAACTATGCCCTCTCGTATTTGATATTTTCATCCTGGAAAAAGAGCTCTGTGTGAAAGATACATCTTCTAGATGCGCTGGGACGCATCCTCAGTGATGTGACCTGGGGTCATCGGGTGTTTCGGGTCTCACAACATCAGACACCCTCGCCCAGGCGACCCAGCCGGGGTTGATCAGGCCCCGACTTGCGTCCCAGCAGCAAACGCCCACGGATCAGCCATCTTAATCCAAAGCCACCTAGTGGCTTTCTCTGCGGTTTCGCTTGCGGATTGAATGGCCCTCTACTTTGCCAGCCCCGTAATGCCCAACTGGTTGAGGACTTTGCAGAGTGAGCGACCTGCAAAGCCTCTACAGCCCACCTCTATGGGCTCATAGTATGTCTTCCAGCTGCTGTCCTGGCACATCTCCACCAGTTCCTGGTACTTTGGGCGTTTCCTCTCATTAGCCTCCAAAGTCTAACCTCTGACTGTCTACCCCATCAATGTCTCTCATAATTTTATATTCTTATTGGTCTCACATCAACTTCCAGCGTTCAAGAGGAAACAATACAAGATTGTCCAACCTCTCCCTGTAGCTAAACGCTTCCCGATCAAGGCATCATTCTGATAAACCTCATTTGCACCCTCTACAAAGCCTCCATACCCTTTTTGTATTTGGGTGACCAGAACTACACGCAAAAACTCTGATTGTATTCTAACCAATGTCCTATAAAGCTGCATCATAACTTGACTCGTATACTCAATGCCTGAGCTCTGAAGCCAAGCATGCCTTCTTTACCATTCTACCTACTTGTGTTGCCAGGAGTCATGGACTTTAACCCCAAGATCCCCCTGTACATCAATGATGTTGAGGGTCTTGCCATTAATGGTACATTATCCCACTACTTTCACCCTCCCAAAAATAACATCCATTTAGGATGAAGACTAGACTAAGTGGGACCCGTTGGGTCCTATGTTCACATGGGTGGGCTGGTACCCCGACACAATATTCCACCTCTCCACCAATTCCAATATTGGTGGTCAGTGGGGGGGGGGGGGGGGGCTTTCTGGAGCGCTGGTATGGGTTCTTGGGGTGGCAGCTTAGTCCCTAAAGCATGATGTGCTTGGCAACTCACTCATGGATGTTGGGCTGGCAGTTGACTCATCGCTATTCCTTGAAATTCCATTTCAAGCAGGGTGCAAGGCCACCACATTCAAATGCAGTTTCATACCATTTCAAGCAGGATGAAACCACCAGAAAACCACACATAACACAAAACTCACAGTTCAGTAGACATTCAGTGTGTTCAGTTGATTCACAGCTCCGACAGTCGTGACCTCTCCCTCCCCCATCATGCAGAAACTGAGCCACACCCACATTTCGGGTTTTATAACCCTCCCCTTCACACCGGAAAAGGTGTGGCCTTCATGGCGTGATTGACAGGAGAGAGATTCTCAACATTTTTTAAACACTAATAACACTTTTATTTTTAATTGATGGGAAGAATCCTCTGCACCTGCTGAGCGGAGGGGGGCTGAGTAAGATGGCCAAAAATCACAGCAGTAAGTGGTAGCGTTTTATCCAAAAATCAATATACAGTGCAAACAGGAAGTTACCCAAAGCACCCAAACCACCATTTGCAGTAGTGCCTTTTTACTTCAACCCAAAGCACCCAAACAACCATTTGCAGGCAGTGCCTTTTTACTTCAAACCAACCATATTTTCATTTTCAAACCACACAAAGAGCACTCACAGTTGAGTGGACATGTGTTCGGTGTTATTCAGAGCTCAGAGAGATGTGACCCTCCAGCTTCCTCCATCTTGCAGAGACTGAGTGAGGCACACCACTTCTGGGTTTTATAGTCCCCCCCCCCCTTCCACCAGCAGGGGCAGCAGAGAGAATGGCAATGTTTTAAAAAAACATTAATATCTCTCTGATTTTTAATCGATGGGAAAAATCCTCTGGTCCAGGAAGGCGGAGGGCGGCTCTGAGTGAGGTGGCCAAAAATGACGGCCGTAGGTGGCGGCGTTCTCTCGGAAATCACAGCACAGCGAGCCAAAAGCGGTCAAGATCAGACTTTTAGCAATATAAGATAGACACAAAATGCTGGAGTAACTCAGCGGGACAGATAGCATCTCTGGAGAGAAGGAATGGGTGACATTTTCAGACTGATGTCAGGGGAGTGGGAGGTACAGAGATATTTAGGATGGATTCAATCAGTCTGTAAAAGGGTCCCAATCTGAAACGTCATCTGTCCATTTCCCTCCACAGTTGCTGACCTACCCATCGAGTTCCTCCAGCAGATTTGTCTGCTCGGGTTTCCAGCATCCGCAGTCCATTGTGTGTCCATTTACGCAGCCTCTTTAGCATAGCATAATGTCCCAGGACACTGCATAGAATGGTTAGCAAAGAGAAGGGAATCTTACCTGGGTGATGGGGATCCTTAGCGATGGATGCTGCCTTCTTGATCCAGAGGCTGATGGAGATGGTTTCAATGGTGTGGAGGACTAGTGAGTTCAGTGATAACCAGAAGAAGTCAGTGGATATATAAGGCCGAGATAGACAAATTCTTGGTTAGAATGGGCGTCAAGGATTATGGGGAGAAGCCTGGAAAATGAGATAAGGAGGCAGAGTTTAGCCATGATTGAATGGCAGAGTAGACTCAATGGGCCGAATGGCCTAATTCTACTCCGATAACCCGTAAACTAGTGGAGTTGTGACTGTGCCCGTGATGGACTGGGCCGAGTCCACCACTGTCCACCATGTTCCCATGTGTTGGAAATACTGTACCATGTCATGATACAACCAGGCAGGAATCTGCAAGTCTATACCTTGCCACGTCTCTTTAAACTGGTATACGCAAAGTGCTGGAGTAGCGCAGCAGGCCAGGCAGCATCGCCGGAGAAAAAGGATGGGTGACGTTTCAGGTCGGGACTCTTCCTCAGACAAGTCTTTTTTCTCCAGAGATGCTTCCTCACGCCCTGAGTTACATCAACACATCGCATCTATCTTTGGTATCAACCAGCGTGTGCAGTTCTTTCTTTCTACTCTTTAAACTTCTATCTATCTCTAGATAAACCTTGCCAATTTACCACATAACCTCTCTAAGGAGATGGCTGAATGTTAGGGAATATTCAGGAGTTAAATCAGGCTATATTTAAGAGGGAGTTAGATGTGGCCCTTGTGGCTAAAGGGATCAGGGGGTATGGAGAGAAGGCAGGTACAGGATACTGAGTTGGATGATCAGCCATGATCATATTGAATGGCTGGGCAGGCTCGAAGGGCCGAATGACCTACTCCTGCACCTATTTTCTATGTTTCTATGTAAAGAATCACATGGGGAGGTGATCATTTTTAAAATAAGACCCAATCTTCAAAATAGCAGAACAACCTGTTCACAGGTTAATTTACAAGGATCCGTTCAGGCTGCTGAATCCAGATATCAGATGGGGACTTTCTGATTAATGCCAATGAGGACAATCAAAGTATATTCAACTTAATTGGCAGTCATTGAAGCCTCTTTGATGAGATCTGGGTAAGATGTCAAGTGGCCATGTCATGTATTAACATCTCGTTAAAGGCATAGCCTTGAAATTTATTGCGCATCCTGCCTTGTCACTGACTAGTCTGCCGCCTGCATATACTAGGACCCACCCCTCAACACTAACAAAAGAGGCATATTTTGGGTCATAAGGGATAGGAGTAGAATCGGCCCATCAAGTCTTCTCCGCCATACAATCATGGCTGATCTATCACTCCCGTTTAACCCCATTCTCCCGCCTTCTCTCCATAATCCCTGACACCTGTGTGATTTCATTCCTCACAAGCTTCTGCGTGTTAGGTTCAGTTTAAGGATACAGCGCAGAAACAGGCCCATCAAAATAATTTGTTCTTGTCGGGACTTCTGGGCTTTCAAGCTGCTGAATCTTCTCCCAGACTCACACAGAGGGTGGTGGGTGTATGGAACGAGGGGGTAGTTGAGGCAGAGATTATAACAACATTTAAAAGACACATGGACAGGAACATGGATAGAAAAGGTTTCATAGAAAAATAGTGCAGGAGTAGGCCATTGGGCCATTCAATATGATCATGGCTGGTCATCTAAAATCAGTACCCCGTTCCTACTTTTTCCCCATATCCCTTGATTCCTTTAGCCCCAAGACCTAAATCTAACTCTCTCTCAAAAACATCCAGTGAATTGACCTCTACTGCCTTCATTGGCAGAGAATTCCGCAGATTCTCTGGGTGAAATTTTGTTTCATCTCAGTCCTAAATGACCTACCCCTTATTCTTCAACTGTGACCCCTGGTTCTGGACTCCCCCAACACAGGGAACATTTTCCTGCATCTAGCCTGTCCAATCCCTTAAGAATTTTATATGTTTCTATAAGATTCCCTCTCATCCTTCTGAATTCCAGTGAACACAAGCCCAGTCGACCCGTTCTTTCATCATATGTCAGTCCCGCCATCCCGGGAATTAACTTGGTGAACCTACGTTGCACTCCATCAATAGCAATAATGTCCTTCCTCAAATTAGGAGACCATAATTGCACACAATACTCCAAGTGCAGTCTCACCAGGGCCCTGTTCAACTGCAGTAGGACCTCCTTGCTCCTATACTCAAATCTTCTCGCAATGAACGCCAACATGCCATTGGCTTTCTTCACTGCCTCCTGTACCTGCATGCATACTTTCAGTAACTGATGTACAAGCACACCCAGGTCCCGTTGCACCTCCCCTTTCCTAATCTGACACCATTCAGATAATAATCTGCCTTCCTCTTCTTTCCACCAAAGTAGATAACCTCACATTTGTCCACATTAAACTGCATCTGCCATTCATCTGCCAACTCACACAACCTCTCCAAGTCACCCTGCAGCCTCATAGCATCCTCATCGCAGCTCACACTGCCACCCACCTTTGTGTCATCTGCAAATTTGGAGATGTCACATTTAATACCCTCATTTAAATCGTTAATATATATTGTTTAATAACTGCGGTCCCAGCACCGAGCCTTGCGGCATCCCACTAGTCACTGCCTGTCATTCTGAAAAGGGCCCGTTAATTCCTACTCTTTGCTTCCTGTCTGCCGACCAGTTCTCTATCCTTGTCAATACCCTATCCCCAATACCATGTGCTCTAATTTTGCACACTAATTCTCTTGTGTGGGACCTTGTCAAAGGCTTTTTGAGAGTCCAGATACACCACATCCATTGGCTCTCCCTTATCCATTTCTACTTGTTGCAACCTCAAAAAATTCCAGAAGATTAGTCATGATTTCCCCTTCATAAATCCATGCAGACTTTGACCAATTCTGTCACTGCTTTCCAAATGTGCTGTAATAACATCTTTAATAATCGACTCAAGCATCTTCCCCACTACCGATGGAAGTGGGCTATAATTCTCCATTTTCTCTCTCTCTCTCTCTCCTTTCTTATAAAATGCGGTTACATTGGCTATCCTCCAGTCCACAGGAACTAATCCAGAGTCGAGAGAACATTGGAAAATGATCACCAATGCATCCACGATTTCTAGGGCCACCTCCTTGAGTTACTCTGGGATTGCAGACCATCAGGCCCTGGGGATTTATCTGCCTACAGTCCCAACAGTTTACCCAACACCATTTCCTGACTAATGTGGATTCCCTTCAGTTCCTCCCTCCCACTCGATCATCGGTCTCCTAGTATTTCTGGGAGATTGTTTGTGCCTTCCTTAGTGAAGACAGAACCAAAGTACTCATTTAACTGTTCTCCCATTTCCTTGTTTCCCCATTATAAATTCACTTGTCTCCGATTGTAAGGGACCTACATTTGTCTTCACTAATCTTTTCCTTTTTACATATCTAAAGAAGCTTTTAGAGTCCGTTTTTACATTCCCTGCAACTTTCTTTCATGCTCTTCCCTTCCACCCACCCCCCCCCCTCCCCCCACCACTTAATTAACCCCTTTGTCCTACTTTGTTGTAAATTTCTCCCCGTCCTCCAGTTTGCTGCTTTCTCTGGCCAATGTATGTGCCTTTTCCTTGGATTTAACACTATCCTTGACTTCCCTCGTTAGCCACGATTGAGCCGCCTTCCCCGTTTTATTTTTTTGCCAGACAGGGATGAACAATTTCTGGAGTTCATCTATGCAGTCTTTAAATCTTTGCCATTGCATCTCCACCGTCAACCCTTTAAGTACAATTTTCCAGTCTATCCTAGCCAATTCCTGTCTCTTACCTTCAAAGTCTCCTTTCTTTAAGTTCAGGACCTAGTCTCTGTATTAACTGTGTCACTCTCCATCCTAATGCAGAATTCCACCATATTATGGTCACAGTTGCCCAAGGGGCCTTGCACAACAAGATCGCTAACTAATCCTCCCTCATAACACAATACCCAGTCTAGGATGACCTGCCCTCTAGTCGGTTCCTCTACATATTGGTTTAAAAACCCATCCCATATACATTCCAGGAAATCCTCCTCCTCAGCGCTGTTCCCAAGTTGGTTGGCCCAATCTATATGTAGATTAAAGTCACCCATGATAGCTGCTGTACCTTTGCTACGCGCATCCCTAATTTCCTGCTTGATGCTATCCCCAACCTCCCTACTGCTGCTTGGTGGTCTGTACACAACTCCAACGAGCGTTTTCTGCCCTTGGCTATTTCACAATTCTACCCATACCGATTCTACAGCATCCAAACTAATATCTCTCCTTGCTATTGCATTAATCTTCTCTTTAACCAGCAATGCCACCCCACCTCTTCCTTTCTGTCTATCCTTCCTGAATATTGAATACCTCTGCATGTTTAGCTCCCAGCCTTGGTCACCCTGGAGCCATGTCTCCGTAATTCCATCTATATTATGTCCTTAACTACTAACTGCACATTCAATTCATCCACCTTATTATGAATGCTCCTCGCATTAAGGCACAAAGCTTTCAGGTTTGTTTTTCTTATCTCCCATCTGCCTTTTGCTTCTGTCCTCCTTTTATGGCCCTCTGTCTCCTTGCATTGGTTCCCATCCCCCCCCGCCCTGTTAGTTTAAACGTGACCTTTCCTACGCTCTCGTTCCCATTAACCACGCACATACGCTTCCACGTTGTTGACTCCACCCCCCCCACTGTTTAGTTTAAACCCACCCGTGCAGCACTAGCAAACCTGCCTGCCAGAATGTGGGTCCCCCTCCAATTAAGGTGCAACCCATCCCTTTTGTACAGGTCACCCCTGCCCCAGAAGAGACCCCAGTGATCTAGAAATCTAAATGCCTTCCCCCTGCACCAACTCCTCAGATTCAGATCCCCTATCTCCCTGTTCCTACCCTCACTAGCACGAGGTACTGGAAGCAACCCAGAGATAACCACCCTAGACGTCCTGCTTTTCAGCCGCCTGCCTAGATCTCTATACTCACGTTGCAGAACCTCCTTCCTCCTCTTACCCATGTCATTTGTGCCGTCATGTACAACTACTTCCAGCTGCTCCCCTTCCCTCTCGAGGATGTTCTGAAGTCGGTCTGAGACGTCTTGGACCCTGGCACCAGGGAGCCAACACACCATCCCCGAGTCTTGCCTGTCGCCACAGAATCTCCTGTCCGCAACCCGGACAATGGAGTCACCCACCACTGTGGCTCTGCTTGACGTCGGTCGAGTCTCAGAACTAGGATTCGAGTCACAGACCTGTCCGCCGCTCGGACTGGAAGCGTTGTCTGCCCCGACAGCTCCCCAAAGGGTGTACGTGTTCACAAGATGTACTTCCACCGAGGTCTCCTCCAACCGCTTCATCCCCCTTCGTTCCGTCTCTACCCGTCGCACCTCCTGCACTCTTGGAGTGACCACCTGACTGTAGGTCCTTTTACAATGTCCAGGAAGCTTTCATCGTCCCGGATGGACCGCAGGTCATCCAGCTGCTGCTCCAGTTCCCTAACTCGGTCCTTGCGGAGCTGCACCTGGACACAGTTGCCACAGGTGTAGTGGTCAGTGACACCAGCAGTGCCCCCGACTTCCCACATCCTGCAGCAAACGCACTGCAGTAACATTCCTGCCATCACTAAGTCAATAAGTTTAAATATTTAACATAAATTAAACACACACCCGATTAAATGTAGCCTCCTCACCGAAGACTCACACTTTACCTCTCCAAGGCCGCTCCCCTCACTTAACCTGAACTTAATTTCAAACAATCAAGTCAACTATCCACTCAACTAATTAGGATGCCCCAGCCAATCCACTCCCTTGCTGGTCTGGCTGCTGTTGTTCTGCAACCTTCAAGGTAATTGTCCCGGGCTGACTCTAGCTGCTCTTTTTAAAGCTCCCGTACGCTTCTCACCTACGAGAGAGCCTTCCTTCAAGCCAATCCACTCACTCGCTGGTCTGGCTGCTTCTCCCCTGCGAGGGTTATGTGCCAAATGCAGGCACGTGGGACTAGTGTAGATGGGGGCATCTTGAGCAGCATGGCCACATTGGGCCGAAGGGCCTGTTTTCACACTGTATGACTATGACTCTATGTGATGAGCTGAGGGGAGTGCTTGCAGCTTTAATCTCTCCATTTAACTCAGTGGTTCCCAAACATGTTCGGGCCACTGCCCCCTGTTTCCATAAACTCTTCCCCAGCGCCCCCTCTCCAACGCTGTAAAAAGCATTACTCATAATAGTAATGTGAATGACCCACTAAGGAAGATAATAATAACACAGCAACATTTGAAAGGGTGACAGTGAATTGCAGATTTATTCAAAATCCAATCACAACTTTTTAGTTTAATTCATTTAACAGAACTGACAAACGTTTGTTGGGGCCGGCACGGTGGCGCAGCGGTAGAGTTGCAGCCTCACAGCGCCAGAGACCCGGGTTCGATCCTGACTGCAGGTGCTCTCTGTACAGAGTTTGTACGTTCTACCTGTGACCGCGTGGGCTTTCTCCGGGTGCTCTGGTTTCCTCCCCACACTCCAAAGACATACAGGTTTGTAGGTTAATTGACTTCTGTAAATGGTCCCTAGTGTGTCGGATAGAACTTGTGTACGGCTAATTGGTGGGCCGAAGGGCCTGTTTCCACGCCCTTCCGTCCACCGAGGCCACAGTGACCATTGATCACCAGTTCTAGTATATTCCTGGAATGGATCGATTGTAATCGTGTATTATCTTACTGCTGACCGGTTAGCACGCAACAAAAGCTTTTCACTGAACCTCGGTACACGTGACAATAAGCTAAACTGAACTGAACTGATATTAAGGTTTATGATGAGAGGGGAAAGATTTAAAGGTGATCTGAGGGGCAGCTTTTTCACTAATAAGAGTGTTGGGTATATGGAACGAGCTGCAGATGAGGTAGTTGAGGCCAGTATTATAACAACATGTAAAAGACATTTGGGCAGGTACGTTGATAGGGAAAGTGAGGTATGTGGGCCAAATGCGGGCAAATAGGACTGGCGTAGATAGATATTTTGGTCGGGCGTGGATGAGTTGGGCTGAAGGGCCTGTATTCTGTGCTGTATGACCCCATGACTCTAACACTTTGAAGGCTACCTCAGAATAAAATAATCGAGGGGTACACAAAAAGCTGGAGAAACTATAAATAATCGAGGGGTAGTTTGGCTCTCAGCTCCACGTCTCACCACAGGGAGGCAGCAGAGGAGCTCTGGAGGGGAGCAGGAAGGAACCTCCAACAAAGCTCCTCTGAAACCTCTAACAAAGGTTTCCCTTTGTCTGTAACTCCCTCCCTCCCTGTCTCTTCAAACCCCTTCCCCCCACCTCCTGTACAATACATATCGCTGCAAATCTACCACCCCTTGTCCCAGCCTATCTGTAAACCCTCACGGTCCCTGGATCTCTCCCTGGACCTGTCACCTCTCCAGTCTTAGGCTCCTCTTTGTGTCTACAAACAACCACTTCAGCCCATGGTCCCCTCCCTAATCCTGTAACCCCCCCCTCTCACTCTTAGACTCTTTCCTATCTCTGTAATCTGGTCCCTTCCTTTACCATACCTCTGCCCGTCGCTTTCCCTCACCCCTGGACCTCTCCCTGTCTCTGTAGCCCCCTCATGCCTCCAAAACTCCCCCCCGTCTCGGCAGCCCCCCCAATGTCCCCAGAACATTGACCTCGAAGCCTCCCTACCTCTGCGGTGCTCTCACGCCCCCAAACCCTTTTCTGTAGCGCACCCTCACCCTAATACTCTCCCAGTGAAGTCCTCTCCCACCCGAAAACCATCCCTATCTTCGTAGACACCCCCCCACATTCCAAAACGTTCCCTATCTCAGTCGCCCCCCCCCCCCACAACACCCTCCCTTTCACCGTAGCCCCCTCTCACAACAAAATAATTCCTATTTCTTTGGACGTCATGCCCTAAAATATCTGTAGCCTCCACTCACCCCTAAACCTTTCCTATCTCTGTAAATCCCTTACACCGATAATCTCACATTCACAAGTTATAGGAGTAGAATTAGGCCATTCGGCCCATCAAGTCCATGCCGCCATTCAATCATGGCTGATCTCTGCCTCCTAATCCCATTTTCCTGCCTTCTCCCCATAATCCTTGACACCCATTCTAATCTAGAATTTGCCTATCTCTGCCTTAAAAATATCCACTGACTTGACCCCCACAGCCTTCTGGGGCAATGAGTTCCACGGATAAACTGCCCCCTGACTAAAGAAGTTCCTCCTCAACTCCTTTCTAAAAGAACGGCCTATAATTCTGAGGCTATGACCTCTGGTCCTAGTCTCTCCCATCAGTGAAACATCTTTTCCACGTCCACTCTATCAATGCCTTTCATTATTCTGTAAGTTTCAATGAGCTCCCCCCTCAACCTAAACTCCAGCGAGTGCAGGCCCAGTGCCGGCAAACGCTTGTGAGGGATAAAGTGATTAAACCCCATTAAAGTAAGGAGTTTTAAAGAGAATTCGAACTGAGAGGGGCTGGAGAGAGGGTTCTGACACAGCTGTGTCTGAAGGTTGCCAGACCCATCCTTGAGTCCTTGAGTAAGAAGTAATAGAATTGTATAGCAGTAGAAGGGAGTGATGTAGAGAGATCCCTATCAGTGGAATGGAGTGATAGATGGGGCCCTTGTCACTATAGCTTAGCTTTAGTACTGACATAGGGGAACTGAGAGGGTTCACTAGGAGGTGAGTAAAACTAGGTTAGGTCATGAGCAACTGAGCATGCTTAATAGAATAAATGAATATTACAACACACCCCTGGTCAAGAAACTGCTCATTACCATGAACATGTTTGAACATGCGATGTATGATATGGGAGGTACAGGAGGATGTACGGGGGGATGTACCTACAGATTGTGCACCTCAGACCCTGATTGGAGAAGGGTCCGGAGGGGAGGTTGAATGTAAAATTCTGTGTATAAAGGGGGATGACTTCTTTGGCTTCGGTGTGTCTCGACTTGGAGAGGCACCCGGGTCTGCAGAGTCGTGAGGAATAAAGAACTCTTGCTTCCAAGATTTAGTCTTTGAGCGGTGATTGTGAGCACAAAGCGTATCTCACACGCTTATCATATGCTAACCCACTCATTCCTGGAATCATTCTTGTATCTCTGCCTCTGTAGCCCCCTCCTGCCCCAAACTGCCCCTCTCTCTGTAGACCTCCCACACCTCTGGACCTGCACCTATCTGCAGCCTCCTTCTACCCCACACCTCTGCCTAGCCCTATAGTCCTCTCACACCCTTTGACTTTCTCACACTGCTGGATCTTTCCTCGTCTCTGTAACCCTGTTCTACCCCAGATCCTTCCCTATCTCTCTAGCCCTGTCCTACGGCAGCCCCCTCCTCATATTGTAGTGTAGCCCCCCTCCCTCCCCAGAAGCCCCCCCCCCCTTCGCGTCTCCGCAACTCCGTTCTGCAGCAGATCCCCTCCCTGTCTCTGCAACTCCGACCCGCCCTGCAACTCTTTTCCAAGTTGTCTACACCTCCCCAATTCTGGCCTCTGGGCTTGTAGCAAGCTTTTAACAGCTCAGCCTTTGGCAGTGGTGTATTCAAATGCCAAAAAACATGCTCTGAGATATACTCAAAATTAACCTCAAAATCCTCAAAACGCAAATTAAACGTCACCAAACAAATATAAAAATGGTTGAAACTTGGCTGAGATTAAGACAGTCGGCCAGAAACCCACGGGTTTAAAGGAGCATTGCAAAGGATAGAGAGAGGTATAGGGATAGAATTCCAGAGTTTAGGGCTGCTATGTTAATCTACTCTGGGAACGTTGGCTGAGGAATTGATATCGCTAGGGACAGCTGGCAGCTCATCTAATTTCACTGGAATTTTTTACAGGCTGGGAGAGTCTTTAGACTTTACACTTTGGAGAAACAGTGCAGAAACAGGCCCTTTGGCCCACCAAGTCTGCACCGACCACACACTAGCACTACCCTACACCCTAGGGACAAGTTGCAATCTTCTTTTACCGGAGCCAATTAGCCTACAATCCTGTACGTCTTTGGAGTGTGGGAGGAAACCGGAGCATCCGGGAAAAAAACCCACGCGGTCACAGGGAGAACGTACGAACTCCGTACAGACAGCACCGGAGGACAGGATCGAACCTTGTTCCTTGGCAGTGTGAGGCAGCAGCTCTACCACTGCACCACTATGCTGCAGTACACATACAAACTGTGAGCAGGAGAAGATTGCTCTCTCAAGCCCACTGCACCATTTAGTGAGATTGTGGTTGATTTGAATGTAACCTCAACTCTGCATTCCGACCTGTCCACCTGCTTCCAACATGTTGCTTATCAAGAATCTATCTATCTCTGCCTTGAAAACATTCAAAGACTCTGCTTCCACTCCCTTCGTAAAAGAATTCCAAAGATTGAGAAAAAAAATCTCGTTCTTAAAGTGGTTTCCACCTTACTTTTAAATATCCTTCAATCCCTTTGGCTATGAACTAAATGTAAGCATATAGGGCTAGCCCAGTTGCCAACTTGGTCGGCATGGACAAGATGGGCCGAAGGGCATGTTTCCGTGTTGTACCACTCTTAGGCTCCACAATAATGAAAAACTGCTGGAGAAACTCAGCGGGTCAGGCGGCATCTATCGAGGTAAATGGACAGTCGATTCTGAATTATAGGGTGAACGTTAGGAAAGGAGGTGAGGAGGAACTTCTATAGTCAGAGGGCAGTTAATCTGTGGAACTCAATGCCACAGAGGGCTGTGGAGGCCAAGTCAGTGGATATTTTTAAGGCAGAGATGGACAAATTCTTGATTTGAACAGGTGTCAAGGGTTATGGGGAGAAGACAGCAAAATGGGATGAGGAGGCAGAGATCAGGCATGATTGAATGGCGGAGTAGACTCGATGGGACGAATGGCCTAATTCTACTCCCATAACTAGAGAACTTGTGAAAAGGAGCTTTATCTCCGGTCTATTTGCCTCCACAGATGAAGCCAGACCCGCTGAGTTACTCCAGTAGTTTGTTTATTTGCTCACGAGTCCAGAAGTGGATGCAAAAGTGGGATAACATAGAACTAGTGTGAACGGGTGATCGATGGTCGGTGTGGACTCGACGGGCCGAAGGGCCTTTCTCCAAGCTGTATCTTTCAATAAATCAATCAGACACTTCGCAGCAACTGACAACAACATTTTGTTTCAATGTGCTTCTCAATATATTTGCATTTTTACAGAGAAAGTCTCGCTTTTTTTAAGGCCTCTGGCCTTCAGAAACAATGAAGTGACGTAGAAGTATGGAGACACAAGGAACTGCAGATGCTGGATTACTAAAAAAGACACAAAGTGCTGGAGTAACTCAGCCAGTCAGGCAGCATCTCTGGAGAACATGGATAGGTGACCTCGTGGGTCGAGACCATTCTTGCTCCCTGACCCGCTGAGTTACTCCAGCACTTTGTGTCTTTTCTGTATTAATCAGCATCTGCAACTCTTGGTTTCTACTGAGTACTTGCAATATTGCCAAAGAAATAAGGACGGTTCATGATTCCAGGTATAGGTCCCCTGGTCTTGAGGCTAATATATGTACAGAAGCATAGAGGCAGCACCCTTATTGTGCCATGGTGCAGCCAGTAGAGCTGCTGCCTCATAGCTCCAGCGACTCGCCACTATGCTGACCTCCACTGCTGTCTATGTGGAGTTTGCATGTTCTCCTTGATGCTAATTAATTGACGATGGAATGTGGTGTAGGTTGATTGTAAATGAATAAAGAGGAGAAACAAGGAACTACCGCTGCTAGTCAATACACAATAGGACACAGAGTGCTGGAGTAACTCAGCGGGTCAGGCAGCAACCCTGGAGGACATGGATGGGTGACGTTTCGGGTTAAGACCCTTCTCACAAAAGTCACCCGTCCATGTTCTCCGTGGAAGCTGCCTGACCCGCTAAGTTACACCAGCACTTTGTGTCCTTTTGGGTAATTGGATGCCTATGAAGGAACTGCAGATGCTAATTTACACTGAAGATAGACACTAAATGCTGGGATCTGAAGAAGGGATTTTGACCTGAAACGACACCTATTCCTCTTCTCCAGAGATGCTGCCTGACCCGCTGAGTTACTCCTACATTTTGGATCTAAAATGGATGCCTGATGCATGGTACAGCCTCAGTGGACCGAAGGACCTGGATATAGTTGTAAGGTCATGTTGCAGTTGTATAAGACGTTGGTGAGGCCACATTTAGAGCATTCCGTTCAGTTCAGAACATTTCTGTCAAGCTGGAAAGGGTACAGAGAAGGTTTACAAGGATGTTGCCGGCCTAGAGGGTGTGAGCTATAGGGAGAGGTTGAGTTGGCTGGGACTCTATCCCTTGGAGCGCAGGAGGATGAGGGGTGATCTTATTGAGGTGTACAAAATCATGAGAGGAATAGATCGGGTAGATGTATAGTCTCTTGCCCGGAGTAAGTGAATCGAGGACCAGAGGGCACAGGCTTAAGGCGAAGGGGAAAATATTTAATGGGAATCTGAGGGGTAAACCTTTCACACAAAGAGTGGTGGGTGTATGGAACAAGCTGCCAGAGGAGGTAGTTGAGACAGGGACTATCCTAATGTTTAAGAAACAGTTAGACAGGTACACGGATAGGACAGGTTTGGAGGGATATGGACCAAAAGCGGGAGGGTGGGAGTAGTGTAGCTGGGAAATGTTGGCTGGAGTGGGCGAGTTGAGCCAAATGGCCTGTTCCAACACGGTGTCTCTCCAATTCTAATTCCCTAATTCTAAAACATTAAATTCCCTCTTTTTTCCCGTCCTCTCTTCCTTGTGCCCCACCTGGATGTGCACCCGTTCCTCCCCCTCCCCTCTACCCCCACTCCCGTCCACATATCAATTCCACTGGCTTTACATTTCACCTAACCCTTATCTCCTTGACACACTTTTTAGTCCTTTCATCTCAGGCCATTTTATTGCAAGTATTCCCCTCCTGGTTTCCAACCTTAATATCTAAAGGGTTAGCCAGTGGACAGAGGTTTAACGTGAGGCGGGAGAGGGGGGGGGGGGGGGTGGTGGTGGAGCTGCCAGAGGAGATAGTTCAGGCAGGTATAATAACAGCATTAAAAATAATTTATAAGACAGGGATATGTATAAGGTTTGGAAGGTCTGAAGGTTTAGAGGGTTTAAAGGTCTGAAGAAGGGTCTCGACCCGTAACATCACCCATTCCTTCTCTCCAGCGATGCTGCCTGCCCCGCTGAGTTACTCCAACATTTTGTGTCTATCTCAGGTTTAGAGGGATAAGGGTCGAATGTGGGCAGAGGTGGGACTAGCGTAGATGGGGCACCTTGCGCATTATGGACAAGGTGTGGCTGAACTGTGTTGTATGACTCCATGACTCTATAATCAGGTATTGTGACAGCCCATTTTTTTTGGAAATACCTAATGTGTGCTGGGTTCGTGGCCTCTAGAGATTCTGGCCTCAGGAACATTCTTGTGGCGTATTTGGGGCAGCACAGTGGCGCAGCGGTAGATGAGCCAGCGCCAGAGATCCGGGTTCGATCGTGATTACGTTCTTCCCGTGCGTGACCTGCGTGGGTTTCCCCCGGGATCTCTGGTTTCCTCCCACACTAAAAAAAACATACAAGATTGAAGGCTAATTAGCTTGGTGTTAAATATAAATTGTTCCTATTGTGTGTAAGATAGCGTTGGTGTGCGGGGAATGGGATCGCTGGTCGACGCAGGCTCGGTGGGCCGAAGGGCCTGTTTCCGCGATGTATCTCTAACCTAAACCTGTCTGTGAGAAGTTGAGATATCGCTAGCTTACTGGTTGTGAACAATGTGAAGGTCACACAGAGACAGAATGGCTCCTTACTCTGGCCTTGGCTCAGACAGACTCTAAAATTACAGCTACATCTTCTGCAAGAGTTCAGGAATTTGCTTAACCGTTTGAAGGCCGTGATCTTTATGAAATATAATGGCACTCTGCAGAGCTGGTATATCTGTGGCCTCACAGAGACAGACCTCGGGAGCAGTCTGTGTGGATTCTGCATGTTCTCCCTCTGACGGCATGGGTTTCCTCCGGGTGCTCCGGTTTCCTCCCGCATTCCAACGACGTGCGGGTTTGTAGGTTAGTTGGCTTTGTAAAAATTGCCCCTAGTGTGTTGGGAGCGGATGCAAGAGTGGGATAACATGGAATGTGAGTGATGGTTGGCGCGGACATGACGGGCCGAAGGGCCTCTTTCCATGCTTTGAGCTTAAACTGAACCAAACTAATGTACACTTTGGGGTACACTGAAATCTCTGTGTCTACAAATGGCCTTACACCTGACATATTTCTACCTCGTTACTTCGCCAGACCAAGCATAGAGTGGACGACTGTTTCACTGCACACTTGCACTCGATCCGCCAAGGCCTGCTGGATCTCCCGGTAGCTAACCCTTCCCATCCCCACACTGACCTTTCTGTCCTGGGCCTCCTCCATTGCCAGAGTGAGGCCACACACAAACTGGAGGAACAGCACCTCATATTCCACTTAGGTAGCTTCCAACCCAGCGGTATGAACATTGAATTCTCCAATTTTAGGTAACTAAAGGATAACAACCATTTCCTCTTGTCATGTCCTCTTCCACCTTATCCTTTCCTCACATTTCACCTTTTGTGCATATTCCCTCGTATCAAACTGTACAACTCCTCCCCCTTCTGTCGTGGGGTAGACTGAGACTGACTCCCCCCCCCCCCCCCCACCCCAATCTTTGCACATCCCCAATACGTTCCATTGGTCACTTTAATTTCATGTTTCATGTACTTTGTGTTTTTATGACTGTTGGCAGATCAATATCCCTTCTGGGACAAATAAAGTTCTATCATATCATATTGTATCGTATCCCTTAGCTTTTGTCCACCCATCTGCCTATCAACAACCCCCCCCCCCCCCGCCCCCCCCCCCCCTCACTTGTATCCGCCTATAGGGGCTGTCCCACTGTACGAGCTAATTCAAGAGTTCTCCCGCGTTTCCCCTGATTTGAACTCAGAGATTTACAGTAATGGCCACTCGTAGGTACTCGGGGCTCTCGTGGACATTTTTCAACATGTCTTCAAAATCTTCAACATGTCTTCAAAAGCTTACCGTGTTTGCCGAGTACCTGACGTTAGCGTTACGAGCCGCTGATAGACGTCCCCGAGCTCCAACGTACCCGCTACGTACATTCTACGTGCTTACCACGAGTTTGTTTTTTTAAACTCGGGAGAGCTCTTGAATTACCTCGTACTGTGGGACAGGCCTTTATCACTTGACAAGTTTTATCTGGCTTCTGCCTCTCATCCTGCTTTCTTTCCCCTTACTACAATCAGCCTGAAGAAGGGTCCCAACCTGAAATGTCGCCTGTCCATGTTCTCCAGAGATTTACTATCAATTCTATTGATCTCCAGAGACCCCTTACTATCTCTGGAGAACATGGATAGGTGATGTTTCAGGTGAGTTTGCTGAGTTACTCCAGCAATCTTTTTTTGTAAACCAGCATCTGCAGTTCCTTGTATCCACTAACATAATCCAATTTAGTACTCTCCATGATAGACCCAAAATGCTGGAGTAACTCAGCGGGTGAGGCAGCATCTCCTGAGAGAAGGAATGGGCGACGTTTCGGGTCGAGGCCTGAAGAAGTCTTCAGTCTGAAGAAGGGTCTCGAGCCGAAACGTCGCCCATTCCTTCTCTCCAGAAATGCTGCCTCACCCGCTGCGTTACTCCAGCATTTTGTGTCTACCTTCGATTTAAACCAGCATCTGCAGTTCTTTCTTACACATTTTGTTCTCTCAATACTGTCATCAATTTTCCCCAGATTTCACCACCCACCTGTACATTAGGGACAATTTACAGTGACCTATTAACCTACAAACCTGTACGTCTTTGGGACATGGGGGGGGGAACCGGAACACCAGGAGGTAATCCATGCTGTCAAATCGTGTGAATCCCACACGGACAGCGTCCGAGGTGGGCATTTAACTGGCGCCGTGAGGCAGCAGTTCTACCCGCTGCACCACCGGCCCGCCCCAGCCCGAATGTGCTTCAGTTTTCTGTAACATTGGCCTGGCCCTCAAGCGTTAATGAAAAACCCTTGGCTGGGATCGTCAGTGACTGGAGCAGTCCAGCTGCAGCCTGCTTCAGCTGCCTGTGCTGTCATTCAGTAACTTCTTGGCAGCATCAGTGTGACTGAACGCCAGCTGGAACTTGACGAACACCAAGTGCAAAGACAGCATGAGATACTTGTCTGGCAAATGAACTCATGTTTCAATCCACCCTGCCCTTAAAGGGGAATTGCAGCTCACATACCTTCCGAGGAACTGCAGACGCAGGCATAGGCCAAAGATGGACACAGAGTGCTGGAGTAACTCAGTGGGTCAGGCAGCATCTCTGTAGAGAAGGGATCGGTGATGTTTCAGGTCGGCACCCTTCTTCAAATTGAAAGTAGAGGGAAAGGAACTGGAGGGGGAGCAGTTCTTCTTATCGAGTCCACACACAAGATCTCGGCATCTGCATACAACGGTGTCTGTCTTGTCGCTTCTTGTGTGTGGCGGTGGAAAGATTGGTGGAAACAGGGCCGCGACGTGAACGCTCTTTCCTTGACCCCAAGGGAGCAGTGAGGGAGGGTCTCGCAGAGCCCCTGTCAGCGAGAGGAGGAGAACTACGGCAAAGTAGGCATAAAATGCTGGAGTAACTCAGCGGGACAGGCAGCATTTCTGGAGAGAAGGAATGGGTGACGTTTCGGGTCGAGACCCATCAGCCTGTCCCACTGAATTACTCCAGCATTTTGGTTCGATTTAATCCAGCATCTGCAGTTCTTTCCTACATTTGAATGGATGAATGAATGAATAGGTTTATTGGCCAAGTATTCACATACAAGGAATTTGCCTTGGTGCTCCGCCCGCAAGTGACAACATGACATACAGTGACAGTTAGGAACGACACAGAAAACATTAAACATTAATAATAAAATATAATTGATTAAACATGTGAATTAAGTAAAATACCAGAGCAAAAGGAGGCTACAGATTTATGGCTGTTGAGTAGAGCTACTACTCGTGGAAATAAATCTGTTTTTATGTCTGGCTGTGGCAGCTTTGACAGTCCAGAGTTGTCTTCCAGAGGGAAGTGATTCAAAGAATTTGTGGCCAGGGTGAGAGGGGTCAGAGGTGATCTTGCCTGCTCGCTTCCTGGCCCTTGCAGTGCACAGTTCATCAATGGAGGGAAGGTTGCAGCCAATAACCTTACGGCTGATCGGACGATTCGCTGCAGCCTCCGGGTGTAGTGCTTGGTGTAGAATTGCCTGTGGCAGATTGTGCTTCCTCAGCTGCCACAGGAAGTACATCCTCTGTTGTGCCTTTTTGACTGTGGAGTCGATGGTAGCCCCCCACTTAAGGTCCTTGGAGATGATGGTTTCCAGGAACTTAAAATACTCCACAGATGTGACTGTGGTGTTGTTGATGGTGAGTGGGGTGAGGGGAAGAGGAGCTCTCCTAAAGTCTACTATCAATTCCACTGTCTTAAGAGCATTGAGCTCCAGGTTGTTGTGATGGCACCAGGACGCCAGCTGTGACACTTCCTGTCTGTAGGCAGATTCCTCCCCATCCTGGCTCAGTGCAAACAGGGTTTGGTCGTCCGCAAACTTGAGAAGGTTGACAGAGGAGTCAGTGGAGGAGCAGTCGTTTCAAAGCAGGCATACTTTGTTCACCCTCTCACCGTGTGGGTTTCCATCAGGTGCTCCGATTTCCTCCCACATCCAAAAGATGAGCAGGTTTCCAGGTTGATTAACCTCTCTAAATTGCCCCGACCCTGCAGAGAGTGGATGGGATTACATAGAACAAGTGTGACTGGGCGATGGACTCTGTGTTTGTTTCGAAATACTGGTAGAGCTGTCGCCTCACATTGCCAGGGACCCTGTGGATGCGGAAGTGTGTGAATGGATGATTGATGGGCATTGTGGACAGCGGGATGAAGGGCCTGTTTCCACGCTGTGTCTTTCAATACTCCAAACAATGAAGATCCATCTTAATTCCTGAATCCTGTGGGGTCTCAAAAACCTCCTTTGTGTTATTTATTCACGGGATGTGGGTTGATTGTGAAGTCCCCATTGTGCACTTCTGATATCTCATCAGTGGTGAACATTGGAGTTACCTTTCTAAGTTAGAGATGCAGCGTGGCAACAGGTCCTTCTGCCCACCGAGCGATCACCCGGTACGCTAGTTCCATCCTACACCCTCGGGGCAATTTCCAGAGGCCAGTTAACCTACAAGCCTGCGTGTCTTTGGGATGTGGGAAGAAACCGGAGCCCCCGGATGAAACCCACGTGGTCCCAGGGAGAACGTACAAATTAGATCGGGTTTAGTTTAGTTTAGAAATACAGTGTGGAAACAGGCCCTTCGGCCTCACCGAGTCCGCACCGACCAGCGATCCCCGCACACTAACACTATCCTACACACGCTGGGGACAATTTATATTTTTACACCAAGCCTACAAACTTGTACGTCTTTGGAGTGTGGGAGGAAAGTGAAGATCTCGGAGAGGACACACGCAGGTCGCGGGGTGAAGGTACGAGCTCCGTACGGACAGTACCCACAGTCGGGATCGAACCCGGGTCTCTGGCGCTGTAAGACAGCAACTCTACTGCTGCTGCCGCCCTTGAACCCCCCTCCCCCTTGAATTGTGCTTGAATGCTTGAGGCAAGAATTAGCAATGCAAACTAAAGGATGCATTTTGCATTTTGCTTCAATAAGGTGTAAAGCCTTAGGGTCAGGGTGAAATGCTAGATGCGCAGCATCGCACAGCCACAGCTTGTAGAGCTGCTGCATCAAAGCCACTGCAACTCGGGTTCGATCCTGACCTCGGGTGCTGCCTGCATGGAATTTGCAGCTTCTCACTGTGACCTTGTGGGTTTCCTCCAGGTTTTCTGGTTTCCTCCAACATCCTAGAGATACTTGGGAATTGACTCCAATGTGTGGGTGGGGTGTTAACATCTGGGGAGCTGAGGGGAGTTCTGTAGAGAAAAAAGTCCACCATCATGCTTGTTGATTTTTCCAATGTTCTCTACTGCATGCACATACCTCTTTCCAACTAAGGGAGTGGAGGGGGGGGGGGGGGGCAAGAACAAAGGAGGTGGTGGGGTCACCAAGAACTAACGGGGGGTGGGGGGGGATGGGAACGGAGTTGAAAAAGGGACGTGTACTTTTTCTAACTTTGTTGGGGTCTTTGTGGTGCCTCTTTTGTGTACTTTGTATGTAAAATCAAGGAATTTCACTGCAGCTAGGTATCATCATCATCACCACCACCACCAGATTCCTCAACTAATTTCCTCCAGATTCCACAACTCACGCATCCCTTGGTGCATTTTACGACGATCGGATAACTCTCCGACCTACATGTCGTTGGGATGTGGGATGAATTTGGTGGACCTGGAGCGAGGGGGAATCGCGATGAGGGGGCTGGGTGGGTGGAAACAGAGGAGGACCTGGCGTGGGATACGCCCTCCACGTGGCGACTTTGGGTATGCAAGCAAAGAATTTCACCGTGACTTGTCACATGTGACAATAAAGTATTCAATTCAACTATGGAAGTCCACAGAGTCATAGTGAATGATTCAGTCGAGTGGTTCTTCTAGTTAAAAATCAACCAATGTTACCGTGGGTCTATTGCAACATATTAGCCAAAGTGATTAAGGATGGGTGGCATGATAGCGCCAGCGACCCGGGTTCGATCCTGACTACGGGGGCTGCCTGTACAGGGTCTGCACGTTCTCCCTGTGACCGCGTGGGTTTTCCCCGGGTGCTCCAGTTTTCGCCCACACTCCAAAGACGTTCAGTTTTGTCGGTTAGTTTGGCTTGGGTAAAAATCGTAAATTGCCCCAAGTGTGTGTCGGATTGAGTTAGTGTGTGGGGATGGCTGGTCGGCGCGGACTTGGTGGGCCGAAGGGCCTGTTTCCGTTCTGTATCTCTAAACAAAAATAAAATAAATCAACTGATAGCGTTCCTGTAAGAACACTCATAACCCAGGCAGGCTTTCACAATGGGCCAATGGTACCAGCTTTATTCAGTTGTCTGAGTTTAAATTCTCCTGTTGCTGTTGCGGAATTAGAGCTCTGGTCTCCCAATTATTAATGCTGTCTCTGCATTTTCAGTCAATGAAAACAACCACAATCCACTCTCCCAAACCCACATATGTCCCCAAACTGCAGCATCTCATTTGTCCTTACATGATAATGTGGGTTTTTGGGTTTGTTTTTACTACTTTATTTGGAAATCTATTTTGTTTGTTGATCTGTATGATCAAAAATGCTGTTCTCTGTGGCTGGGTATACATAGGACGTCATGCGTTTTTCACAAAGGCATTGGGAGAACACTTTGTAGGTCAACCACTCTCCAGTCTATTGCTCAGGCACTTATTATCGGTGATCTCAGCTTCAACCTTAGCTTGGCAATATTCCCCCTCAGTCATCCAAAAAGTCACATTAGTTACAAAAAAATGCCTATTCTGGTTTATAGCCAACTTTATGAACTATCAGCATCTGTCCTATATTTTAGAGTGTGTCCAGGGCAGACAAAATTTGGTGCTAAAAGTACTAAATGACGATTACTTCTTTTATCAGGGAGATAAGACAACTTAAAGCCCTGTCCCACTGTACGAGGTAATTCAAGAGCTCCCCCGAGTTTAAAAACACAATCGAACTCGTGGTAAGCACGTAGAATGAACGCAACGGGTACGTCGCAGCTCGGGACGTCTCTTAGCAGCTCGTAACGCTAACTGCAGGTACTCGGGAAACGCTGTAAGCTCGGGAAGACTCGTGAAGATTTTTCAACATGTTGAAAAATGTCCACGAGAGCCCTGAGAACCTACGAGCGGCCATTACCGTAAATCTCTGAGTTCGAATCAGGGCAAAACTTGGGAGAATGAATGAACTCGTACAGTGGGACAGGGCTATTAAACACACAATATATTCGGGCGGCGCAGTGGCGCAGCTGGAGGAGCTGCTGACTCACAGCACCAGAGTCCCAGGTTCGATCCTGACCGCAGGTACTATCTGTGTGGAGTCTGCACGTTCTTCCTGTGACCGTCTAAAAGACGTGCCGGGTTGGACTGTAAATTTCCCCTAGTATGTACAGAGTGGAGCAAAAGTGGGATAACATAGAACTAGTGTGAACCGGTTCTCTGAACCATCATCTACCCCCTCAATTGGGTCGAGAATCAAACATCTCTTTAAGCATGATGAGAGTCAATTAAGGTCTTTACCCTGAAGGAGTTTTTTTTCCAAGCAATGTTGCTTAAAACTAATGTTGATTAAGAATGTGTTTGATAGACATGCATTCACAAATAATTTAATACAATTTGGATTATTTAATTTCACGTGAAGTTTAATATGCATGTTGTCGTCCAGACAAAAAAAGTATAATTTCAGCATATATAAAACCGCAATGTGCAAAGCTACGAAATGTGGCCTAATGCTGGAATCAATTGCTTTGCAAGTTGGACACAAAATGTTGGAGTACCTCAGCAGGTCAGGCAGCATCTCTGCAGAAAGGGAATAGGAGATGTTTCGGGTTGGGATCCTTCTTCAGACTGAAAGATAGAGAAGGCCGGAACAAAACAGGGCCGGCAACAGATGACTTCAGGAAGGATGGAGTCCCATAATGGCCCATTGATAGCTGGGGAAAATGTGCTAATGACATGGATACAAACATGTGAGCAATGGAACTAGTAGGATGACAAGGGTGGGGAGGAAAGGAATGCAGGCATTGCTTGAAATTAGGGAAATTAACATTCATACTATTGCTAGAAGATGGACACAAACTGCTGGCGTAACTCATCTCTGGATAGTAGGAATGGGTGACCATTCGGGTCGATATCTTTCTTCAGACTCATACCATTGCGTTGTAAGCTGCCCAAGCAAAATATGAGGTCTGTTCCTCCAATTTGCGTGTATCCTCAGTCTGACTGTGGAGGAGGCCCAGAACAGAAACCTCAGTGTGGGAATGGGAAGAGAAAATGTTTGGCAACTAACTTTGCAAGTTAGGCTGATCTGTCCATACAAGTGACGAGATTTGAATTTTAAATTATTTTTAGTTCGATATAGATTTGAATCACAGCAGATCTTAATGATACCTTCTTTTGTGTGAAATAACATTTTAAAATGCAACCTTTCTGATCTGGACTTTAAGAAATTCTTTGCTGCGTGATAAATTTCAGTCAAAATGGATCACTATTAACAAAGTTATTTGCTTGGGTTAGTGCACAATTCAATAGATAACATGTTCCCAGAGATATCATTATCAATTGCAAATAACAGATAAATGCAAAGTAAGTTTTTCAAACTCATCTTGAGTTAGAAAAATAATCTATCTCGCTAAAGCACATTCAAACTGCTTGCAAACTATTTTTGACCCAAGGGTGTGAATCTGCAAAATGTTGGGGATCCATGGAATTTTGGATTGGGAGAAATCGAGGCATAAAAGGATCAGATAGGAAAGCAGAATTGAAGGCAACAAACAGGATGTAAGTGATCGTGACGAGGTCTGTTCCTGATTTATCTTTTTTTTTTAAACTCAAGGTATTCACCTTAAAAACAACAATATCAGAACTGTGCCAAGAGTGCCTAGATAAATGTTGTGACATTTAGTATTAGTAACTTGAACACAGCCATCTTGCCTATTGAAATAGACTACATTGCTTTCATCATAGTCAACCAAGCCATGAGTCAGGGAAAGATTGCTCAAACGCCGCTAGCAAAGACCAGGTTTGCTTCTTTTCAATTCATACAAACGACTCTCCTGTCTGTAGTGCCTATTGAGGCCAAAGGTGACACACACAATATATACACTTAGAGGAAGGAACTGCAGATGCTGGTTTAAACTGAAGATAGACACAAACAAAGCTGGAGTAACTCAGCGGGTCAGGCAGCATCTCTGGAGAGAAGGCATGGGCGGCGTTGCGGGTCTGAAGAAGTGTCTCGACCCGAAAGAAGGGCCTCGACCAGAATCCTCACCCATTGATTCTCTCCAGAAATGCTGCCTGACCTGCTGAGTTACTCCAGCTTTTTGTGTCTACATACACTTACAGGAACTGAAATCTATATGGAAGTTAGGATCATGTGCAGGCAAATGAGATTAGTTTATCTTGACATCATGTTCAGGACAAACATCGTGGGCCACAGGACCTGTTCTGGAGCTGCATGTTGCTACATCTCATTTTAATTAGTTGGTGCTTGAATGAGAGATCATCTGCCAATCCATGATGTGCGAGGGGAGTAAAGATTAGAGTATGGTGTGGGAGGGAAGACATGAATCCACTCAGTATATGGAAGTATTGATCTTCAAGATCTCTCTGGACCTTGCATATCATAGAATCTGCTGCATCTCCGACCCCAGATACTGTAGCTGTTTCTCCTCTTAATGAATGCATGCCGTTTCAATTACTACAGCTCTGCTGTGTGGAAGTTCCTCTTGCAACCAAAATCTATCACCAAGTTGCACACATTGAGATACCATACATTCTTGCAGATTTCAAGCTGCATGGAATTTTGTTAGGAAGAACTTTCAGAAAGAAAGCCACGTCTTGGGCTGAGCTTGCATGGGCATCGACAGGTCCACCACCGATTTTCCAGCAACTGATGGTCCGGCACCTCCTTTAATCCAGGCAAAATTACGAGAGTGTTGCAAGTGGCGCACACCCTTTTGACAGCGTTTCACCATCCTGAACAAATTAATTGTTTACTTCTTTGTTAATTCTTTATTTTAATTTCTGGCAGCCCATGGCGCTTTAAACAGAGGAAGGGTATAATTAGTGGGTCAGAGAATTATTATTACTTAACCTCTTTTGGTCTGGCGAAATGGATAATCGGGCAAGGCTCTGGAACTAAGGAAGCCGGAAAATGAATGGTGTACCTGTATAACCTAAGGATCTTGACCCGTAACGTCATCTATCTATGTTCTCTGGAGATGCCGCCTGACATGCTGACCAGTTACTCCAGCACTTTGTCCTTGTGCAGTAACCAACATCTGCAATTCTTTGTTTCTACATATAACTGACCTATTTATGTCTGCATTGTTCCCTTGCCTGCATTCCAATCCGGTAAAGATTGTTCAAGCTCCAGTCTGATTTACCATATACCTCAGCTCGCTGGACTAGAGTGCTTTCTCTTTCCCTTGCGCCCTTTCCTATAATGCTTCAGATAGGGCAGCACAGTAGCAGAGTTGCTGCCCTGCAGCGCCAGAGACCCGGGTTCAATTCTGACTACAGGTGCTGTCTATAGAGTTTGTACGTTCTCCCCATGACCTGTATGGGTATTTTCCAGGATCTCTGGTTTCCTTCCACCTTCCAAAGACGTACAGGTTTGTAGGCCACTTGGCTGGGTAAAATTGTAAATTACCCCTTCTATATGTAGGATAGTGTTATTGTCAGGAGCTTGCTGGTCAGGATGGACTCCTTGGGCCGAAGGGCCCATTTCCATGCTGTATCTTTAAACTAAAAAGCTAAATCACAAGCATTTTCACTAATTTGCTCCACCAGACCTTGGCTTCTGATTTGGATGCTTTTCATTGCTCTGAACAGACTTCCCCCATTTAGATTACATCCATAATCGACACAAGAGATTACAAACCACATTGATTAAAAGGAAGCTTTACCTTCTCCCCAAATCCACAAAATTCATATTCTATTTGTCCTATTGAAATTTGTTACCTACTCAATCTAAAAAGTTGCAAGGACAACAGAAATGAAAGAAAACATCTATTTATAAAATTAAGTGTACTGGAGGACGGCTGTATGTGCTTGCAAATTTCAACTTCAGGTTATATCAAAATCTTCAGACTTGTGCACCAATTAATTCTTCACATTTGAATACCCTTTGAAATGAGAGCAATTAAATCACACTTACTGCTAAAATGCTGCCTACAAAATCAAAATAGGAACACTGAAATAAGATCAGTCTGAAGAGAAGAGAAAAAGGTTAGTTAAAACAAATGTAGATCCCTTCCAGTTAGAAACTGGTGAATTGATCATGGGGAACAAGGACATGGCAGACCAATTGAATAACTACTTGTTTGGTTCTGTCTTCACAAAGGAAGACATAAATAATCTGCCGGAAATAGCAGGGGACCGGGGTCAAATGAGATGGAGGAACTGAGTGAAATCCAGGCTAGCCGAGAAGCGGTGTTAGGTAAATTGAATGGATTAAAGGCCGATAAATCTCCAGGGCCAGATAGGCTGCATCCCAGAGTGCTTAAGGAAGTAGCCCCAGAAATAGTGGATGCATTAGTGATAATTTTTCAAAACTCTTTAGATTCTGGAGTAGTTCCTGAGGATTGGAGGGTTTCTAATGTAACTGCACTTTTTAAAAAGGGAAGGAGAGAGAAAACGGAGAATTACAGACCAGTTAGTCTAACATCGGTAGTGGGGGAAATGCTAGTCAGTTATTAAAGATGGGATAGCAGCACATTTGGAAAGCGGTGAAATCATTGGACAAAGTCAGCATGGATTTATGAAAGGTAAATCATGTCTGACGAATGTTATAGAATTGTTTGAGGATGTAACTAGTAGTGGATAAGGGAGAACCTGTGGATGTGTTATATTTGGACTTTCAGAAGGCTTTCGACAAGGTCCCACATAAGAGATTAGCATACAAACTTAAAGCACACGGTATTGGGGGTTCAGTATTGATGTGGATAGAGAACTGGCTGGCAGACAGGAAGCAAAGAGTAGGAGTAAACGGGTCATTTTCAGAATGGCAGGCAGTGACTAGTGGTACCGCAAGGCTCAGTGCTGGGACCCCAGCTATTTACAATATATATTAATGATCTGGATGAAGGAATTGAATGCAACATCTCCAAGTTTGCGGATTACACAAAGCTGGGGGGGCAGTGTTAGCTGCGAGGAGGATGCTAGAAGGCTGCAAGGTGACTTGGATAGGTTGGGTGAGTGGGCAAACGCATGGCAGATGCAGTATAATGTTGATAAATGTGAGGTTATCCACTTTGGCGGCAAAAACAGGAGGGTAGACTATTATCTGAATGGTGGCCGATTAGGAAAAGGAGAGATGCAACGAGACCTGGGTGTCATGGTACACCAGTCATTGAAAGTAGGCATGCAGGTGCAGCAGGCTGTGAAGAAAGCAAATGGTATGTTGGCATTCATAGTGAAAGGATTTGAGTACAAGAGCAGGGTGGTTCTACTGCAGTTGAACAGGGTCTTGGTGAGGCCACACCTGGAGTATTGTGTACAGTTTTGGTCACCTAATCTGAGGAAAGACATTATTGCCATAGAGGGAGTAAAGAGAAGGTTCACCAGACATTCCTGGGATGGCAGGACTTCCATATGAAGAAAGACTGGATAGACGCTTGTACTCACTGGAATTTAGGAGATTGAGGGGGATCTTATACTTACAAAATTCTTAAGAGGTTGGACAGGCTAGATGCAGGAAGATTGTTCCCGATGTTGGCGAAGTCCAGAACAAGGGGTCACAGTTTAAGGATAAGAAGGAGTCTTTTAGGACCGAGATAAGAAGATCTTTTTTCACAGAGTGGTGAGTCTGTGGAATTCTCTGCCACAGAAGGTAGTTGAGGCCAGTTCATTGGCTATATTTAAAAGGGAGTTAGATATGGCCCTTGTAGCTAAAGGGATCAGGGGGTATAGAGAGAAGGCAGGTACAGGATATTGAGTTGGTTGATCAGCCATGATCATATTGAATGGCGGTGCAGGCTCCAAGGGCCGAATGGCCTACTCCTGCACCTATTTTCTATGATTCTATGAAGGGTCCCAACCCAAAACATCACCTATCCACGTTCTCCAGAGATGCTGCCTAACCTGCCGAGTTATTCCAGCACTTTGTGTCTATTTAGGTAAACCAACATCCTTGTTTCTACATTGCAGGAATGGTACATACAGTATTTAGATCAGTAATACATTGGGACTGAGGGGGTGAAGGTTAGTGCATGAATGTGCAGGAGATACTGAATGGAAATTAACTGTCATCCCCCAATTCACTAAGTAGAGAGATCCAATGGAAACATTCAAGGAACTGACGAGTCCGCGTGAAACTGAAATTTGAGGGATGGGGTGTGAAGATTCAGATTCAGGGAGTTTCTTCGCAGCTGTTCAGACAACTGAATCATCCTATCACAACCAGAGAGCAGTCCAAAACGATCTACCTTATTGGTGACCCTCAGACTATCCATGATCGGATTTTGTTGGCTTTACCTTGCACTAAACATTTTCCCCTTAACATGCAAATGGCTCGATTGTAATCATGTATTGTCTTTCCGCTGAATGGATAGCACACAAAAGGTTTTCACTGTACCTCGGTACACGTGACAATAAACTAAACTATAAACTAAGAAGAACAAAGAATACATGTGCACAAATCTTTGAAAGTGACAGGTGAAAGTAGATACAAAATGGAGTAACTCAGCGAGTCAGAGAGCATTTCTGGAGTAAAGGAATAGGTGACTTCTGGGTCGGAATCCTTCTTCAGCCTTATTCTTTTTCTCCAGTGATGCTGCCTGACCCACTGAATTACTCTGGACTTGTGTATTTTTGGCATAAACCAGCATCTGTAGTTCCCTTCCTACAAATTGAGTTACCAAGAAATGCAGATCTTCAGCTTTGTGACTGGGTTATTGGGAATACAAAAGCAGAAGTCTCGCTAAACTTAAGCTCAAGTTTGTCCACTTCCTGTAACCAACTCTCTTTAATCACAATTTAGGAAGAATGGAAAATGTTCTGAAGATGAGGGCCCAAATTACCCAGAATGGAGCAACGGGTGTACAAGATGGGGAGAGGATGACTGTAAACTATATTAACCCAGACCTGTGCAAAGCCCAGAACAAAACTCAGACAGAAATTGCCAACAGATAAAACTTAACCATTTAATACTTAAAAATGGAACAAAAAAACAAATTCACATTTCAAGTACAGTAATGCTCGCATTTGCAAAGTGTTCAAATCTTTGGCAGTTGACAGTTTTTCCCTCTGTTGCAGGCTGGAGGAAAAGATCAAACAAAATTTCACACCCACTTCCCTGTTGCCACTTTACTAAAATGACCTGAAAAACGGATTGGACCATCAACGGCAAAAGAACAGAAAATAACCATTGTACAAGACTGATATATATAAAAATGGTACAAGTTTACAGAATATGTACAGTTTAAGAGAAATTAAGTCTGTCTGAAGGCTCCATGCTGTCAAGGGCTACAATTTCTTGGTTTGCAAGGCAGCAAAAAAAAATGAACCTGCTTTAATACAATCGTATCACAAAGGCAATTTGCTCTTAAAGCTTCACATTAAGCAGTTCACACTGGTCAGACTTCCGATATGTCAGGTAGTGAACAATCTGGGACGGGATGGCCAGTTTCTCAACAGAACTTGTAGCCATCACTCTTCGTAGGGACATGCGGCAGAGATGCTGAAGACTGGAGACTTGTTTAGGGGTAGCCCAGAAGTGAACACTTCCATCGCGTGACCTTGGAAAAATGAGAAAGCCACGAGTTTATTTGATCAAAGGTCATTGACGACAAAGCTGCATACACTATTTTTTGAAGAAATCCCCACGAGTAAGAATTGAAAGCAATAACCAAACTGAATCTATATAACATGAACAGGAACTATAATAGGGACAGCATTAATATTGCAGCTGGTACCGTTGTCTCACAGCACCAGACTCGGATTTGATCCTGACCTCAGGTGCTGTCAATGTGGTGTTTGCACGCTCTGCATGAGTTTCCTCCAAATACACTGGTTTCCTCCCACACCCCACAAGTGTGTGTTTGTAGGTTAATTGGCCTCTGTAAATTGCCCCGAGTCAGGCACGTGCCGTGAGTAATTACTCAGGGTAGGCACTCAGTCCGCTAAAAAAAAAAATTAAACCGCACATGCGCAGATTGTTCACTCCCGTTAAATAAATAAACAAAAATACAGTGACATTTCAATTTGCCCAAGGCTTCCTACTCCTAGACCAATTGGGGGAACAGTTCCTTTCACAGCGTGTGGAGAGTCTGTGTCAGGGGTAAAGTTGTGGGGAGGGCACGAGTGTTGACAAGGAGGGTGTCGGGGATAATGGCAGAAACTTACTCACCGCTGCCGCAGCTCTCCGGGCACAAAGCCCCCGCACTGTAGCTGGGGATAGAAGCAGCTCGGGTAGCTACGAGCGGCCGCCGGTACCTGACAGCAGAACTGGCCGCCACTTCAGCGCCTTCTGCCGGCCCGCTCACCTCTGGCAGTGCTCTCCGTCGGAACACCTGTCACCTGCCGTTCGCCGGCTTCGCTCATGTCAGCGGCTTCCTGTAAATCCTTAAATTCCCACAGCCGAGTAACCTCAATCGCGCTGTCAGAATTTAAGGACATGAGTGAGGCCAGCGAGCGGCAGGTGAGTGGTTTGTAGACGGAGAGCTGCCAGAGGTGAGCGGGGACCGGCAGAAGGAGCTAAGGTGGCGGCTGGTTCCGCTGTCCGGCCCGGCGGCCGCTCAGCCACCCAAGCTACTTCTCTCTTCCCCCCCCATGTGGTCGCATTCCACATCTCCGTGCAAGGAGCGTCGCAAGTGGCATTATCCCAATCCCCCTCCTTCATAACATTCGTGCCCTCCCCGCAACCTTACCCCGGGCCAGACTCCCCAAACACTGTGAAAGGAGCTCTCTACACCCCCCCCCGGGAAATACAGTATTTAAAAACATAAACACAAAATGTAGTTACCACATTATTGGTACACAAGCTCCATTCTTCTATCTTTGTTACCTTACACTTAAAATATTGACAAACCATATTTGAAAACCACGCCAAGATACTTGCTCTGCACATGCGCAGTAGACCGATGCGCAGTGCTGCAAAGGCAGACTTTCTGCTGTCTTCAGCCCCGATTATCATTGACGGCTTCAGGCAGTGCTGACAGCACGTGGGTTACACAGAGCGTCCCGTGTTACAAGCGCTGCGGATGAAAGGCATGGAGAATTATGCCTACCTAAGAGATCGATCTCTTACATAGGCATAATTCTCCCATGCCTTTACTATTTATATTTAGTTATTACCATGTTATAATTTTAGTCAGGGTAGGCAGTGCCTACCTTGCCTACCCTGACGGCACGTGCCTGCCCCGAGTGTAGTGTAGGGAGCGGATGAGAAAGTGGGATAATATAGAACAAGTGTGAATGGGTGATCCATGGTCAGCATGGACTCGGAGGTCTGAAGAAACAGCTTCCATGCTGTATCTGGAAACTAAACAGGAATATTTAGTTTAGATTAAAATGTAAGAAATAGTTTCGGCTTAATAAAATTATGTGGTCCATCAAAGTTCACCGATATTTTACAACACTGTCAGATAAATTTCAAAAACATATCTATTCTCTCAAAGATACACATTAACATGCACTTAAGATGCAAATAAAATGCTTGGTGGTTTGTGTGATGGAAGGAACATCAGCATCCACTCAAGAGCCCATCAGCTACAATAGAGAAAATTATTTTTCACACAGAGAGTAGTGAATATGTGGAATTCTCTGCCACAGGTGGTTGAGGCCAGTTCATTGGCTATATTTAAGAGGGAGTTAGATGTGGCCCTTGTGGCCAAAGGGATCAGGGGGTATGGAGAGAAGGCAGGTACACGATACTGAGTTGGATGATCAGCCATGATCATATTGAATGGCGGTGCAGGCTCGAAGGGGTGAATGGCCTATTCCTGCACCTATTTTCTATGATTCTATGAATATTCCAACGTGGCTGACAGAAAGAAGCACATGGTTTGCCGAAGTGCAAAACAAAACCAGATCTGCAGGTGGATTATTAGTGATATTTGTAGATCAATACTGCTGGATTGCACATCAAAAATAACATTAATTTATGTAAAAAATAAAATAGTATCACTGGATTAAAGGAGTGTTAAGATGCTTACCCTGTAGCAAGAACATGACCATCTGGAGAAAAGCCACAAGATATTCCATTATATAATGGTGCAACCTCCACTGGACAGTCTGCATCAATGCTCCAGAACCGTAATATTCTGAAAAGGCAAAATAAACATAACTGGTATTTAAATAATATTGTCCGTCTACTCAAAGATCCTTGATAATTATGCCATCACATCAAAACAGTGTTGGCATTGGCTAATAGACAATCTGAAAACATTTGAACATATGGATTTTTAAGGTTTAAAAATGAAGAAAACCATCCAACGTACAATACCCCGATCCTGCCTCATAGCCGGTCCTTCCCATCTGTAGGAGTAATTCCTTCTACATTCACTGGTGCCCCAACACTGCCAACGCCTCTTGTAAGAGTGTTGCATGTGCACCAGGGACCAACTTCAGTCAGACTGGGTCAATCTGAATGGTTTGAGCAACTTAATTATTTCACTCTGTTCTTTTACAGGAGAATTTCCATTTATTCCAAGTTCAAATTCAATATTATCCATATTCAACGTGGACAATGTATTTTTGGAGTTGCACCTCTTAAAAGAGCACATAACTTCTTTTAAATGAACCAAAGGGAGCCTCTATCAACAAATGTTACCAAGGCTCGAGTTATGGAGAACGGCTAGGATAATTTTTCACTGAATAGGAAGTCGAGGGATGACCTTTTAGAAGTAGCATAAATAAGTTGACTAGCCAATCTTTTCCCCAGGGTAGAGTCGGAAATTTTTTAATTTTAAAAAATTTTTAAATCAAATTAAAAAGGTTTAAGGTGAGGAGAAAGGGGAGATCCGAAGGCCAATTTTTTCCTCAGAGGGTGGTGGTAGATGCAACAAGCTGCCAGAACCAACTGGATACGCATTTGCAATTGTAATATTGAAGAAAATAGATGCAAATGGATAGAAACTGTCCAGAGGAACATGGGCGAAATGCAGCAAATGGAACCAGCCCAGAGACATTTTAGTTGACATGGACAAATTGAGCAGATAATTAGAACAGCCAGTGCTCATCCATGCAGTGATACATGTCCCCCTCCTTATGGAGCAAATTCATAGATCATCGTGAAAAGTTTTCCTCAAATCCCCTCTAATCATGGTCATGTTAAATACGGGCAGCAATAAAAACAAGTTTTCAAAAGCTTCTCCACCATGGTGGGTGGCACGACGGCGCAGCAGTCGAGTTGCCGCCTTACAGCACCCGAGACCCAGGTTCGATCCTGACCACAGGTGCTGTCTGTGTGGCGTTTGAACGATTCTCCCGTGTCATGCGTGGGTTTTCTCCAGGATCTTTGGTTTCCTACCACACTCCAAAGACATGCAGGTTTGTAGGTCAATTGGCTTAGTATAAATATAAAATTGTCCCTAGTGTGTGCAGGATAGTATTAGTGTACTGGGTTCGCTGGTCGGCTTGCTGGGCTGAAGGGCCCGTTTCCGCACTGCATCCCTAAACTAAACATCTGGTTAAATGATCAACGTCAAGAAATTCTGCAAGTCACCACATTTGTTTCCCACTCCTCACCCCAAAGCATTTACATCCATTGCAATAATGAATCTGTTGTCAGAGTGACTTACTTGTCATCAGCAATGCTGGCAATGTGCATGCCATCGTGGCAAAAGGCAACAGAATTCACCCAATGATCATTTGCTCCACCAGCAAATATTGGAGTAGGAAACGGAAACAAATGCCTATTAAACAGCAAAATAAAAAAATCATAACATCTCAACTTTCCATTTACATAGAAGATACAACTTACATTGAAAGACAAACTTCAGGGTGTGAAAGTACAAAAACCTGTCCTACAAGTTCATTAATTACCCTTCTCAACTGAAGTCTGCTAAAGACCTGTGGCATGAACCTCTACTGAAAAAAAAACGTGAACAGCTTGGTTCCTTCTTCCCTTGCAGACAGTGTTTAATGTTAAATCTTACAGTTGCAAGTATAATGGCAAGGTACAACAACATGCACCTTAGTCTTTGGATATATGTATTTTTTAAATCAGTTAAAAAGCTGTCCAGTCTACAGAAAGAATTAAAGATAATTCTCACATTTCTTAAATTATATTAAATGTTATACCACATAAAAATCAGAACCCACTGAACTAACTGTGTGGGGATAATAAAGGATGGAGATGGTTGTTGGAAAACAATTGTCAAAAGAATTCCAGACTGGCTTGGATTACATTTCCAAGACGGGAAACCCTTTCTTCAGTAGTTCCTTGCCAATACATTACAAAATACCATGCATATTATTTCCACATGTACACAAGCACCAAAGTTCTGCGGTGAAACGGTTAAAAGTAGTTGTGATTCACCTTGGTGACTCAAGTATTGATGCTTAAGTATCATGAGCTATTTGCTACCTACACTTCTGCAACAATCCATGCCAGATTTACTGGGTGGAAAAAATATCCCTCATTCTCTCCAAACCAATGCCTTCTTGTTGTAGGCATCCCCACCATAGAACAATATTTTCACTACCAACCCTCTTAAATTTCACATAGCTCTCTCAGGTCAGCTCCTCAGCCTCTCCTACACCAGAAAAAACAATCCTAGCCAATAAAGTGTCTCCATGCGTGGTGGGAATCCAAAAGAAACATATTTATGGATAGGATAGGTTTAGAGTGATAATGGCCACATAGAGTGTACATGGGACACATCGGTCGATATGGGTAGGTTCATAAGTTCTAGGAACAGGATTGGACCATCAGGTCTACTCTGCTATTCAATCATGGCTGGGCTATCGTTCCCTCTCAACCCCATTCTCCTACCTTCTCCCCCTAAACCCAGACCAATCAAGACTGTCAATCTCCACCTTAAAATTTCCATTGACTTTGCCTCCACAGCCATCTGTGGCGATGAATTCCACTGAATCACCAACCTATGACTGGAAACCAATTCATTCTTATCTCCTTTCGAAAGGTACAGTCTTTTATTCTGAGGCTATGGCCTCTGGTCCTAGACTCTCTCACTAGTGAAAACAAGCACTCTGGGTGTGTTTTCATGCTGTATGACTATGAGCAAACCAAAAAATAGTCAAGAAAAGAAATTCAATTGTCTTATTGTGTTATGAAATACTGCTGATTCACACCGAAAAAAAAAAACTGATTACGCACCCTAGTTCCAATAATATACTGCCTATGTGTGGATCCCAAACAATAACTCTTGTGTCATGGGAGGCTGTTGCCAATAGTGCTCCATCAGGAGAGAATTCACATGAAACGACGTCATTCAGGTGACCTTCCAGTTTGCGAATCATTGTGTATTTATCCATGCTCCACAGAAAAACCTGCAATGAGACAGTCACACTTTACAGTCCTAGTATGTGGTATTTTTCCCCCCGAAATAGTCTATTATTTTATAACATAAGGCACAATTAACAAATTCTGATTGTTGAATTTTACTTAAAATTGTTCAGTTTTAACTACAACTAAAATTAATTTAAACGGCAATTTGTAAACATGCTAGCTATAATTAACAATTTTAATTAATGCATCCGATATTTAATTTCTAAACATCCTCAGAGGATGCCAATAGTTTAAACTTTACAACTTTAAACGTTTTAATTACATCTCCCAGATGCAACATTGAAAATATATATATGTAGAAAAATACTGTACAGGTAACTTAAGCATAACATTTTGTTACTCCAACGGAACCTCCATTCAGAGTTAAAGTTCACGTGTGTTTACAAAACGTTTTCGACAGGAGCGAGAGCCTATGAAACAGCAGATACTGCAAGAGAAAAGAACATTTTTGACGGCCTAAAGGAACAATCCTTCAGCAAACAGCACAAAACGGAGGCAACAACTTTACATTTAGGAAGACGATACTGTCATGAAGATATATTACCCAGATGATTCAACTTGAGACAAACTGAATATTAGAGATTACAATTTGTTACAATATGCTGAATGATCTATTGTATGTTATCCGTGGGCATAAATTTATCTAAAATTTGTTCTTCCCTCCTTTGGAGTTAAATAAACCATGCAACTCTCCAGTAGGTAATTAGGACATGTGGCCTCTACCTATTCCACTCAAGTGATCCAAAAACAACTTGGATTCCACTTGTCCTTCAGCATGGAGCCATTTGGACTATGACCAGGCACTTCCACAGCCAGATAGAAGTCACCGCCTCAGAAGCACTAAAGCAGTGCCCTCACCTGAAGAATATGGTAGCACAGTTACAACAATGCTATACAGCCCAGATAGTCTTCAGAACGGGTCGGATACACCAATTCTCAGCTATCAGTGTTAATTAATTTACAAAGAGAATACAAGCAAGGTACATGTGGCCATGTGGCTTCAATGGAAAAGCTTACAAATTAAAAAAGTTCAAGTAAATGATATGGCAAATTTAGAAAGTTACATTTTGATCTGTTAAACTTGATTTCAACTGTTAAAATTAAATCTGCTCAATGGTCTTAAATTAAAATCTCAAAGTGTATGAAGTTACATGTAGCATTGTTACTATCAATTATTACTCAGTTTTAATGTTAAAGTTACTTGCATTTATTCAGCATAGTTTACGGATTTAAAATAAACTGATGAGTTCAGAAAATACAAAATATGGTTTAATATTTCCTGAAAACTGAACTTTGCAAGGAAGCATTGGCCAACTCAGGGTATCATAAGCAACTACTACTCATACTTTACATTTCCCCATGGCATACAAGGCCACTGTTTATTACCCAACCCTGATGCTAACCCTATTAGCAGGTGTCAAGCTGGAGGGGATGCAGGGGGAAAAAAATCTCAGAACATTGTTAGGTTTCAACTCAATTCCATGCGCTTGCTCTCAATGCATGGGTCATGATCAAAAACAAATCCCTGCCACCACGAAAGGGAAGCTGGAGAAAAGGAGCATGGAAAAAAATGGGGCAAAATGCAAAATCCACACAACATGAACTGCATCCCAAAAAGTATTATTATTTTAAATGGCAGCTATGGGGATAGCAGTTGTTGAAATACCACATATTGTAGCAAAATGAACCCACGCCATTTAAAAAGCAGAGGGGGAAAAAAAAAAAATCAGGTATTTGCCAGTTAGCCCAACATTAAAAATGTTACAACAATGTTGTGAAAAGGACACCAACAGGACTGGGAAGAATTATTGATTTATTAAAGGAGGGGAAAGAAAAATAAAATCAAGCTTGACTAATTGGAGTTACAACCCATAGGATAAGATAGGGGTGTGTGAGCCAGTGATGTATTGGATATTCAGAAGGTCTTTGATAAAATCAGCATACTAGAGATTCTTAAGCAAATGTCAAACAGATTAGCAACTGTATATTCATGTGGATGAGGGCATGGTTAACACTGCTGGAAATTGACAGCGTAGTCAGTCAGAACGTTTTTCCAGGGTAGAATGTCAGAGATGAGAGGGCATTCTTAGAGGGGTCAAGTTTAATGGAGATGAGCGGGGCAAGTTTTCATTTTAAGACAGAGGGTGGTGGGCGCCTCAAAGCACTGCCAAGGGTGGTGGTGGAGGTAGATATCAGTGGCATATGTCTTTTAAATAGGCCCATACATACAAATGGAATGGAGGGATACAGATCATGTGTAGGGAGCTGGAATTAGTTTATCTTAGCATTATGTTCAGCACAGATATTGTGGTACTGGAACAAGCTGACAGGCTTGTTCCAGTACTGTACTATCCTTTGTTTTATGACAATAAAACAGATAATTATTAGGTTGTTAGTAGATTGTGCCACAGGGATCAATGCTGGGGCTCCAGATGCTTGAAATCCATATAGGGTTTTGGGTGAGGGGATCAAATACAGTGTATTCATTGAATTTGCAAAACTATACATCAGTGAGAGCTGGAAGGGGCAGTGTGGTTTCAAGGTGGTATGGATAACATCAGCAAAATGGAGAATTCATGGCAGAGGGAACAATGTAGAAAAATGCAAGGTCATTCATTTAGAAAAAAGCAGAGCATCTTATGAAACAGTGATTCTGAAGATGAGTGTTTGGAAAGACCGATGTGGGCTTTGTTCACATATCACTCAGAAAACAAGCAGATGCTGCAAGCAATTAGGAAAACTGACACATGACTTGGGTCTTTATTGCAGGAGTATTATGATGGCAAGATTTAAAGATTTTTACTGAAAATTGTATAGGAATCTGATGAAGTTGTATCAAATACTATATATAGATGCAGCAAAGGCTCACCAGATTGGCGATGGCATTTTGGTGGGGAAGCTTTATGTGAAGATATTAAGCAGACTGTATCTGTAGTCTCTGAAAGGTTGATAAGATTGATCTAACCAAAATATACAAATTATTTTGGGGCTTAACATGGTAGATGCAGAATGCGGTTTCCCCAATTGTCCACACAAGGGCCAATCTCAATATATAAGATCTGCCATTCAGGATTGGAGACAAACTATTTTTACACTACCAGAATGCAGTGATCCACTGAAATTCTCTACCCAAGTGTGCCCACTCAGGACACCGATTATATATCAGTATGAAGGTAGACTTATGGGGTTAGCACAATAAGGTGACACCAGGGTCATAAACAGATATGATCTTAATGAATAACATTAATGGACCACTCTGCCTCAATATCTTGTGCTTTAATAGACAACTTCAGGGATTGGACCCTCGTGGCATCAGGTTCAGCTAATCTTTAGTTAAATTTACAAAAGCTCTTAGATTTCAAGAGAATGCGCCGTGACTACAGAAACTGGCTCGTGGTTGTTATTACTGAATCCCCAAATGCAGTACAAAGACGGTCACTTTACAACATTGTCCATTTCCCTCATTCTTTGAAAACACAAGTAAAGATATAAAAGAGTCTACCAGACTGCCCAACATGGTATTGATAGACGGCAGCTCAGTGGTGCAGCATGTTGGTGCTCCATTGAGTTTACAACATAGGTTCACGCTTGGGTTCCTCCATGCAGCTTTCCAGATCTTACACCAGGTTGTCTGGGGAAGGACCAAGCTGAAGCCAATTACTTCCCATTGAGGAAGAGGGAGAGAAAATGCCAATAAGTAAGTGATCCTGGGCATTTCACACACACCTTCTGGTAACATTGTCAGAGGCCAGGGAGCAGGTCGCCTGCCCACCCTCTGCCAGGAATGGTACATGCTGTGGGAGATCTAAAGAGGAAAAAAATACTTGGTAAAATGGAGGGAAAAGGTTAAATTTTAAAATCAACGTTCAGCAGCATGTTGCTATCCATAATTATCAAGACAAATTAAAACTGGGTAATTCACAGTTAAAAAAAAACAATCCAAGACTCAATATTAAACATGACTGAAGTTCTACAAAATCTCTTCAGGTTCTGAAAATACCATCTAGGGCTTGCTCATCATGTTTGCCAACAGACAATTTTTAAAACTTCCAATTGGCAGAGAAACAATAGCTTTCAAGTGCAGAAGCCAAGTACTCTGGCCAAAAAGTTTTAAAATACTAGTCACGGAATCTGCCAAATAAAGGTGTGGATATGCAGTCTCATCTTGAATAAATGTCAAGCAGTTTAGCAAGCCTCCCAACATGTAATGGTGCTGTGCCTGAAGAAACTGGAAATTAAGTGACTGAAGTACAAGACAGAGAGGAATGTCAATGGAAGTTACTTATATGGACTCGGAAACAAGTAATCGATAAATTCCCACAGTGGAATTTGAAATTAATGGAATGGAAGACAAAATTAATAAAACTATTAAAAACAACTGAACAGGAGACAAGATGGGATTTGCCAGGAGGTTCTCAAATTAACATAATGTGTCTAGTTACCACCCACAAGATTGTGTTGGGATTGCAACCATTAAACAAGTGATGTAGAAGCTAGGACAATGCCAAGTGCACAGTTTTCTGTTGATGTGAAAAGAGCTGGCACTGTAAGCGATGTAAACAAAAATAAAATAAAATGAATGACAAAGACAGGGCAAACAAGCAAAACGGCAGCAAATGGGTTACAATGCATGCAACTGTGGAGTCATCTTTCTAAACTGCAAAGCCAAAAGCAAGAGCACTGAAGAGGCATCATGGACAGGTATAAAACATCAAGACCAAGTGTTGATCTTGGTATTTTGAGGACTGTAGAGTATGATAGAAGTTATAAATCAGGTCACAACTGGAATATGGAGAAAGTGTTCTAAGCATCATGCACTGGAAGAATACTTCCCTCCAAGCAAAAATTCACAGCAGGAGATACCTGGATTTCAATGTTGTTATTAAAAAAAGTACACAAACTAGAGTTTTATACCCTCAAGTTTAAAAGGTTTAATGGTCAATTTGATACTAATCAGAAGGAAGTTAGATTGTATTTAAAAGTGGTAACAAATCATAGTTCTACACTATTATTTGCGACAAATTGGTAAGCAAAAACACAGAAAGGAAGCAACTCACTCATTAGATATCTGGGTTCTATTACTGGCAATGTTGTTATAATAAAACTGCCCAAGTTTAAAAATAAATAAATACCAACTCAAGGAAAGCATGGAAAGCAAATTCAGGACATCAAATCTTACAACAAAGGTAGACACTATTCAAATCTAAAACAGCAATTTACTTTAAGCTGTGATTTTATGGGGCTTCAGTCAAAATGCCACAAATTTAGTTACCCTCAGGTGTCTGTTATTCACTACCTGGACATACAACTATAGAATTAGTTACATATTAAGTGTTTACCTTTAGTTAGGAAAATTGATGTAATAAAAATCAACCCTGAAAAGTCTTTGGTTTTAAATAAATCGCTATCAAAGACGAATGTAATCCTAAGTTAATTTATTTTGCCAAAATCACGTATCACTTGAAGCATTATGGAAACCAATGCGTAATGTTGAATAATTTTGTTTCTTTTAAGGCCCTTATAAAAGATGCAGAAGCAGATATTTATGATTGAAACATTCAAACTGGGCACCCAGAAAAAATCTAAAATGGCACTTGGAATTTGATTAGGTCAAATGACTGGTGGCATGCATTTGCATTGCACAGAATAAGTTGCTAATTGTATAATCCTGTGCTAGGGTCAAGAGAGCAACAATGTGATTGCAGGTTTTAATTCCATTTTAATTCATGTAATTTCCACCCCCCCCCCCCCCACACATTTATTCATCCTGACCATTAATAGTAGTTCCTAGACACCACGATAGAAGGTGTTACGGCTCATGTTATGCAGAACTCAGTTGGCTGACTGAATTTTAGAATAGATATTTCAAACATATTGTTAGACAAAGTGGAGTCAATCGCACAATTCGGTCGGAATGGCAAGACTGAAGAATGAAAAATTGAGTACAAATTAAAAGGACAACAAAAAATATCGCAAATGCATTATTTAAAAATATAGATGTGACTATAAACATGCTGCTTCTGTGAATATTGACAAAGATATTTTAAAAATCAACTAAATGAAACAGCTAAAGTGGAGTTTGAGCATGATTAAAAGAAAGGAAACAATGCATTCAAATTTTGAATGGCCTTTAACTGAGTCAATGTCAAGAATCAAGGCTTGAAACATATTAGAGCATCTGCACAACCAACTAGAAGCACATATTGGTTGCTCATTTTACAAATCAAACGAGGAAATTATCAGACCTAATTTTCTCTTGGGGAAAGAGACAGTGGTGCAGTTAGTAGAGCTGCTACCTCACAGCTACAGTGACTTAGGTTTGTTCCTGATCTCGGGTGATGTTTGTATGGAGTTTACATGTTCTCCAAGACTGAATTTCCTCCAGGTGCTCCGGTCCCCTCCTACCTCCAAAATATTAAGTGGCTGCTGCAAATTTCCCTGTTTGTGTCGGGAGTGGATGAGAAAGTGGGATAACAAAACTAATGTGAACAGGTGATCGATGGTCACCGTAGACACAGTGGATGGCCTTATTTCCACATTGTATTTTTAAACTAAACTAAGACCGAGGTGGTAATGATTTAGTTATCTATGCAGGCAGTCAGGTTACAGCAAACACCTTAAAAATATCAATTACGCCAACAATCAAATGCAGCATTTGATTCTAAGCATGAAGTGTCCATTGAACCCCATTCATTTACTTACAGGGATGAGGCCACAGCCAATCCTCCAGATATATTCTTGCACAAATGTAACCATCCCTTTCCTCTACTCATGCTTGTAACTAACTGAAGCCTTGAAAGGAGGTTGTGTCTGTTCCCTTCGTCAGAGGCGGATTAAAATGACAAAAAAATAAACGTTTACTTTTTTTAACATTAGGATGACAGACATAGTAGCTAGGAAAGGACAGGGCCCAGTTTTCTTAGAGAAAACTTCAAATTGCACTGAATCCTAAAGTTGCTTAAGAATTTAAATGGTAAATGAAAACAAATTCACTTTCTTCTCTCCTTCCAGTTTCACAACAACAATCAGTGCTAAAGTAGTCAAGCTTAGTAGTGCATCAAAAAATTAGTAATTCTGTTGAGGATTAGTCCAAAGGATTTTTTTTTTTTTTTAAAGACATACATTAAGTCCAACTTATTTTTCTGCACACATGCTCTGCAGTACAGTGCTGAAAACAGACAACAACATTGGGAAACTCTTCAATTACAGATTTGTATTGAAATAAAACTACTGAGCTTTCAAAGTGTGTAGCTTATTACTAAAGCTGAGCCCAGGGTTCTTTTGATCATTTGCTTGGCAATGCTGTTATATACACAATGTCTCTGTATCTTAATAGCATAAAACATTTCTGGTTCCAAACAGTCAAATTAATTCAGAAATGCTAAAATACTCTAAAACACAACTCATGCAAGTCATAATCATCAATTTACAAAACAATTTAAAGTGAGAAAGGAGGAACTTCTAGACATACCGCTTTTCCAGCTCCAACAGAACAGAGAATGTTTGAATCTGGGGAGAAGGCACAGCAATACACCCAGTTGTTATGTCCCCTCAGTATGGTCACCATATTTCCTGTAAAGATTCAGAGATTGTTAAATCCAATTTAGGGCAATTCAGCCTTTTTTTTTAAGCTTAACACAAAAACTCCCCACACATGTTCAAATTTGAAGATGTACAAAATTACCCTTCCAGCACAGATACAGCACGGAAACACGTCTTCCTTTGGAAAACAAGACAGTTGGTGTACTTCTGGAAATGTCCTAAGAGAGCCATCATCAATACCCTGCTCTTCCTTGCAGACAGCACCAAGATGCACCTCTTTAATTTTGATACATAGAAACATAGAAATTAGGTGCAGGAGCAGGCCATTCGGCCCTTCGAGCCTGCACCGCCATTCAATATGATCATGGCTGATCATCCAACTCAATATCCTGTACCTGCCTTTTCTCCATACCCTTTGATCGCTTCAGCCACAAGGGCCACATCCAACTCCCTCTTAAATATGGCCAACAAACTGGCCTCAACTACCTTCTGTGACAGAGAATTCAACAGATTCACCACTCTCTGTGTGAAAAACGATTTTCTCATCTCGGTCCTAAAAGACTTCCCCCTTATCCTTAAACTGTGACCCCTTGTCCTGGACTTCCCCAACATCGGGAACAATCTTCCTGCATCTAGCCTGTCCAACCCCTTACGAATTGTGTGATTCTCTATGAGATCACCCCTCAATCTTCTAAATTCCAGCGAGTACAAGCCGAGTCTATCCAGTCTTTCTTCATATGGAAGTCGTGCCATCCCAGGAATCAGTCTGGTGAACCTTCTCTGTACTCCCTCTATGGCAAGAATGTCGTTCCTCAGATTAGGAGACCAAAACTGTATGCAATACTCCAGGTGTGGCCTCACCAAGACCCTATACAACTGCAGTAGATCCTCCCTGCTCTTGTACTCAAATCCTTTTGCTATGAATGCCAACATACCATTCGTTACTGTTCTGATACCAGTACCATTCGATACTGTTCTGTCTCTTGCCAAAGTTGCCCTTTTCATTTGGCAACTCAAAGTACATCAATGGTTTTAAACCAGTGCTGTCCATCAATGTACTACTTTTTCATTGTACATAATTTACAATACCAATACTTCTAATTTGTGTCTCCGTTACTTAAATTATTATGAATTAATCATTATAGTTAAACAATTCTGATTGGACTTTCATTTACATGGACTAAAAGTCAAACAGAACTGATGCAAATTTTTCTTCCCCAAAGCAGACATACCATCATCCTTAAGGTCCCAGACTCTCAGAGTCTTATCTCTTGATGCAGAAACAAGGATGAGGCTGCCATCGGGTGCAAAGGTCAAATCACGAACAACTTCAGTGTGGTCCATCAAATTAAGGAGGAATTTACCTGAAACAGTGATAGAAATATGCAATCCTCAGTTCAAGATTACGCTACGATGGATTTTTAGATTAGAGCAAGTTTTAAATATTTTGTTGCTCCTGCATAAAAATCTTTGTTCTCATGACACAACAAGTATAGGTCAATTGTTCCTTTTGTGCCAAATAGGCACAAAATGCTCTCCCACAGGCAGTATTATTTTATTTAACATATAAATTATAATCTTGTATTCTCCAGGGATGCAAAGGTATTACTCTAGTAGGATGGCTAGTTATAGATATGGAAGTAGAAAGGTTGACAGTTGCGAACAAATCAAGGGGGGGAGAGAGAAGATATATGGAAAAAAGCTACACTGAACATTTCCGAATGTATTCCAATCTTGAGAATAGAGGTCAATTTGAGAGCTTAATCGAGCAAAAACACAAAATTATAGGAAACCGAAAAGAGGAATAAACAAGAGAGTCAAGAGTGTCTTATTGTCATACGTCCCAGAGAAAACAATGAAATTCTTACTTGCTGCAGCACAACATAATGTAATATTCTGAACAACACTACAGTGCCCTCCATAATGTTTGGGACAAAGACGCATCATTTATTTATTTGCCTCTGTATTCCACAATTTCAGATTTGTAAGAGGGGGAAAAAAAAATAATCACATGTGGTTAGCATGCACATTGTCAGATTTTAATAAAGGCCATTTTTATACATTTTGGTTTCACCATGTAGAAATTACGGCAGTGTTTATACACAGTCCCCCCATTTCAGGGCAGCATAATGTTTGGAACACAGCAATGTCATGTAAATGAAAGTAGTCTTGTTTAGTACTTTGTTGCATATCCTTTGCATGCAATAACTGCTTGAAGTCTGCGATTCATGGACATCACCAGTTGTTGGGTGTCTTCTCTGGTGATGCTGCCAGGCCTATATTGTAGCCATATTTCACTTATGCGTGTTTTGGGGGCTAGCAGCCTTCAGTTTTCTCTTCAGCATATAAAAGGCATACTCAATTGGGTTCTGATCAGGTGATTGACTTGCCCACTCAAAAATTTACCATTTTTTAGCTTTGAAAAACTCCTTTGTTGCTATAGCAGTATGTCTGGGATCATTGTCTTGCTGTAGAATGAACTGCCAATGAGGTTTGAGGCATTTGTTTGAACTTGAACAGATAGGATGTGCCTATACACTTCACAATTCGTTATGCTATTACCATCAGCAGTTGTATCATCAATGAATATAAGTGAGCCAGTACGTTCAGCAGCCAAACATGCCCATGCCATATCACCCCCACTACTGTGTTTCACAGATGAGGTGGTATGCTTTGGATTTTGGGCAGCTCCTTCTCTCCTCCATATTTTGCTCTTGCCATCACTCTGATATGTTAATCTTAGTCTCATCTGTCCACTACACTTTTTTCCAGAACTGTGGTTGCTCTTTTAAGTACTTCTTGGCAAACTAACCCGGCCATCCTATTTTTGCAGTGAACCAGTGTTTTGCATCCTGCAGTGTAGCCTCTGTATTTCTGTTCGTGAAGTTTTCTGCGGACAGTGGTCATCGACAAATCCACACCCGACTCTTGAAGACTGTTGGGTGTTAGGGTTTTTTTCTTTATTATAGAGAATTCTTCTGTCATCAGCTGTGGGGGTCTTCCTTGGTCTGCCAGTCCCTTTGCGATTAATAAGCTCACCAGTGCTCTTTTGATTCTTGTTTCTCAGTCACATAATGACTTATTTGACTTTCATTGGCACAACTTTGGTCCTCATGTTGACAAACAGCAATAAAAGTTTTCAAAGGTGATGAAAAGACTGGTCGAAAGACTATGTTCTCAGAATTCTCTTATACCTGCATTGAGGAGGCAATTAACCGAGCAATGACAAACACCTGTGAAGCCAAGTGTCCCAAACATTAAGGTGCCATGAAATGTGGGAGGGAGGAGGGAGAGGACATTACGTATAAACACAGCTATTATTTCTACATGGTGAAAACAAAATGTATAAAACTACGCTTTAATAAAATCTGACAATGTGCACTTTAACCACATGTGATTTTTTTCTATTACAACTCTCAAATTGTGGAGTACAGAGGCAAATAAATGTGTTGGGTCTAAGACCCAAACATTATGGAGGGCACTTTACAGGTTCACAGATTCCCAAAGATAGCATAACAAATAAGCTACAAAATGTGCATGAAGGATAGTATTCAATTGTCAAGGCATGAGTAAAGCACATGGTTATGTTAGAATTGTACATTGAAAGCAGTACACTAGAATGGCCATACTAATCTTTTACATGAGAAGAATTCAATAGCACCAGGGAATCAGAGGAAATGCTGCAAGCTGTTAGGAGGGAAGGAAGACGAGCATAGTGAAGATTTTTTTTTTGACAAGGCAGCAGCTTGTCGCAGCTCAAATATGAATGACATTCCGGGGGCGGGACGGATGGAAAGATTTACAAACACAGGGGGCAGGAGTGGGAGACGGGCATGGGTAAATAAGAAGTTCATTCAAAAGAGAATGCTGGAATTTCTTTTCTGGAAAGGGTAGTTTAGGCATTAAACATTTATTATATTGAGGTACTTGGATGAATGTGCAATAACATTCAAAGTAGCAGACCAAGAGCCAAGAAGTGGGAGAAGCCTTGGTAGCTTTCTTTTTATAGGGATAGTCAAATGATCCATACATGTCTTCTTCAATTCCACCATTCAACTAAAGACAATTTGAGAGAACCAGGCCCCTATTTAACACAACAAACAATTACTTTTGCTCAAGGAACATGGCAATGCGTGTCAAGGGGACTTGGGTGCTAGCTGAACTGATAACTGATTGCATTCACCTACAAAAAGAGCAACATCACCCATGTTTCTAGTTGATCAGATTTCAAGCCCCATCTTGACAAAGTTGATGAAAAAAAGCAGTGTAAATAAGTGTACCGATGTACAATACCTGTATACACATCCCAAATTTTGATGCGTCCATTGCTTAAGCCAGTTGCCAATAATAGCTGGTCTCGACCAAACTTGAATCGGTGCCATTCAATGTTCACACAGCGACTGCGTTTTCCAGGTACAGAGGAACCAAAAGCAAGGGACCACACAATATCTCCGCAGTCTATAATGTGCTCTACTGCCGCATTCTTACGAGCATCAGAATTTTGCTTTTGATGACTCTTATTGCCTGTATTATTGTACTCATCAATGCAGAGCCTTTTGGGAAGAAATAAAACTAATTGTTAGTGATGGGAAGCTGGTAATTCAAAATTAACTGAGTTTTAATAGTCTTAGAAAGTACAATCAGGCATCAGAATTACACCACACGTGCAGTGTGAAAGGTCTGAACCACACTCCAGTATTTCCACAAAAGCAGTAAAGCTGCAATATTATAAAAGCAGTTTGAAAATTAGGATCATTTTCTAATCTCGATAGTTTTCCCTCTATCAAAACGTTCCAATGACAGTTCATATGCCACTAATGATTTATTAAGCAAATATTTTTAGGTAAACCACCTGCTCTACACTTATAAATAGCTGACCGTCTGTGCACTTTGAACATACTGCTTGCTCTGCAATGTAAATATTAAACCCATCACACACATTATATAATATCACCAAGGCCAGCATTTATTACCCAGAAATGACACTGACGATCATGCATTTGACAATAGTAGATATCACCAAAATAGCTGGTGGATAAATCCTTACACCGAGTACAAGACATCAAAAGTCATCTGCCCCACTAGTATAGCTGAACTATTTCGGCACATTGACATGTAGTATAAACTTGTTTAAACAATCAAAATCTGAAGCAGACATTGCAATTATCGGAACAATCATTATCACAACGTTAGGACGTCAATACCATTAGTAATGGCACTGAACAATTTCTGCTCAAAGAGGGCATTCACCCAATGGAGATTCTTCCAAAGGAAGAATCCAGGCTGGAAAACCAATTCATCGGCTGAGGGTAGGATTCATACCCATTATAAATCGTAAAAATTCTTAACACCAAATGCTCCATACTGCCACACAAGGGCAGACATGAAAACAGTCAGATTTCCTCTCAAAATGGCTGCTAGTGACCATTAAAAAACCTCTCAATATTTCCATACTGACACACCAGCTATTTTGCAGTTCAATGCTACAGATATACTTTGGCGATGTAACGACATAGGTGGGCAAGTACAAGCAAACCACCCTCCCCTCTTCTTCTCTCCCCCCCCCCCCCCAAAAAAAAAAAACCCTCAGTGCTGGGTTGCCCATTCAGTAAATTCAGTAGCCATTTAGTTACAATTATGGACAAATTTGCAAAAATAGTGCAACCATACACTTAACAAAACCAATTGTCCTTTTATTTTCATCCAGAATATATTTTGTCAAAAAGGTCTTTGTTGCACCAAGGCTGCTGTATTTGCAAGAGGTCAAAGATGATACACTATGAGCAGCAAATAGTCTGAAATAAGATGCAGTTTGTTACAATTGCATAACCCCAAACCTTTGCACTATTCAGAGAAATACAAAGCTAACTTGTGTAATGCAGCAGCTGTCAATAAATAGCCATCCTTACACAAGCAACTGACACGTGGTTTGAGGACACATTATTCAACTGCCATACAGAAGGACTTGGCATTTATTCAGCCCAGTACTCAATTAATCACTGACAAATTGCTTCTAATTACACAGCAATTAAAATCTAAAGTTGGACTGTCTTACTCCACAATTCTCCAATTTCAAATCACAAACCAAAGCCTGCCTCATGGAAATTGCCCAAAGATGCACTTAAAAAAAACAATTAGTGCCAAGCAGCAGCACAGTGCATGTTTAAATTCAAGCCCAACCTTGTGAGAGAGTGGCAAAGAGAAAGAGACAAAGAGTTCCTCCATGTGAATTAAATTATCACTCAAATAGAAATCTTCTGAAATAATACTCACTTATTTTGGCACTGAGACCAAGGAACTAACTTTACGACTCGATGACCTTGAGACCAAGCAAAGTAGGAGCCATCAGGTGCAAAGGCAACGGTCCAAGTTTCACAGCCTGATTTCTGTTCAAATGGAGCACTGGGTGCCCAAAGATCAGCAATTAGCCGGGCTTGTGCTGCAGAAGAAAGAAAAATGCAAAGTATTAAGCCAAGGAAAATTCACACTTTCGACAGTAGAAATGTAACATGTTGCCAGTCATCAACAACAGAATTCAACAACAGGACAAGACCCACTCCGCAAGTCCTGCTTTCTGTCAAACTTCAGCATATCTTGACTCATTTAAAAAGTATGGGGAAATTACTGAAAATATTATAGTTGGATAACATTTTACTACAAGCTCATTAATTCAAATTTAAATAGAGAACCCCAAAGAACAGTTTTATTTCTCCAAAATTAAAAAAAATTAGCAACCTACATAAGACAGTGTTTTCAAACCGAGACCTAATTATTGTTAATCTGTTGTTATTCACATCACCAAAAACCTATTTAAGATACAAAAGAACACTGATGCTGTAAATCCAAAATCAAAAAAAAAAAAAAAAAAAAAAAAATCAGAACCTTTGCCTAAGAGTTCCAGACTAGAAACGTTAATTTTCTTCCTCTTTCCGTGGATGCCATCTGATCTGCTGCGCATTTCCAATGTGTGTTTTTACACATAGTGAACATGGATAGATGATGTTTCAAGGATAGGTTGAAGGGTTTGAAACCGAACCCTCAAATATCTGTTTCCAGAGATGCTAACCGGACCTGCAGAGTTACTCCAGCACTATGTCCCTTTCTAAACCAGCATCGAGTTAATCGTTTTTATACAATGCATGGGAAAAAATGGTAACATTTGATTAGTTGCCAGCTGTAGCAAGGTCAAAATTACAGTTAGAAACAAGAGGCTCAGCCTGCAGGTTTTCAGATTTCAGTATCATTACGGAATTTGAGTTTCCCCCAGCTCCCACCTCCCCGCAACACTCAAAAAGCATTAGTCAACCATTTCAAATCCTTAGTAAAAAAAAACTTGGTGATGACCACCACAACAATCCTGAAAAATATTAGTACAACACAATGGAACTGCAAGAACTGCAAGTTCAAGGCTTAATTTTAGGTGTAATGAGCATTCAAGGTATTTAGTGGTTAATTATGTATTCTGCTATTCAAAAGAGTCAAGAGATTTAAAATGGTTCACAGTACAGTTCTTAAAAACTCAACTGTGGCCCATTTGATTAAATTTGAACTGTAATCAAGTCATGCCCTTGGTCTCTTCAGACGTTACATCAAAAACACATGCAAGCACATTATTCGCAGTTTGATGGAAAAATGAAACCCACAGAACAACCATGCCACAGTCAACACATCAAGAGAAAATTCAAATAAACATAACTGAACAAAGTATTCTAACTAATTAAAGACAATAGTAAAACTACAAAATATCAAAAATGTCACAGGCTTGCAATTGTGAGATTGCCCAAAACAATTTTCGAAAATAAGGTATTACTTCACCAACATTCAAAAGCATCATTAATTGATAAATAAAACGTTAATTGGCATGCACATTAAAGCCAGCCTGCTCAAAGTGTTATTCTTTCCCTGTTTAAATTACAAACCATTATAATGTCACAAACAACCCAACCTTAAGATAGAAATGCAGATTTGCAGTTAAATTTAATCAAAAAACTTTATCCAAGATGCATCTGCAGGGGATTTGATATGAAAAGATTATTAACGAGAACAGTAAATCTAGCCACTAAGTACATGAATAATGCTACGGTGTTAATATTATTAAATGTTATAATTTGCCCACTCCAGGGAAAGTTCACAATAAGAGCAAAAGTAGCAGCACTACCTATGTTCACAGTGGGGGATATAATGCAAGAAAATCATTACATATAACAAAACTTTAAAAACAAGTCAAGGTCCATTCATATCCTTGCATTAACTGTTCAAGACAGTACTCAATCATAACATTGTTAATTTACCAAATGTCCTGTCAAGGCCACTTTTTTTGCACAGTTCTTGCATATTCATGAACTACTTATTTCTACTCTGAAATGACTCAAATTCCAAGAGTAGTCAAAGCAACCAATTGCAAAGAGAAAGGGAACAAGCAAGACTAACACACAAAACATGCTTATTTTTGCAGCAATGAAAAGACAATGGTTTTGTTTTCTGTCCCAAAGACTTTGTAATGCACAAACTTTGGTTTACTCTCACTCCATTATTCTCATAGGATAATCCTTGCTCCTCTGAAGCAGTATAAGTTTCAGACATCGAAGCCCAATAATAGTTCAACATTTGGCATATCTTTACCAATTAAGCTGAGCTTGCACACAAGAAAGGACTGCACTTGAACTGTATGCCTGAAAGTTTAAACACATCCACTGACTCTCAGAATAATCACCCAAATCGGACAAGGGCATCCAGTAGCTTAAGCCTTGCCCTGCAAGAGCAAGGATCATCAAAAAGCACACAGCTCATACCAAGATTTGACCTGTACAAAATACAGCCTAAACAATTCTGATGAACTCAGGGGGAGAGGAGTAACTCAGCAGGTCAGGCAGCATCCCTGTCGAAAAGGAATAGGTGACGTTTCGGGTCGAGACCGTCTTCGGTTTAAACCAGCATCTGTAGTTCCTTCCTACACATTTCTATTTCATTATCTCTCAATAGCAAAGAACTAAAGAACTAAGCACAGAGCAATAATGATTTTTGTTTCACAAAATACTGTGATGCAAAACCAATGCACATCTAAACTTTGAAGAAGTTCTGAAGAAGGGTTTCTACCCAATACGGTGCCCATTTCCTTCACTCCATAGATGCTATTGATAGGGGACGATCAGCCATGATCACAATGAATCTCAAAGGGCCTAATGGCCTCCTCCTGCACCTATTTTCTATGTTTCAATGTTGCTTCACCCGCTAGTTTCTCCAGCATTTTTGTCTACCCTAAACGTTGAAAAATGGTTTACAATTTCAAAAAAGTGATATTGGCCATGTATGTTGACAAAGCATATAACCCAAATACCGGCTAATGTAAAACAGACATACCCAAAAAATGTATGTATCACTTGAGGCAATGTTGAAATTTAAATGCTCAAATTCAAAACATAAATTCTTCTCAATGCATATTGAGACGCAATGTCAATCTGAAAATAGATTTGTGCGCTTGTGTTTAAAATTTCAACCAGAAATTTACATTTAAAATATCTGGCATTCAGCAAATGCAAATGTAGTTTTGTTAAAATACACTTGTCCTAATACCCATTTAAAATAATTCAGAAGCTCCATTCAGCCGACATCATTATCCAACCATGCACACAAAGTTCAAGACATATGAAAAATTGATAACAAAAAGCTGGTGAAAATGATGGTGAACAGTTAACCAAGGTTTCTAAAGAGAATTCCTTTCCCCAAAAATATTATGCAGAGAAAAATCTGCAGTAACGTGGCTGCAGCCCCTGCAAGAGACACCGAGACAACCCGGCTGCAAAGCCCAGCCCTCCCTCCAGCCTACCCATGCCCCTAAACACAGCCCATCCCCAGTTACCATCAGACACACACACTCTCGCTCTCATACCTATCCACTCCCAAATCCACCCTTCACCTACCCTCCCTCACCAGAGCCCCACCCCTCACCTTCTCCAATCTCCACAAGCCCCCCCTTCACACAATCTCCTTCATGAGCCCATTCCTTACTTTCCTTCCCTTTCCCCAACTACTAACCCACTCATCTATTCTCACTGCCTTTCAAGTCTACCCCTTACTTATTCTTTCTCCACCCTCTTCACAATTACACTTCTTATTCTCACTCATTTTCCCTTCTCCACAAGCCCCCCACCTACTATCCCTACCTCTTCACAAGCCCCCTCAACTTTCATTCCCTCCCCTTATCACAAGCCCATCCGACACCGACTCTCACGTTCCCCCCACCGACTCTCTCACGTTCCCCCCACCTACTCGCTCCCTCCCCAAAGCCCCCTCACCTACATGCAGTGCCTCCCTCCAAGCCCTCACCTACTTACACTCCCTACATCTCACCAAGACCCCCCTCACCAACTCTCACTACCCCACCCCGCCTCCTCCACCTACTCTCATTCCCTCAAGCCTCATTCACCTACTCACAACCTCCCCTCATCACAAGCCCCCCACCCACTTACTCTCCCTCCCTTTCCACATGCTCCCACCTCTCCATAATCGCTCGCACTTACTCTCGCTCCCTATCCTCATCACAAGCCCCCCCCCCCCTCTTACCTGCTCGCACTCATTCCCTCTCACCTCATCACAAGCCTCCCTCAACAGCTCTCCTACCTCCTCCGGCAGTATTATCGATCTCACACCCCCTACCCACACACCTGCCTAGCGCCCCTCGCCCATTTCATTCGCTTTGACAGACCCCAGCTCCCTTCCACGCTCCCTCTCTCCCTCCCCCTCATTTCCCCCCTCACATCACCCTTCCCTCCGCCCACACCCCCTCCCCTTCCCTTATACCCTCCTCCCCTCCCACACAGACCTCTCCCCCCCCCCTATTTAAATATCGTTGCCGGATCCCACTCTTTCCACACACCCCCACACACACACACACACACGCCTACCCTCCCTCACCTATTTCATTTTCGTTGAGAGATCCCAAGTTGAGCCTCCACTCCCCTCCCTCCCACCTCATTTATTCTCTGTGAGATCCCACACCATCCCTCCCGCCCTCACCTATTTCATTCTCGTTGACAATTCCCGGGATGCTGGCCATCTAAGGAGGCGCGATGCGAGCTCTGGGTGAACGTGCGGCCGGCGGGGACAAGGAGCGAACAAAGTCGGCGCCACCAGCCAGGCCCGGGGCTTGCGCGGCGGCGTCTCTCTCCCTCTCTCCGTGCCTCACCCCGCCCGCAAACACCACCTCGCAGCGCACTCGGTCGATCGCCGCGGGCGCCCGCACCACGATGAGGGTGAAAAGTTTTATAAATCTCGGTGCGATTGCGTGTGAGGAGAGGGCGCCAAGGAGACGGACGGACGGACGACCAGCGACAGCACTGACGCGGTGGCGGCGCTCGTCCCCTTTTATAGTGACAGCCCTCAAAATGGCCGCCGGGAACACGCCCTCACGCGTCCGCCTTGGCAGGTGCGGACGTGCACGTAGCAACCGCAGCTCTGTCACTGTGCTGGTCGTGGGACGCCATCCCTCCCTCCCTGCCCTTCGTCGCTCTGTTTATTTAACCCGTTTGATTACACCCCAGTGAACCACACCAGAGGCAAGGGTGCTTTGTTCGAAGACAATAAATAGCGGAAGTGGAATAACATTACAAAAGGACACGGAGTGCACGTCCACGCTCAAACTCTTTGAAGGCAGTCCCGACCCCAAATGACTCCATCCATGTAGCTCATCCCTTCCCACCCAAACCACCTCCTCCCCAGGTACATAGAAACATAGACAATAGGTGCAGGAGTGGGCCATTCGGCCCTGCACCGCCATTCAATATGATCATGGCTGATCATCCAACTCAGTATCCTGTACCTGCCTTCTCTCCATGCCCCCTGATCCCTTTAGCCACAAGGGCCACATCTAACTCCCTCTTAAATACAGCCAATGAACTGGCCTCAACTACCTTCTGTGGCAGAGAATTCCACAGATTCACAAGCCCCCTTCCCCTACGGTATGTGAATTTTTTTTTTTTAATCACCTGACTATTTCAGCGCAGGAGTAAAATAAAAATTAGCTTCTAATGCCCTGAACAGCGACAACGAGGACGGATTTCACATAGGGGACAGGTAAATGAAAGCCGTTTATTTTTTCATATAAACTTGCTTGTTAAGATGACCATAATCATCATTTCATGTTGCGAAACGGTGATTTATTCCCCATACGAGCCGGCAGTATTTTTCCTGCCGATATGGGGTTTAAATTCACCACAACCGCAACGTTCCAATCCATCGCGTTCCATAAAATCCCACTTGCAAGTTGATTTAAATGACCATTAATTTACGGGCATTAAACACTAAATTCCTTCAATTTGGCCTATAAATTCATAACAATGAGATTTAAAAATCATGCTATATTGTGAATTCTTGTGTGAATGTTATTTGGACACTTAGGCTTTTTTTTAAATGTTAATATTTTCTTAAGAAATGGATAGATGTTTAGATCGAGTAATTGAATTTTGTAATTAGCTACAATTGGGTAACTAACTAATTATATGCTTTAATTTCAGGTCATCCAAGTAAGATTGTTTCATATTTGTTTCAGAATGCTTCAATCTATAATAACTGAAAATTGTATTTCAGTTCTCTTAATTTTTAAGAAAGTTATGGGCTTTTGACTGTCCTCGATCACAACTTTTGTGTTAAGTCAATGGAAAAGCAATAGGGAACAAGATGCTAATTTCTGAGTATGAAAATGGCCATAACTTTTTTAATACTGAAGATATGAAAGTGAATTAGGTGTCAAATTAAACTTCTTTTTATGCTTTATCTGATGGGATAAATTGCAGACTTGATTTTTTAAATCTCAAAATTTTGTAACATTGCTACTATTAAACTTTGTCCTCCCTTGACTGTGTCCAGGGACCCCAACAGTCCTTTCAGGTTAGGCAGAGGTTCACTTGCACCTCCTCCAACCCCATCTACTGTATCTGTTGTTCAAGATGTGGACTCTTATACATCGGCGAGACCAAACGTAGACTGTGCGATAGTTTCGCTGAACACCTTTACTCAATTTGCCTGGTTGCAAAACATTTTAATTCCCCTTCCCATTCCCACATTGACCTTAATGTCTTCGGCCTCCTTCATTGTCAGAGTGAGGCTAATCGCAAATTGGAAGAACAGCATATCATATTTTGCTTGGGCAGCTTACAATTCAGCAGTATGAACATTGATTTCTCTAATTTCAAGCAACCCCTGCATTCCCTCTTTCTCCATCTGTCCCCTGCTCAAGTCGCACAAGGTTCCCGTTCTCATTTAGCAAAGTGTTTTTTATCATCGTTACTTTTTTGCTTATCATTTATCATTATTCATTTGTTCTATATCTCACTTAATCACTGTCTATATCTTTTGTTTACCTTTTGCTTGACAAGTCCGAAGAAAGGTCTCGACCCAAAACGTCACACATTCCTTCTCTCCAGAGATGCTGCCAATCCCGCTGAGTTACTCCAGTGTTTTGTGTCCATCTTTCGTTCAAACCAGCATCTGTAGTTCCTTCCTACACACTTCTCCAGAGATACTGCCTGACCCACTGAGTTACTCCAGAACTTTGTGTCCTCTAGTGTAAACCAGCATCTTTAGTTCCTAGTCAAGAGGCAAGGGTGTTTTATTAGCATATGTCCCAAAACGGAACAATGATATCCTTACTTGCAACGGCACAATGCATAAGTAAACTTAGTACACTGTAAAACCCATAATAAACAACAAAAATAAGTTCAGTGTAACTGCCGCATATATATAATTATGAGGGGCAAAGATAGGGTGATTGCACAGTCTTTTACCCAAAGTTGGAGAATCAAGAACAAGAGGGCATTAGTCTCAGGTGAGATGGAAAAGATGTAATAGGAATCTGAGGGGTAATGGATGGGTTTAAGGGTATTTTTTTCCGGGTAGGAAGTATTTAAAAGGAACTGCCAAAGGAAGTAGTTGAGAGAGGCACAATAACAACATTTAAGGGACATTGAGGCACAACATGGATAGGAAAGTTTCATAGGGATCTTGGACAAATGTGGAAACATGGGGCCAGCATAGATAGGTATTGACAAAGATAGACACTAAAAGCTGGAGTAACTCAACTGGTCAGACAGCATTCCTGGAGACAATAAATAGGTGACGTTTCAGGTCGAGACCCTTCTTCACATTGAGAGTCAGGGGAAAGGGAAATGAGAGATATAGATGGTGATATAGAATAAATGAACAAAGATATGCAAAAAAGTAATGATGATAAATGAAACAGGCCATTATTAGATTTACAGACAATAAGCCTCAACAAGACGACTTTAAACCTAGTACAACAACTTGGGTGGGGGTGGGACGGAGAGGGAGGGGATGCAAGGGATACTTGAAGTTAGAGAAATCAATATTCATACCACTGGGTTATAAGTTGCCCAAGCAAAATTTGAGGTGCTGTTCCTCCAATTTGCATTTGGCCTCACTCTGACAATGGAGGAGGCCCAGGACAGAAAGGTCAGTGTAGCAATGGGAAGGGGAATTAAAATGTTTGGTAACTGGGCGATCAGGTCAGTCCATCCGGACTGAGCAAAGGTGTTCAGCGAAAACACCTGCGCTCAGTCCACCTGGGCCTACATGATCTCCCAGTTGACAAACATTTTGGTTTAAACCAATATCTGCAGTTCCTTCCAATACTGAACTTTTTTGTTATATAGTACTTATAATACTTATAAATATTTATTTTTATGTATAACTACACTAAGTGGGACCAGTTGGGTCCCAGTCACACCGGACGCCTGGTCCCCCAACGCAACCCATTCCCCAATCCAATATTCCACCGCTCGCCCATAGCCCCTAACAGTGCAGGCACGGCTCATTTCTCCTCAACCCCGAGCACTCCCTCCCCCTCCTCTTCATGTGTGGGAGGGAGGGAGGGAAATGGGGTGTGGCAAGGGAGGGGTGGGAAGAGGGGAGGGGGCTTTGTGTGGACAGGGTGTAGGAGGGGGAGAGGGTGGTGTAGGGGGAGGGGGTATGGGGGAGGGGGTTGTGGGGGAGGGGTGTGGATGTGGCGGGGGTGTGGGGTGGCGGGGAGGTGTGTATGTGGGCAGGAGGGGTGTGAGGGGGAGGAGGGATGTGAGGGGGGGGGTGGGAGAGGGTGTGTGGGTGGGGCTTGTGGGGGGGAGGGGAGGGACGGGGAGGGACAGGGGGTGGGGGGTATGTGGGCAGGGGGAGTTGTGGGAAGAGGGGGGATGTGGGCGGGGGGGGAGTGTGGGGGGGTGTGTAGGTGCGGGGGTTGTGGGCAGGGGAGAGTTGTGGGGGAGAGGGGAGTGAGCTTGGAGAAAAGACGGGGGAGATCCATGGGGGAGAGGGGGGGGGCAGGAGCCAGCGAGGGGGAACATAGGGATAGGGGTTGGAGCTGGAGGGGATGGAGACTCACAGAGGGCGCTGGTCACTGGTCGTTCTCCTCCGCCGAGATCAGAGTCTCCGCTTTCCGTTTGACGACATCGGCAACATCTCCGACTCCAGGCTGGGCTGGGTCTCTGACTCTGGGCTGAGCTGGGTCTCCGACTCCGGGCTGGGCTGGACTAGATTTCCGACTGGGCTGGGCTGGGCTAGGTCTCCGACGCTGGGCTGTTTCGCGCTGGGCTGTTTCGCGCTGGGCTGCTTCACGCTGGGCTGCTTCGGGCTGGGCTGCTTTGGGCTGGGCTGCTTCAGGTCCCTCTGAAAATTGTGTCCAGTTGGAAACCACCATCGGCCATCCTCAGCTCCCGTAAAGAAGCGATGGCTCAAGAAGGGGCAGACCGTCCCGAGGAGTGACAGGAGAAGAGACTAATCCGTGCAGCGCTGACTGGCAGAAGAAGAGATCGATCTGCGCACGCAGCGAGATTTTTTAAACCTTGCTAACTTTTACACCATTCAACCGATTGGAATGATACTTGGTGCACTCGCAGCACAGAAGAACAGCGAGTGAGCTGGCGAAAAATCATAGCGCTATCGTGTACCGTTATTTCGCAAATGAAAAGACCGCATTATATATATATATGTACACTCACACACACACACACACATATAATATGTGTTATATATTATATTATAGAAAAATATTTATATGTATCATAAGTATTATATATATATAAACAAACGGACAAAAATTGTTTCTGTATTGGGATAATGCAGAACGAGTGGGAACAAGTGATTGATAGTCAGTATGGACATGGTGGGCCGAAGGGCCTGTTTCCACACTGTATCTCGAAACCAAAATCAAATCCAAATGGGTACTAACGCTATTGAGTGTTCATTGAATAATTAGGCGCTATATAATATGGGTTTTTCCACAGTTCTTTTGTATAATTGTTTTATTATGATTTATGAATGATGCTTTTTTCAAAATTAATTTTTTTTCCTTTCCCCACAGCAGCAGAGACCCGGGTTTGATCCTGACCTCAAATACTGTCTGCTTGGAGTTTGCATGCACTCCCTGTGACCGTGTGGATTTCCTCCAGGTGATCCTGTTTCCTCCCACATAACAACAACATGCGGGTTTGTATATTGATTGCCTTGAGTGTGTGGGCAATGGATGAGAAAGTGGGATAACATAGAACTGGTGTAATCAATGGTCAGTGTGGACTTGGTGGACCGTAGGGCTTGTTTCCATGTTGTATCTCTAAACTAAACCTCCTCTTTCTTTGACTGCATGCCTTCAATTCTCCACACCATTGACTACATTTGTACCATTCTTTTACTCGTGTACGATTGTGCTCAAGTATGGAATGATTTAGCTGGATAGCATCCAAACAAAATGTTTCTTTCTGCACTTGACAATAATAAACTAAGCTCGGGAGATTATCGGAGTATTAAAAAGTGAATGTTCTGTTTTTTGTCCAGCCTGTCCCAGATATATTTACTGTAGGAATATGCTCTTGAACATCAGGGCAAACTACATTGGTAGTACGGACGCATTTTGGTGCGATATGGACCAAATATGGATCGAAGGGCCGAATGGCCTACTCCTGCACCTATTTTCTATGAAAACACCGCTAAGGACTACTGCTATCGGCTGCGAAGCCAAACATATCGGCTAGGCTAACAGCTAACCCCACCCAACCGGCAGGGTCCTCCTCTCTAATGTCCGCTCCCTGGACAACAAACTTGACGAGCTGCATCTTCTCAAGACAACATACAGGGACATGAGAGACTGCAACGTGTTTGTTTTCACGGATTCATCGCTCCACGGCAACATCCCGGATACAGCTGGAGGGAATGACATCGTTCCGTGCGGACAGAGAGGCAGCTAGCTCCGGTAAGAACCGAGGTGGAGGTCTGCGCTTAAACCAGGACTGGTGTGTGAACGCTACGATAGCCGGTAAACACTGTTCTCCGCTGACAGAATTGCTCATCGTGATATGTCGGCCTTTCTATCTGCCGAGGGAATTCTCCATTGTTTTTGTTGTGGCTGTATACGTAGCTTCAAGTGCTAACGCTAATGCTAGGGCCAACGAAGCTCTGGGAGCCCTGCATGACGCCGTCAGTGAGCTTCAGACCAAATATCCTGACAGCTTTATTGTGGTGGCCGAGGATTTTAACCACACCAGCCTTAAGACTGTGCTCCCAAAATTCAAACAATATGTGGATTTTGAGACCAGGGGAGAGAACACCTTGGACGTGGTTTACACCAACACCCCAGAGGCTAACAAGGCTGCCCCCCGCCCTCACCTGGGCCACCCTGACCACATTTCAGTGTTTTTAATGCCAGCCTACAGACCACTGCAAAAACAAGTCATAGCAGAGAGAAAACACACCAGGGTCTGGCCAGAGGGAGCAGCCTCAGCACTGCAGCATTGCTTCCTGCACACTGACTGGGATGTGTTCAGGACAGCAGCATCCTATGATGACCTCATCAACATCGAGGAGTAGGCAGATGCTGTAACCAGCTACATTGCTAAGTACACCGAGGATGTCACTGTCATTAAAACCTTCACTGCACGTGGAAATGAAAAGCCACGGATGACAGCAGAGGTGCGCTCACTGCTGAGTGCCCGTGATGCAGCCTACAGAGCCGGAGACACAGCTGCTCTTCGATCTACCAGGACTGCACCGGAAAAAGGGATCAAGGCAGCGAACCGTGCCTAGGCAGAGAAAATCCAGGGACACCTCTGTGACACAGGAGATACCAAGAGGATGTGGAAGGGAATCCAAACACTGACGGGGTACAAGGCAAGGCAGCAGGTAACTGGCACCGACACTTCTCTTCCAGACAAACTGAACAATTTCTTTGCACGCTTTGATGCAGCTAACATCACACCCAATGCGAGAGCCAGCCCCTGCTCACAATCTGACCAGCCAGTCCTGATCATAGCCTCAATGGACACGTGGAGGACCCTGTCCAAGGTCAACCCGCGGAAAGCAGCCGGACCCGACAACATCCCAGGACGTGTGCTCAAGGAATGTGCTGATGAGTTAGCAGATGTGCTAACAGACATCTTCAACATCTCCCTTAGCCAACCCACGTGCCTAAAAACTTCCACAATAATCCCAATAGCAAAGAAATCAGTTGTGGACTGCCTAAATGATTGCCGCCCTGTCACCTTGACCCCCATAGTAATGAAGTGCTTTGAACACCTGGTTAAACCTCTCATTACTGCCTTCCTTTCCTCATCGTTAGACCCCCTCAAGTTCGCTTATCGCCTCAACCGCTCTACAGAAGATGCCATCTCTACTACGCTGCACACAGTACTCACTCATCTGGAAAAAAAAAACACCTACGCCAGAATCCTGTACATTGACTACAGCTCAGCTTTTAATACCATCATCCCACAGAGACTTGTGGAGAAACTAACCCTGCTAGGCCTCAACATCACCCTGTGTCACTGGATCCTGGACTTTCTGACAGAGAGACCGCAGTCAGTCCGTGTTGGCAAGGACACCTCAGGCTCGATCATGCTGAGCACCGGCTCCCCACATTTGAGCTGTGTGCTCAACCCGCTGCTGTTCACACTGCTCACACATGACTGTGCTGCCAGATTCAGGGACAACAAGATTATTAAATTTGCAGATGACAACACAGTGGTAGGACTCATCAGTGGAAAGGATAAAACAATGTACAGGGAGGAAGCGAAACAACTAGTGGACTGGTGCGGCAACAACAACTTGGAACTAAACGTCAACAAAACCAAGGAGATGATTCTCGACTTCAGGAGGTCACAGCCCAAACACACACCCCTCAACATCAGTGGCACCTCGGTGGAGAGAGCGGAGAACATAAAGTTCCTCGGAGTGCAGATCACGGATAGTCTCACCTGGTCCAGGAACAACCCTGGGATTGTCAAACGGGCCCATCAGCGACTGCACTAACCTGAGGAAACTCAAACAGGCCTCACTCCCCACCAACATCCTCTGGACTTTCTACAGGGGCACGGTGGAGTCTGTACTCGCGTACTGCATTAACATGTGGCACTCCAACTGCAACTGCTCAGACAGGAAGGCTCTGCAGAGGGTAGTGAGGGGAGCAGAGAGGATCATTGGCTTGCACTGAGCATTGCAAAGGACACACTGCACCCTTTCCACACACACCTGGATCTCCTGCCATCAGGCAAGAGATACACGCAGCATCAAAGCCCGGACAACCAGACTGCTAAACAGCTTCCTTCTACAGGCGGTGAGGCTGCTAAACAGTCACTCCACCTGATTCTGATGCTTCTTTGCACTAACAATTTAATAACAAACTCTGGCACTGCCCACTGCCCACTGCCCACTGCCCACTGCCCACTGCCCACTGCCCACTGCCCTGGAAATTTATGGCTGTTTTTACTTGTATTTTACTGTTGTTGGGGTTTTTTTCCCTGCGCTTTTTTACTATTCCTACTGTTTTTTTATCAGGGACTGGATTGTTTTTATTTATGTGTGATGCTCTGGTATTCCCTGGGAAACGTCTTCTCATTTTGCACTGTACAACCGCTGCATTGCAAGATGACAATAAAGGTTGATTTGATTTGAAGCTAACACATTTGTGAAATGTGCAGGTTCTTTCCTAGTTGCGATGGAGCTGATCAACAAGGGCATATTGCAAGATTTTAAAAGCACGTTACAGAACAGACCTATTGACGACATTCACGGCCAATGAATGTGATTGATCAGTCCTTGTTACTGAACGTAGTATTCTCAACATAGCCTCTGAAACTCACACGACACAAGGAACTGCAGATGCTTGAATATTGGGCAAAACACAAAGTGCGGAGTAACTCAGCGGGTCAGGCAGCATCTGGGGAGGGAATGGGCAGATGATGTTTTGGGTTCTTCAGAATCAATCTCAATTGGCGGCATGGTGGCGCAGCAGTAGAGTTGTTGCCTTACAGCGCCAGAGACCCAGGTTCGATCCTGACCACAAGTGCTGTCTGTAAGGAGTTTGCACTTTCCCCCTGTGACCTGCGTGGGTTTTCTTGGGATTCTCCGGCTTCCTCCCACACTCCAAAGACATTTTGGTTTGTAGGTTAATTGGCTTTGGTAAGATTGTAAATTGTCCCTAGAGTGTGTAGGATAGTGATAGTGTGCGTGGATCGCTGGTCAGTTCGGGCTCGAAGGGCCTGTTTCCATGCCGTATCTCTAAACTAAACTAAACCAAGCTAAGATGCAAAATGTAGTCTATCCATTTCCTCCACTGATGCTGCCTGACCATCAGTGGCCACGTGGGCAGACGACTTGATCGGATTAATTAGATGGGTGTCGTTACAAATGGCAGTGCGATGGAACGGCAGTGGAGGACATTGACAACATCGCCAGGCTGACTCCTGCAACTCTACCCTGTGCCGCCACCAGGGCCACAGGCCTTTACTGCCAAGTTAGGATTCTAACATTTTTACCATCCCTTAACTTAAAGAGGACAAGGTGGCGCCAGAAATGTGGCAACTCCTGTATACATCCTCAGAATAATCCACTAACTTCCACTCTTGATTTACTGTATGTATGATTGTGTCAAGTCAAGTCAACTTTATTTGTCACATACACATACAAGATGTACAGTGGGATGAAAGTGGCAATGCCTGTGGGATTGTGCAAAACAGCAGAACAACAGAACAGAACAGAACCAGCATTTACATTTGAAAAAAAAATGCATATGTACACTAACATTTTTATGAAGCTGTATGCAAAAAGAAAATAATCTCACTGTACCCAGGTACATACGACAATAAAGTACCATTGTTGACAATAAAGTTGAACCCGCTGAGTTACTCCGACAATTTGTGTAATGACACGAGGTTACTCACCCCCATTCATCAAAAGTCCATTTCCAGGAAATGGCCCATATCCTCTTTTTTTTAATCAATGGAATTTTTCAAAATTACATTTCACTTCACTGTTCAAAGCAATTAAACATTCTCCTGCTATTGTATCCAATTCCTAGCATATTTCTTTTCTGTCAGGGAAACCACCTAGAAATGTACCCTTCTGTTCTTTCACTGTATTTTTCAGAACATTACTGATTTATACATAGAACATAGAAAAGTTCGGTACAGGAACAAGGCCTTCGGCCCACATTGTCTTTGTCAAACATGAAGCCAAGATAAATTAATCGACTTCATCAACTTCACCTCCAATTTTAATCCTGCACTCAAATTTACTTATAATGCTTGGCAAACCACAGCTTGATTGCTGCACGCTCAGTCACTCTACACCGCCATCCCCCATCTTCCTCGACTGCAGAACCATCCAATTTCCTTCTGCTAACACTCTACTCCACATAGTGGAGCTGGTCCTCACCCTTAATAACTTTTCCCTTGATTCCTCCCACTTCCTCCAAGTCCAAGGTGTAGCTATAAAAATCTCCGCTTTCCGAGAGACAGTGGGAGTGTCATTGTTAAGCGCTTGTTAAATGTCTTTATTAACATCTTATTAACACGATGTGTCACCAATTGTGTTTTGACCTTCAAGTATTACTGATGGTATTCACAGAGAATTTCTTAAAGCTGTCTGATGCGGGTACAATTACCATTTGAACTAATTGGATGTATTGGTAGATGGGAAAGATTTAAATGGGTATCGGATTTAAACGGGTCAGGTCATTAAGGGCTTTGGTCGAATGGGTTTCCTGGCTGGCTTGCAGGTAAGTCCCTCATTCACGGTCACTCCCATCTCTCTCTCCCACCTCCAAAGTTGATTCTTCTGTTTGCCTTTATTTGCTTCAGTTTTATTTATCACATTGTAGCTTTTGAAAGATTAAAATGGGGGTATCAGACGCTTACTAAAGGCTGGACAAGATGTCCCGCTGAGTTACTCCAGCATTTTGTGTCTATCCTTGTTTTAAAGTAGCATCTGCACATAAATTAATTTATGTTATCCTACACATAAATTAATCTCATCTGCCAGCACTTGATCCATATGCTTTAATTCCCATATTTGCCACTTTATTGTCAACTTGTAATTGTTTTTCAAATTTATTCTCTTGATGTATCAATTTGAATTGGTCGATGCACTCTGCAGCATCTCTGGAGAACATGGAGAGTTGAAGTTTCGGATCGGGACCTTTCTTCAGCATTGAGGAAATAATGCTGTGCTCTGGAATGTGTTTGCTTCTGGGTGGGTCTGAAGAAGTGTTGTGACCCGAAACATCCCATATCCATATTCCCCAGAGATGCTGCCTGACCCCCTGAGTTAATCCTGTTGTGTCCTTTCTTTATAAACCGGCATCTGCAGTTCCTTGTTTCTAGATGGAATACATTAGTTTTCAACCTAAATTAGAAGCAATTGTTCTCAAGTAAAGTCAATAACACAGAGCACGACACAACTCACAGGAGCCGAGATTAAAAAATGCATCGTGTGTCAATTGAAAGCAAGCTATCTGGTTTTTGATCTATGGATAGTGAGCCAACAACAGCGTAGTTCACCTCTGACTTTACACAGCAACTGTGAGCCACGTTGGCAGGGTCAAAATTAGGAAATTATGTGCATTGCTGCAGAGCAAATCAAGCTACCCCTGCGTCAGTGAAATGGCTCTCAACAGAAGGAGGGTTATAAGGATTAAACACTCTGCAAATTGTACGGAGCCCTTCAGGCTTGCTGCTGTAATATTTTTCACAGCAATGGCTAATTCCTTTCATTTGTTGGGATTCTTCAAATAATATTTTTCTGATTTACGTCTGTGCAAGTAGTTTCTTTATTGCCCAGTTAAAAAAAAAATCTCTGTATACCGATTTAGAAATAAACACCTATTCACCACAAATAAACAAACGTTAAAATATATATTTTAGGCTTAGGCTTATTATTTTCACATGTACCAAGGTACAACAAATATTCTAACAAACAGTTAGACAGTTATATGGATCGGACAGGTTTGGAGGGATATGGAGCTAACACGAGCAGGTAAGACTAGTGTAGCTGGGACATGTTGGCCGGTGTGGCCAAGTTGGGCCGAAGGGCCTGATTCCTCACTGTACCACTCTAAGACTCTAAAGAGCTTTTTTTTTGCATGCTATACAATCAGATCAGGTAAGACTATACGCCGCAGAGGGTGGTGCAGCGGTAGAGCTGCAGCCTCACAGTGCCAGAGCCTCGGGTTCGATCCTGACTACTGGTGCTGTCTGTACGGAGTTTGTACGTCTCCCTGTGACCGCATGGTTTTCCTCTGGGTTCTCCAGTTTAGTTTAGTTTTAGTTTAGAGATCCAGCGCGGAAACAGTTCCTTCGGCCCACCGACTCCGCGCCTGACCCGCTGAGTTACTCCAGCACTTTGTGTCCTTTCTTTATAAACCGGCATCTGCAGTTCCTTGTTTCCAGATAGAATACATTAGTTTTTAACCTAAATTAGAAGGAATTGTTCTGAAGTAAAGTCAATATCACAGCGCACGACACAACTCACAAGAGGCGAGATTCAAAAACGCATTTTGTGTCAATTGAAAGCAAGCTATCTGTGTTTTGATCAATGGATAATGAGCCAACAACAGCATAGTTCAGCTCTGACTTTACACAGCAACTGTGAGCCACGTTGGCAGGGTCGAAATGAGGAAATTATGTGCATTGCTGCAGAGCAAATCAAGCTACCCTTGCGTCAGTGAAATGGCTCTCAACAGAAGGAGGATTATTAGGATTAAACACTCTGCAAATTGTACGGAGCCCTTTCGGCTTGCTGCTGTAATATTTTTCACAGCAATGGCTAATTCCTTTCATTTGTTGGGATTTTTAAAATAACACTAGACTAATGCAGACCCATTGGGTCTGCGCCCCAACGCAATATTCCACCACTCACCCATTCCCCCAACGCAATATTCCACCACCTACCCATACCCCCCAACTGCGCAGGCATGGCTCATTTCCTCTCATCCCCCGCACTCCCTCCCCCTCTTCACCCTCCCTCTTCTTTCCCCTCTCCTCCTCCCCTCCTCCAATCCCTCCCTCACCTCTCCCTCCCTCTCCTTTCCCCTACCCTAAGTCACTCCCTCCCTCCCTCCATAAAAAGCAGCATCTGCAGTTCCTTCCCCCACAGGTCATTCATTGTTAGCTGTGGTTTGGATCCCGTTGACAATTGGACGTGTGTGTGTGTGTTGCAAACTCCACGCAAACTGCTCGGCCACCCTGCAACCTGACTCTCCCTCCCTATGCCCACTCTGGCTCAGCCGCCACTCGGCCCATCCGCATCATGCCTACTGCTCTGCTCACCCCTGCCCTGCCCGCCCTCCCGCTTCTGCCGCTTGGCCTGTTCCTGCCCAGTCCACCCGCCTACCTGCCTGCCTGCTCGTTACTGTTGCTGGGCTAGGCCGGGCCATGGGGGGTGGGGGGATGTAGTCGGCGTTCGTCACAGTGGGCAACATGAGTGCCTGACTACCCTCGGCAGCCGCCGGTGGTGGGGAGACGGTTGACAAGGAGGGGAGAGAGGAATCTGTGAGTGAGGCAGGAGAGCCCGTGGTGCAGGAAGGGGCGTTGCTGTCCTGGCCGTGGCGCTGAATGACAGGAGAGGAGACCAATCTGCCCGGCGCTGACTGACAGGAGAGGAGACCAATCTGAGCATGCGCGGTTTTAAGATTTTTAAACCTTAATAACTTGTTGCACTTGCAGTACAGGCGAATGATGAGTAAGGTGGCGAAAAATTGTAGCGCTATCTTGTACCGTTTTTGCGCTAATATAAAAACCAAGCAAACCGGAAGAGCGCAAGATCAGAGTTTTAGTTATGTATAGATTTTTCTTATTTACGTCTGTTTTCTGCAAGTAGTTTCTTTATTACCCAGTTCAAAAAAAAATCTTTGGATACCAATTTAGATGTAAACACCTATTCACCACAATAACCAAACGTTAAAATATATATTTTAGGGTTAGGCTTTTTATTTTCACATGTACCAAGGTACAACAAAGAGTCCAACAAACAGTTAGACAGGTACATGAGTAGGACAGGTTTGAAGAAATATGGACCTAACGCGGGCAGGTGGGACTAGTGTAGCTGGGACGTGTGGGCAAGTTGGACCAAAGGGCCTGATTCCACACTGTATCACTCTAAGACTCCAAAGGGCTTTGTTTTGCATGCTATACAATCAGATCAGGTAAGACTATACGCCGCAGAGGGTGGCACAGTGGTGCAGAGGTGGAGTTGCAGCCTTACAGTGCCAGAGCCTCGGGTTCGATTCTGACTACAGGTGCTGTCTGTGCCGAGTTTGTACGTCGCCCTGTGACCGCATGGCGTTCCTCCGGGTGCCCCGGTTTAGTTTAGTTTAGCTTTAGTTTAGAGATACAGCATGGAAACAGGTCCTTCGGCTCACCAAGTCCGCGCCGACCAGCGACCCCGCATATCAACACTACCCTACACATACTAGGGACAGTTTTACATTTATACAAAGCCAATTAATCTACAAACCGGTGCATCTTTGGAGTGTGGGAGGAAACCGAAGATCTCAGAGAAAATCCACGCGGTCATGGGGAGAACGTACAAACGTAAAGACAGCACCCTTCATCGAGATCGAACCCGGGTTTCTGGCGCTGTAAGGCAGCAACTCTACCACTGCACCACCGTGCCACACCGTTTCCTCCCACATCCCCAAGAGGTGCGGGTTTGAAGATTACTTGCCCCTGGTGTATAGGACGTGGACGTGGGATAATGTAGAATTAGTGTATGGGTGATCGATGGTCGGTGTGGGATCGGTGAGCCGAGCGGCTTATTTTCACACTGTATTTCTAAACTAAACAAAATACAATCATGTACGATATGTAAAGCAAAGGGGAAGATACAGAGTGCAGAATATAGTTCTTGGCATTGTAGTGCAGCAGTTCAATAGACAAATTCCCTGTGTCTCCTGATAACTCCTTTGCTAAATTAATTGCTTCAGTAAGTATTGAGCAAGCTAGGCAAAGAAAGGCCGGTGTTGGGTTCCCTTGGTCTATACTACGCCAACATATTTTATGCTTCAGAGGTTTATTTTAACAGTGTAATGTCAGCCAAGTTTACTTGCGAATCTTAACAGTCAGGACCATTTGTTAAGCCCCCAGGGGTGTTCAGCTCGAAGTGCCAAGTATTATCCATCTTGCCTTTCTCTTGAGACCCCTGACGCCCACTCCATCATAGAAACCATTATGCAGCCATTTCAATTCTATGCCACAAGAAACTGCCAAGAGTTCTGGATACGGCCTGGCTTCAAACTGGACAACAGTTAGGCCTGGCTTCAAACTGGACAAAAACGTAGTCCGAAAACTGAAAACAAGGGCGGCACAGTGGAGCGGAGGTAGAGTTGCTGCCTTACCCGGGTTCGATCCTGACTACGGGTGCTGTCTGTGGGTTTCCTCCCACATCCCAAAGACGTGTTTGTAGGTTTCAAAGTTTCAAGGTCAGTTTATTGTCACATGTACCAATAGACAGGACAGACACAGGGAGATTTGAATTACCATACAGTCATACTAAAAAAAAAATAACATGCCACACAACTACATAAAAATCAACATGAACATCCATAAATGGCCTCTGTAAATTGTCCCCAGTGTGTAGGGAGTGGATGATGAAGTGGGAGAACATAGAACGGGTGTCAACGAGTGATCAATAGTCAGTGTAGACTCGGTGGGCTGAAGGACCCTCCATGCTGTATGTTTCAATTCAATTCATTACCTGTTCAAAAATCTAATCTGATCTATAGCTCAATTAATTCACTTCCAGAAAAGTAATGGAAAATAGAAAGATTAAAGGAGAACTTACCGTTTGAAGTTTGATCTTTATTTTATGAGAAGTTGAAGTGAGGGATTACGTGAATCTTAAAAGTAGCTGTATGAAACCACAGAATAGTTGCTGACCTAAGGCTAGGACCTAAGATGGAAGGCTAGAACTACCGAATGATCTTCATGAGAATAGGGTTGTGAGTGGTGGGCACGTAATCCCTCACTTCAACTTCTCATAAAATAAAGATCAAACTTCAAACGGTAAGTTCTCCTTTAATCTTTCTATTTTATTTCGAAATCACATGAGTCACTACGTGAAGATTTCAAAGCTCTGTGGTTTCATGCTGTGACACAATCTGTGTGTGAAACACTTAGATAAACCATTAATGGTAGGAAAAAACACGAGTTATTAATATCACGATGCTAACTTGCATACATGGCCCTCTAAACTGGCCTGTAGTCCCAATAGACTGTTGAGTGAGACAATAACTTTCCTCTCATCCCCCGCACTCCCTCCCCCTCTTCACCCTCCCTCTTCTTTCCCCTCTCCTCCTCCCCTCCTCCAATCCCTCCCTCACCTCTCAATAACTTTGCAACAATGTGCATAATTCTATCTGCAAATATTCAGACATATTCCACCAAATTTTATAATTTATTAACCTGCACTATGTAAACCTCTTGCTGTATGATGAAAGGGAAATCCATTGTATTGGCTGCTAATGAGCCATCAGCAATATCGTGAGACTATTCAAACAAAATAAATATCTTCCATTTAATAGGCACTAGCAACTGCACTTGTACTTGTATACTGCACTGGTGTATGCTGTCAACCTCAAATGTACGTCATCCTGCTCATTTGCTTATGAGATTATTTCTATCACAAGCTACCCTTATGTCAGTATGACGTGGAGACTAAGCCGGAGATTGAGTAAAGGCTGTGTTCTTTATTCAGCTGCTGCATACCACAAGCTTAAGTATGTCTCATTAGTAAAATCTTGAGGAAATTTGCATAACAATTTCATGATATAATGTACTTAGAGTGGTCAAATAAAAAGACATCCTGCATAACTGCTCATCTATGTCCCACTATGGTATTACAGAAATGATAAAGCAGTCAATTGTACTATTAATAGGCTTGGAAGCTACACAAACTTCACATTGACGCACTCACAACCTACTTATGTCAGTAGGCTGTCCCAGCCGTCACGTGGAGAGTTGCTAAGCCGGAGGGATTCAGAGGGTAGAGAGAAAAGGAAAAGGTGGGGTAGCGTTGCTGTAGAGGAGTAAAGCAATGGAACGGAGGACATTAGCTTGGAGGATGAATCGGTATGGGTAGAGCTTACAAAACATCAGCAGAAAACGCTGGTGGGTGTTGTTTAAAGGCTAGCAGAGAAAGCAGGAAATTAGAAAACCAAAACAAGCTTAAGATATTGGCCTGGTCTCATTATGTAAGGCTATAGACGTAATGAGGAGGTAATATTTGCATAACAATTGAAGGTACTTTTGATATGAGAACATCGCACATTACAATGGAGTGTAGGCTATTAGATGGAAATGGTCAAATAGCAAAGACATCTGGCAGGGAACATCAAAAACAAAAGTTAGGAGATGTAATAGTGGGTGGGGAAGAACCAATCATCTATGTCCAGGTCACTTATGGAATAGATTAAAGGCCGATATATCCCCAGATAGGCTGCATCCAGAGACTTAAGGAAGTAGCTCTCAGAAATAGTGGATGCAAGATTCAAAGTCTGAGTAGTTCCGCATTGTAACTACAGACCAGTAATCCAGTTATTAAAGATGGGATAACTTTCTCATTAGGCATTCAAACTGGAGGAGCTACACGTGGATAAGGGAAACTTCTGTTTTACTTCCGTATAAAATTGACGCACAGGGTTGATTGCACAAGCTTGCTCATGACAATCGTGCAGAGCTAGCTGCCGAGAAGACAGATTAGGAAAAGGCTGTCCCAGCAGGCGTAAAGCACTCGTGGACTGTTGTACAGTCTTGGTGAGACACACCTGGAGTATTGCGTTGCAAATCTGAGAGTGCCATAGAGGAGTGGTTCACAGACTTGTCAGCTTGGTTTGTACTCTACCTCACAAAATTCATGGGCGTGATTAAGGGGGAATAAGACCGAGAGAGTCACACAAAGATTGGTAGTCTCTGTTAAATTTCGGATGTTGCCGGATCAGGTTGTAATCAGCCAGATGATCTTATTGAATGGCGTGCGCTCAAAACTCTTGATATCTATGTTTCCTGTTAAATTTCAACTTGTAATATCCAAAAATAAGTTTTATCAGTTGCAATTTTGCATATTACCTAAAACTCGATGACATAATCTGAGAAGGGCAGCACAGGCTTTCACCACTAGCTTTGTTATTAAAACAGCAGAATCTGTGCCTTATGAATATAAATATGACAGAGTATGCAGCTACAAGATTGATTCTCTGAGTCAGTTAAATTGCAGACACCTAATCATCCATCTTAAACTGGGTAAGTAAACCCACAATTTAATTAGCCTAATTCTAACCCGATTTGGCCTGCACCATATTTCTGTCATCTTAAGAAATATACCCCTCTAGTCCTTGGCCAGACCACTCATCCTCGGATGAGTTGTCACTGATTGCACTCGGAACCGTTGTTCCTCTGTTGATCCTACGGGCTGAATTTTTTTTATTTTTGGCTTTCCTACCCGCGGAAGATGCAATAGCTAGTTATTCATACATGTCGCTGATAATATATAATCAGCAGCAAATGACAAGAGCTGAAACCACAGTCTCCCTTAGATATGAGAATACGAGTTCCCTGTCAACTCTTGACTAAGAGTCACCATGATTACGTAGCGTTTTCCTTCAGAGTGGAGATTAGTATAATGCAAGGCTGAATCAGGAATTACATCGCAGTCCTTTGACTGAAACCACATGTCTAAGTCGCCAGAGTGCATAACACAATCTCTTCGACCCACCACTCAATCAGGAATATTGGTATTGAGAGCCTATAAACTATTATGAATACATTGTTGATTCAGAACATGAACCTGCTGGTCAGATAAAGTTATATTATATGCCAGACGAGCTTCCTGTTGGTAACTACCTGTCCCAGAGAGGATGGCAATGATGATTCCAATGAACCAGTAACTCTACGGACTGAGGAGAAATAAACCAGATGTTTGAGAAAAAGTTCGACTACTTTATTCTATTGAGCAGTCTGATAACCTCTCATAGATGATGAAGCAGTGCTTCTCTGATCTCTATGACTAGTATGGCCAGCCAGTTCCATGATGGTCTACCCCAATCCAGGGTAACCAAATTGTTCCTACTTGGAGCTTACAGAGGTTACTGTGCAAGGCACCTTGCAATGTCTCTACATCAACCTGATCTTATCCCAGAGACAGTGAAAAAATGACTAGACAGCCCATGCTGGCAGTAAACCCAACCTGGGCCAACAGACTGCTCCATTTTGGAGTTTACGGAGGTTAATAACGAGACCTTACTTACCAGCGTCTCTAACCCAGGGTCAATTTCCTTTGTTGGAGCTTCAGCGAAGTTCCATTTGCAGACCCTGTCCATCATGCTTGTCAGTTCTGTTAGATAGCTGATGCCGCTGGCTAACTTCTCTTGTAGTGGTTTGTCCATCCCCGAGGGAACAGCAATTTTAGAGGCAAGAGCACACACCTTTTTCTCATGCGATTGTCGTACATCATGCATTAAGCATGGGATCCCGGCAAATAGTCATGTTCGGGGTCATGTTTGGAGTCAGTCCGTACTGATCTCTGACACTCTCGTAGAGTGGGAGAAAAATTGCACCCTGAACCAGGCGTTGCCATATCCGTATGCCTTGGACTGTCTGTGCATGCTTCCATAACACCAAGCATATTTGGTCTCCAATAGTCTTTCGGGTGGGAGGAAAATACGAACCCTGAAACCAGGGCAGCTACAGGCATATGACTTGAACTGCCTGTGCATGCTTCTGTAATACGGAGCATAATATATATGGCTCTATCTCCATCACTTCATACATCCGAGTGGGAGGACTTATGCAACCCTGAACCAGGTGCTGCCTCAGGCATGTGTGCATATACTTTGGCACCATCTCGATCACTACGTTCACCCGAGTAGGAGGAAAATTGCAACCCTGAACCATGAGCTGTTTCAGGCATATGTGTATATACTTTGGCACCATCTCCACCACTTCTTTCATCTGAGTGGGAGGAAAATTGCAACCCTGAACCAGGAGCTGCTGCCTGACATGCCTTCGTAACCCGGAGCATTCCTTGTGGTATAATTTGATTCATCAGATATTCTAATTGGGACAAATGCCCAATCACATCTGCCATAGATGTCCCAAGACTTGGCTATGACTTGGCCCCGACTTGGGGTTGTCAGGCTGCTCCCTTTAGCCGCCAAACCGAGACTAGCTGCAGATCAGTGCTCTGTTGTTATCATCATTGATCAAACAGACTGCACCTGCTAGTGACTCCGAGTCCTTGCTCCCTTCCAGAGCCAGGACAGAGTGGGAGAAATGCTGCAACCCTGTCAGGTGTTGTCATCGGCAATTACGTTTATATGATTAAAAGAAACCTATCTCTATAAAATCAGAGATTCGATTACTTTATTGATATGCATATAGTTGGAGTATTTTGTAAAGGAATCTTCCACAGTCCCCTCTAATGAGCGGAAATTACCATGACGCCACCAGGCATAGCTCCCACATGTGACTAATAGGCACAACTCAAACAAGGTTTCCCAAGCCAGGAGCTCTGGACTGCAATGGCAGGTCCAATTCCACTACACCATTGGTGTAAGTGATAATAAATGTCCTTTGTAATTATCTCTTTTAAAACATAAACTTAATTGGCATGATAAGATATATTTGTGATATTGCCAAATAATTAAACCTGACTTTAGAATGCTATCGGCTATGATAGTCACAAACGTGACCCCATGGCAACTGTTATAAATGCCAACTCTATTATAACCATCCAAAATAAAGTATACACTGTATGCTGCTGCAGCATAGCTGTAGCAGTAACTTGTTTAAATTGTTTGGTGCTACAGCAGGCTGAGCTACCTCAGCAGTAACTCTTGGCCATGGTTATTTTTAAAACTCACCTGCTGCTGGAAATCTCCTGCAATGAAATAGACCTGGCTGTCAGCAGCCACAATTTATGAATGTTAGCTCCTTACGGAGCCCCACGCTGTCTCCAACTCTGGCTGCCTGCTCCCGTATGGAGCTCTGATGCTGGCAGCTGTAATCACTTAACCTAGCCGGCGGTCTCCCATTTGGGCCGTCTGCTGCCATGCAGACTATAATGGCAACAGCCGCAATCCCAGCTCCTAAGGAGCCTACGCCGGTATCCCATTTTTGCCGTCTGCTGCCATGCAGACTATAATGGCATCAGCCGCAATGAAGCCCTACAATTTCAGCCGCCTGCTCCCGTTGGAGAGCTCAAACTGCGGTGCAAAATACTACTTACTCTAGCTCCAGTGGAGCTTCCATGGCGGCCCAAACCCCCCGGCCGCCTCCATAGCTACTTTGGGCACGCTATAGAGCAGCCCGGAGAAAATTTACTTATCTTGCGGAGCAGTGTGAAAACTGCCCCGAATCTCGCCATGCGCTAGACGTATTGACGCGCGTGCGGGCTGGCGGGCTTCTTCACTCATAAAATGAGGATAGAGTGTATGTGGAGAGGGTGTTTCCACTATTGGGATAGTCTAGGACCAGAGGTCATAGCCTCAGAATTAAAGAACATTTAGGAAGGAGATGAAGAGGAATTTCTTTCGTCAGAGCGTGGTGAATCGGTGGAATTCTTTGCCACAGAAGGCTGTGGAGGCCGTCAATGGATATTTTTTAAGTTTTTGATTATTGATTAGCACGAGTTAGAAGTTAGATTCTTGATTAGTACGGGTGTCACGGGGTTATAGGGAGAGGACAGGAGAATGAGGTTAGGAGGAAGAGATAGATCAGCCATGATTGAATGGCCGAGTAGGCTTGATGGTCCGAATGGCCTAATTCTGCTCCTTTCACTCATGACCTTAAAATATTGTTGAATGTTCTGTGAAGTGGCACTTTCTCACCATTAAATTGTTTGTTAATGCCCAGCACTACTGATCTACAGTCCTTATTACAGCCTGAATTCAAGAGTGTAGATTGATGCTGTTCAGCCACTAACCACATGTTGCTAGCTTTACTAACTCCACCCCATCGCCAGATCTATAACAGCACTCCCCTCCTCCTGCAGTCAGTCAGATGCTGCATGAGGTCCTGTTGGCTGACAGCTTCCTATGCTGTGCTTGTACAGCAGTGATTAAAGTTATGTTTGATCTAATGATCTATTGTGATCAGTTGCACAACACTTACAAAGAGGATCAGGTAGCACCTCTGGAGGACATAGATTGAGTCTGAAAACATGCCAGTCTGAAGAAGGGTCCTGACCCAAAACAGCACCTCTCCATGTCCTCATGAGGTGCTGCCTGACCCGCTAAGTTACCCCAGCACTTTGTGTTCAACACAATATTCCAGCATCTGCAATTCCTTGTGTCTAAATTGAAGAGGTGAGGTGAGATCGGCTGCTCTTGAGATTAAACCAATGTTTGATCAAATGCAGCAACAAGACATCATAGTTATGGATGGAACAGCGGTACAGCGGTCGGGTTGCTGCCTTACTGTGCCAGAGACCCGGGTTCGATCCTGACGACGGGTGCTGTCTGTATGGGGTTTATACGTTCTCCCCGTGACTGCATAGATTTTCTCCGGGTGCTTTGGTTTCCTCCCACACTCCAAAGACATTTGGGTTTCGTTGATTAATTGGCTTCAGTAAAATTGTAAATTGTCCCAATTGTGCAGGATAGTGCTAGTAAACGGGTTGATCACTGGTTGGTGCGGACTCGGTGGGCTGAATTGATCTGTTTGCACACTGTATCTCTAACGTCTGACGTTTAATCTCTAAAGAAGGAATGATCAGGGTGGAACCGGTCTTTGATCATGCTGACTGCTTTTCCAATACATCAGCTTCTTTATAAATGCTGAAGTTGGGGTCCATGCATTGTTTAGGCAAGATTTTCCTGTGGTGACCTTGTTTCTGATCCAGGAGATTAATAAGATGAAAACCTGCAGTGATTCATTTCATGCTGATGTTTCGAACTTGTAGTTTTGAGTTGAGTTGAGTTGAGTTTAGTTGAGTTTTATAACGCCAGCAAGCAACTTTCAGAGATATCTGACACCATAAACTTCAGATACAAGGAAGCACAAGTGCTAGTTTCCAGAAAAAAGGACACAGTGCTGGAGTAACTCAGCCACTATCGCCGGAGAAAGACACAAAATGCTGGAGTAGCTCAGCGGGACAGGCAGCATCACTGGAAAGAAGAAATTGGTGACGTTTCTGGTCGAGACCCTTCTTCAGAAATATCTCCGGGGAAATATGGATAGGTGATGTCTCAGAGGGTCCCAACCTGAAACATCACCTATTAACGTCCTCCAGAGATGATGCCTGACCCATTGAGTTACTCCAGCATTTTGTGTTGTTTTTTAATCTACAATCTTCGGGCTGGCTTTCACTGATTTTACCTCCTTAAGCTTTTACAGTAGCACTATCACAAATTGCAAACAATAAAGTTTATATGTAAGCTAATGTTGCAGACTATTGAATGGAAACAGCAATCTTGCGGATGTGCTGGGCAGATATCATGTAAACCGCCTTCCCCCTTCTGATATGAAAGATAAGAAAGAAAGTGTACCTACAGTTTTCTGCCAGAATTTATCTAAGATGTAGAAACAAGGAACTGCAAAAAAGAACACCAAGTGCTGTAGTAAATCCGCAGGTTTATTTACTGTTGGTTACGGGATAATTGACAATGTTTAAATATCCAGAGTGCCCCTTACTAGCCAAGACTTTCCAAAATGGATGCTGAGTAGTGCACGTTAAACTAAAAGCATGTTTTACACTTCACAAGGGGTGGTACGGTAGCGCAGCGGTAGAGTTGCTGCCTTACAGCGCTTACAGTGCCAGAGACACGGGTTCGATCCTGACTACGGGTGCCGTCTGTACGGAGTTTGTACCTTCTCCCCGTGACCTGTGTGGGCTTTCTCCGAGAACTTTGGTTTTCTCCCACACTCCAAAGATGTACGGATTTGTAGGTTAAACGTCTTGGTATAAATGTAAAACTTGTGCCAAGTACAGGATAGTGTTAATGTGTGGGGATCGCTGGTCAGTGCGGACTCCATGGGCCGAAGGGCCTGTTTCCACACTGTATCTCTAAATGAAGCTAAATGTGAATTAAACATTCTCCTAAGAGTTCACAGCTGATTTTACATTAACACCAGTATATTTTGGTTTACATTAATTGGGCCAACAAAGCCACTAAACTAATGCTGAACCAAAAATCAACAACTGAAAAGTGGTTGGTGGAGGCAGATAAGATAGTGGCGTTTAAGATGGTTTTGTATAGGCACATGGATATGCAGGGAATGGAGGGATATGGATTATATGCAGGCAGATCTTGATATTATGCTCAGCACAGACATTGTGGGCTGAAGAGCATGTTCCAGTGCTGCACTGATTTACGTTTCATGTACAGCATGAATCGACTGGAAAACATACAGACAAAGTTTACCACTGCATCTTGGTATATGACAATGATTAACCAACATCAATGCCAACAAATGAGATCAGTCAAACCCAACCCTTTTTTTGTCTATAATAAAACGGGACTGCAGCTGCTGGTTGATATTGTCTACCAAAGAATGACACGTTCTGTTTCAGTTCAGTTTATTTTATTGTCACGTGTGCCGTGAAAAGCATTTTGTTGCGTGCTAACCAGTCAGTGGAAAGACAATACAGGATTACAATCGAGCCATTTACAGTGTATAGATGCATGATAAGGGAATAACGTTTAGTGCAAAATGTTACTTCAGCAAAAAGCACCTCTGGAGGACATGGATCTGTGACATTTCGGGACAGGCTCTTCTTCGGGACCCTTTTTAAAATCTGATTTTGCCCGAATCACACTTTCCATCCAGTGGACCAGACAGAGATCATATGAAGGAACTGCAGCTGTGTTTCGTTTCCACCTCAGGCCCAGGAATGCTGAAGGGTCTGGCGGTTCCCCAAATACAGAGGCAACTCAGGAACATACAAGTGGGCCGAACCCTCTCGGTCCCTTGGGGTTATGACGCTCATCAGTTATACCATGAACAAAGAACATAGAACAATACAGCACAGGAACAGGCCCTTCGTCCCACAATGTTTGAGTCAAACATGAAGCAAGAAGGAACTGCCGATGTGTAGGAAGGAACTGCAGATGCTGGTTTGAACCGAAGATAGACATAAACTGCTGGAGTAACTCAGCGGGACAGGCAGCATCTCTGGAGAGAAGGGATGAATGATGTTTCGGGAGAGAAGGAATGGGAGACTGGAGTCTGAAGAAGGGTCTCAACCCGAAATGTCACCCCTTCCTTCTCTCCAGAGATGCTGCCTGTCCCGCTGAATTACTCCAAGGAACTGCAGATGATGGTATACCAAAGATAGGACACAAAGTGCTGGAGTAACTCAGCGGGTCAGGCAGCATCTCTGGTGAAAAAGGGTAACAAGGAATCCTTTTTCTGATGCAAGTTAAACTAATCTCCGGTGTCTCCATTCTTATTTTAACAATCTCTGCCTCAATGGCATTAACTCGTTTTGTTTCCATGTTTATTCATAGCCTCTCTCTCCGCTTTGACGTTTTCTGCTGTCTGCGACCACTACAGGCTTTTGAGACAGCGTGTTCCACAGGACATTGTGTGAAGAAATGTTTCTTATTCCCGAGCACTGATTCGACAATCATATCTCATAGTTCATATCCGGCCCCTGAAGCTCCGACACATCATGTTGTTTAAAATGTCCTCAGTCAAATCTCCTCTGATTCTTCTGTTTAGTTTAGGAAGGAAAGTCACAACGTGCAAAAATAACTCAGCAGGGTAGGCAGCATCCCTGGAGAACGTGGTTAGGCGATGTTTTGGGTTGGGACCCTTCTTCAGACTGGAGAAGAGTCCAGACCTGAAACGCCACTTATCCATGCATCCTAACCCGCCGAGTTACTCCAACATTTTGGGTCTTTCCTTGGTCAACCAGCATCTGCAGTTCGTGGGTTTCTACATTCATTTTCCTTTAGTTTAGTTCAGTTCAGTTCAGTTCAGATTAGTTTAATTTAGTTTGGAGATACACTATGGAAACAAGGTTCTCCGGCCCACCGAGTCCACGCTGACCATCGATCACCAGTTCTCACTAGTTCTATGTTATCCCACTTTCTCACCCACTCCCTGCACACGAGGGACACTTTACAGAAGCCAACTAACCTGCCACCCAGCATGTCTTTGGAATGTGGGAAGAAACCAGAGCACCTGGAAGAAACCCACGTGGTCACAGAGAGAACGTGCAAACTCCACACAGGCAGCACCCGAGCAGTGATCGGCATCACCTTTACCAGCTGCTGCCAAGCTTTGTCCCACCTCCCTTTGTTTCAGTTTTCTCCCTTTTCTCCCCCACCACTCCACTTCTCCAACCAGACTGAAAATGTGTCCCGACCAGAAACGTCGCCTATCCATAGGCTCCAGAGATGCTGCCTGACCTTCTGAGTTATTCTAACACTTTGTGTAATTTTTAAGGTCATTTTCCACCACTTGGTTTTAGTTTCGTTTAGAGATACAGCGTAGAAACAGACCCTTCGACCCACCGAGTCCGCGCTGACCAGTAATCCCCACACATTAACACTATCCTACACCAGATCACCCAGAGAAAACCACACATGTCACTAGGAGAACGTACAAACTCCGTACAGACAGCACCCATAGTCAGGATCGAACCTGGGTCTCTGCCAATGTAAGGCAGCAACTCTACCTCTGTGCCACCGTGCCGTCCATTGCACTATCCTTTACAAAATGTCCGCTTAAAATAAAGCCTCAATCCCAGGAAGCATAATGTGGTGTTTTTTTGTTTCAAACTAGTAAATGCGATCTGAAGAAGGACCCTGACCCGACACGTCACCTATGCATGTTCTCCAGAGATGCTGCCTGACCTGCTGAGTTACTCCTGCACCTTGAGGCTTTTTAATGTCAACCAGCAGCTGCATTTCCTTGTATCTATTCTCCAATATAGACAATAGACAGTAGACAATGGACAATAGGTGCAGGAGTAGGTCATTCGGCCCTTCAAGCCAGCACCACCATTCAATGTGATCATGACTGATCATCCACAATCAGTACCCCGTTCCTGCCTTCTCCCCATATCCCCTGACTTCACTATCTTTAAGAGCCCAATCTCTTGAAAGTATCCAGAGAACCGGCCTCCACCGCCCTCTGAGGCAGAGAATTCCACACTCACAACTCTCAGGGTGGAAAAGTATTTCCTCGTCTCCATTCTAAATGGCTTACTATGGTTATCTAGCTATTGAGCTCAAGGTCGACACAAAATGCTGGAGTAACGCAGAGGGACAGGCAGCATCTCTGGAGAGAAGGAATGGGTGAAGTTTTGGGTCGAGACCCTTCTTCTGACTGATTGAGTTCTGGTGGTCCGCGAGTACAGTAATAGGACCGCCATCAGCAAACTCAGCAAAAATGCTCTGGAAAATAGCAGTGGGAGTAATTGGGTTTGTACGTAACAATGAGGAGCTGATAAAGGGAAACATAGATACAGTTTTCTGAAGGTCCATAGATAACCCAAGTCATGCTACTGAACAACTCTGTATCTCTGCGCATTTGTAGCAATTTTGCATTACAAACAAACGGTGTAGGATCCAAATAAAAACTTTGCAGCACATTGTATGTCAAATATTCCAGTAAATGTCTGCACATTTCAATGCATTATTAATTAGACTTCACTTTTCAATGGGCGACCGACGCAGTGCCATGACAACCGACAAATATGCAGTGCGGTTACAAGGGAAAGCTCCAGGGGAGAAGGCTCTTTTGAATTTGATTTTATTCATGGAGAATGAGAGCCATGCACACCAGCCTCAATGTGCAGTCCCATGAAGAATGTTTCACAGGCTAAGCCTGTGGGCACAATAAGTCAAAATGTACGGAGGACCCCTGAGTAGATTAAAGAAAATGAAATAAGCGTAAAAGAATTCCAGCGGTTCGCTAAAATGGATTTTAAAATAAGGCACAGCTATTGTTTTCCCTTACCTATTTTGATATTCAAAGTTTGTCAGTCTCCATTTTGAATATAGGCACAAGGAATTGCAGACGCTAGAATCTTGAGCAAAAGGCTCAAAGTACTGGAGTAACTCAGCGGGTCAGGCAGCATCTCTGGAGAACATGGACAGATGACGTCTCGGGGTGAGACTGCTTGAGACTGATTGTGATTAGTGGGGGGTTGGAACATGGAAGAGAAGTAGTGGAAGGGAGAAGACTGTCACCACCTCTTTCAGCTTACGGCAGCATCTAAGGAGCGAAGGAGATAGGCAACGTTTCGAGTCTGAAGAAGGGTTTCGGCCCGAAAGATTGCCTATCTCCTTCACTCCTTAGATGCTGCTGCACCCGCTGAGTTTCTCCAGCCTTTTGTGTACCCTCGATTTTCCAGCATCTGCAGTTCCATCTTTAACACCTCTTTCAGCTTCTCCACCACCCCCCCCCCCACCCCCCACAACGACAATCAGTCTGAAGAAGGGTCTCAACCCAAAACATTGTCTTTCCATGTTCGCCAAAAATGCTGCCGGACCCGTTGAGTTATTCCAGCACTTTGTGTCTTTTTGCTCCATTTTTAATACATTCAGTGTATGTGTCTTCATCCCCTATTTCCCTACTTGGTAGCGAATTACAAAGATTCACTCTCTCTGGGTTAAGAAATTGCTTCTCGTCTCAGTCTGAGTGGTCTTCATCTTTCTGGGGGGATTTGAGCCCTGCTTCCAGTACCTGTGGAGGTGATAGTTATTCTCTCTCTCTCGCTCTCTCTCTCTCTGCTTTCTTAAATAGTGGGGTTATATTTACTACCTTTCAATCTATGGAAATCATTCAAAAATCTATGGAATTTTGGAATAATAAAAGCAGTGCATCCACCAGTTCTTTCACACCCTTAGGAGGTTGGTCATCAGGAATCGGGGATTTATGGGCTTTCAGTCCTGTTATTTTCTCTGATGCTACATTTTTGCTAATGGTCATTTCTTTAAGCTTTACTAGACTTTCTCTCCACTATTTCAGAATGATTCACGTGTCTTCCTGCATGAAGACCAGCACAGTAGCACAGCTGATCGAGCTGCTGCCACACAGAGCCAGAGACCTGGGTTCCATCCCGACCTCAGGTACTGTCTGTGCGGAATTTACGTCTTCTCCCCGTGACCGCGTGGGTTTCCTCCGGGTGCTCCGGTTTACTTCTACATCCCAAAGACGTGTGGGTTTGCAGGTGAATTGGCTTCTGAAAAATTACTTCTAAATTGTTCGGAGTAGATAAGAAAGTGAGATAGCATAGAACCAGTGCGATCGATGGTCGGCTTGGACTCGGTGGGGTGAAGGACCTGCTTCCACGCAGTATCTTTAAACTCATAAACCAAATATGCGCAGGAACGAGCTGCAGATGCTGGTTTATACCGAAGATAGTCACAAAATGCTGGAGTAACTCAGCGGGTCAGGTAGAATCTCTGGAGAAAAGGAATAGGTGACATTTTGGGTCGAGACCCTTTTTCGGATGCAATCCTCTCCAGTCTGAAGAAGGGTTCTGATTCGAAACGTCACATGTTCCTTTTCTCCAGAGATGCTGCCAAAAGCTTTTCACTGTATCTCGGTGCAGGTGACAATAAACTAAACGAAACTAAACTTGGTGAGTTACTCCAGCATTTTGTGTCTATTTTAAACCAAACAGCTGTTCTGCAAAATAATTGAGTCTGAAGAAGGGTCTCGACTCGAAACGTTGCCTATTTCCTTCGCTCCTTAGATGCTGCCTCACCCACTGAGGCCCCGACCACATCAAGGAAGAGTCTTTGGTGCTTTCCTTCACAGTGGGAAACTTTTGATTCTGCTGCGTGGGGATGTTTTATGTTTAAATCTGTCGTGTGTTGTGTTCTTTATTTTAGTGTATGGCTGCATGGTGATTCATTTCACTGTGCCATCTGGCACATGTGACAAATAAATGTATCTTGTATCTTGTATCTTGAGTTTCTCCTGCATTTTTGTCGACCTGCAAAGTAACTGGTCTGCAGAGACATCTGGTGGCCAAAGTGGACAATACGTTTCCACTGCATCCTGGAGAAACTGTTCGCAAATGAGTGCACTCAATAAGCAAGGTTCATAACTTATTTTAAACCGTATAAACACTTTTCCCCAATATAGACCAGAGTTTACATCCTTCAATCTAGCCAACAGGAAATCTTTTAACCAAGATAACCTGGCAGAGTTTGAAGCAAACTACAAATTACTGGGGTAACTCAGCAGGGCAGGCAGTACATATGTGCTGCCCTGCAAATTGAAGGGGGTTGAGTATGGGGGGAGTTAATATTGTGTTAATTTTTCGGTCCAGTTATGAATGCCATGTGCATTTGAATAAAAGGTCTTCAGCTTAGTCAACCAGAGGTCGGTCGAGGACGCGCAGACGAGAGAACGGAGAGGAGAGGGACCATTGGGACATGTGGCATGGCAGGGGGCACGGCGGCGCAGCAGTAGAGCTACTGCCTTTCAGCGCCAGGGCCCAGGGTTCGATCGCCTGACAACGGGTACTTGTCTGTACGGATGTTTTGTACGTTCTCCCCGTGACCTGCGTGGGATTTCTCCGAAATGTTCGGTTTCTCCCAAAACTCCAAAGATGTACAGGTTTGGATATTAATTGGCTTGGTATACATGTCAATTGTCCCTAATTAATGAGCGTAGAATAGTGTTAATGTGATCGGGCAGTCGTTGCGGACTCGGTGGGCCTAAGGGATGTTTCCGCGCTGTATCTCGAAACTAAACTACATCGAACACTTTGTAACTTAGTCGGCGCCCTCTATATATGAACACTACTTTGCATACTTAGCGTACAAATATCGGCAAGACAAATAATTTCACTGTGGCATGTCACATCTGATAATAAAGTATCAATCCACTGGTCACCGCGGGGGTGGACTGCATGCTTGACAAGGATTGTAAAATAGTCATTTTAGAGTGTAAAATTCAGGAATATTTGTTTAGATAATTGGGTGATTTTGTGTTATGCTGGTGGGTTTGTTTGGTATTATGCATATGAATGCAATAATTAATTACATTTCTTTTTTTTTTAAATAAGTATACAGATAGATAATTGGATAAATAAATAAACAGCCACATAAATAAATAAATAAATAAATAAATGAATAAATAGATAGATACGCAAATGAATAGATTAATGGATGGATAGATAAATAAATGGATAGACTGACACATTTATAAATAAATAAATAGATAAATAAATGACTTGGTGATCGTTCATTTATTCATTTTTTTATAATAATAATAATAATAATAATACATATTATATAATAATTATTGTCATTGTAAATACTACAACAAAATTTCAGGCACACTGCCCGAGAGAAGTTCCAAGTATCAATAAATAATAATGACAAACAATAATGGCAAGAAAATGTCAGTCGAATGTTCATATTTCGCAGAGATAGTGTTATGGCAGTACAAAAATTGGCTTCTGGGCTGTGTGTTCAGTTGTGCAGAGTTTCAGTGTGGTGATGGCCTTGGGTAGAAACAGTTGTTATGTGTTTTGTGGTGTGCTTGCTGGGTGTGTGATGTGGACCTGTAACTCTGTTTATCAGACCTGCGTAGATGATCGTTGGAGCTATGGACCATTAGCATCACGAGTGCCGATGCCCTAAGCCTAGGTCTTGCTCCACATAGACGTGGGTGCTTCATTTTCAGAGGAATTATGAATGGAACTGAAAATCTTGCAATCATGAACTGATGATCACACTGCCTGCAGGGGCCACCGAAGAGCAGGGGATCGAGGAGGAGCGAGCTGTTGGTGACGTCGGATGCAAGGAGCGTGTCGGTAGGAGAGGGGCCGGGATATTGCCACCAGCACCTTCAGGATCGGCTGCAGGAGGCGCCCACTCAGGCCCACAATACAGGTGCAGTCGGGCGAGGAGAATGACGTGGGTTGGCGGGCTGAGCTGGTCGAGGGCGACGGAGTAGGCCCTGCAGCAGCCTGGGGCTTGCCTGGATCGGGAGCCACTCCAGTACATCCAGCACGTGGACTCGACTTTGGACTTTTATAAATGGCGCCAAAATATGCCGTCTCGTGCATGTGTGAGCAGAAAAGTATTTCACTGTGCAGTGCACACGTGACAATTAAAAAACATTGACTTTTCCAGCTCAAATTGGCTGTAAATGCATTTGCAGTGTCCCTTCATGTCACAATCTGCACATAATTCCCCTCTACAATTTTAGATTCTTGTGCATCTGCCACATGGTTCTGCGAGGTCCCCCCGAAGCACCTTTTATACCCCTACAGGCAGTTTCCACTGTAAACTTTGCACTGATCAGGCAGCACATCCTTGCGATGTGGCAGGAAACCAGAGCACCCACAGGTCACATCAAAGATCCTATAGCAAGCTTGCCTGATGGTGCTAACTCCACACAGACAGCACCCGAGGTAAGGATCGAACCCTGGTCTCTGGCGTTGTGAGGCAGCGGCTCTACCAGCTGCACCACTGTGTTGCCCGTCAGACATGTAGAATGTGGAACGGTACAACATGCAAACAGGCCTTTCAGCCGCAATGTCTGTGCCCAACGTGATGCCAAGACCAACTCTTGTCTGCCTGCATGTGATCCATATCCCTCCATTCCCTGCATATCCTCGTGCCTATCCAAAACTCTCTTAAATGCCACTGCCTTCACCACCACCCGGCAGCACCTTCCAGGCACTCACCACCCTCTGTGTAAAACATCTGCCCCACACATCTCCGTCAAACCTTCCCCTCATAATAGCGCAATATAAAGCAGTGGGGCGTTCTGAAGAACAACTACAGCGGATGTGGTTACAGTGGCCAAGATCCCTGAATGAAAGCCTTGGTCCCACAAGATAAATTTAGGATGTAAGGTGGAAATGAGAGGAGCATTTCTTCAGTAACAATTCTGTCTGAGACGTTGGAAATTCTTGCCACAGACATGTTTGGATTCAAGTCCTTGGTTAAGGCTGAGATAGACTGATTGTGGAAAGAAAGAAAAAAGAGAGAGAAAGGGGGAGAAAGGGAAGAAGGCAAAGAGGGAGAAAGAAAGAAAAATAAGGAAGAGTGAGAAAACGAGAAGAGAAATAGCGAGAGAAAGAGAGAGAAAGATAGAGAGAAGGAGAGAGAGAAAGAGAATAGAGAGAGAGAGAGAGACAGGACAGAGAAAAAGGTGAGAGGGGGAGAGAGAAAGAAGGAAATAAGGATATCAAGGATTGGGCAGTTTGTTTAATCTCTTTTCCTTCTTTCTCTCTCCCCTCTCACCTTTTCTCTGTGTTTCCCTTCTCTCTCTCTCTCTCTCTCTCTCTCTCTCTCTATCTCTAATCTTTCTCTCTCTCCTTCTCTCTATCTTTCTCTCTCTCTTCGCTATTTCTCTCTCTCTCACTTTCCTTTCTCTTTCTTTCTTTCTCCCTCTTGCTTCTCTCTCCCTTTCTCCCCATGTCTCTCTCTTTCTCTCTTTTTTCTTTCTTTCTTTCCATAATTTTCTTTCTTGTTGTCTCTCTCTTCTCTCTCCCCTTCTCCTTCTCTCTTTCTTTCTATCTCATTTCATCTCTCTCTTCTCTTTCTATCTCATTCTCTCTCTCTCTCTCTGTCTGTCTCTCTCCATCTCCCTCTCCCTCTCCCTCCCTCTCTCCCTCCCTCTCTTTCCTCTATCTCTCTCTCACACTCATTTGCTCTTTCCCTTACTCCGTCCGCTGTTCTGTCACCCTTTCTCTCCTCTCACCCAAGTAAACCTCAAAACACAAAATTCTTGGAAAAATCTGCCTTGATTTATTTTTAAAGTGACATATCATTGCAATAAATTGCACAAACACTTACCTCCAGAGGGCACCCTGCATCCTTTTATTCTGCATCATTAGACATTAGACTTTAGAGATACAGCGTGGAAACAGGCCCTTCGGCCCACTGAGTCTACGCTGAGCAGCCATGCTAGCATTGTCTTACACATTTGGGGCAATTTACGATCTTTACCAAAGCCAATTAACCTACAAACCTGTATGTCTTTGGAGTGTGAGAGAAAACCGGAGCGCCCGGAGAAAACCCACGTGGTCATGCGGAGATAATATGAACTTTGTAGAGATGGCACCGATAGTCAGGATTGAACCCGGGTCTCTGGCACTGTGGGGCAGCAAAGCTACCACTGCTCCGCCGTGCCGCTTTGATCTGAAAAGGACATGGATGTACAAGGAACATCTGAAGACCTCAAACACTTGCTCCCATGAAGTCCAATCACTGAGATGTCCTGAAGCAACTCACCACAGCCAGATCAGCCAGAGGGGCAACTAAATGCCCTTCATGCACATCAGCTGGGAAGGCACTAAAAATCAGTGCAACCTTGTAAGGAGGAAGGTTACAAAAACCTTGCATTTAAAATATGTTTCATGTCCAGTTCAGAACATCCAAAAAGGCCTCCTGAAGACCAGTCAGAAGATGCACCTGAGGGCTGAGAGACCAACTTGCTGAATATTTCATCAGGCGGCACATGTGGTGCAGCTGGTAGAGCCGCTGCCTCACAGCACCAGAGACCTAGCTTCGATCCTGACCTCAGGTGCTGTCTGTGTGGAGTTTGCACGTTCTCCCTGTAACTGCGTGGAATTCCTCTGGGTGCTCCAGTATTCTCCCACATTGCAAAGGCGTGCAGGTTTGCAGGTCATTTGGCCCTCTGTAAATCACCCCGAGTGTGCAGGGAGTGGACGAGAAAGTGGGATAACATAGAACAAGTGTGAACGGGTGATCAACGGTTGGCATGGACTCTGTGGGCAGAAGGGCCTGTATCCATGCTGTAACTTTCAATCAATCAATCAATGTAAGAAAAAAGGGAAAGAGAAGGCTATAAAGCCCTTTGTTCCTGCTCAATGTGTCATTAAGGTCTTGTCTGATCTTCTCCCTCCAGGATTTCCAGAAATACCCAGATATTTCTTCATTCCCTTTCACATGCAGAAACCTTTCAACCTGTGTTGTGAACGAGCACATCTGAGCTGCCTCGACCCTCCAGGGTAGAGAATTCCCGAGATTCACTGCCTCTTGCGTCATTCCAGTCCCAAAGAACCAAAGTGGACAATCCGTTTCCATTGCATCGTGGAGAAGGGCCTGTTTCCATGATCTTTCAGTCAAGACTTTGCTGTAACAGTCTATCTGGACTTATCTGGTCTTACCCTGTCTAAACATCTGGACACCCGCAGCGGCGACTGGGGAGGGTCGAGGTCCCGACCACGGGGGAAAATGGAGGAGGACTGGCCAATTTTTGTGCCTTCCACCACAGTGATGAATGCTGTGGAGGATATTTGTGTTAAATTTTTATTGTGTATTGTGTGTTCTTTTTTTATTGTACCGCTGCTGGCAACTTCATTTCACTTGCACTTTATGTGCAAGTGACGAATAAAACTTGACTTGACTCTCCAAATGACACTGCCGCTAATGCTCATTACTGCTTCAAAGTACCAGCTTCAGTGGAGACTTGAACTTACAAACTACTAACTCTAGCACTGGCACTCAGCCACCGGACACCAAAGACCACCGTTGCTCTGGTAACTAGTTGGTGTCAGGCACTTTGTGACTCGCAGATTGCACTTCCCGATTTTTTGCAGCCTGCTATTAGCAAGATCTCAGTGACGCAGAAGGCCTTGCTGGAATTTCATTTCAACTTATTGCCTGGTGCAGGTAGCACCAAGTGGATCTTAAATGCACTGTCTGGGAGAGCGGGAGGGGGGGGGCGGGGTGGGGGAAATAATTCAGCCTCTTGCTTTGAAAAAGGAATTAAGTAAATACTTAAAGGAGGAAGAACATTAGACACACGGACACAAAGTGATGGAATCTGATCAAAGGGCCCCGATCCAAAATGACGGCCATCTTTCTCGAGCGATGTTGCCTGACCCGCTGAGTTACTCCACCACTTTGTGTCATAAGTTCATAAATTCAACCTATCAACCAAGGGTTCGAGGAGCAAAATTAGGCCATTTGCCCCATGGTGCCTGCTCCACCATTCAATCATAGCTAATTTATCTCAACTTTATACTCAAATCCTTAGCCAAAGAAGGCAAGTATACCAGTGTGAACCGCTCTACCGTCTTGTGTTGCCACTTTTGGGAACTATGGAACTACCTACCATCATCTCCAGATGAAATTGTTGTAAAAAAGTGAAAGGTCAACAAAATCTGATTAACTTTCTCTTCAGATGTGGCAACGGCTAATGCTAAAGAAAATTAAGTTCCCATGCAGTACTGCTCTGATTTAAAACCATCTGATATCCAAAGGAAACATTTCACTAATTGCACCCTAGAGATCCAAAGTTATTAATTATCTTTCCTCTTGGCCAAAAAGTACATCTGTGGCGAAAGCTCCGATTCAAACTTCATTCTGAACATTTGTACGAATAATGCAACTTAACATTACAATACAATGCTTTACAAGACTGCCTTTTCATAAAGGATCGGCTTGACACTTTTTGTGCGGTGTGGGAGAGGGTGTGTGGGGGATGTGGCAGAGGGGTTGATCTGGGGGGTGTGGGGGAGGGGGGTGGTGTGTGTGGGGAGAGGGGGTGTGGGGAAGTGTGTCTGGGGTGTGGAGGAGGGGTGGTGGTGTGGGTGTGTGGGGAGGGGGTGGTGTGGGGGAGGGGGCTGGTATGGGTGTGTGTGTGGGGGGTGTGGGGGAGGGTGTGTGTGCAGGAGAGGGTGTGGGGGAGGGGGTGTGGGTGAAGGGGGTGTGGGGGAGGGGGCATGGTGGGGGGTAGGAGGTGGTGTGGGGGGGAGGGGTGGTGTGGGGGGAAGGGGGAAGGAACAGGGGAGGAGTAAAGGGGTGGTGTGGGTGTGTGGGGGGGAGGGGGGTTCGTGGGGAGGAGGGGAGGAGGGGAGGGGGGAAGCATGAAGGGGGGTGTGTGGGGAGGAAGGGGAGGGGGGAAGGGGGGTTGTGTGGGGGGGGGGAGGGACACCACTCAGAGGCCACCACACAGCACCACCATTCAATGTGATCACGGCTGATCATCCCCAATCAGTACCCCGTTCCAGCCTTTTCCCCATATCAGCATCACACAGCGCCTCCCGACTCCACACAGCGGCTTTCCCGACTCCACACAGCGGCTTTCACAACTCCATTCTTGCGGACTCAATCAGCACGCCTCCGGGGCTTTATTCTCCTGCAGGTGCCAGAAGGGGCGTTACCTCCATGGTAACTGACAGGCGAGAAGACCAATCTGCTCATCTCATGATTTTTTAAAGCTTCAAAACCTTTCTCATATTTCACCAATCGGAACAAAACTTGGAACGGTGCCTTGGAACAGATGATAATGGTGAGTAAGATGGCGAAAAGATTCTAGCGATATAGGGTAGCGTTTTGGCGCACATTTAATAACAACGCAGACCGGAAGTGGTCACGATGAGAGTTTTAGTAATATTATAGATAGATATAATATTATAAGGCATGGATAAGGTAGACAGTTAGAACCTTTTTACCAAGGGGTAAATGTCAAAGACTGGATGATGTAGCTTTAAGGTGAGAGGAGCAGAGTTTAAAGCAGATGTGCCAGGGAGGCTTTTTACACAGAGGGTGGTGGGTGCCTGGAATGTGTTGCCAGGGGTGGTGGAGGAAATTGGATATGATTGTGGCATTTGAGGTTTTTAGATAGGCACGTGGATACACAGGGAATGGAGGGGTGTGGATCACGTGGAAGTAGATGAGATTCGTTTCTCTTGGCATCATGTTTGGCACGGATTACCTGCACTGAAGGGGCTATTCCTGTGCTGTGCTTTTCCATGTTGCCTTTTGGTATGGTAAACCAGAGCAAGACTTACACATTAAATGGGAGGGCTCAGGTGTGTGTGGTAGTTTTAGTTTTTAAGTTTTAGAGATACAGAGTCTGTCCAGGGACCCCGACAGTCCGTTCAGGTTAGGCAGAGGTTCACTTGCAACCCCTCCAACCTCATCTACTGTATCCGTTGTTCAAGATGTGGACTCTTATACATCGGCGATCGTTTCGCTGAACACCTTCGCAAACCCCGCCTGAACCTACCAGATCTCCCGGTTGCTGGACACTTTAATTCGCCTTCCCATTCCTAAACAGACCTTTCTGTCCTAGGTCTCCTCCATTGTCAGAGTGAGGCTAAACACAAATTGGGGAAACAGCATCTCATATTTCTCTCACTTCAGGTAGCCCCGACATTCCCTCTCTCTCTTTCGCTCCCCCACCCAAGTCACACCAGCTTCTCATTTTCACCGTACAGACAGCTAACAATGGCCTGTTCCTTTAAGCATCATCGCAACTTTTGTGCATATCTTTCATTTGTTGTTCTTTATCTCTCCACATTACTGTCTATATCTCTCGATTCCCTTTAATCCTAACCATTCTGAAGAAGGATCGAGACCCGAAACGTCACCCATTCCTTCTCTCCAGAGATGCTGCCTGTCCCGCTGAGTTACCCCAGCGCTTTGTTCAATCTTTGGTTCAAACCAGCATCTGCAGTTCCTTCTTATACATAATATTATTTGGCAAGGGTACACAAAAAGCTGGAGAAACTCAGCGGGTGCAGCAGCATCTAAGGAGCGAAGGAGATAGGCGACGTTTCGGGTCGAGACCCTTCTTCAGACTGGCAAGTTGGCAGTTATTATTTGGCAACTTGGTCAGCGTGGCCTACAATGATGAAGCAAATGGCCAGCCTCCGTGTTGAATAGCTCTGTGCCTTTATGACTCCAAAATGGACTTTCTTCCTGGGAGGCTAATGTCAAGACATTCCTCAGAGTCAAATGTATAGACTTGAACTATTTGTATAGCCTCCGAAAATGTCGGATTAATTTTTTTTTTGCACGTTTCTTGTATTGTATATATTTATTACTTGAATAAAGTCTATTTTGAAATATTTTTAAAAAGTTAGAGCTTGACATCAACATTTCACTCTACATGTTGTGAAGTTAATGCCCTTCAGCATTACAATCCTGCGGCTCCTCATTTGGATAATGTTTTTTTTAATGTTTCTGCGCTTACATGAGGCTGTGTTTTCTCTGTGTTTTAGTTTAGTTTAGAGATATAACGCAGAAACAGGTCCTTTGGCGCACTGCGTCCACGCCGGCCAGAGATCCCCGCAGCCTAACGCTATCCTACACACAATAGGGATAATTTTACTTCGGAGTCACGTGAGTGATACGTGAAGAACCCGCCTCACGCTGGCAAACGGCATTACGTCGACGCTGACGGCGGAAGGAGGAGCTGCAGTAAGGAGCAGCTCTCGCAGCGGTCGGAACGGCCCCGCAGGTAAGTGCAGCAAAGTCGGGATGTTTTTTAGCGTACGCTGGGTGGGTCCAGCAGTAAAAGTTAAAGTAACAATAAAGTCAGAGTCACGTTAAAGTGCTGTTTAGCACAGATTAATGAAGGAGAAATCGGCAAAGAAAATTCGCGGGTAAAAAGAGCTTCCCGGGGTGAAAATAAAAAATACGGGGGAAAAAAAGCTAGTGCGGATCGGTTCCGATACCGGTGGCCGCTGATATACCCGTTAGCGAGTTCTAGATTCTCCAGAAGTTATAACCACGGAGAGAAATGCTCTAAAAATGTAATAAAAGAAATCTGAGAGGCCCCGTGTTCTGATGACTCTGATACTGGAAGTCCTCCAGATAATTAAACTATGTGGAACTAATAATGGAAGCATATGGAGAAAGTTCTCCAAAAAATTATGAGACTTAGGGTCACAGTACCCAGAAGGTTCCAAAAAAGCCCTGAGGGTTTAATTATTTGATATGGCTGTGGGCCTAATTGGGAGTTGGAAACTCGGACCCAGGATTTGGGCGAAGGAAGTCTCATGGGATGAAATCCCAATTGATTAGGGCTGCAGAAGGCAGACCCTGTTGATGGTGATTTGCATTTGAAAACACACCACAAAATAAAAGAAAGGCCAAATGTGCCTGGGATAGCAATGAATTTGCTATATATGAGGAAGTGGTGAGGCTATGGAAGAAAACCTAGCTGCCAAATTAATATATGGTATCTCACCAACTTCATGATTTTGTGATGATTGAAACATCAGAATTATAAACGCACAGGAAATTGTGCCTCATTGGAAGTGCCTACGGTTTATCGTTGATGGGCATCCATGACCCCAAATATGAGAGCTCAAGAAGTAAGGTTCAAAAAATCCTCACAAATTATTCTGCTGCCATTATGGCTTTTGGGGAGATGGATAAGTTTAGGAAAGAGGGCCTATTGTGCAAATTCTTTCTATGAAAATTATTGTATGAGGAAAATGGCTATCGGCCCATATTTCCCCCAAGGTTTGCAAGCCTGTGTCGAGCAAGTGGTGTTCAAGCTCCTGGTTATTGTTTGGAGTAAATCTGCCTAAATTATTAAAAATTGGATGAAGAAGCTAAAAATTTTAGCTGCATGAAACCTTTCGTCTTAGGACAAAAAGGTATTTTTCGCCCAGAAGGGGATTTGATTTGGAAATAGAGGCAGAAATATGTCAAGGAAATATTATTGTACTGCACAGCCAATTACTTACCCGTATTCGGGGAAAAAGGAGATCACCACGCTCATATGGAGAGGTATTAAAGACTTGTGTTATACTTAAAGAAACTGCAGATAAAACTCCAGTTGGAGGGAGATTACAAAAGTTTTTATAAAGACTGGCTTACTATTACTTCTGATCGATTTATATTACAAGCAGTTTCAGGAGCCATTATTACATTTAAAGAAGGGGTTAATCCACCTGTACAGAATAAACCTGCTTATGCTTTCGTGTTTACTGCTATTGATAAAGCAGAGATTAATGTGGAAATTGACAAATTATCTGAAAAAGGGGGTAATTGAAAAACTTATGAACACGAGCATCAATTTGTCTCTAACATTTTCGGAGAAATAAAAAAGATGGTGGTTGCAGAATTATTCTGGACCTTACAGAATTTAAATAAGTTTGTAGACATACAAACATTTAAATGGAAACTTTTAATACTGTAAGATATTTAATTTCAGCAGGTTGTTATATGGCTAAGATTGACTTAAAATACGCTTATTATTCTGTACCTATACGTCAGACTTTCGGAGGTACTTAAAATTTATTGGCTGGGGGCAATTATGGCAGTTTAAAGCTTTGCAAATGGATTGAGTTCAGCTCCCAGGCTCTTTACGAAACTGTTGAAACCAGTGTTAGCCCAATTAAGAGCACAAAAACACATCGTTATGGCTTATCTCGATGACATTCTAATCATTATGATAATCAAGAGTCAGGTGAGAACTCAGTTTCAGTTACTAAAGCCTTTGTTTGAAAAGCTAGGGTTTTTGATTCATCCAATTAAGTCCCAGCTGCAGCCAGCACATCAATTAACTTTTTTGGGGTTTGTAATTGATTCAGTGACTATGTTAGTAACTTTCCAACAGATAAAGATTAATGATATTTTGGTAACCTGTAAAAATCTCATCCACAAACCTTATCCTTCCATCCGAAAAGTATCGAAAACCATTGGGGAAACTAGTAGCAGCATTTCCTGCAGTAGAATTTGGTCCAATTACATATCAAAATCTTGAAAGGGACAAAATAAGAGCTCTCAAAGAGAAAGCAGGCACTTTGTTGTTAGCCTATGCAATTAACAAAAGAAGCTGTGTTGGGAATTACAATGGTGGGTTTGAAAATGTCCCCACAAGCTGCTAAAAACATTCTGATTAAACAGCCTGAAATGGTTTTTTTACAAACAGATGCTAGTGCTCTCGGATGGGGGGGGCAACAGATTCATCCTCCAGTTGTGGAGGTAGATGGAAAGTTCAAGAAGAAATGTTTCTTCAAATTTATGGTATTAACTATTGACAGTTATTGGGTGCTTTCTACGGATTTAAAAGCATATTGTTCTTCAAAAAAAGGGTTCTACTAAAATGTATTAATAAGTTAGACAATAAAACGGTTGCATATATTAATCACATGGGGGGAGTTAGATCAGTATCATGTGATTGTCTGGTCAAAGAAATATGGCAATGGTGTATTGACCACCAAATGTGGATTCAGCAAATTACATTCCAGGTAAAAGACAATGTGGTGGCAGAATAAAAGATCAAGGATATTTTAAAGCTAACACAGAATGGATGCTTAATCCATCAATCTTATTTTAAGATATATTGTAACCAATTTGGTTTTACACGGAAATTTGATCTGTTTGTATCAAGGCTTAATCATCAATTGCCTAAATTTGTGTCTTGGGAACACGATCCAGATGCTTAGTAGCAGTAGATGCTTTTTCATTAAAATTGGGGGAATATGTTCTTTTATGCTTTTCCCCACCATTTGTTTTGATTCTGATGAAATGTCTGAAGAAAATAGAACAAGAGTTTCTGCCACAGGATTGTTGGTAGTTCCAAATATGGGCCAACACAACTTGGTTCCATTAATGCTGAATATGATTAAAGAACCATATATGTCAATTCCTAACTGTAGTGATATTTGATTAATCCAGTACCTAAAGAAATTTATCCATTATATGCATAAATATGAATTTTAGTAATCTGCAGGTTTTGACCAGACCACTACAGGAGCTGGGATTGTCGGACAAAATATGGAAGTTATAGTCACATCATGGCGAGATAGCACACAAAAATCAATATATGACACATATAAAGAAATGGGAAGAATTTTTGAACACAGTCAAAAAAAATATTTCTTATGATACTGTGAATATTGCAAATGTTTTTTTGGAGTTCCTTGCCAGATTGCATTTCGAGCAACATTTAAGTTACAGTGCTATTAATACTGCACGCAGCAGTGCCTTATCATCTTATTTAGGACTAATGTCTGACCAGAAAATCAATTGGATCACATCATAATATCTAGATTCATGAAAGGAATCTTTAACATCAATCCACCCAAACAAGATATACAGAGATTTGGATGTGAGCATTGTACTTACCTACTTAGGCAATGACTCCAATTGAAGGCTTGTCATTGGAAAGATTAAATTGAAATTAATAATGTTATGTCATTGGTCTCAGCTCAAAGAGTGCAAACTTTACAAATGTTGCGCTTAGGGACTGTATGCATGTGACTACAGATAACATTGTTTCTATGTTTACGATCTGATCAAACAAAGCAGAAGGGAGATCTTGGAGCTAAGGAAAACCTTTCAGCTTATCCTATTGATCCTACTTGTGTGTGGTTAAACATTTGATCAATATGTTAAAGTTACTGAAACTCTTCGAGAAAGAAAATGAAAAAACGTTGATGATTTGATAACATAAAAAGCCACAACACCCAAAAGCTTCAGTTCAAACTATCTCAAAATGGTTGAATACAGGTGTGATGCATTTAGCAGGAGTAGACATGATGTGTTCAAATCTCACTCCACCAGAGCTGCAGCTACTCCTCAGCGAAGGTGCTGACGTACCACTCGAGCATATTTTAAAAATCGCAGGGTGGAGTAAAGAAAAAACTTTTTTCAAAGTTCTACAATAAACCTGATTTCACAACTATGACAAGTTTTGCCACGCGTGTTGGGAATCAATCTACATTAACCTGCTATGTATACTATTGAATTACTATACCCAAGTTTTTATCACTTATATCTTTTATACCTTGTGAATCATTCCCTCGGATATAAGGAGGGTTATTATATGTTCTTTTAAACCATTAAAAGTTAATTATGGAAAGAACTAATATTATCTGGTTTCTCACGTATGTATTTACTTAGCCGACTGTCGTACTATTAAATATTACGACATAAAAAACACAAGAAAGCTTTAAAATCTTTCACGTAGATCAATCACGTGACTCCGACGTAAAATAGTAAGATTACAACGAGAACAAACCAGTTTCGAAGTTTGATCGTTATTTTATGAGATTACGATGAGGGTTACGTGCCCTCCACTCCCACCTCATAAAAAATATGATCAATTCTGGTAGTCTAAGTCTTTATGAGCCTTCAATGTTTACTTCGGTCTATTTGGTGTTCTGTGTTTTTCATCCGCGGCTGTTGAAGTATGGGCCGTTTGCCAGGTGAGGCGGGTTCTTCACGTAATCCCCATCGTAACTCCTCATAAAATAACGATCAAACTCAACTGGAAAGTGCTCGTTTAATCTTACTATTTTACCGAAGCCAGTTAACCTATAAACCTGTACGTCTTTGGAGTGTGGGAGGAAACCAAAGTTCTTGGAGAATACTCACGCAGGTCACGGGGAGAACGTACAGACAATCACACGCAGCCTAGATCCAACCCGGGTGTCTTGGGCTGTCAGCGCTGGAAGGCAGCAACTCTACAACTGCGCCTCTGTGCCGCACGTCATTATAATTCTTATTTTGTGGAACAAAAGGTTCGGACAACTTGAAGCCTGACCACAAGTAGGGATAACAACTATTTTGGAATGTGTAAGAAGGAATTGCAGATGCTGGTTTATACTGAAATAGACACAAACAGCTGAGTAATCTCAGCGACAGGCAGAATCTCTGGAGAGGAAGGAATGGGTAACGTTTCGAGTCGAGACCTACTTTCAGACTGAAGAAGGTTGAGATTTAAATGTCCAAACCAGGGGTCACAGTCTTAGAATAAAGGGGAGGTAATTTAAGACTGAGTGATAAAAAACAATATTCCCTCCAGAGAGTTTTATGAATTTATGGAATTCCCTCCTCCACAGAGGACAGTGGAGGCCAAGTCACTGGATGGATTTTAAGAAGAGGTTAGATAGAGCTCTAGGGACTAGTGGGTTCAAGGGATAGATGTGGGAAGGCAGGGTACGGGTTATTGATTAGGGACGATCAGCCATGATCACAATGAATGGCGGTGCTGGCTCGAAGGGCTGAATGGCCTCCTCCTGCACCTATTTTCTATGTTTCTATGTTCTCTCCTGAAGGAAATCCACATTAGGCAGGAAATGGTGTTGGGTAGACTGATGGGACTGACGGTTGATAAATCCCCAGGGCCTGATGGTCTGCATCCCAGGGTACCTAAGGAAGTGGCTCCAGAAATCGTGGACGCATTGGTGATACTTTTCCAATGTTATATAGATTCAGGATCAGTTCCTGTGGATTGGAGGGTAGCTGATGTTATCCCACCTTTTAAGAAAGCAGGGAGAGAGAAAACAAGGAATTATAGACCACTACCCGACCATCGGTAGTGGGGAAGATGCTGGAGTCAATTATAAAAGATGAAATAGAGGCACATTTGGATAGCAGTAACAGGATCGGTCTGAGTCAGCATTGATTTACGAAGGGAAAATCATGCTTGACTAATCTTCTGGAAATTTTTGAGGATGTAACTAGGAAAATGGACAAGGGAGAGCCAGTGGATGTAGTGTACCTGGACTTTCAGAAAGCATTTGATATAGTATTGGGGGTAGAGTGCTGACATGGATAGAAAATTGGTTGGTAGACAGGAAACAAAGAGTAGGGTTCCTTTCAGAATAGCAGGCAGTGACAGTGGGGAACCGCAAGGCTCGGTGCTGGGGCCGCAGCTATTTACAATATACATCAATGATTCAGATGAAAGGATTCAAAGTAACATTAGCAAATTTGCAAATGACACAAATCTGGGTGGCAGTGTGAACTGTGAGGAGGATGCTATGAGAATGCAGGGTGACTTGGACAGGTTGGGTGAGTGGGCAGATGCATGGCAGATGCAGTTCAATGTCGATAAATGTGAGATTATCCACTCTGGTAGCAAAAACAGGAAGGCAGATTATTATCCAAATGGTGTCATGTTGGGAAAAGGGAAAGTACAACGGGATCTGGGGTCCTTGTTTCCATCATTTCAATGAAAGTAAGAATCGCAGGTACAGCAGCAGTGAGAAATGCAAACGGCATGTTAGCCTTCATACAAGAAGGAGTTGAAGTATAGGAAAGCAAAGAGGTCCTTCTGCATTGTATAGGGCCCTAGTGAGACCACACCGTGGGGTAGATTGTGTGCAGTTTTGGTCCCTAATTTGAGAACAGGACATACTTGCGATTGAGGAGTGCAGCGTAAAGGTTTACAAGGTTTATTTAAGATGGGCGGACTTCATATATGCCGGAGAGAATGGATATTGGCTTGTATTCTCTGGAGTTTAAGAAGGATCGAGGGGCATCTCATTGAAACATATAAATAATAAGGGTTTGGCACACGCCTAGAGCAGTAAACATGTTTCCCCGATGTGGGAGAGTCCAGAACCAGGGCCACAGTTTTTAAGAATAAGGAAGTAAGCCATTTAGACGGAGACAAGGAAACACTTTTTCACAGAGAGTTGTGAGTCTGTGGAATTCTCTGCCTCAGAGGGCGGTGGAGGCCGGTTCTCTGGATACTTTCAAGAGAGAGCTAGATAGCGGAGTGAGGGGATATGGGGAGAAGGCAGGAACGGGGTACTGATTGGGGATGATCAGCCATGATCACATTGAATGGCGGTGCTGGCTCAAAGAGCCTGCACCTATTGTCTATTGTCCTGAGATGCTGCCTGTCCTGCTGAGTTACTCCAGCATTTTCAGTCTATCTTCACAATTTTGGTATTTTGGACACTAAATTATCCTGATGGTAGGAAGCAGAGGGTAATGGTGGAAGGTTGTTCATCGGACTGGAGACTCATAACTAGTGGTGTGCCTCAGGGGTCGCTGCTCAGGGGTCGCTTGCCTCGGGGTTCGTGTGCCTGGGCCATTGCTGTTTGTCACTCGAATGGCAATTTGTATGAGAAAAGTCCCAATGATGTCTGGATGCAAGGGCCGTGGCGGGTGGAAATGGGACCAGGGGAACCTGTAACTTGGTTCACCATCTGGGGAGAAAGTGAACAACTCTGGCAGGGATAATCATGAAGCCAAATGTGATACAGAATTGGCTTAAATGGTAGTAAACAAAAGATGAATGGGTGGAAGATTAGTTTTTCAGACTATGGCCTAAGATACAGTAAGTGGCGTGGCTCATGATCTGGGGCCCTTTGTTGTTTTTGTCAACTCAATCAAGTTTGAAGCTGACATTAAAATTATGTAACAAAAATGCTGGAGAAAACTCCAGCGGGTGAAGCAGCATCTATGCAGCACTAGAAGGAATAGGTGACGTTTCAGGTTGAGACCCTTCTTCAGACTGATGTGAGGGTGGGGGGTGGGGTGGAGGGGCGGGAAGAATAAAGGAAGAGTGCGGAGACAGTGCTGAGGAGGAGCTTGGGAAGGGGAGGAGAAAAGAAGCAGGAGCAAGGACTACCTGAAATTGGAGAAATCCAATGTTCATTACCGCTGGGGTTAAACTTACTGCCAAAAAAAAACACGAAATATGAGGTGCTGCTATGAGGTGCTGCTCCTCCAATTTAACGGTGGGCCTAACACCTCTGGCCCATGGGAGGTAGGCCAAGGACAGGACAGAAATGTCGGATGTCGGATGGGAGGGGCCGTTGAAGTGCTAAGGGCCGCCACCGGAGATCATGAGTTGGGTATTTACATTTATCTCATTTTCCGAACCGAGCGGAGCCGCAGGTGTTGGACGAAGCGATCCGCCAAGTGTTTTAGAATGAGTTTACAGAGAGAGCGGGATGCGTTCCAGGTGCGTGCAGAGGTTCACAACCACTTGTACCAGTCCCTCCAACCTCAGCTAATTGCGATCCGCATGCTCTAGATGTCAGCTGCTCTTTTCATCGTATCGTTGAGCACCAAGCGCAAAAGGCTTAGTCGATCGCTTCTCGTAGGCGATTCCGGGGGGGGCGGGGTGGGGGGCGGTGATGGTTGGGGGGGGGGGGGGGTTGGATGGTATGGGATGGTTATGTGTCGGGGGGGGGGGGGGGGGGGGGGGGGGGGGGGAGAATGAGGCGGGGTGGTTGGGTAGTGGGGGAGGGGAATGTGTGTGGGGGTAGGGCGGTGATTATGAGAACTGTTAGTGTGG